>JANUYF010000012.1:18397500-19597500 GCA_026167975.1 Phrynosoma blainvillii | reverse complement strand
GGGAATGCTGGGGTATGCTTCAGGGAAATGTTTTGCCACATTTTTAATTTGCTGTTCATACATCACAGGCTACCAAATGTGAAACAGAATGAAACAAAACCTGCTTATATTTGGCACAAGAACGGACGCTTCAAAGTTTCCACGTACGTTTTCACACTTCCCCTATTTGGGGTGCAACCTGACACCTTTGTAACAGCATTCGCAAAAGACAAAAGTAGTCTTGTGGCACCTTGAAGGCTAACCAATTTGCTCAGCATTTCTTCAGATGGATGCAAAAGGGCTTAGATGCAAAAGCATGACTGCAAGAACAATCTCAGTTCAGCCACAACTGAGATCCATAGAATCATAGAGTTGGAAGAGACCACAAGGGCCATCCAGTCCAACCCCCTGAACCAGTCAGATTACAACCAGCAGCAACAGCAGCTCTGCATAGAAACATGATCCTATGCATTCACACAAAAATAAATCCTATGGATTCAATAGAAATTATTTTCTAGTAAGCCTTCCTTGTTGTTGTGCCTTTGCTTCTAACTTATGGCTACCCTAAGACGACCCTATCACCGGGTTTTTCTTGGCAAGTTTCTTCAGAGGGGGTTTGCCATTGCCATCTTCCAAGGCTGAGAGTATGTGACTTGACCAAGGTCACACAGTGGGTTTCCATGGCTGATTTGGGATTCGAACTCTGGTCTTCAGAGTCATAGTCCAATGCCCAAATCACTACATCAAGCTGACCTTTACAACTAATGTGGCCCACTAGGTGTTCCTGAGCTGTATCTCCCAGCATCCACCACCATTGGCTGTAGTGGCTAGGATGGCTGGGTGCTGGAGTCCAGCAACATCTGAAAGGGAGTGTAATATCTAATCCTGCTTTAAAACAGCTTCCCCCAAGGTGGTGCCATTTAGCTGTGTTGGACTATAGCTTCCATCAGCCCCAACCAATACTGCCAGTGTGGCTGGGAAAGATGGGAGCTATAGTCCAATGCACAGGAAGGGCATGAGTTTGGGGAAAGCTTTTGTATAGGACTGCACCCCTATACTCTTCTCCCCATCTATTCTTATTCCCCATGTGTAAATTTACTCACAATTTATGCCAGTGGGTAGGAGTTTGTTGATATTTTATAAGATACAGTGCACTGGTTTCTTTTAGAAAATATTAGATATTCAAGATGCAATTGTCATTGGCTTGGATCCAAACAGAGCATATTTACTCAGATGTAACTAACATGTTTTAAGCCTTGAGTGCCTTAATGCAATTTATTCAGGCAGTGTTTTCACAATGATTTTAAATGAATGTATAATTGTACATTTGGAATTTGCTGTCAATCTATTAGTCAAATCTTATTTTGGCCACAAACCAGTGCCTATAAAATACAAAATGCTTAAAACACACGCATACAAGAATACTTAAAATACAATACATCGCAAATATAATTGATCGAGTTTTCTTAAATTTGAACTATGCTGCAAGCCATCTTTCATTCTAACACTGGAAGAAATATGGATACATATGTATGGATACATATGTGTGTTATGTTGTATGACAGCATGGTATACTGATTTGAACATTGGACTATGACTCTTGAGACCAGGGTTCAAATCCCTGCTCAGCCATGGAAACCCACTGGGTGACCTTGGGCAGGTCACACACTCTCATCCTCAGAGGGAGGCACTGGTAAGAAGACCCTGAACAAATCTTGCCAAGAAAACCCTATGATAGGCTTGCCTTAGGGTCGTCTAAGTCAGAAACGACTTGAAGGCACACAACAGCAACAAACTTTATTGTTTAGGTAAAGCACCTGTAGGCATTTTTGCCAGAGACCAAGGACAAAGAGTGCAACCCAAAATGGCCAAGATGGTCAAAGACAAGCAGTTGAAGCTGCACTGAATGCCAACCTGATCCAGCCTAGAGATGTTGGAAATGGTTTTGGCCTCTCCTGGCCTAACTTTGTGCCAGCACAATGGCTGTGTCTGACACCAGGAGAAGTTTGAATGAACTATAGCTTTTCTCTTTTCTTCCTCTACCCCTTTCCACCCTCTTTTGGCTCTTCTGCCAGCGGATCCAAGGCAGCAGAATGGCTACATTGGCAGATCCTTCTGCCCGTCGATGTTTGAGATCAGCAAACTAAAGGAGGTTATGGAGGCAGAAGGCCAATTCCACTGGGCACCAAAGGCTTCTGCCTGTTCCTTGCACTGTACAGCCAGGGTCTCTTTGAGCTACAAATGCAGTGCCTGCTGGAAGTTCTTTTTGGGGAATGGCAGCAATAAATAAATTTGATATTAAGAGCAGAAGCTCCAGACATATGGCGCCATGAAGGGAAAAGCCAGAAAAGTCAGCTCATGCACTGAGCAGAGGGATACAAAAGACAGAGGCAGACATGGCAGAATGGGGCTGAATTGGATGACTCTTCCGACTCTGTGTTTCTCTGCACACAGGATGGTGACAGACCTGAGTTTGCTGCTAGATTTCATGTCCACAAGAGTGAAGGACCAAACATTCTTTGCAATTTTATTCCTTGAAGCCCTAGTGATGACCTTAGGTGAAGTCTAACCCCAGGACCAGAGGCATTCGGCAATTTCCATGTCAGTGATCAGGTGAAGCCACTCTGGGGGTTAGGTTGAACTTTTAAAGGATCTCTCCAAGGTGCTGAACCTATTTGAGGGATCAGGTTCATCATTCTGGATAGTTCCTTTAAAAGTTAGGAATACAACCTGGTGTCCTGGCTTAAAGCAGCCAAGCACCTGGGAGCTCTTCCCCAGGCTTAACATCCCCATCTCCTTAAGCCGCTCTTCATAGGGCTTGGTGTTTTCCAGACTTTTCACCATTTTGACTGCCCTGCTCTGGACATGCTTGTTTGTCAATATTGCTCTTGAATTGTGATGCCCAGAGCTGGACAGAGTATTCCAGGTGAGGTCTGACCAAATCAGAATAGGGTGGTACTATTACTTCCCTTCATCTAGATCAGTGATTCCCAAGCTCTGGCCTTCCAGGTGTTTTGGATTTCAGGTCCCAGAAGCCTCAGTCATCCTAGCCAATGGTCTGGGATTCTGGAAGCTGAAGTCCAAATCACCTGGGAGTCCAGGGGATCACTGATCTAGACACTACACATCCATTGATACAGCCTAGGATCATATTGGTTTTTTTTATCTGCTGCATCACATTGTTGACACATGTTTAGCTTGTGGTCTACTAAGACTTCCAGATCCCTTTTGCATGTCCTGTTGTCAAGCTAAGTGTCACCCATCTTATATCTAACCCATTCATATTTTTTAGCTAATACCTAATATAGACCTAAATATATTGCTTGGTTTTAAACCATTCTTGTTTTTAATGACCCATTGGCAATGAATTTAATATTATGTGTTAGATTTTACATCCATTTTGCCATTCAGACCTTGTGGGGACCGTGTTCTGGATTTCAATGTAGTGTATTACCATGTTCCAAATTCAGATCTTATGCAACCCAAAGAGGGAAATGATCTCTGTGCTCCTAATCCTGTTAATCATCTCCAGCTTATTTATCCTGAAATGTTACTTCTTTTCCTCCTCCCTTTTCTCTGGCCAAAGAGTACAGGCTTGCTTTGTGTAAATGGAGAACAAATTCTGTATGGGACTTTGGGGACAAAGACCCCAAAACATCTGTCAATACAATGCAGTTTTCCTGTATGGACGCTCGTCCTTCATGGGAAACAACTGTTTACAAAGCCTCTCCTTCATAATCTTCAGACAATAGTATGTATATTTAACCTTTGCAACAAAAGCACATCAAATATTTTGGGCTGTAAGCCCTGAGCTGCTTTACACTGGAGTAGAGCCAGGGTGGCTGGCAGGATGTTTTTCAAAGCAATTGCCTGGAGGCTTTGAGAGCCTCTGGACTGACATTTTTGATAACCTTCTGGCGATGGTTGATATGCCCCTCTCTCTCAAGTGGCTATGCAGATGCATTGTGCCAGAAATTGCAAAGGGAGCCTAGGAGAATGGTTATTTTGCAACAAACATCTTTTTGCCTAACATTCTTTTCCTGTGTACTTTTACTACATGGATGGGCAAAGTGTGGGATGTGGCCCCCAAAAACTGTATCTATCTACAATGATGAAGTTCCATCATAGTTCATCTGATGATCCCTCCACCAATATACCTTTGCAAGGTGGCAGTTCCCCAACTAAAGTGCTGGAGATCAAGGCACTGGGAGATGTAGTCTGCAGTGCTCTCCTTGTCATGGGACAACCTGCTGGAAAGACACCACCCTCCCCAGCAGGGTCCTTCCACAACAAAACAAGGGTGACAACTTTATTGTTGTTGTTGTGTGTCTTCAAGTTGTTTCCAACTTATGCCAACCTTAAGGTGAACCTATCATGGGGTTTTCTTGGCAAATTTCTTCAGAAATAGCACAAGGTCTGGAAACTTGCAACCCTTTTAAACAATCAGTTGCTCCAGGAGGAGATAGTTTCCCAGCAACAGGGCCAGATATAGGGTTATTATGAGCCCTTTTAAGAAATGGGGCAGGTTAGGGCAATGGATATTCTAAAACTCTGTCCTTGTTTTCTCACACTACAATGCAAAGCAGAAGGGGAAAAGCCATCTGAGGCAGAGAGAAAGGGCTTTTTACAACTCATTGGCTTTGTGCCACAGGTACCAATTACGTACCCCCAAGGGCAGCCCATTATAACTCCAAAAGCCTATGAACAAATTGAAAACAGAAGGGCTAGCCTCCCAAAAATGTTCACCCCCATTAAAACTATTGACCCAAACTAGAGAGGAGGGGGAAAATAGCAGTCCTGAGGAGAGAAGCCATTCAAAAGAAGCAATTCACTTTAGGCATATACACCTGCAAGCATCCCATCAGCAGACCTGAAAATAAACTACCACGCTTTAAAGGGAAGAAAAATGAAAAAGCAGTGGAGAAAAGGCACTTTAACAAACTCCAGCCAAGCCCAACCGAGGTCAATGTGTAATGGCCTAGTAGGTAATGAAACAGGACGAGGCTGGGAGCTATACAACTTGTTTACATGGTCCAAGGAGACGGAGCTCTCTTGTCCATCAGTTATCCTGATGGAAAGCATCATTAAAGGCTTTGACACAGAGGGATGTAGGATAAGGGGCTTCAAGGGATCTCATACATCCAAAAATAGCCAGAGATGGTAAGCAGAAGGAAAATAGTGGAGTCAATGTCTGAAAGGGCCCCTCTAGTCCCAGGTGAGAGATCCTGCAGGGTCAGCTTTCTACAACTTGGAAATGTTGTAGAGAGATCTTGTAGCACCTTTGAGACTAAATGAAAGAAAGAAGTTGATAGCATGAGCTTTCCTAGACTAAAGCCTACTTCCTCAGATGCACCTGAGACCAAATGCATCTGAGGAAGTAGACTGAAGTCTACAAAAGCTCATGCTGCCAACTTCTTTCTTTAGTTAGTCTCAAAGATGCTGCAAGATCTCTCTACATACTAATTCTACAGACTAACACAGCTTTATCTTTGAATTCTACCACTTGAAGAAAGGTTGTAACTCTCCATTGGCCTAGGATGGCTGGGATGATGGTGATGATGAGAGGCTTTGTAGCTGAGGACATCAGGTTGGAGGAAGGATGTCTTAACGTTTTTCTCTAGGGGAATCCATTCGACCGTAAGATGGGAAGTGTTTCTGTTTACCCTGTGAGCTACCCAAGGTCCCTTTCTGGGAGAAAGGTGACATAGAAATCCATCCATCTATCCATCCATCTATCCATCATTGGCTCCCTTTTCTACACCTCCCTCTGTTTCTTCCCTGGTATCATTTTCTAAATCATAGGCTTCTTGAGGCAGGGAGCTGTCTTCTCATTTATTTCAAAGCAGGATAGGCATGGATTGCATTTTTAGTCCTGGATGCTATTGGTTGTTGTTGTTATGTGTCTTCAAGTCATTTCTAACTTATGGCAACCCTAAGGCAAACTATCATGGGGTTTTCTGGGGCTGAGAAAGTATAACTTACCCAGTGAGTTTCTATGGCTGAGTGGGGAATCAAACCCCAATCTCCAGAGTCCTAGTCCTATGCTCAAACCATGCCACATTGATTAGATCCATCTGCTGAAAGGTGTGACAATAGAGGTAAGGCCCATTGGTCCAAGCAATTTTCTTTAGGTGGGATTAACTAGTAGGCCATAGTGTTGGATTATGGCCAAAATTCCATCAGTGATAATGTGGACTTGTAAGTACAGCATATCCCTTTTGGGCAGGTCTCAGAGGATTATTTGCTTGCCCTTGTACTCCATCCCCAAATCTTCCTGTGCCAGGTAGATGTCAAGCCCTGAGAGGGTCTGCTCTTGCTCTTTCTTACTGGAGGGAAGTGGGAAGCAATTCAGGCCATGAAAATACAGCTGGCTAGGCTCCTGGGGGAAGGAAAAGGAGGATGCATTCCATCTGCAAATGCACAAGCATTTCTTCTTCTATCCCTCTGAGCTGAGTCCAACTGCAACTTCATGAAAACCTAGTCTTTTCTTGCACAGAGGGATCAAGTGACCTTTTAAAAATTATTGCTTTTAATTTGTTTTAATTGTATATAACGTCTGGTATTTTACCATTTTTGCTGTTTGCCATTTTGAAATAGTCTGGAGAATTATTCAATAAAGAATACTTTGTGTTTTTGCAACTTAATGATTTGAATCTCCTCCCACTGGTAAGCAGCTGGTTTCCTCATATCTTGACAGCAGGACAGGGGCAACCTTCCCTGGCAGAGAGCTTTGGTGCCCCACCAAACTACAAATCCCAGAATGGTATTGCATTGAGCCATGGAAGTGAAAATGATGCCAAATTGCTTTATTTCTGCAGTGTGGCAGCAACCTTGGAGGCCCCTCAGTCATAGGGTTGCCATAAGTTGTAGTTGATTTGATGGCAATTAACCACAACAACGACAGCACAGACACCCAAACATAAATATACTACCTATTCCCTTTCACAGTGTAAGGAAGAGAGCTGAAACGCAATCTCCAACTAGGAGGAAAGAGCACCAGTGAGAGCAGATGGACTTATTACTGCACAGTAAATGGTGACAATACTGTGGGAAGGAAACAAGACTGCGTGGGAAGCGAGAAGAAAGAAATGAAGAGAAAAGATTATGAATGAGTAACATAATAATAAAAAAGAGTATTTATAGAGCAAAAGCTGTGCCACATATCCTTTCCTGAAGATGAACATTGGGGGAGGAAAACATTGGCACATGTTTTTGTGACTGTGAAAAGCACCTAGGAATTGGCTGCTGCAACATCATCCCACCAGTTTCAGATTATAAGAAAAGTGGTTTCACTTAAAGTTTAGGGAGAACTCCCCCCCCCCCCCACTGCAAGAGCTGTTCAATGCTGGAACAGATTGCTCAGAGGGTGGTAGACTCTCCATCTCTGGAGGTTGCTCAGAGGGTGGTGGACTCTCCATCTTTGGCAGTCTTTAAACAGAGTTTGGACAGACATCACTCGGGAGTGCTTTAGTTGTGTATTCTCACATGGCAAGAGATTAGAGTAGATGGCCCTTGTGGTTCCTTACAACTCTGGTTCAAAGGCTTCTGTATCAGAGAGGTCAACCTGGAAGGCAGCTAGGTTGCAGTGGTCTGTGCCAGCCTTTCTGTTTTGGAGAAGTGTATGGTCCTCTGTATGGTCGTTCTGGGAGAGATGGTAGATGCTCCTTTCTGTGCCAATCTGTTACCTCTTCTTCTTTTATCTCCACTCCCAAGAGAGCAATCCCACGCAGACTGTGCCAGGCACAAGGAGTGCCTTGTGCTCCAACCAATACAGTGCTTTATCAGCGTAACCATTCCAGAAGTCTTCAGGGACCAGAAATGCATTTCACAAATTATTGATCTGGTGATGAATGGCTGACATTCCTCCTGGTTGTCGCAGCTTCATTGTGCTCCTTGCCAGGTCTAACATAAACCTTCGCCGCTGCTTGAATCTTTTAGAGCAAAGGGACAACAGCACTGAATGCCACTCTCATGTTTTATATATGAAGTGCCTTCCCAGAGATCATTAGTGTTAATTATTATAGCGGGCCACACTCTGTTATTCCCCCGTTTGGGGGCTGATTTTGCCATTGAGGGCCATTCTCCCTCCTCTCCTTCAGCTTGCCACCATAAGGAGCTGATAGCACAGCTGCTTTCCTCTGACATTCAGAGAGACACGATGGGGCTATCCTGTGACATCTTTGGAGGGTAATGGTTTAAAATCCAGGAGGGGTGTCACTTCTGTCTGTGGGTTAGTAAGAAAGATTCAGGCAGCATTGCAATCGCCCCAGGTGCTGAATAGTATGGAGAGCTTTGCACACATTTCTCTGGAGAATGCCATCAACACAAAATCTTTTCTTATTGCTTCCTGTGTCATCACTGTATTTGAGTCAGGGAATCTCTTGCACAATATAACCCAGGCTGTTAAGCACTCTGCCAGCTTGTTACAGTGCTGAATCCTGTCTAATCCTGGAAGCTAAGCAGGGTAAGCCCTGGTTAGGACTTGGAGAGGATACTGCCAACAAATTCCAGGTGCTGCAGGCTGTATTTTAGAGGAAGGAACTAGCAAAACCATCTCTGAGTATTCCTTGCCTAAGAAACCCACTTGAAATTAATGGGTTAGCCATAAGTCAACAGGGAACTTGAAGGCACATACATACATAGAGGAAAAGAAGACAGCATTACAGACGGATGGATTCAATCAAGGTAGTCATGGCTGCCCTAGTGGCAACAGAAGGCCTAAGCAGACTGCCAGAAATAGTGCACATTAAATTGAGGCACTGCCCTGGCTCAGTGCTAGGGAATCATGGGAACTGTATTTTTTTCTGGGACATTGAACCTTCTCTGTGAGAGAGCTCTGGTGCCACAATAAATTACAGTTCCCATGATTCCCTAGCACTGAGCCAGGGCAGGGCCTCAATTTAATGTGCACTATTTCTGGCAGTCTGCTTAGGCCCATAATCGCTTGGAGGTCTCTCATTCATACAATCACCAAAAGTCAAAGGTAACATGGTGACAATGAGCAACAACAAACTATTAAAATAATCACAATCATCAATAATCAGTAAACATTTAAAAGCCTGGTTGGAAGAGATTCATGAAACACAAGCACATAACTTCCCCCTCTTCTAGTATTTGAAGTATTCTACCAAGTCATTATAAAACAAATACTATAACAAGAAAACATGAAACCAGCAGAAACAAACAAACACTGCTGGGAGAATGACAGAAATACAGCCAACACCTTTTCCTTTTCCACCTCTGAAAGTTCCTTGGTAAACACTGGCCTTATGTTTCATGGGAAAGCCCACAGAGAAAAACACTGCGAAACCCTACTGGGAAAGTGATTCAGTATTTAAGAGATTATAATTCAGGAGTGCTGTGTCAGTTCCAGGGTATAGTTTGAATATATATGATGCAACAATTAAGCTTAAGTAAGTCTGGACCTCTATCTATACTATGCAAGCTATATTAATCTGATACCATTTTAACTATTGTGGCTCCATACTGTGGAGCCATACTCCAAATTTTGGTTCCCATACCTTGGATCAAACAAATCATCAAGGAGACTTCAGTCAAGAAATCAGAAGAAGACTAGGAAAGGGAAGGGCAGTTATGAAAGAATGAGAGATCCCAAAGAAGAACATATACAACTGAGCATTAAAGTTAGAATCATACAAGTGACTGTATTCTCCATCACCATGTATGGATGAAAGAGAGCTGGATAGTGAAGCAAGCGGTTAGAAAGAAAATCAACTCACTTGAGATGTGGTGCTGGAGAAGAGTGCTGAGGATACCATGGTTGGCCAAAAAGACAAACAGATCAGTCCTTGAACAGATCAAGCCCAAAATCTCTCTGGAAGCAATGATGAGCAAGCTGAGGCTGCCATACTTTGGACACATCATGAGAAGACACAATTCATTACAAAAGACAATAATTCTAGGAAAGGTGGAGGGAAGCAGAAAGAGAGGAAGAGAGCATGTTATATGGATAGATTCTATTGGGGAGTTCACGGGTCTGAATTTATACGATCTAAGCAGATCAGTGGAAGACAGGGAGTCTTGGATGTGTTTCATCCACAGTTTGCCATGAGTCAAGGTTGACTCAAAGGCAATTGACAACAACTATGAATCCTGGGGTTTGTAGATCATAGAAGGACTTAACAATGTTTTGCTAGAGGGAACTGTAATCCACTACCCTGAAGTAGTTTCCAAGGTACCCTGAGAAAAGCAATGGAAGATTCATTCACTGCAATTTTATAGTGTGGGATTAAACAGTGCCTTGGATGAAGACAGCCTGGGAATCTTCTGTATATAAGAAAGCTGTCTTGTTTCAGCTCCGACTAAAGTGGAACTATAGTGCTATAACTGCATAGTGTGAAAGGGCTCTAGGAGTTGTAGTCCAAGAGATTTTCACCCAGTGGTTCCCAAATTTTGATCCTCCAGGTGTAGTGGACTTGGTCAACAGTCAGGAATTCTGGGAGATGAAGTACGAAACATCTAGAGGACAAAAGTTTGGGAACCACTGTCTAGCCTTTGATGTCCAAGCAAGGAGCATTTAGACTTGGCTAATCTTTTTCAAGGATAGAATGGCCCCATTTTACAGAGGGGAAATGATGACACCAAGGACTGAGTGACGTTTTTCCAAGGATCTCCCAAGCCATCTGTTGCTCATGGACTGCCAGTTCCCATCTCTGCACTGAGTCATCAAGTTATCTTTCTTCCTCTCTTCCTCTCCTCCACCTGCCACAGTAATTGTTCCAAACACAATCAAGTGAAGTTGTGAACTACTCCAGGATGACTCAAATACGTTGGTGGTACAATCAAAGAAATAAAGTTTGATGTGCCAGAACAGGGTGCTTTCTTCTCTTTGGAATCTTTCCCTGAAATCTGTTAATTTTTCTAACATAAAACACAATAAATGTTGCCAGGATTTCATTTTCTGCTGATGCAGTGGTGTCCGTGTGGTTGGTGTCACCCAGTGTGTGTGTGTTGGGGGGCAGCGAGGGGGGCATCTTCAAGGCAACAGATATTTCTTATTCTTTGACTCTGCTAATGGAGTGGAGTGGAGGTCTTCAGGCAACAGATATTCCTTCTTCCTTGGTTCTGCTAATGGAGTTTATTGGAGATCTTCAGGTCAATGGATATTCCTTCTTCTTTGGCTCTGCTAATGGAGTGGACTGGAGATCTTCAGGACAACAGATATTCCTTCTTCCTTGGTTCTGCTAATGGAATGGAGGTCTTCAGGTCAATGGATATTCCTTCTTCCTTGGTTCTGCTAATGGAGTAGAGATCTTCAGGTCAATGTATATTCCTTCTTCCTTGGTTCTGCTAATGGAGTAGAGATCTTCAGGTCAATGGATATTCATTCTTCCTTGGTTCTGCTTACGTAGTGGAGATCTTCAGGTCAATGGATATTCCTTCTTCCTTGGTTCTGCTAATGGAGTGGAGGTCTTCAGGTCAATGGATATTCCTTCTTCCTTGGTTCTGCTAATGGAGTGGAGATCTTCATGTCAATGGACATTCCTTCTTCCTTGGTTCTGCTAATGGAGTGGAGGTCTTCATGGCAATAGATATTCCTTCTTCTTTGACACTGCTACATCCAGGGAGTGCTGAAGCACAGTCTCATAGCTAATGGGAGGACAGGACTGTGTGCTGGTGCCATCTGGCAGGAGGAAGAGGAACTGCTGGAGGACTTGGGGGGGTACCAAATGATGCTCCTTTTCCCTGGCAATGTAATGTCAGCCAGACTGCAGCTCAGACCTTTCCCAGCCACTAAATGGCCATAGGAGTAAGCCCTCAGCATCATCTGGCTTCTGTGGTGCATCTGGGAAAAAGGTATTGCACAAGGAGGTACTGGATAGCTCCTTGCGCAGCCCTGAAAAAGTACTTATGCTGACTTAACCTATGGATAAAACCACAGATTCCAGCCAATATCTTGGTACCCTCTTTTGCAGGTCAATATTTCTTCTTTATGAACAATTAACTTAATTATTAATGGGAAGAAAGGTGGAAAAGCAATAGCTGAACTGCAAAAATGACCCTGGAGCAATGTGGTATGTATCTTCTTGTTTGAATAGCAGAAAAGGTTGAGTGAAAAGGTCAGGAGGAAGGGGATCTTCCCTGAAGAGCTACACATGGAGAGATCTGTGAGATGGCAGTTAGCATAATTATCACTGCTACTGTCGTAATTAATAGATGGCAATGTATTTATAGTGAGATTAAAGCAACAATGGTATTTTTTAAAGAGAAAAAGAGCGGAGGTGTGCAGGAAGAAATATAGTCTGAGAGCAGTGGTTCATTTAAAAACTTACTTTCAGAGTATATTTCCTTTTTGCACTCCCATGTTTTCTTTCCATCTGTGAAGAATGGACTGTCCCAAAGAAGACGTTCCCTCTTTTCCCTGAGAGCAGGCCAAGGTATGATGGGCTCCAGTTACAGGAGGGCAGATTTGGGTGAACCTTAGGGAAACCTCTTCATGGGAACAATCAATGTGTAGCTATGGTACAGCCAAAGTGAGGGCATTGCCTCTCCAAATAAGAAATCTGCCCCTCAAATGAAGTGTTCCTTCTTTGAAATCTCTAGCATTGCATTAAGGTCATTAATACTTATAGTATAAATATGGTATTAATGACCATAAATATGGTATTAATGGCCATAAGATCATTAATACCATAAGTACCTAGAACTCTTCTATTTTCCATGTTTGCCATCCCTTGTAAACTTTGCCTGATTTTATTGTTGGTCTCACTTTCCACTTGCCCACGGATGTCTTGGGTTCTGTGGAAGGAGAAAGACAGGACACAAATAAATTGATTATTAAATATTTGTTGTCCAGATCTACTAGGTTTCACTGCTGTTGAGGGTATCTCCCAGAGTAAAGTAGTTCCAAGACTTGCCCTTCCACTAGGCAGAAAAGGTTCGTAGTGCCACAATATTACAATCTGGGTTACCAGTTGAAAGCTGGAGAACAATCATATACTTGCAGAGTTTAGGAAGACTTATCCATCAATAACTGAGCAGTGGTGAAATAATGATGTGGATCTTCCCCTCTGTGGGGTTGTCTACACTATTAAAAACCCCTCACTCATGTTGAATTGGTGGGAATTTTGGTTAAAAGAAAGACTAAGATTTTTGGACTATGATTCTTAAATTGTGGAAGTTGCATTTCAAAAAAAGCAATTTTCTAAGTTCTGAACATTTCTCGTATCTCACCCTTTTCCCCATGAGTTCCAGGAAACAAAAAGAAGAAGCCTTAAATGGACAATTTAAAATAACCTTGACAATTTAAAATCCTGGAACATTAAAAATTAAACTAGTTTTATAAATTAAAGTGCTACAAAAGGAATTGAGAAATGGTAGGTCCATTTTAAGGCTTCTAGAATGCAAGGACATGACTTTCCCCTTCAACTTTGCAAATGCCTTCAAATAAGACCTAGATTTTAAGTGAGGAAGAAAGAAAGTCATGTTTGCAGATCATAGTTGGAATGTTAGTATATTTGATTGCTTGATAATTTCTTAGGTATAAATGATTTGCCTATTATGGACTCTATTTGTTCTTCCTGCCTTCTGGCGTTTGCTTTCTTTTTTGGGAACAAAAGCAAACACACTTTGGGAAAGAGCCTCAGGTTGCATATAAATAGTACTCATATTTCTCTAGTAATTATAGGTATGATGGATTCAACTTGGATGCAAAATTATATGCCTACTACATATTAACCCATAAATGTCATAGCTAGAGTGGGCTTGTTGTTGGGTTCCCCCCTGTCTTTGGAACAAAAGTGTAGAGGGTGGGGAATCTATATATGCTACTTTAGTGCCATGAAATTAAATGATGTCTTAAATGAATAGTGTTTCATACCTCCGAAACCCATTAATCTTCAGCTGCTTTACAAAATTACAGGCTAGTTCCTACTGATCGCAGCCACAAAGAGAGAAAACCCTCCAGTGAGAGCAAGAGAATATATAGACACTAAATGGACCCAATCCAGCAATGCTCTGGACCTGTCTATTTAGCTAAAGCAGAGCTGGGGATATGTGGTCCTTCGGAATTTGTTGAACTGTATCTCCCAGCATTCCCCATCACTGACTATACTGTATAGGGCTTCTGGGTGTTAGAGTCCAACAACATCTGGAGGGCTGTATGAATCCTGCCCCATTAGGTAGCAAATAGTTAGGAGCATGGATAGGTCACTGTAGGATATAGGCTATATTCCAGAATCATAGGACCAGTTCAGATAAGAGGAATCCATGTGGAGAAAATTGTGGTGAGACTTGACAAGTGCCTGTTTCCCTCTTCTCTTTGAGAAGAGTTTAGTTTTAAACTAACTAACCACAGACCCGTGTGATATCTCAACTGCCTGAACTGTGGTTTGTTTAAACCACACTTCCCCAGGCTGATGCACTCCAGATGTGTAGACTACCATAATTGTTATTCCCAGATAGCATGGAGTTGTAACCCAACACATCTGAAAGACATTTGATGGGAGAGGACCTGATTTAAACTATAGTTTCTGATCAAGCTGGAAGCAAACTACAGTTTGCTTCTCAAAGCATGCTCCACCTAAAGTTCAGTGCAACTCATTTCTACAGTTTTGTCTTGCTTCTGAACCAAGTTGGTTCCTATAGTGCCCGTCATCTTCCCCCCTCCCAAATAAACAGCATGTGCTGGGAAGAGGGTTCTTCAGGGTAATGGAGCAGTCTCTCATCTCTTGTAGACTCCATCCTCACCTCTACCTAATGTCTGTGACTTAGAAGCTATACAGATGGCCCCTAAGGGGTGTCAGGATGCCACCCCTTTCCTTGCCGAATTGAGGCCAGGGCAACCACATGCTGCGGCCCCAATCTGGCCTTTCCATGGTGCAAAAAGAAGCCACAAAAAGTGGCTCCTTTTTGCACCGCAGAAAGGGTGCTCTACTTGCAGCGGCAGCGGCTTTTCACTGCTTCTTCGGTGCAGCGTGTGTAAATGCTGCACCAAAGATGTGCCTTTTTGCTGCCCAAAATACAGTTGCTTCAGTGGTGTGACAGCGTTGTTGGGGCAGAGTTGGCATGGCTGGTGTGTGGTCACCTGGCCCCAACTCCACCCCTAGGCTGGCCCTTTGGGCCAGTCTGTACAGGCCCTTACTTCTTAAAGGGAAGCAGGAGATCTGAGACTAGGGACTAGTCTACACATACATCTACACGGAAGTGTATTATGTGAATTGCTGTGGATTTTTGCACATTCTCATCAACAGTTAATTGTTTTCACTTTCCTGCACAAAATTTGCATCTATTTGCATCTGTTCACCCTCCCTCTTCCAAAATTGCACAGCCATCCAAATCCATGCAAAGCAGATGGATGGTGACACATGCCATAATGCGCATTTCTGCGGATTTCCATGGATACTCCGGTAAAAACTACAAAGCCTTTTTCTGTGGCATTTAAGAATAACACCCCCCCCAAAGTCTGAAAACCCATGAATCGCTTGAGGCCAGATTATATTGTATTCACCTGGGATAAGGAGTGTTTTAATTATGTAGACAAGACACGGATCTTTCACCACCCACCCTACTTATACCTTTAGACTGGAGATAGGGGCAGGGGGAGGACTACAGCATCTTGTTACAGGGATGTAATTCTTTGCTAATTAGGTAGGAATGGATATTTTAGCAATTTTAGAAATCTGGCTGCAGGGAAGTTTTAGAAAACTATGCAGGTTTTTTATTTTTAAAAAAGACTTCGCAGTTTGGGACTTATTTTGTGCAAAATTCACACAAGGACTTTTTGGGCAGGAAAAAGCACTTTCTGTGCAGAAATATGATTTTCTGCACAGAAAAAAAGTTGTTTCCTGAGCAGAAAATACTGTTTTCTGTGCAAAACAACCACATGTGAATTTTGTGTCAAATAAGTCCCATATTGTGAAGATTGTAATCAACCCAGGATTCTTTTCATCGGGGTTTCAAAGCTCTCATGTCCCACATTGCTTGACCATTTTCCAACTATTTTTTAATATTCGGCCCATCCATAACTTTTGATGAGAGACAGAAATGAGTGGTTAGCCTATAGATAAGCCAGGAAGAGTGCTCAGCAATCTTCCAAAAGCGATACTTAGCAAGGAGGAGCAGAATCTACTCTTCTCATTTCTTATTCCATGGAAGCTAAATTACTATGAAAGTAAAGAGAAGAGAAGTGATTTCTTTAGACTGCCATAGCTACAGCAACAAAGGAGAAGAAAGCTCTGCTTTTGGAACTGGCTGGGAACTGTTAGGCCAGCATAATTTTAATTCCAGGTGCATTAATGAGACAGATGGCCCAAGTTTGTCCAAGTTTTTTGAACCAAAAAACAAAAAAACCAAAAAACCCAACAACAACAAAAAACAGCCCCCCAATCCAACAAAGGCACTAACAGCTGTCCTTTTTCAATCTGAAACGATTTTTATTATTATTCTTTTTGCCTGTGGCTTTGTCTGACTCATCTGTTATCCAGCAAGTTGCTTCTGAAAAGCTCTGCAAGATGCGATTCAAATATACCAAGAGCCACATCATTCAGGTTGCTGCTTGGAAGGACTTTCTGCTAGGTTGGGGGCTAAGGGGAACTGTATTGAAATCTAGGCCAGAGAATGGAAAAATTACTTTTGGGGGACTACAACTCCCACTACTGCCTATGCAGGCTGTGGGGTTCTGAAAGCTACAGTTCAAATAAAGGTAACATTTCCAACCTCTTGTCCCCCCCCCCCCCCAAAAAAAAGGCCCTTGACCAGCTAAAGCCAAAACTAGACACAGAAATGTTATTTTGTTATCCAGGCCACTGGTTCAAAGGCTGAGTCTACTGCACAAAAGAAAATGCTGAGATGCATTTCCCACTGAGCCAGCTTCTTGCAAAAGAGGCAACACAATGGTTGCTGTTTCCCCCTTCCGAATCAAAACATCCGCAACTCTGGACACAGAAAGATGTGGGTGACCTGTCGTTGTATAAGAAGGACAATGGAGATGCTGGGAAGACAAGCCTTGAGCCACCAAGAAGTCCCCATAGTGAGACAAAACAACCCTTTCTTCTTTTTTCTAGAACGATGACCATTAGAGCCTTAAGATTTCTTTTGACAGGAGAGAAAGGTAGAGTGGCCTGAGATCAAATAAGAAGAGCAGGAAAAGAAAAGATGGAGAGACATAAAAGGAAAAGAAGGGCTAGCTAGTAATGTTTTAACAAGGGAAAGAGAGTGAGAAGCAAGACCAAAGAGAAAGCTGGAGGGAGCAGCTTTCTCATTGAGTCCAGACCGAAAATGACAGCTGTGCCTCGAGGAAAAGGTACAAGTGTTTGGAGGGCTGGCAGTGCAGGATTGAAGCTGTCTCTCCCCTCTATAGCTATTCTTTTTTTTCTTTTTCAATTTTTGCTGACTTGAAAAGTGTCATTTCTCATTTTTGCTTTTATAGGTGCCAAAGATTGTTACCGCTTGTCCCATCCTGGCTTGCTAATGCCCTGCAGAAAGTAGTTGACATCTGAAAAGGCAATAACAGGATGGTTTATCGGTCCATTACATAGATCCGCACTTGGAAATGAAAAGAAGACCGCAGGCCCTGCTGTTAACACGTTGGCTCCGTGGAAGGTGGATGAATCAGTGCTGAATAGGGGCATCTCCATTTTGGTTTGTATAAATCATAGAGAGGGGTTAGTTTGTTTTTGTCATGTCATGGAAAGCAAAAACATCAATTCCTGCTTTAACAGGATTAAGAGGAGGCCAGGCTCACACTCCAGATTTTCTTCAAGGTAAGGCTCCCTCTGCTATATAGGGAGATTTGGTTGCACAGCTTGGAAAAATCCACCTTTTGGATTGCAGTTCCCAGAACCCACAGCCAATATGACCACTGGACATGGCAAGGCTTGGCATCCTTGGAGGAAAAGGACACAGTCTGTGAAAGCACTGGAGAAATAGGTTCTTTGGAAATAGCAGGTTTCATATGCCTTCTTTCATCATGACTTGATGACCCTGGCAAAGAGTACCAGTAGGGTTCCAGCCAAAAATAGTACCCTTTTGAGGCAGTTGGATGATGATGATGATGCTGATGATGATATTCTAATATTTGTGTAATATTTCTAGTAGGGTGGGAGACAGTGGAGAACCCAATACAATTGGGAAACAACTGTGTTTATTTGTCTGAGACCCAATACGCCTTTGACGAAAATTAAGTCACAGTCATAAACACTACAACAAACATGCTTGCATTGCCCTGTTTTTAGTTAATTAATTTGCTTTAGGATTTTGTTATTCAGATGCTGTATTTTGTATCTTGGGCAGCCTTGTTGGTTTTGCTTCATGTTGATGGTTTTATGACTGTGATTCTGGAATGGAAAGCGGTAGTATTTCAATGGTTTTTTGCTAGGACCAAGTACCAATCTGTATGCATTTGCTTGCTAATTAACAACAGTTTTTAGAAGGGACATAACACAAGAGACGTGTGGCTGTATTTGTGAAATAGATTGTCATCTAGATGTGATTCTTTCAGGCATATCTGTGAGAGTCAAGAAGGCACATGAAATCAGCACTTTGATTGTTTTTGATGGCTGAACGTTTTTCTTTTAAAGAAATGCTTTAAAAATAACTTTCAGAACTCTCCTTCCAGACACATGTTTTGATTATCCCATTGATAGCAGAGTCCACTTCCCCACTTCCATGGGTGATCTTTTAATTATTTTGTCAGGAACATGTTGGGATCATATGGCCATTCAAGTTCCCTTATGTATGCATTTGTATTTTATATATTTATTTTGGGGCTGTGGCACAACAGATGTCTCCAGTTCATGGTTGCACAAGCAGATTTCCACAAGTGCAACCACTTCACATGGAGTTGTGCATTCACGGGTGATGTGCAATTTATTTTTCATTGCCTTCCATGAGCCACTTGCTTCCCTGAGATTGCAGGAACAGCCCCTATTGCAAGGAGAGGCCCTAAGTGGGCATATCAACAGAGATGCAATTGGTTGCACAGTGTTAGTTTGCAGCAGTAGAGGATCCATAGCTCACTCTCTTGGCTTTTTTTACTACCCCAGTTCCTGAAGGCTATGTTCAAGGCAAAAGGGATAATTTTCAACAATGTGAAATGTACAAGTCTTAGTCATGATCCTTTATGTGCAGATAGCAATGCCTAGAAAAGTTATATTTTTGGACTATGACCCCCAGAATCCTCCAGCCAGCATAGCCAGTGGCCAAGGTGTCTGGGTTTGGGTTTTTTGTTTTTTTGCTAGCTGGAGTCTACAGAGTAACTTTTTCATATTCTGGCAGAGATGTGTTAAAAATACACCTGCCCCATCTCTATTTGTGAGATCTGGAAAGGTGAGTAAAGAAACACAGCCAACGGACAAGACTTCCCAGGCAACACACTGGGGAAAGTGCACTGGCCTGTCAGCTCTCTTTATTCTGATCATTAAGGACTGTGAAAACAATAAACATGCACAGTCGCACATGCAAAAATCACACCTCTGGATTGAAAAGAGCAATAAAAAAATTGCTGATTTAAACCCCTTGTAAAAAGTGCAGGCGACAAGACAGTACCGTAGCTTTCTAGCTGAAGGAGACAGAGCAATATCCATTTTCAATGTGTCATAATTCACTCTGCAAATTTGTACATGTACTTGTGAAATGCCGTCTATGTTATGATGAATATTTCTATTCTGAAGAAGGATCCTTTTCTCCCAACTTCTCCTGGCCTTCCCCTGATGCTTTGGTAAAGTGAGGCAAAATGTGGAAGACAAGAGCTGTTCCCACCTTCGTCCTTTAGCAGGACGACATGTATACATGTCTGGATTTCAGATCCCCTCCCTGTCATTTTGGCTGGGTTTGCAGAATGACGAGGAAAACAAATGTGTTGCCAAACATGCAGAGATGAAGTACCACTCTGGATGATTAGTTAATTAGACAGGAAATAGCCTGATATTGGACAATCCATGGCTTAAAGTGGTATGAGCATATGTTTTGCATCCATCAGGTTCTTCTTACTTGCCGTCAAGTTAACTTCAACTTGAAGGAGGTCTCTCTGTGAATAAAAAACCTCCAAGAGCCCCATTCATCAGCTACCCTGCTCAGGTCTTGCAAACTCAGGGGAACTGTGGCTTCCTTGATTGAATCATTCAACCTATAACGTCATCTCCTTCTTCTACTAAAACTCATTGTCTTTTCTAATGAGCCACGTCTCATGACATATCTAGAGTACAATAACCTCAGTGAGAGCCAATGTGGTGTGGTGGTTTGAGAGCTGGACTATGACTCTGGAGATCAGGGTTTGATTCTCCACTTGATCATGAAAACCCACTAGGTGATCCTGAGCAAGTCACAGACTCTTAGCCATAGAAAACTCCATCATAGAGTTGACACAAGTTGGAAATGACTCGAAGGAGCACAACAACAACAACAAAGTCATCTTGACTTCTAATGAGAAATCAGGTTTGATTTGTTCTAAGACCCATTCATTTATCTTTTTTAATAGTCTATGGAATTCTTCTCCAACACCACATTTCAAATGTGTTGATTTTCTTCCTGTCATCTTTCATCACTGTCCAGCTTTCACCATTGGAAATACTGTGGCAAGGAGGAAAAGGATGTAAATTCAATGATCACAATTGGGCTCACAAAAAGCCCCGGATAAGTGCAACTTTGTGCGAAAATCTTTTCCTTATTCATGTGATTATACCTCCCACATACTTTTTCCTTGTCACTTTCCCCCTTGTGTGATAATCTCCATTGTTCCCTGCAAGTGTTGCATGATCCACTAGGAGGCTCCCAACCTACAGCATGAGAGTCCGACGCATTGGCTCTCCATCCTAAATTATTGTGTGTGTCTGATGCTATTCAAACAACTTTGGCCAAATTTTCCTATCAATGTTTATTCTGGTTAACGTTATTGAAAAGGGGAATTGCAGGCCAACTTGGTAAGTTATTTTCTTTACCCCCCCCCCCCCAAGAATGTATGCTTCTAGTTCTCAAAATGCACTTTTGTAATGTAATTGTAATGTTCACACCTGTGAGTTTGTGTATGCCTTCAAGTCACCTGTCAACTTATGGCAACCCCATAAATTTCATAGTTTTCTTAAACAAGGAATACTCAGAGGTAGTTTTGTTAGTTCTTCTGTAATATAGCCTACAGCACCTGGTCTTTGTTGGTGGTTTCCCCTCTAAGTGCTAACCAGGGATGACCCTGCTTAGTTTCCAAGATCAGACACTGAACCTACTTTAAAACACTCACAACCTCAGACATTCTTGCAAAAACTGCATGGGGAGAAGAAAAACATTGTTTTGCAGTAAGCATGCTTTATATGCAGAGCTTCAGCACTAGCAATCAGGCATTAGCTGAAGACTCTGGAAGAGAGTTGGAAAAGATTACAATTTTAGACCATAGCTCCCAATATCCCCCATGCTGATTAGGGGATTCTGGGAACTATAGTCCAAATAGTAACTTTCTGAAGCTATGTTCTGGAATAAAGCTGGCCTTATTGTTAGGCAAAGCGGAGCATTGGGATATTGTGAAAGAAGAGCAAATTGTTGGTTATGCAGAACATGGAGTGAGAAGATAAGACTCAAACCAATGGATTCAAATTACAAGAGAGGAAATTGTAGTAAACATTAGGGAGAATGTCCTAATGGTAAGAGTCATTTGACAGTGGGACAAACGCATTCAGAAGGTAGTAGACTCTCCTTTGTTGGAAGTTTTAAAACAGAGATGAGATGGCCAGCTCTCAGGGATGATTTGGGTTCTTGCATTGGCCATAGGTTGGACTACATTGCCCTGGGGGTGCTTTCCACCTTTGATTGATTGGTTGGTTCCCCATCTTTCTCCCAACACAAGACCCAACGTAGGTTGCACCATAGATGGAAACAAAGTACAGATAAAGGTATGGTGATAAAACACTGTGATTTAATTGATTATTGTCTTTTACTGGGGGAGAGGAGTTTTCTGCCTTGGGTGACAGATGTGTTTGGCTGGCTTTGGAATCATTTGTACTTTGACTTGGGAAAGCTGGGGGCATGGGCACCATTTGACATTTTATCTTCTGCCTGAAAATGTCTTGAGCTGAGCCTGCCTTAGAGAGCCACAGTAAGCTGACATATAGATAACCTTAATGAGATGTACCTGTGGTCTGATCTTTGTTGTTGTTGGTATGCACCTTCAGGTTGACTCCAATTTATGGCAATCCTATCCTAGGGATTTTCTTGCCAAGATTAATTCAAGGGGGGGGGGGCTGAGCCTGAGAAAGTGTGACCTGAGCTGAAAGAGTGCCACTTTCCAGGTTTCTATGGCTGAGTTGGGATTCAAAACCTAGTCTTCTGGAGTTCTAGTCCAGTGCTCAAGCAACTACGCCATACTGGCTCTTCCTTCAAGTCATTCTAAGTCAATCCTGGTCTTCCAGAATCTGGCTCCAACATTCAAACCACTATACCACATTGGCTCTTCCTTCAGGTCAATTGCAAGCCAGCCTTAGTCTCCAATGCTCAAACCACTACATTGCACTGGCTCTTTCTTCAAGTCAACTTCAAGTTGACCTTGGTCCCCTGGAGTCCCCTTGAACCAGCAAGTCTATCATCCAGCTTTCTTGGCAAGATTTCTTCAGAGGAGGTTTACCATTGACTTCTTCTAAGGCTGAGAAAGAATGGCTTGGCCAAGGTCACCCAGTAGGTTTCCATGACCAAGCGGAGATTCAACCCATGGTCTCAGGCAGTCTTACTCCAGAACTCCAACCACTGCACTGAGCTGGTTCAGATCTAAATTGATTGAAGCCATATTCCTGTGTCTGCTCAATGAATCTCCCCGCATTTCATCCTGCAACGAAGCCACACACAAGCGCTGCCACCCCATCTCCTCTTTGCTACACGGACTTCATTATTTTTACAAAGTAGGCTGCGGCACATTTTGCTAGTCTGCCGCGCAAAGAAGCCTGATGAATAATTAACACCAAACTCGAACTTGTCAGAAACAAATGAACAAAGCCCATTTTGGCAATGCGGCATCCTTGATTTATTTTTTATCGCGCTCACTTAGAGTACTTGCTAATTCACAGCACCCAGCCACCCTCCATCAGCCTCAGAGTCACTTAATGTGAGCCGGTGAGGTTCTGCCACCATCCACTCTTCTCTGCGTTTTTGCAATGGGCTTTGAGAGAATAAACTCGTTGACAAAGCCAGTGAGGGGAAACCTGGTGTAAGAAATGTCTCTCTGAAAGTAAAGTTCACAGATGCACAATGACCTGATCAGATCGCTGCTTTGGGGATAAACAGTTATCTTAACATTTATATTATTCCAGAAATACCTTCTTAATAAACATGTCTTTTGTTCTCTGGTACTGGGCCTCTGGGTACAACAGCAAATAATGGCATATTAAAACAGCCTATCAATAACCATACAAACTACTAGGAAAGGTTTCTGTAATCCTTTTAGTAATTTCCACTGGAATAACCAGGGGACAGGTCTAGCGTTGGACCATAACCTTGGAGACTATGGTTCAATTCCCCACTTAGCCATGGAAATCCACTGGGTGATCTTGGGTGGGTCACATACTCTTAGTCTCAGAAAACCTTATGATTGGTTTGTCTTAGGGTCACCATAAATTGGAAACTACATGAAGGCATACAACAGCAACATAGATATTTGTTTTAGACATAGTACAAGAAAGTACCCAGTACCTCTTTGCACAATGCCCCATCCTAAACTCAAACAAACACTGACTGGATGCAGAAATGTCTTGGGAGACCTTGTGTTGTTACCCAGCTTGCAGCTGTCACCCTTGTGGATCATCAGTGTCAATGTTATTTACTTTCTGCTGTTGTGAAATAGGCCATAGAAGGCTAACTTGCACAACTGGTATGTAGAGAGATCTTGTAGCACCTTTGAGACTAACTGAAAGAAGTTGCCAGCATGAGCTTTCATAGAAATGAAATGAAATTTATTACAGTCAATGACCAGCATAGTCTACTTCCTCAGATGCATTTGATGTTCAGATGTTAAGATAACTGTTTATCCAAAGCAGTGATCTGAGCAGGCCATTGTGCATCTCTGAGCTTTTCTTCCAGAGAGACATTTCTTGCATCAAGTTTCCCCTTGTCGGCTTTGTTACTGAAAGCTCATGCTGCCATCTTCTTTCTTTCAGTCTCAAAGGTGCTACAAGATCTCTCTACATACTGATTTTACAGATTAACACTGCTATATTTTTGAATTACACCATTGGATAATAGTTCCATCTAGGTCAGTATTGTCTACAGCAGTGGTTCTCAATTGTTGGCCTTCCAGATGTTTGGGACTTCAGCTCTCACAATCCCCGGCCATTGGTTATGCTGGCCAGTATCCAGAAGCTCACTGTCAAGAGTTTTGGGGAATTGGTCAAAACCCTCTGGAGGGCCAACATTGGAGAACCATTGGTCAGCACTAGGAATGGAGAATGTTTTTACTCTTGAGGGCCACATACCTCTGGGAGGGCAATTCTGCTGTGGGCAGCATCCAATTGGTGGACAGGGACAATGTGAGAATTTTTGGGAAAAGTTGGCGATGAGTTTGTAGCATGGCAGGTAGCAGCAGGTGAAAGTTCTCATGTTAGTCCACTTTGGGTTTTAGTCCAAAGTTTAAAGAAGCAGTCCAAGGTGCTGAACTTACAGAGGGTAAGTTGCCTTGGATAGATCCTGTAAACTTTGGATTAAATCCAACTTTGCACTAAAACTTTGGATTCACTGACAACCATTGACATAGGAGCCACCAGCTACCACGGTTTCTTGCCCTGAGCTTTGTAAAAAGAAAACCATGATTGCAGAGTTATATAGCTCTCTTTTTATAACCACCCTGTCTTTATAGTTTTTTGTCTCTGTTTCTCTGCCGCTCCATCCCTAAGGGTCACATAAAATTCCAGCCACATGAAATTAGGCTGAGGATTACCCAACTGGGGCCAGAGTCCAAACCTGGCCCGTCTGCTGTGACAAGGCAAGGCATAAGCCTACCTTACACTCCTGATGTTAAGCACTACCAAAATAATTTTGCAAAGTGCTTCCAAAACAACAGATGTACTCTCCAAATGTTCGGCATTGCTGCAGACCCATTTGAACTTTGGAAGAATAGTATAGATAGTTTCTTTGAAAACTTTTGTTTTGCAAGCTTTATCTGCAAGTGTTTACACTTTGTGGTTGTGACTGTCATGTGTTTCACACATACAGTTTGCGAGGCAGTTGTGCCAAGCCCTAAGAGAATATAAATATGCATATTGCTCTCCAGGCATTGCCAGAGATATTAAAACATGTTGTCAGGGAAGAAAGAAAAACACATTTTCTCTTTAGATTTATTTTTGCATTAGCCGGGCTCTTGTTCTTGCATACTGTTAAAATCCCAAAGCCAAACTTTCTTGTTACTTGTAACCCATTTAACATTAGTTGAAAAGACACTGTATAATTGTTGTTCTGCCTGGCTGTATAGATTTTTTTAAATGAATAAAAAACAAAGCGTGCTACTAGATCTCATGGCACGATTAAATAGAAATGTACTAGAAAAATGTTACTATCCTACGGCAGGCTAGAAGCTATTCAAAATAACAACATTTGGGATTTTTTAGTTTAGAAAGAAGAGCAACTGAAGTGAGCTGAGGACAAAGGAGGAAAGTAGGAGGAGAAAAGAACTGGGACATTTTAAAAGCAGATGGAAAAGTGGGATGGCAGAGGATTAATCTGGACTGTCCCTTCCTAACTGGGACAGTTGGAAGGTATGAAACCAATGTGCGTTTAGCATTGCTTTATACTGGAACAGCTGAAATGTTCCCTAGCATTTAAGACCAAAGGCCCTGCATAATTCTCCGGAATAGTAGCACACATTCTCTATTGGTGTCACATTCCTTTACTCTGAGATTGTCAGCCATATATGCCAAAGTTATGCAATATCAGGTTATGATAATGTAGCTGCTGAGTAGCAGGGCTCATTTGGTATGCAGCTGAGCACCAAAGCCGTTATATTATTTCCCTGAAAACATATATTTTCTTAGTCCCTGGTTTCATCACTTTGCGACTTTTTTTTTCTTTAAAAAAATGCCTTATTGAGTTTTAAGCTTCTATAAATAATGCAAGCCAAACATTTAACTAAGACACAGCTGTAAACACACATACACAATGGTTCTAAACTCAGCAAGCTCATTAAGACTCCCAGCTTTAATACAATCTTCCAGCAAATCGAAGCATTTAGCTTCTCCACAATGCAAATGTTTTTTCCCCCAAAAACAACATGCCTAGCAACTCAAGTGTTGACAATCTTGTCACTTTGCTTCTGCGAAACTGAAACATCATTGATTAATTGACCATATTAACTGGAGATTTTTGATTGACGAAAGACATTGCCTCCATTAACTGGCAACATTTTTTGGGAAAAGACGTTTTATTATCTGCTAATAAAGTTTCAATCAATTAATTCTGCATACATTTCCACATATATTAAACTCTTGCTGTTTTTTTTAAAAATGATTTTGTATTGTGCTAATTATTTATATATACAGGACCATGGCTAGAAAATGGCATTGTACCAAAATAATAGATGTGCCATAGCAGAGATTTGGAAGGACAGCCATGAGGGAACTGGGTAAGATCCTCAGGTATAAAGACCTATCATTGAATACCAAAGTCAGAGCCATCCATAGCATAGTATTTTTGATTTCTGGTCCTTTAAAAAAATCCAAAAAGCAAACCTTGCTTTTGCTATTTTATATAAAGGACACCATATTACTATGCTACTGTATATACAGACAAGGTTGAGTCTCCCTTTTTTTGAAATGCTTGAAGAAGTGTTTTGGATTTTGGAAATTTTTTTGGATTGTGGAAAACCTGTATTTGCATATAAGTACATAATGAGATATCTTGGAGATGGCACCCAACTCAAAAATTCATTTATATTTCATATACCCCTCATATACGTAGCCTGAAGGTGATTTCATACAACATGTTTAAATACTTTGTGAATGAAACCAAGTTTGTGTATATTAAACTGTTAGAAAACAAAGGTGTCACTATCTCAGCCACCTGTAGCTTGTTTTCAACACAATTGTTCCTTCTGCTCTCTTAATTTGTCCACTCTCTCAATTGTCTTCAATGATGTTATTATATAGCAATTTCATTAGTTTTCAGTCTAAGGACTTAATTTTTTTCTCACTCTCATTTGTGCTTGAGTGAAGTTATTGTATATCTGAAGCTGATTGCCTATGCAGAATTATGAAGCTATACTTTTGATTGTATGATCCCTGATAGTCCATGATCCATGTGATTAACCCAGAAAGAAAAAATAATCAGTACCTAGGGACAAAAGACACACAAATTAGGAAGAAAAATGGCACTGTCCCTTGCTATCTGCTGGGGTTTGGTTCCAGGACCCCCAGTGGATACCAAAATCCATGGATGCTCAAACTCCACTAAATAGAATGGCATAGTCAATTGGTGTCCCCTATACAAAATGGCAAAATCAAGGCTTGCTTTTTGGCATGTATATCTATTTTTAAATATTTTAAAACCATGGATGGTTGGATCCGTGGATAAAGAATCCGTAGATACAGAGAGTCAACTGCATAAGGAGGAGAAACTTCTGTTTGAACCCAAAGGAGATCTATCCACTGCCCTTACATCCTTTTATGTGACTCTTCCTTCAAAATAATCAAGAGCTGGAGTATTTCTTGACTAAGAAAACCCTGTGAAATTCATGGGAATGCCATCAATCAACAAGAGACTTGAAGGCACACATATACGCAAAGAATTCCAGCCTCCAAACCTTACATCAACCTTACTTCAGTTGGATAAGTTGGACCATCTCACTTGAGGAAAGGGTATTGTTTAGTAGGCACAGGATAAGTTGTGTTCACACATGGTGTTGTTCTCTCAGAAAGGGGGGAATGGGTAAATGAAAGGGAAGAACTGAGAAACTGTCCCAATTCCTGTAAGCCACTTCCATTTGAGGCAGTTGCTTCAATGTACCTCATGGGAACACCAACTCTCTAATAAATAATGGAGCAGAAAGGGAAGGAGAAAGGAAGGGATGAAAAGACCACTCTTCAGGCTTGCAATCAAATATATATATATATATATATATATATATAGAGAGAGAGAGAGAGAGAGAATTAATCAAATTGTCCTCAGGCATCTGCATTCTGTCTTCCTGTGGGACCTCCATGGTAATTCTCTTTCTGAAGATATAAAGCACTGCGTTCACTGTCAGCGTTCAGCAACCTGTTGAGTATAATTTATCTTGTTTTAATTTATTAGAGGCTGTCTCTATATCTCTGTCCCACTTTGAAGAGAGAGGCTTTAAAACAAATAAAACTAAATGCAGACCTAATTTAATATAGTTTATTTTATTTTTTGTCCTGCAAAGAACTCTTCAGAAGAAGAAGGAGAAGAAGAAGGAAGGGAAAGGAGGGGGGGGGGGGAAATCAATTTTCATTTAGAAGGGGGATTCTGGCAGACTGGGAACCACATTACTACATTATAGTACCTTTTAACATCCAGGTTTATGTGACATATGGCATCATTTCTCCACCATGATTCTATTACTTTCAGAAATCTGTGTTTAAAGAGCATTAAAAGGTCTTACTTAAACTGACGGAAGTCAGGGAATTCAAAAGGAAGAGTGACAGCCTCTTTACCGTGCCTTATTGGAATCGGAGGCAAGGGGGGCCCCTCGCTATACATCCACCTTGATAAAATTGGAGAAGTCAGCAATAAAACAGCGCTACTTCGCTTTTTCGTCAAGTTATGGCAAACATTAACAAAGTGGTTTTTTTCTCCCCATCCTCATGTATGGGAGCTCTTCGCCTGGGGGAACCATCAGAGAGAGATATTGTGACAAGACTCAATTTTCCAGTCCTCACGGAGGCAAAATTTCTTTGCTAAAATGAATGGCACTTGTGTGTCTTTCTACTTATCATTTATAGAGGAATTCAATTGGCTGTGATTCAGGGACAGACCTGCACCTATTTATGAAAAGGATTCAATCCAGAGCTTGGGGAACATGGCTTTGTTGCATTACTGATCTCAGTAGGCATGGTGCTTTGGGAGTTGGAGTCCCAGAAGTAACTTTTCCAAGGGTTAAGAGCGGGACTGCAGTTCTGAGGAGAGAAGATAATGTTCCTTATTTTCCATGATCTTTTTCCTTTATGAAGAAGGCTCTTCCCTAAAGTTGCCTTGTATGGAAAGATCTAAAGGTACCACCAGGGCCATCGCTACCATTAGACAATATTGAGGTGGCTATCTCAAAAAGAGTCTCATGGAAGGATAGCACTTTTTTTTTTTTTTTGGTTAGTTCATTTCTTAGTCTGCATCCGCACTGTAGAAATAGTCCAGTTGGACACCACTTTATCTGCCATGGCTCCATGCTAGGCAATTCTGGGATTTGTCATTTGTTGTGGCACCAGGGCTCTCTGACAGAGAAGGCCAAATGTTTCACAAAAATCCCATGGCAATTAAAGTGGAATCATGATGCTACAAATGTGTAACGTGAAAGAGAGTATAGTGAAAGTGAGAAATCACCTCCTTTGTTCTTTTGCAGCAAATGCTTTGCTGAACATCAATAGCTTTTGGGACCTCAGTACGAGTCTTAATTTTGCTAAAGCAAGGTTGGTCCCTCAGCAGATTTGTCTGATGGCTTCCATGTGACAAGGCAGTGAATCTTAAACCTTAAAGGAGTTGTCCAAGGTGCTGCACTGTACCCCTGTGTAGGTTCATGACCTTGGATAGCTCCTTTAAAAGAACCCCAAACCTGACATGGATTCACCACCCCACTGACGTTGTATCCATTGGACACCATTGATTCTTGCTCTGTGGGTTGTTGTTTTTTTTAAAAAAAGAAATACTGCTTGTATAGTTCTCTCTGGCTGCATCTGCACTGTAGAAAGGATGCAGTTTGACACCACTAACCACCATGGCTCCATCCTACAGAATCCTGGAATTTCTATTTTTGTGAGGTATCAGCCCTCTTTGGCAGAGAAAGCTGAAGACTTTGAAAAACGAATCCCAGGATCCTATAAGATGATGCTACGGCACTTAAAGTGGTGTCACATTGCATTATTTCTCTCTTTTTTAATGCTGAGAGCCAGTGTGGTGGAGTGGTTTGAGCATCGGTCTATGACTGTGGGGATCAGCTTGGCCATGGAAACCCACTAGAAGGCTCACCTTAGGGTCACCATAAGTTGGAAATGACTTGAAGAAAAACAACAAGAAAAACAACAACAAATCTATCTATCTATCTATCTATCTATCTATCTATCTATCTATCTCAATCTCTCTCTCTCTCTCTTTTAATATCACCCCGTCTTTCTCTCCCAACCTCTCTATACATTCTTTTCTCTTTCAGCCACCCCACCCCAAAGGCCAGGCAGAATTGCAGCTGAACGATTGTCAACTTTACAAAGGATGGCCTTTTATCTGAAAGTGTCTGTTTTGAAAAACTCTCCAGTCCCACTCTAGCTGAAAGACAAAGAACTCTCAGAAGGAAGAGCAGCCAAGGCCTTGAAGTTGCCCATCCAGTTAGCAGCCCCTGAACAGACCGAGAAGGCAGGCAATGTCGTAATTGTTAAGAAGGATGTGCACAGTTTTAGGCAAATCACTGCCTCTTTTAGTCTTCTTTTTGGCATTGTGTAAGCTGTTAGGCTACTTGGCACCAATTAATCTTTCAGACTCCCTTAATTTTTCTCATTCCCTTTTTAATGGCCCTGTCTGCACATTACATTTAGTATATGTTAAGTTACGAAGGCCATCCTTTGGCCTGTAAGATTGGTCAGATTAGATTGTATGTTTGCTTTACTTAAGTGAAGAGGATCAATCCAGATCACAGCCAGAACATTGCAGGAGAAGGCTTTAAGAGCTTCTCCTCCATTGAGGTTCTGGTCCAGATCAGAGGACCTGCACCTGCCATTTTTATTCCTCCAAAGTGACCCATTTCTCTTACTAGACCACTGCTAGGTATTTCTTTTTAACTCTTGGATAGTCTGAGCCTTAATTTCTTGCATTGAATTTTATTTGAACCCTCCACCTCAGTTCTAGCACCATGATGGAAGATGGAGAAAATCTCTCTACCTACAGCTGGAGAATAGGGACTACTACTCATTGTTGTTGTTGTGTGCTTTCAAGTAATTTCCAACTTATGGTGGCCCTAAAGTGAACCTATTACAGGGTTTTCTTGGCAACATTTGTTCAGCAAGGGTTTGCCTTTGCCTTCCTCTGAGGTGCAGAGATTGTGACTTGTCCAAGATGACCTAGTGAGTTTCCATGGTCAAGTGGGGATTTGAACCCTGGTCTCCATAATTGTAGGCCAATGCTCAAACCACTACACTACACTGGTTCAGGGACTACTCATAGTATTGGCCTTGTTGTCACAATTGCAAAAGACTTTGTCATCAGGTTGGAAGACATTAGTATATATTACATATTCCCCCATTACCCAAAACAGATGGGGGACTAGGAGGTCCCCCCAGTTGTGTCAGCTTCTCTTCAAATGTTGGGGAAATTTTCTGAGCTTGAAGAAGCTTGTGAGAGGCTGGGTAACCTGTGGATCATTTCCACCTATGTACACCAGGACTAACTGAGGAGGACTCCAGGTTTGGGTGAATTAAGATTTTTATATAGAAATATGCAAGAGTGCAAACAAGAATGCAATAGTGATTCAAACACATACCACATAGAGACAAAAGAAGCAGAGGTATGGAAACTGGATAGCAGAGTTTTAGGGTTGTAGAAAGGGTGATATTACCTGTCCTAAAGAGTAGTCCATGGAAAGCAGGACGTGGCTCAGACAAGGTCTGAGGGCAACACAATGAATGAAAGAATCTCTGTACTAACTATTGTTTGAGCTATTTTGTTTTAATTTTATATTGCAAGCTGCTTTGAAGCCCATTTTGAGAGAAAGGTGGGATATATGTCAAACAGATCAATCAATAATAGCAGCTGAAGTGGAATCATAGCACCATAATTGTGTAATGTGAAAGGTCCCCCTGTCGACTCTTGAATTTTCACTACATTCTCTTGTTTTTTAAATTGGGAGTTTGCTTCTCCTTGCATCAGCATTTCACTCATTTTCAACTGTCATTAGCTTCACATCCTTGGATTACTTTTCATTTGCTAATGTTTTTGTGAACCACACATCTTGGCATGTTCGATTGTGGCCAAAAATGAAGGAGAGGAAAAAGAGAAAGAAAGAGAATCTTTTAATGTTTTGTTAGCAAGGACATACATCTGACTGAAGAATAAATCCAACCTTGGCAGGATATTATCTTCGGCTTGTGCTTTTTCTTTGGAGAAAGAACCTGTGTAGAAGGATCACAAAAAAGAAAAAAAGAAAAAGAAAAAGAAAAAAGACACCTTTTTCTCCAGCCATGTGAGATGTATTATTAAGAACAGACGGGGAAAGTGTGAGCATGTTGACTTCACAAATAACACACAGCTGTGTGACTTACAAGGCCGTCATTCTGGTTTGCGCAAAAGAAGGGGCACATGAGTTGGATGGCATCCAAAAAGATTAGGTGAGGTGCTTCAAACAGACTGTGCAATCTAAAGACCCGGCTGCAACGATTAGAGCCTCATTTCATTTACAGGAAGCTACGGATCTGTTTTGAATACAAGCACAAAAGCCCCTGTGGGGTCTTAGTCCTTCCTGGGCTTATGATGTTCATTTTAGAAACTGATGTCTTGAAAAGGAGCAAAGGAAGGCAGGTTTCATGTTGGTGTGGTGTGGTGTGCATTATGCATGCATATTGGTATTGGGGTTGGGAATATGAGAAAGGTCTTGTATCTCTTCTATGGCTGCATTTGCACTGTAGAAATAATGCAGGTTGAAAACACTAGCATGGCTCAATACTTGGAATTCTGGGATTTGTAATTTGTTGTGCTGCCAGAGCTCTATGACAAAGAAGGCTAAATATCTCACACAACTACACATCCCAGAATTCCATAGCACCGAGCCATGGCAGTTAAACCTATGTCAAACTGCATTATTGTGCAGTGCAGATGCAGCTTTGCATGTTGTAAACCACTTAGAGTGCTGAGTTCACTATGAAGCAGTATAGAAATGTAAATACTATTGTTATTGCTGACTCCCTTCAGATTTTTATCTCTACCTTGTTTTAAGCCACCTTGGAGCCCATGTTGGGAGAAAGGTGATATATATATATATATAAAATAAAACAAATAGTGAACATTCCATCTAAATGGTGATTTAATCCCAGTCTTTTCCTGGTCTAAGTCCAACTGCCCTCCACCGATCACATGTACAGAGACAGTGGCTACACATCTATTTCTGAACAGCAATGAAAATTGTTGCTCCTAATTTATAAAGCCCTACATGAGAACCAAACTATTAAAAAAAAGGCTCTTTGAAAGGAAGGAATCCATTACTCCAAGAGTTACGGATGCTGCCAACTTGGATGGCTTTGAAAAGAGATTAGTTAAATTAACAGATTTAAGGCCCATCAGTGATTACTAATCCCGATGGCTAGATAGCTTCTCCAGTATTAGAAGAAGACACAAATATTAACCACATATGATTTACATAACTTTAAAGTGCTTAACAGAGACACCAAAATAGTTAAAGATTACCCATTTTGTTGTTAACTGCCCTCGGGTCGATCTTGATCCATGGTGACCCTCTGGATGAGACCTCTCCAAGAAGTACGACAGTCTTAGTTTGGTCATCTTGGCTTCTTCCAGGGAGGTTTCTGGTTTGATCTGCTCTAGGACCCCTTTGTTTGTCCTTTTGGCTCTCCGTGGGATCCTCAGCACTCTTCTCCAGCCCCACATTCTCTCAAACGCATTGATTTTCTTCCTAGCTTCTTTCTTGACTTTCCAGCTGTCACATCAATCCATGGTAACAGGGAATATGACGGCTTGTATGATTCTGACTTTTGCGCTGAGTTGCATATCTTTGCATTTTAGAATCCTTAAACCCATACCTTAATCAAAATGGAAACTCTAGTCAAGAAATCCAAAGATGACTAGAGATGCATCTACAATGCAGAAATAATGCAGTTTGACACTACTCTAACTTCCATGGCTCTGTCCCATCTATTTATTTATGATCTAATTTTTGTCTTATCTATTTATTTGTTTGCATGTTTTCATCAAGATTTTCTTTTTAACCTTTATTTCAGGGGTGGGCCAAGTTTGGCCAGTGGGACACATGTAACCCAGGGCTGCTTTGTGGCTCTTGGGCCCCCCAAAGACCCATTTTAAAAACAAGAAGTGGCATCACTTCCTGTTTTGAAAAAAGGACTTTCCAGGGCCTAATGGCCAGAGAGGGCTAAAACATGATGGAAATGCCCCCCAGAATCCCTAGAAGGCATCTGAGGGCAAACATTTTTGGGTTTTTTGCAGTCAACATCTGTGGCCCCTCCAGGTCTCCTGTGGGTTAATGCAGCCCCCTAGCCTCCCATAGTTGCCCATCTCTGATTTATTTTATTAGAATTGGGTGCCTTCAGTGCTTTTATTTTGGCAAAGTACTGGAATACAAAGGGAACAAATGCATCTATACTTGCAGAGCTCATTGCCTGTTATTGTGAACATCTCTGTTGATGAAAAACCTACAAAGTGTTGCCAGTAACAATAGTGCGGGGGTGGAGATACAAATTTCCCCTCTGAAATTGCTCTGTTTTGCTTTGCAATGCCTCGGGCTGCTTATGGCGGCCCTCGGTAGCCTTTGACTCTTCAGATTGTGGAAGGCGGCTGTGTCACAATGAAAACAGACGCTGTCCTCCCAGTTCTCTCATCACTTTTAGCTGCACTGTGATGGAGGGATACAGCAAGAGCCACTAAAATGCAAGTGCTCCTCTGTTGCAATGTTGAATTTGAAAACAATGGAGTTTATCACACGGGGGAAATTGGGAGTTTAAACAATGATTAACCCATGAAAATCACACAATTGACATTAAAATGTGCTTAAAACGACATTAACGCAAGTGCCATTGTCCTGTGAAGAACCAGGGAATAACCAGGCAAGAAACAGCAAAGTCATTCACAGGAAAATTCCGTGAATGAGTTACTGTTGTTTCTTGCATGGTTCTTCACGGGATAATGGCATTTTAATCATTTTCCTTCTCAACGCCATGTGAAAACATTCGTGCAAGTGTGGGTTAATCATGGATTCTGCATGGGACAACAGTGCTTTGCATGCTGATGTTGTGTGAAAACCATTCACGCAATTGCAGGTTAATCACAGGTTAATCACTGTTTATACTTCCAATTTCCCCTCATGTGATAAACTTCAATGTGACTTTTCAAGTTTCTAGTGTAACACCTCACACTCAACACAGTGTATACCTCCCTCACCAACAAGCAGTTTCGGAAAATGAGATTCCCACATACCTGGAACACTTCTGCAGTGCATATATGATGAGAATGCTGTAATTTTCATGCTGCAATGGATTTCTAAGTCCCCCTGGTGGCTAAAGCCCCAAATCTGTCGATGTTGACTGAGGGAAACACTTAAACGGAGGAAAAATACAGACAAGCAAAATGAAATTGGGCTATGAGCAGAGAAGGAGGTTGCATAAGAGATGGAATGAGCAGAGATGGAGTCCAGGAAACACACTTTTTTTTTTGTTTTCCATTGTTACCTTCCATAGTGGCTAGGCAAATTGGTGTCTTCCAGACACTTTGTACTCCTCCCATAATTCCTGACCACTGGATGGTGTGGCTAGGATGATTCCTGACCAGGCTGGGACTATTGGGAGTTGCAGTGGACAGTACCAGTTTTCTGGGCTGAGGATTATGGCTGTGACTGATGGGAATAATAGTCCAAACGTATTGCCTTTCCATGCTGTACAACAACTGGTATTCAAAAGCACTGATATCTATGAGAGTCTCTCTATCTCTCTCAGCCTTGCCTATCCCTTATGTACACAACCTTGTTGACGTCGTCTTGAGTCCAGAGAAGTTTCATTATCCTGCGGTGGCAACCATGTTGCCCTCCAAATGCTGTTGGACTGCAGCCCTAGACAACACAGTGTGCTTTCCAGAGGTCAGTGTGCTTTCCATTCCTGCCAATGTGCTAGCAAAATGCTTCAAGGGGTTGCGCATCTTATGGCTGTCATCATAGCTGCTGCTGTTGTTTGCCTTGGGATTGTTCAGCTCAGCTAGGTAGCGGAGACCTTAAATGTTGAAGGTTGCCAAAGTGCTCAGAGAATAAGGAAGCCTGGTGTGGCAATTCGTAAGGAGAGCATCTCTCCTTTCCTTCATCCCACACTGGATAAATATTGGCTCTGTGAGCTGGAATAGAAGTTCTCTTGTGTACCAGGATGACAAGTTACAGCTGATAAGGAGAAGGTCAAGATCAATTCCTATTTACATTCAAATTAGGCAATGTTCCTCTCTCCTGGCACTGTGGAAGATGCGGGAAATGGGGAGCTGGGAGCAGAAGGATGCAATATGTCACTTAGATGCCGTCTGGTTCTTCCCAGAGCCTTCTCACTTTGGTGCAGCTATCGTGCTATCGCAGAGGCGGAGTGGTGAATTTGGAAGGGCAGAAGCTTCTGATGTAGTCCCAGCTCCAAGGAGAGTCCAAAACCACTGCTCCATTGATCCATAGGCAGCTCTACAATTTATTGGGGGTGGGTGGGAGAAAGGCAGAGATCTGAATCCCTCTGATCAGCCATACTGATGGTTGAGTTTAGACTAGCTAACACAAATAGGGTTGCTAGATCTCAGGGTTTATTTATGATTTGAAGGCACAGACCAAAAACAAATGGCCAAGCAACATCCGAGTGTGCCAAAACAAGTCTGGACAGGCAACACGAGGGCAAAAGTCATTAATGAGAAGGGAGAGACAAAACTCTTATTTTAAGTGGAGAAACCCCAGAATTTATTATGTACTGAGTTTAGCAAAGCCTGAAAAAAGAAAGGAAAAAAAAAGAGTCAAATCAATAAATACAATACTGCGTGTATGCATGCACAAAGCATGATTAATAATAAATATAGTATTATATAATATAAAGAACAAAATCCTTTTATCAAGCCTGCTCAAAGTTATAGCTTTCTGAATCCCATAACACTCATATGGTCGCCTTGAGCCAGTTTTTGCTTTTCAACCTAACCTACTTCCCAGAGTTGTTAGAGTTGTCGTAAAAACGTGGATGGGTGGGTGTGGGGAAGAATAATATAAAATGCTTTTAACTCTGGGAGACGACTGGAATGAAATTAGTTTAAGAAAGATGCAACAGGGAGAAAAACTGATTTTCATAAAGAAATAATGCTTTCCAATACTCTTTCAGAAGGTCTCTTCCCACAAACCTGTACATAGTTACCTAGGAGCAAATCCCATTGGACTCACTGTGACTTGCATTTGAAGACCTATTATATGATTGCTGTGGGGGAACCTTTCTCTCGAACCTTTCCTTTCTCCCACTTGTAGCCCCCAAAGTAACTCTTCCAAATTTTAGCTTGAGCTGTAGCCAACTATGCTCAAGCCTCTTGCAAAGTGATGATCTGTGTGGAAACAGTGTGGCAAGACATGGCCCTTGAAGACATATCTTTACTTGCAAATATAATGTTGGCACCCCTTTATAATGGTAAAAATTAGCTGCATTTTCACAGATAAGGATTGCATGGAGGGCTGATGTCCTATTGCCTTCCAAGAGAGCTAGGCTGCTGCCACATTGCAGAATTAATGCAGTTTGACACCACTTTAACTGTCATGGCCCCAGCCTATGGAATCCTGGGATCTGTAGTTTGTTGTGGCACCAGAGCTCTCTGACAGAGAAGGCCAAATAACCCACAAAACTATGAATCCCAGAATTCCCATTGAGCCATGGCAGTTAAAACGGTGCTAAACTTCATTATTTTTGCAGCGCAGATTCAGCCTAGGATACCTGGGACTGGTCACTGTCAGTGCCAACGCAAATGAATTTGACATTCAGAATTTCAGACCTATTCAAATTTTGCCTTTGAAACTTTATTTTACAAACAGCTCCTCTTTTTTTTTTTAAATTAAAGTCTTGTTAATGACCAGCATCATCACAATCTATCACTATCATGCTAGTATAGTCACCTTAAGTATCAAACTTCTAGATTTAGTACTTCCTACATTCCCCGGCCACAGCGAATTAACACACAGTTAAGCAGCCTTAAGCAAATTGATTTCAGGGGGTGTAAGTACACTTAATTCTGCGGATTATTGCTGTTAAGTCTAGCGGAATTTATGATAGACAATGAAGAATGGGGAGGGGGAGTACCAAATGTATGGAGAGCTTGCATATTAATTTTCTTGCAAAATTTCAATACAGGAGAACTTTTTTCTGGAGTGGGAGGGAGAGTGCCTATTCCCATGCTCATTCCTTGCAACACTAATAATACCAGGATTGCTTTCTAAACTCTCCGGTTATATTGCAGAGTTTGCTCTCTAATGTACCCTTGCTGGTTTCTATGAAAGGGGTAGCATGATGCTGGTTTTTCAAATGGCAGCGAGTTTGGAAATGGAAGGAACTCCACCATCTCAGCTTGCTGTCCTTCCATCCAGAGCTCCCGTTGCTTCTTGTCTAAGACTCCTATGGGGTACTTTTGTTATATGGTTGAGTGACTGTGATCATTTCCAGCCCTTGTCTCTAAATGCTTTTCATTCGGTTGACACCATATTCCCTCTTTGGGCTGCAGGGGCTTTCTCAGCAGTAAAGAAAGTGGAGGAAGGAAAGGAAGGAAATGGAAAATCTTTCGAATCCTTCTGATAGCTCCTTGGTGCTTATTAATCCCACTGCTATCCTGGTTCAGCTGATAGTACTTTTCTCATCTTCACCCAGTTGGTTGATAAATGGGAAAACAGGGGATGGTCAGCTTCTGCAATGACCCATCGAGAGCAGAATCTTCATATAGACGGTCAACTGGGGCATCGGAGAATGACTCCTCTCCCAAACTGATTCTTGCAAAAGACATTTTAATATTTCACAGGGTCCTTCCTAAATGTTTTAAAAGCTTTAAATTAGAAGTAGTAGCCAGATAATAAATACAAACTGGCCCCTGCCAATGAAAAGCGGGACAAAGTTGTTTGTATGTTTATAATTCATTTCCATTTCTCCAGTGAGAGAGTCTCTGGAGACCGTGATTCTCATCTCCGAGTGAATCTGAAATACAGAGAAAGTATTCTTTCTAATACACCGGCAGGATATGGGTTGTTTTGTCCTTCTCCCTCAGCACAAACATCTATCCAGAGAACTGGAAGTATCAAATATCCATAAATATGCTCATGTCCATCATGCAAGTACAGCATCTGATACTCACATCAGCATGCAGGTAGGTAAAAAGGAATATCTGGGTATATACATTTCACAAGGGGGAAAACACATATCAGACAAAAAGAAAAGACCGCTAGAAGAATGTGGAAAAATACCAAGACAGATTTTTATTTTTCCTTTAGGCAGAGTTTAAAGGAGACTTACAGAGTTTAGGTAGGATCATGTTCAATTTTCTCAGTTCAGTACCATTCAGATACCTCAACACCAAGGTTTCGCTTTGCTTGATTGTTGACCATAGACTGAATTACTGGGCCAAAGATCGAATGCAAAACAAAAGGAACTCTTCTGAAAAATGTTTGGGATCCAGGGAATCGCTTTCTGAAAGCAGAAAGCATAACCTGTGCTGACTGGTTAGATTGTGCAATTAGTTGTAAGGAAGGGATGGGTAGATAAAACATTTTGACATGTTAACAGCTAAGCTGAAGTGTACCAACTGTTCTGCTTCTAGAGCAATGCACCTGTGTCAATGGCATAGATCTGAGAGGATACAGGTACTGAATTAATGCACTTTGACACCACTTTAACTGTCATGGCTCCAGCCATAGGATCCTGGGATCCTATGGAATCCTATGGAACACCCTTAAAGACATGGGAGTGCCAACACATCTGATAGTCCTGATGAGGAATCTGTACTCAGGACAAGAGGCTACTGTCAGAACAGAAGACGGAGAAACAGAATGGTTCCCAATAGGCAAAGGAGTCAGTCAAGGTTGCATACTTTTACCCTATCTCTTGGACGTGTATGCAGAACATACTATAAGAAAAGCAGGCTTGGACACAGAAAAAGGAGGGGTAAAAATAGAAGGAAGGGATAGCAACCATCTAAGATATGCAGATGACACCATAGTACTTGCAGAAAACCTCACAGACCTGGAACACCTACTAAGGAAGATCCAAGAAGAAAGTGCAAAGTCAGGCTTAATGCTGAACATAAAGAAAACAAAAATAAGGACCACCGAGGACCTTCACAAGTTCAACCTAGACAATGAAGAAATAGAAATAGTAAAAGGCTTGGATTTAAACATTGATAGAAATGGGGACTGCAGTCAGGAAATCAGAAGACTAAGGGCCTCTACAGATGGGCAGCCATGGGTCACCCCGAGAAGCCGCAGATTGGGGCCAAGGCTGCCCCACTCCTCGGCCCCAATCCACTCTTTGAGTGGCCCTGGAAGGAGTGCTAAAATAGCGCTCCTTCCTCAAGCTGCGGAAGGGACGCTGGAAGAGGCGGCGCACGCCTCTTCCGCACCTCTTCCGTCACAGCATTTCCAGATGCTCTGATGACGTCCTTAGGAAGGGGTTGGGGCGCCCGGTGTCTGGATCTTCTGGATCCCCTTTCCCCTCCTGCTGAGCTAGATGAGACCCCTTGAGACCACCTTTTTCAAATAGCTGCCACCACCTGGTGAATTTCCTTATCCTCCCCCTTAGCAACACCCCAGGACTTTGCTAAGTAATTCCACAAATATTTTCCCTTGCCAACTTAAGAAGGAACTAGCCAAGCTAAGGCATGTCAAAGAGGAGTGTGCAAGAGGCAAGGTACTTTAAATAAAAGCTTTTATTCTAACGAAGGAGGTCTAGAGCAAAGGATATCATTTCATGCAAGATCACTTGTCCTACAGGCACAAAGAAAAGTAAGTCACAGAATAGAGTGATTTCAGCCAAGCTAGTAAAATAAGCCAAAAATCTAATGCTATGAACTAGTACAGGTTCCTAACTTTACTTACAGCTGGGATTTGTAATCCTTGATGTTTCTGGACACCTGAGAGCCTGGACTCCATTGTCCAGCTCTACCAGCTTCTTGCCATCTTCCTCAGGGCAGAAAACCTCAAAAGGCAGACAAAGGCAAAACTCAAGCTGTGTTACAATGAGGGCTTTTAAAACCTCTTAGAAGCATCTTGAAGGTTCGCACTTCTCTCCCAACTCTCCCATCTCATTGATCAGTCACCATCTCATCAGCTATGATGTAAATCTATGGATAAAGAATCTGTGGATACAGAGGGCCGATGGTATTTGAGGGTTTTCAACCAGTCTTGGACTGGACAGACGTGCCAAGTGAGGACCCCTTCCAAATGATGGCATCTCTCCTAAATGGTGGCCTGTCCTCTGTAAAGTTAGACACCTGGCCACCCTATATTAGAAAGTGTCTCAGCAGATGAGGGGTTTCAAATGCACTCCAATATAAACCCACAGTAATGAAGTGGAGAGAAACCTAGTAAGCAATCTGAACTCTTACAACTGAGCATTGCATTACCATAGGTTCAACAGCGCGTAAACAAAATTCTGAAGAGCTCCTTGAGCATCATTGTGGTGGGAGCCCATTACCAACAAAGAATGCTCCAGCTCTTAGAATTACTATTGACATGTAACTGTGAATGGTTCCATGAGGGCTGTTAGGAAAATGCAGTGGCTGGTTTGCTGGTTCCAGAATATTCCCAGAGCTGATGTTCCAACATCTTTGTTGTCATTGTTTATTTAACAGTCTCTTTGCTTCATTCCCTACACAGGGAAAACTCGAATCTACCTTTTGTTTTAGAAATCACGTCAATGAAATGCCCTCCAAGCAGACAGACGGAGAATGCTGTCTAATGGGCTGTGGGTGGATTTGGGCAGTGTGTGCATCGCTCAATATTGCCATGTGGTATGTGTGGGTGTGGGTTTCCCCTTGCCCTTTATTTCCATTTCTCCAGGAGATTTAACCAAATGCTTGGCAATTCATTAGTCATGCTGAAGGTCTGAGGTGGAAACAATTCCTCTGTAGTTCCCTAAAATGTTTCATAAACAACCACATTGCAAATGATAATGAGGTTAAGATCTGTACAGATTTACATTATAATTAGAGATGTTAACAAGCTGCCCCCAAACTTCAGATACTCTGAGTTGCTTTGGTAGAAGCCTCTGTTAGATTGCCAAATGGCTATAATCTCGGATGTATTTTATTTTTTTATTTTTTGCCCTGGGTTGCAATGGCGTGCCCTGTTCCACTCTGTTTAATCACAATCATTTCTTTCATATTTATTATTAAGCTATTTGCATAGGGCAACTCAATTTAGCTGATATCATCTGCTTAGCAATACAGCTCCAGCCTCAAGATAGGTTTGGAGCCCTAAAAGGCATAACGAAAATATATACCTGCTAGAGCTATGAAATAACATTAGCAACTGTGATATAATTCTTAGGAAGGATAAGAGAAAATAATAATTACTTTAAGAAAGAAGGAAAAATACCACAGTCCTCATAAAAGTATACGCTAATGCACTTGGCTGTCAAACAAAGCGGTTCTTTAAAATGATGGAGGATTCCAACACACTATAAAGAAATAAGAAGTATAAAATGGAGATAACCATTTATTTTGAGTCAATATGTTTCACACTGGTGCTCATGGACTGCTTCATAATCAGCTACCAAAGCAGGACTTGCACATGCAAAGGAACAGTTATTTTCAGAAACACAACAAATCAAAATATGTTAAGATCACAAGCAGTCAGATAGTGGTGGAAAGCTGTAATTTGGAGAAGCTGGTTCCAAAAAGATTAGAGCAGTATGCTTCTGGATCACAATTCATTTCCAAACCCATTGGAAAGTGCTGCTAATCATATTCAAAATCTTAAACTATCTCGTGCTGGTTGGGGATTGTTGGAGGGTTTTTTTTTAATGGTTTAAAATTGTAATGGAATATATGTTTGTTTGTTTTATTTCTGCCTTTCTCCAACAAATAGGACAATTAAACAGAACAAACACAATTAGGGTATATCCAGACTTAATAAAAAGACCAGACAATCCCAGTTTTTTTTTTCTTGTCCTTTCCAGCACCACATTTCAAATGAGTTTATTTTCTTCCTGCCAGCTTTCTTCCACTGTCCAGCTTTTATAACTATACATAGAAATTGGAACTCTCATGGCATGGACAATCCTAACTTTAGGATTCAATGATATATCATTACAACAGAGGATCTTGCCTAGTTCCTTCATAGCTGCCCTTCTAAATCCTAGTCTTTTTTTTATTTCTTGACTGTAGTCTCCATTCCGATTAATGACTGAGCCAACGTATGGAAAACCTGAGCCAAGTTATGGAGAGCTATTTCAACGTCCTCATTGTCTACTTTAAAATGATGCACATCATCTGTGGTCATTATTCTTGTGTTCTTAATATTCAGCCATAAACCTGCCTTTGAGCTTTCCTCCTTGACTTTTTTCTGCAATCATTTCAAGCCTTTGCTATTTTCTGCTAGGAATATGGTGTCATCTACATATTGTAAACTGCTGCTGTTCCTTCCTTTAGTTTTCACGCCTGCTTACTCCCTGTCTAATCCTGCTTTACATGCATGTTCAGCGTACGGGTCAGATAGAGTAATAAAATGCAGCCTTTCTTCTTTGACTAGTACTTGAATACTATGGAATGGATGAGCCTAACTCATAAACCTAGCACACACCTATTTGTTTTCATTTTGAAACCAAGCACTTCATCTCCATCCAGACTTCACATTTTCCCCCACCCTTTGCTACCAGGTGTCGTAAGGTACTTCACAGCCTTCCAGTCCAATCACAAGCCCATTATTATAAAAGTCAAACAATAAAACTGTCAAGTGAATCCCCAACAAGGGACTGGATATTCTGGCCACAGGCTGGCAGGACAGGCAACATATTACAAACAGTGACATATGTTGATGCTGTTTACCTGCTGCCTTATTACCAGGCAGCACCGGTGTTGTTATTGAGTACATGGAGACTCAAAAATAACTACAGCATGGGAAGTCATTTCCAACTTTAGGATAAATAGGAAAGAAAACTCCAGTCCCCATCACCGCAGCTGCCACCTCCTCTTTTGCTGTGCATTGCATGAAAAAGATGTTTTGAATTACAGTTGGGAAATGCATATGTTAGGCAGAGAAGGCAAAAAAAGATGGGGAAAAAAGAATGCTCTGAAATGTTTCATTTTGAAGAAAAGAGATTTCCACGGCAGGTGCCAGTAATTAGCAGCGAGTGAATCGGCTTGATGTTTGCAAATGTAACCTTTCCAGCTCTTTATTTAGGCATAAACCTGGATACAAATATACTCAGCTGCCCCTTTGGGGTGATCCATATCTCAGCAGTAGCATCATGTGACATCAATATTTTTAAATAAACTCTATCAAAGGTTTCCTCTCTAGGGAACAGAAGAAGCTTACCCAAAATTCAGAAGTGAAAGGGGGAAATCCTCTTATGTTAACATTTTTCAAAAAGTAGTGGAGAGAGGGCATGGAATCCCCATCCCCAATTTTTCTCCACCACAAAACACTCTTGCTTCCTATAATGAGATAAATAATTCACCAGCAATACCTCCATCATGGGCAGGGGGGAGGCTTAAGATATCTCTCAGTTTTGCAAATGACATTTAAAAAAAAAAAGGAATTTGCTTTGCCTAGGTATTCACTTGTTAGCTGGCTCCATATAAGGTGGGCTAAGGGAAGTTGGCAAGTTGCATGGAGATAGTGCAATGCTCTGAAAGCAGAGATTTGATGTCCTTATCAGTCCCAGTGAGCCTGCCAAAGCAAAGCTGAGCATTAAAGCCCCTGAGTGCCTCCATATTTTAAAGATATGTGGAAAGCACCTTGATTCGAGATGATGAGACTCTCTCTATTCCTAGCAGAAGTGAGTGACAAGAGCTGAGAGGGGAAGCACATTGGAAGGAGTGGGAAAGTGTCTGGGTGAGATTTGTGGCCAGAGGCAAGTTGCCTTATACTAAGGATGTTATCACACGGGGAGTCGCGGGGAGAAAGTGGAAATAAACCGGACGAGCAGAAGACTAATTTACGGGATTTGTCCTGTTCTGCCTCGTCTGATAACTAAATTCAAATTTAAAAGGGGGTTAATTCAAACAAAACCCTGATCTTTTCATTTCCTCAAAAATCCCAGCTAGTATGGTTGACAATCATATTGACTGTGGGAGTTTACATCTCTTTCCAAGATCCTTAAACCACTGTAGCTGGTTACCACTTATCAACCTATTGTGGTTCTAGGGGGAGAAATCTAATAAGTATTCCCATTGCAAGTTGCTTTGCTAAGTTACCCATGTTGCTGGTGTTATTGCCACTCCCTGGCTACCTTGTGCCGGAGCTTGGAAATTGCTTCCAGCTGAAGAAACCCAATGGCCTAGACAAAGTGATGTTTCAGCATGACAAGCCACTGAAGCAGCAGTTCCTGAAGCAATTACATACATTCCTGGGACTTAACCTGGATATTACAGCTCAATGGCAGGAAAACTTATTTTGAAGAGAGAGGGGGAAATGCAGTTTCCAGAACTCATGTTAGTTAGCACAAGAGGAAGACAACAGCAGAGAAAAGATGGCTGCAGAGAAAAGATGGTTGTAGGATTTGGACATCACATTTACCCTGTGGCTGAATCTGGTCCTTCTGGATTCCTCAGATTGCCACACTCCTTCTCCATGATACCAGTTTGGTGGCTTTCCATCTTTTGTATTGAACAGTTGAGTACAGTGTGGTCATGGGGATACATGTGCCCACCAGGGCTGTTTATGCAGCCCCCTACCTCTCCAGATTCCCTAGACTACCCTTTTTGTGTCCAAAAATGTGATAGCAATTCACCTTTTAAATAGGTTTCAGGGCCCATCCCTGATATATAGCCCCCCCTTCCCATTTTATAAGGTTGAGATGCTCTCCCAAGACTTAGCTGAAGGCCAGGTGTGGTGTGATGGTTTGCATGTTGGACTTGGGCTCCAGGGGACCAGGGTTCAAATCCACTGCATAGCCATGGAAATCCACTGCCTCAGTCTCAGAGGAAACTCATGGCAAATGTCCAACTGAAATTTTTGCAAAGAAAAACCTATTTTTAAAGAGACAGTGTGGTGTGGTGGTTTGAGTGTTGACTAGGACTCCAGGAGACCAGGCTCAGCTACTTGGAGATATAGTGCAAGTCAAACTCTCAGTCAATAGAAGGTAAAGGCAAATCTCCCCTGAAGAAATCTTACCAAGAAAACCCAAGGAGAGGGTTGCCATAAGCCATAGTCAATGTTTTCCTTTTAAGCAAATTTTTGCTGATTTTAATTCCTAGCTTGGCCACTAAGCTGTGCCTTACTGTTGCCTATTGCATTTGAATCTTAATCTAATATTTGTTAATGAAGGGCAGCATGCACATATTTTAAACAGTAATTACTTCAACCTGGGGAAGACCCTTCAAACTTAACAGTTGGTAGAGAGATTTAGAGTTCTCTGACTTCTCCATGCTCGCTTGCCATTCACTGCTTCGACGATCTTTCTCCAATTTCTGCAACTCATTGTCCATCAGCATCTTATATTATTTAGAATGTTAGAATCTTAGAGTTGGAAGGTACCTCAATGGCCATCTAATCCAACCCTCTGCCATGCAAGAATATACAACTAAAGCACTCCTGAAAGATGCCCATCCAATCTTTGTTTACAGACCTCCAAAGGAGAGTTAACCACTCTCTGAGGCAGTCTAATCCACTGTCAAACATCTCTTTTCTTTTAATTTGAATCCATTGGTTCATATTCTAGTCCCTGGAACAACAGAAAGCAAGTTTGCTCCATCTTCTATATAACATCTCTTCAGATATTTAAAGATGGCTAACATCTCAGTTTCTTCTTCTCCAAGCTAAATATACCTGTCTCCTTAAGAAGTTCCTCATAAGGCTTGGTTTCTAGACCTTTGAACATCTTGGTTGCCCTTCTCTGGACACATTCCAGCTTGTTGATATCATTCTTGAACCATGGTTCTCAGAACTGGACACAGTCTTCCAGGTAAGATCTGAGCTAAGCTGAATACAGTGATTCTACTATTTCCCTTGATCTGGACACTATATTCCTGTTGATGCAACCTAGAATGGCATTGGCTTTTTTGTTGTCTCATCCTGCTGTTGCCTCATGTTTATTAGCCTGTGCTCTAGTAAGACTTCTAGATCCTTTTTGCATGTATTGCTTTCAAGCCAGATGTCACCCATCGCATATTTGTGCATTTTATTTTTCCTCCCTAGATGTAGTGCCTTATGTTTTGACTGGCTGAAATTCATTTTGTTGCTTTTGGCCTAGCACTCACATCTGTGAAGGTCATTTTGAATTCTGATCCTGATGTAAGTTGAGGAAAAAGGGGGAAAGTGGGAGGAAGAAAGAGAAACTGGGATATTTTAAAAACAGCTGATAAACTGGGACAGCAGATGATTATTCCGGACTATCCCTGCCAAAACAGGACACCTGGATGGTATGGAACTACTGCTCTCTATACTAAACCATCCTTTCACAAAAAGAGGGAAAGGAAGGGAAGGAAAGGAAACATCTATTCCGTTCCTAATAGTCATCTACCAATGACATTTTGGCCTTTACTCTCTGGCATGGTTTCAAATTGCCCATATTAGACAATGTGATTTGGGTGATCATTCAGGTTTTTTAAAAATCCAATTTCAGTGCACGAAAAGGAAACCTTCCTGGCATGACAGGCAGCAGAAAACATTGCCCAGAGAAATAAATCCAGCTTCCATACTTTTCAAGGTATGTGCCAGGTGTGCATCTGACTCATTCAAGATGGAATCTCACCATCTGTTCAGGGCTGGATTCTGTTCCACTCCATTGTAGAACAGCAACCGCATGGCAACTGGATCAGATTTACAATACACTTTGCTTTCAAACTACCCCTGCAAAAATCTGATCTGATTACAATGCCCTTGGTAGCTGTAGTATTATATTAAAGCTCCCCAAGCAGTTGGTTTTTGAGCTACAAAACTAGCCTTTAGGGGAGGAAGGGGGTTGATGGGGGAATGCGCAGTTACCAAAAGCCCAATATCTCAGCCCTGTCAAGAGGGGCAGGAGGAAAGACTCTGTTCTTTGTTTTGCTGAGCAACATTTTAAAGATCTTCCTGGCATTTATGGGCTTATATAATATATTTAGCAGGAGGGGCCATCGCTCAGTGGAAGAGTGTGTGCTTTGCATGCAACAGGTCTTAAGTTCAATCTTTGGCATTTACAAGGAAGGCTGGTTAAGAAATCTTTCTGAAACCCTGGTAAACTGTGGACACTCAGGGTGTATAATAAATGGGGTAATGGTCCCACTCAGTATAAGCAGGGCCGGCCAGTGGGACAGCGGCCTCAGGCAGCACATTTTGGAGTCATGGAAGGGCAGCAAATAGTTAAGGTTTAATTGTATAGGAGCCCTGGTGGCACAGTGATTAAATACCTGTAGTGTAGCCACAAGGTTGTGAGTTCGATCCCAGGGCTCCAAGGTTGACTCAATCTTCTTTCCTTTTGGAGGTTCGGTAAAATGAGTCCCCAGCTTGTTGGGGGCAATTGGCTTACAGACTGTAAACCGCTTAGTGGTGAGTTCACTGTGAAGCAGTATAGAAATGTACATGCTAAATGCTATTGAGGTGTTTAATATTTTTTTAGTACTGTATTTGTTTTATAGCTAGAGAGTGGTAGATATTCAGTTTTTAACCTCCTGCAGAGAGATTTGGAGAGCTACTTTTAGGTCAGAGAGAGAAAAACTGGGACATTGTAGAAGCAGCTGAAAAAGTGAGATGACAGAGGAATAATCAGGACTGTTTGGAGTATATGCAGAATGCTCTTAGAAAAGAAAGGGGCATATCCAAAGAGGTCTCTCTCTCTCTCTCTCTCTCTCTATCTATATATATATGTATAATGTGTGTGTGTGTGTATTATACATATTATACAGTCACCCCTCCGTTCTTGCAGACATGAAGTCTGTGGTTTTACATATTCACAGAGGGGTGATGGGATGCACCCCATTCAAGCCTATGAGGCTTGAATATTTGTGAATCTCTGTTTTCGGGACGGCGGCAGAATGGATCCCCTGTGAAAATGAAGGGCTGACTCTGTGTGTGTGTGTGTGTGTGTGTGTGTGTGTGTATATATATATATATATATATATATATATATATATATATACACACACACATATATATGGTGCTGTTTAAAGGCAGCCCTTAAACCCTTGGAGTATTTAAGTGAAATCACAGAATTGCCCTCCATCATTATCCTATAACAAACAAATCAGGTTAATAGCGGCGGCTGCCATTTTCAAACAGCACTCTATCATTATGCATTGTTAACTATGACAGGCTCATACCCCAACTGCAGTGTAGCTGGATTTCTTGATACAACAACAGCTGCTCTGCTTTATGCAATGCTGCGATTTGGGGTGAGGTTTGCATGTCTCTTTTCTTTCTCTCCCTACCTTACTACACTTTTACCTTCCCTTTGATTGAGAGCAATGGTGGGTATTTAAGATTTGGGTGGGAAGAGTAAGAAAAGGGACTGGAGGGGTGAGTGAGAATCTCTCTCCTCCTCCTCCTCCTCCTTCTTCCCATTTCTTTCTTTCTTTCTACCCTTCTTACAGCTTTTTCCAACAGATGATGAAATGGCCCCAGGGCCACGCTGAGCAGCCAATAAGCAATTTATTTATGGCAGGAACAGAAGTGTGGCATTCCCAAATAGAACAAGACAAACACGCCCTTGAGAGAAGAGATGGGAAGAGGTGGGTGCTTGGGATCACTTGCCAGCCATTGCTTTTCCTCTGAGAGTTTAAGGCAGGAATTCAACCAGTAAAGCTTTCCCAGCACATAGAGACTGTTGATGAAGGAAAGCATCACTTGATACATATGCATTCAAATTTTATTTATTTTTTAACATCCACATCTCAGTTTTCCTTGCAAAGAACTCAAGGTGATCATAAAATGGCCCTCTTCCCATTTATTGTCAAAATGGAGAGATTTCACTTAAAAAAAAAAAAAGGATCCTTTCAGATCTCAGATCTTCTCTGCTTGATGAAGTTTTTAATACAGTCAAGGGCAGCATGTGGCCTTCCAGATGGTGTTGGACTGCAACTTCCATCAGCCCTAACCAGCACATCCAATGGTGAGGGATATTGGGAGATACAGTTCAATAGCAACTGGAGGGATACATGAGTCCCACCAATGTAGTGGTCTGAGTGTCTGGAGATCAGGGTTCAGTTCCCATCTTATCCATGAAACTCATTGGGTGACGTTGGGCAAGTCACACTCTCTCAGCCTCAGGGAAAGGGAATGGCAAACCTTCTCTGAACAAATCTTGCCAAGAAAACCTCATGATAGGTTTGCCTTAGGGTCGCCAAAAGTCAGAAATGATATTTATCATGGAAGGAAACGGTTAAATTCTACATTGCATCTACTGTACACTGTAGAAATAATGCAATTTGATACCACTTTAAGTGCTGTAGCTCCATCCTATAGAATCTTGGGATGTGAAGTTTTACCAGCCTTCTCTGCCAAAGAGTGCTGGTGCCTCACAAAACTACAGATCCCAGGATCCTGTAGGATGGAGCCCTGGCAGTTCAAGTGGTGCATTATTTCTATGGGGAAGATGCAGCTTGAGAAGAACCACCCTTTTCAGGAGACCAAAGTAGTTTGTTTCTCACCCTCATTGAGCCTGTGTTTGCATGGGCGTGTTTATGTTTTAAAGGGCATCTGCTGCAGGAAACTGGCTTGAATTCCACAATCTATTATTTTAACCCAAAGCAACCTGATCAGATTACCGTACATCTAAGAGGAAGAAAGAGCAACAAAGGCAGGCAGTTTCTGTTCTGATTGTGCCTTTGCTCAGAAACCTGCCCTCTCCCACACTGCTTTTTATCAAGCATAGCAGCAAAGGGGGAGAGAAACAACTTTCCCAGAACTTTCCCAGCTTTCCCAAAATATAGGCGGAAAAACAGCTCAGTGGCAACGAGGGAGTGATTTTGAGCCAACAATTAGATCAGAATGGCATTTATCTGCTTCCCTTTCCTCCATTCATACTAGCGGCTTGGCTAGACTGTTTTTGGATGTAAAACAACATCACAAACTAAAGAGTTAGGGAAGTCTAGGTGGTTGGAAAGCATGGCCGTTGTGGTCTCTTCCAACTCTATGATATTATGATTCTACACAATGGGTAGGACCGTCCCAAGACATTTTGGTGCCTGAGCTGAAAGACAAGACGGTGACTCCTCCCCAGACTGTGTAGACTTGCTTCTGTGTTTTCAGCAGGATAGTATCTTCTTTCATCTCTTGGACAACAAAATAGGTTTTGGGTCTTGGGACAGGTTGTGTGACACACAGAGCTTTGTCCTTCAGTAGAAAGGAGCAGCCAAGGAGTTTAAGACTGGGAAGAGTTTTAGAGTTGCCAGGTTGAAAACCGAAGATGGTTCCTGTACCTGTAAGGGTTGTGCAGAAGAGGGAATTTCAGCAGGTGTTGCTGTCAAGCAACCAGTAAGAAGCAACACCTCCTAAATGTCCCTCCTCTGTACAACCATTATAGGTACAGATGCCATCTTCAGTTTTCAATCTGGCAACCCTAGGAAGTTTCTGCTGCTTCTACTTCCCTCAAACCAGCACCTTTCACCAGAAGCAATTGTGTCCCCTGCCTAGTGGTAGAGCTGGCCCTGGTAACATCTCCTTTAGGCTTCCATGTGCATACAATCCAATGTTTTATAGATGGAAATTGAGTTCTTGTTGTTAACAGCCATTGAATCGACTTCAACTCATGATGACCCTGTGAATGAGACATCTCCAAGACCATCTGTCCTCAACTGCTTTGCTCAGAGGAAATGCATCTGAGGAAGTAGACTTAAGTCTATGAAAGCTCATGCTGCCAACTTCTTTCTTTCAGTTAGTCTCAAAGGTGAGACAAGATATCTCTATTGCTTTGCTTAAGTTCTACAGGAGCAGAGTCATGGCCTCCTTGATCAAAGCTATCCATCTAATACGTGGTCCTCCTCTCTTTCTGCTACTCTCTACCTTTCCTAGCATTATTGCCTCTTCCAGTGAGCCATGTCTTCTCATGATGTGGCCAAAGTATGACAGCTTTGGTCTGGTCATCTTGGCTTCTTCCAGGGAGAGTTCTGGCCTGATCTGCTCTACTAACCATTTGTTGTTTGGACAAATGGCCAAACAACATAGGAAGTGAGGATGTAAGGGGAAAGTGCAACAAGGAGAGAGAAACCTGAACGTTTTAAAAGTAGGTGAAAAATTGGGACTGTCTGCGCCGAACCAGAACAGTTATGAAGGTATGCATCTATGGCTTCTAATCCCCTTTGGTCTCTTTCCCACCCTCACGCACTTCCCGGATTTGCATGAACCTCTGTCAACCCATACTAATGATAGCTGTTCCAAACATTGTTACCCATGGCTAAGCAAAGATAAAAAATTTTTTTAATGATTTAATTAACAAGTTTTGGGAAGAGGAAGAAAAGAAATCATCATGCTGGAGGGGAAGCAGGGGCAACCGTCTTGGGATTTTGATGTCTCTCTCTCTCTTGCTCTCTTTCCGAAAGAGGCCAAGGCAGAAAATGCCAAGAGTGGAACCGTCTCTCCTTTTCCCTGGCTCCTTAAGCATGAGTCTGCCAGCCAAGGCCCCTGGAGAGCTGGTGCCATTGTGAATTATGCAAGCGCTCCGAGGTCTGTCCAGACAGGGAACACCCTAAAATGACAGACATCTGGGTGCTTTTTTAAAGAGAGGAAAAAGAAAGCCCCCCCTCCCTTTTCCCTCCTATAGGGGAGAAAACCAATCCAGTCTTTTGGCCCATTACTCTTGAAATCAAGCAGAAAAGCCTAATGCTGTTTTCCAAAGGGTATGCCTGAAAGCGAGTCATTTTTAAACACCTCCTTGTGCTCTTTCTCTCTCATTCCATATGTATGTGTATATATATATATATATATATATATATATATATATATATATATCTTGATGTGGTTGGTTTGCCCTCCCAGACTTCTCCAGTCAGAGTTTATTAACCGCACATTCTGGTTCTTCTCTCAGCTAGATGTTCCGAAAGGCAGGGAAAGGTCTCCTCTCCTCCCTGGTTCCTAATTGCCCCAACTGAATAATTTCCTTATTAGAATTTAGATTTGTTTTTCTGCTGCTTAACCCAGCCCAGCCTCTCGCCCTCTTTGCCTCTTCCTTATGGATTAGTCTGTCTTAATAAATTCACGGCCCGATCACTCGATATTACTGACACGGAGCACATGGTAAAAAGCCTTTTCCGAGAGACTACCTCTGGGATATGATGCTCCTAATTGCCCCCTCTTTTTCCCCCTTCCCCTTCTTCTTCTTCTTCTCCCTTCCTCTTCCCCTCATTTCCAGAGAAGTCAATCAGAACATTATCTCCTCCTAACCCAGGCTTGCGGTGGAATCTGCGTGCTGAATGTGAAGGAAGCCAGCCTTTGAAAGCGGGGCCAAAGGAGCAGAGAAGGTTGGAGTCTTTGCTAATTAAAAAGTGTCATCCCTTTCAGAGGAGTTAAAGAAGCCAAAAAGGCACACTTGTTTGTCTGCCTGGCCACTTCAGAAAGATCAGCGGCACGCTCTAGCTACGGCTTGAGAATCAGAGCAAGAGGCCTACACTGGGGAAAGGCCATACAAAAAAGCACACCATGCGCACATGCCATTAGACTAGCAGCCTCTCACAAGTTAATCTGAAAAATAACTTTTTAAAAGGAATTTTTTTTAAAAAAAGAAAGATTGCACTTGACAGGGAACTTCTGTCAGATGGCAGCGAGCCTGTTTAAAAAAAGCCGTGGCTCTTGCTTCACTTGCAAAGTCCCCACTTTGGCGCCACTTCTGCACCATTGTTTGCAGCGGTATGGTAGCCTTATCAGTGTCTCATTATCACCCTAAACGTCATGGAAACAAGGTATTCCTGAAGGAGGAGATAGCAGTGGCATTGCAGGGCGGAAACAAAGAGAGAGTGCATGCATACGATGGCTAGCTATTATGCTTGAGGAGCAATAATACCAATGGCTAGAGAAGACAATCTAAAGTTTTATTGTAGGAATTCCATTTGAGATAGGAAAGCTCTCTAATAGGGCTCATCCCAAAGGGGTAGATGCCTCTGGAAGGACCAAGGGTTTCCAGTTCTTTTTGTTCTGATTTTATCTGCATGTTCCAAACTTGGATCCAAACTTGAAATACCCAGGCTTTCTCTCCCTCTCTTTTCCCCTTGTGTTCTTCCTTTTTCTGCCTTACCCCTGTTCACATGTCACATCTGCGCTCATGGGATAGTTCAGAAACTCATTCTCATCCCTTTCCATTGAGCCTTCTTTATGATTATTCAGAACATGACTAGTTACTCTGTTGTGTCTTGGTGCACATGGATTCAAATTGTGTCAGTCCTTTCCAGTTGTTGTGTGGTTTTCCATTGGTTATGTTTGTCTGCAATGCATTGAAATTTCTTCATACAGAGCAGGAAATACACAATCACACATGTATTTATTCATTTTTTGGAAACTGTATGTGTGTACATATGGATAGCCCTCACCACTGGGAATTCTAGGTGTCAATGTGTTACAGCATCCATCACCCTCAATTGACCATGCAAGGCATGGCTGATGGGAAATGGAGTCCAAAAAATATCTGGTGGGAGGGCCACAGGTTTGGAATTTCTGTCTTAACATGAACACCGGATAGCAAAGGACAGCATGATTTTATGAAGTCCCAGATCTGCATGGCTAAGTCTAATTTTTGATAGATATCAACAAGTTGGTATATATCCAGAGAAGGGCAACGGAGATGATCAAAGTTCTGGAGACCAAGACTTATGAGGAATGACTAAAGGATCTGGGTATGCTCAGCTTGGAGAAGAGAAAACAGAGAAGATGTGATTGTCATCTTTAAATATCCAAAGAAATATCATGTAGAAGTTGGAGCAAGCTTATTTTCTGCTGCTCTGGAGACTAGAAAACAAACCAATGGCTTCAAATTACAAGAGAAGAGATTCCACCTGAACATTAGGAAGACCTTCTTTAAAGTAATAGCTGTATAATTGTGGAATAGACTACCTCAGGGAATGGTTGACTCTCCTTTATTGGAGGTCTTCAAACAGAGATTGTAAGGACATCTTTCAGGTGTGCTTTAGCTGTGTTATTCCTGCATGTCTGGATGTTGGATTAGATGGCTGTTGTGGTCCCTTCCAACACTATGGGTCTTCCGTTATATGCCAATACTCTTTCCTACATTGAGAATATCACCAAGCAAGTGGGGAAATCCGCCCCCCCTTTTGAAATGTTATCTGAATCGAAACGTTGTCAGACACCGTCCTTGGTCTGGTAATTCTGTTGTAATAAAAACTCCATCAGTATTTCCATTATAAACTCTCTTTTAATCCAACTGTAAAAATGTGCTCAAGGCTGAGATTTGTAATATAAATTCAAAGCCGGGGAGCAATTTCCTTTTCCCAAACAAATAATGAAAGGAAAACTTTGTACATTTTGAAAATGCAACTGGCAATGTTTCATTTAGCTAAGAGCAATGCAAGCCTCCCAGAGGCTTCTCTATGACAAGCGTGGAGGTATCCGGGTCTGTGTGTGTCTGTGTGAAAGAGAAGAAGCATGTTTGCACACTCTAATGAGATAATAATCCCATCTAACATCATGTTCTGCATATACTGTAACATTTCATCCATTTCACTTGTTAGGAAACATATTTTCCCTGCCGTTTTTTGAAACTGTGTCAGCCAGGAATTGTTTTCTATTGCAGAAATATGTGAATGGGTTGAGATGTTACCAAAATCCTGTTATTACCAAAGTCCTTATGTAATCGGTGTGTACCATTTACCATCCATGAGAAATTATTTCCTTGGGTCAGATTTTTGTTTAGTCATACTCATTTATTTATTTATTTATTTATTTGATTTATATCCTATCATTCTCACCAAATGGAATTCTAAGCAGCTAAGTTCACTTAAGTCTCATTCACTATGGTCCAAAACCCACTGCAGAAATCCAGTTTGAAGTCGTAGGCTTTCATGGCCAGCATCCATTGGTTTTTGTGGGTTTTCCGGGCTGTGTGGCCATGTTCTAGAAGAGTTTCTTTCTGACGTTTCGCCAGCATCTGTGGCTGACATCTTCAGAGAATACTGGAATGGAAGAGAATATTGGAATGGAAGAGAGTGGGTCTATATAGTGGGTCTTCCATTCCAGTATTCTCTGAAGATGCCATCCACAGATGCTGGCGAAACGTCAGAAAGAAACTCTTCTAGAACATGGTCACACAGCCTGGAAAACCCACAAAAACCCATCCAGTTTGAGACCACTTTAACTACCCTGGTGCAGAGCTAGGAAATCCCTAGAATTGTAGTTTATTGTGGCACCAGAGCTCTTACAGAGGAGGCTAAATATCTCACAAAACTACAGTTCCCAGAATTTGCTAGCACTGAGTCAGGCAGTTAAAGCAGTCTCAAACTGGATTATATCTGCAATATGGTTTGGACCTAAATCTCATTGATTTCAGTGGCATATCCTCCAACAATCCCAATTTGGCAAGGACAGTCCCCAATTAATCCTCTGTCATCCCGCTGTGTCAGCTGCTTTTAAAATGTCCCAGTTTCTCTCTCTTCCTTCCACTTTTCCCTTTGTCCTCAGCTTACTTCAGTTACTGCAAAATGAGTTCAAAGTGCAAAAGGCAAAGACCTAGCTCAAGTTGGGAGTGACCACTCAAAAAATCCTTTCTGGAGAGTTTGAAATACTGGCTACAGAACAGCCTATTAGGCAATGTAGCATATACAAATGGGCATGGCTGTATATATAATTAGGAGAAGGGAGGATCCACCAGACATTATTTTGTGCCCCTTCAAGAGCTTCAGTTGTGCAAGGAAGTTTGGAGCAAATATATTTCAGAGCAGATTCCTCCAAGATTAAAACTAGATCATCAGTCCTCCACCTGAAAGCAAAGGCAGGTAATTCCACAGGTGCCACTATTCATCCCCCTGGAAAGGGAGAGATGTGTTGTCATAAACACTGCATGCCTATTCTAACAGCTAGAGATATAAAGCACATTGGTGTGCTTCTCATTATCTAAGAGTTTCATTATCTCTTGAATTTTAGATGCAAAGTGCACACAAGAGAGGACAGCTGATAACAAATATTGCTAGGAAAAGGGCAGCAGGAGGACTCAGCCCAGTTTCCTGGGTAGCATAACGTTCAAACAAGGATTACTGGGTATCTTTCATTATACTGGTAGCGCAGAAGACTTAATAGTGCTTATGGAATATAGAGAGAGATAGTGTGGCGTAGTGGACTATGACCCTGGAGATCAAGGTTCAAATCCCCTGTTGGCCATGGAAAGACCATCCCAGGTCTTAACTTTCAGCAAGACACATGGTCTCAGTCCCAGAAAACCCTGTGGCAGGTTTGCCTTAGGGCTGAGTTGAAGACACACAACACAATATTGTTTTGAGGGCTCAGCTGTGTATTTTTAATTTTTTATGTCAAAGCATTTTTTAATTAGAAAAATGTGATATTGCTTTCCAAGGGAAGCTAGGCTGTTGTTCTTCTGTTTGTCCTTGTCCTATATGAAAGGCAAAGACCCTTTCATATAGGAGGGCTTTGGCAGCCGATTGCCTACTGAAAAAGAAATGTCTAATTGGCTTTTTGGCAATGGACTGGCTAGCAAGGAAAGCTGTACTTTTTACTTTACTGATGTACTTTTAAATTGTCTGTAATTGTAAGCCACCTTGAGTCCTAGTCTTGGGGAGAAGGCCAGATATAAATAAAGCAATTCATTGACTGATTTTCAATTAGTATGCCTTTTAATATTTTAATCTGTTTATTTGTATTTGAATATTACAGCCTTTTGTTTATACTTGGTGCTTTAAAATATTATTGTGAACCATCTTGAGTTCTGGTTTGGAGGGAGAAGGAAAGACAGTAATCCAAGAAGTAAAACTATAAAAATGTATTATTGAAATTTTGATTATGTATGTATATGAAATTTATGGGGTCACCATAAGTCGACAGACAACTTGAAGGCACAAACCCATTTGTATTCGTAGTCTGCTTTGTGGGTATTTTTACCCTGCTAAATGGTATCATCATTTTCATCGATAATATTACTGATGCAAAGATTTGTGTATGTATATGAACCTTCAGGTCGCCTGTTGACTTTTGGCAACTACAAGAATTTCAGAAGGTTGTGTTAGATAAGGAATACCCAGAGGTGGTTTACCATTGCCTGATCCTGCTTAGCTTGTGAGATCAGGCTGGATCCGCTTCTTTCAGGGTATTTAAGGCTTTGGACTCAGACTCAGGAGTAGCTCTGGTCTAAGAGTGGAGTTTATTATTTATCCATTACCAGTATTACTGAACACCTCAAAAATGAGTACCCCAAAAATAGTTTGGGTGTAGCTGTGCAGGAGTTTTATTGGGAATGACAGTGTCATTGGCGCTGAATCTATTGCACTAGGGACTCTCCTCATTAACAGCCGATTAAAAATCCATTTTCAATCTGCAACAAATGAATCCTTTAATTGACCCAATCAGTGCAATTACTCTTTGCAGGCCCTTAAAATTAAGTGTTAGGTTCGATGTCCAAATCCAAAACAGCAATATTTTGGCTCGCCTCTGCTGTTAAGCAAGGATCATTATGATTCCTATCTCTGAGTGTCTTGTCCATTTATCTATGACAAGGTCCCATTTTTGGAATTGTCCAAAGAAAAATGCTAATATTCACCATCTTTCTTCTTCAATTTATGGGGAAGTTTCATAAGCTAGGAGTTGAAAAGACCTTTAAAAGGTCACTTTGTCCTTTAGATGACCTGCCGGATGTGCTCTTTAAAAGGAGCTATATGCCATTGCCTTTTAAGTTGCAATAATCAGAATGTCAGCCTAGGCTCCCTACCTCCTTCCTTCCCTCTCTTGTCTGCTCCGCTCTGTCACTGTTTCCTTTCATCTGAAGGCTAAACAAGTCAAATCTACTCTTAAAACAAACAGAGGAAGGCAGCCTCCAGCAGTTCAGAAAAGTCGTCAACATATTTAGGGCTCGTTCAAAAAGACTGGGGGCCAAGTGTAAACACAACTTGTCCCAGAGTACCTGCAACTACACAGAGAGATGGTCACCTAGGTCAGGGAAAAAGTAGTGGAACTCTGCCCTAGAGCTGCAGGCTAGATCCATTCCCCACAACAACAAGAAAGTTCTCAAAAGATGGGATTCCAGGCAAACACTCCGGAGGTCAGCGTCCCAGGTCTTAAGCAAATAAATCTCATTGCAGCTTTCTTTGGTCAACAGACAAGGGAAGAGACAAGAAAAGCCAGCAGGTTGGACAGGATACAGCACAGAGCAAGATAGGACAAGCAGATACTGGTCAGGAATCCCAGAAGAGGGGAATCTGAAAAAGATACGATGAGTAATGAGCAAGTTCCTCTCAACTCAAGTGGGAATTGATATATTTTTCTTGAGTTTTCTAGAGTGGTGGTTCTCAAAATTTGGCCCTTCAGATCCCAGATTCGCTGACTATAGTTGAAGCTAACTGGGGGGTTGTTGAAGTCCAAAACAAAACTAGAGAACCAATGTTCGAGAACACTGCTTCAGAGAAAACTGGGAATAATAATAATAAGCCAGCCAGTCAGCCAACCATCTAACCAAGGAGCCACCAACTTCCTCCTTGTTGAGTTTGTCCAAGAAAGTGGCAGGAAAAAATAAATAAATAAACATTCACCTTTTAGAAGAGGAACAGGTGGGGAGAACTCACTAGAGGGATGGAGAATGGGTCTGCTTTCAAGCAGAGGTGCACTTTTGTTGTTGTTGTTGTTAACTGCCCTCGAGTCGATCTCGATTCATGGCAACCCTATGGATGAGACATCTCCAAGAAGGCCCTCTGTCCTCCACTGCTCTGCTTAAATCCTGCAACCCCTTAATATCCATGACCTCCTTCATAGACTCCATCCATCTGGCCTGTGGCCTTCCTCTCTTCCTACTTCCCTCCACCTTTCCCAGCATTATTGTCTCAAAGAGGACTTTATGATATTATGGGGAGTATTTTGATGGAGGCTGGGGTTTGAATCCTGGCTAAGCCATTAAAACCCACTGGTTGACCTTGGGCAAGCCACACTCTCAGCCTCAGAAGATGGCAATGGCACACCCCCTCTGAAGAAACATGCCAAGAAAACCCCATGATGGTTTCATCTTAGGTTCACCATAAGTCGGAAATGATTTTAAGGCACACAATAAGAACAACAACAACAAACATTTAGATAGTAATGTTTATTAGTTGACTTCCTTTCAGTGAATTTACAAGATGAACTTTTGATGGCAATTAACTTCTCTTCCTTCAAAATGAGCTATGCCAGTCCTGTCCTCTGCTATGTTTGGGGCCCATACTCCTCCTCCTGCTGAATGGGGCCCTGGACTTCTGCCCCTGAGTCCTTGAAGGTACCACTGCTTTCAGACCACATCTATAGGGTCTTCATTTCCTGACAGGAAGCACTGGATTTCCTCCACCTCTTTATTCAGTTTAGAAGAAGCTGAGCTCCCTAATATGAACTATGCATGGAAAATTTACCTACATCACCAGAAATGGCCAGCCTGAGGTGCATTCCTGACTGTCTGTAGCTCCCACACATCCAGTTATACCCAGCATTGCTACTGGTATACAACAGCTTCAAAATCTGGACTTAATTTCTGCTAGGCTTTGCTCGCATGCATAGATTGTTAGTTTTGAATAGAAAGTTTGCTGAGATATGTTGAACTGGTCTTCTTTGTTGGGACGTAGGAACCTAGACCTATTCTTTTTGGGTTACTTCTGCCTCTGGTAACAAATTTTCTCTTAAAGAAGTCTTTCCTGGGAACACATCTACGTTATTAACATAGAGGTGTTATGAGGGTGGGAATAATCTACAAAAAGAGGAAAACTCAGATTTGGGAGACCTAGGTTGCCCGAACAGAATTAAGTTGTGTGAATGTACGTGCCTTCCAGGTTCGACCTATGGCAACTCCATGGATTTAATCAGGTTTTCTTAGGCAAGGAATATTCAGAGGTTGGTTTTACCATGTTCTTCCTCTGAAATATAGCCTACAGCATCTGGTATTCGTTGGTGGTCTTGCATCCAAGTACTAACCAGGGCTGATCCTGCTTAGATTCCAAGAACAGATGGGATCTGATGCCTTTAGGCTCTATTGGTGGTTCAATGGTTACATGTAGGTACTGCAGCCACAAGGTTGTGAGTTCGATCCCAGGGTGCCAAGGTTGACTCAGCCTTCCATCCTTTTGGAGGTCGGTAAAATGAGTAGCCAGCTTGTTGGGGGCAATTGGCTTACAGACTGCAAACTGCTTTGAGAGTGTTGAGTTCTCTGATCAGCAGCACAGAAATGTAAATGCTATTGCTAAATGCTCCTGAGTCTGTTTTGCAGCAGAACTGTTGTGAAAGGCAGACCTCTCACATTGAAATGTTTGTCTGGTTGAAGGTTTTTCAAATAACCCCTAAGAAACCTCCCAGGACTGCAAGTGAAAGGTCCTCATTAGCTATTAATGTGTTCCAGCAACTGGAAAGTGCAGAGAGCAGCCTGGAGTAGAGAAATGAGTAGAGCCTCTCCTTTATTTTGTATGGCTAGGAGGCGAAAAAAGCGAGGAAAACAAAGCTTGGTCAGCAATTAGCAGATCTCTCATGTGCCTGTGTTCATGCGCCAAGTGAAACTGGAGCTGAACTCAGGAAAACAAAGGCCTGGTGTATAGTTACATTCCCTCTTGCCAGTCTCCAGTTGGAAAATTCACTCTGTGTGTGTGTGTGTGTGTGTGTGTGCGCGTGTGGGAGGCAGGAAAGCAAGAAAAGAAAAGATAATAGATAATACACACATCTCCCTCCTATTGCTAGGCATTATAGCTTATTGAGTAAGCCTTGTTTACTTTTCAGAAAAGACTGCAGCTGGGAATTTTCCCTCTGAAGGTTTAACTGGAAGGTTAATAATCACCTGGCAAATTCCTTATCTGCAAAGTGTCTCTTTTGGAAATTGCATGTACGGGCATTTAGTTCCATTTTGCAAAAGCAATAAGCGCTCTTAGGTAAATGCAGGACACAGAGACCAAATGGAACATATAGCTGCTGGGCTAAACACAGTGGCAGAAGGTGGCTTCTATGTCAGTCTATCCATCTACTCTTGGTTTTAGTTTGAACTTTAAAGTCTGAAGAGCCAGATCTAGTTTAGGATCTGTTTTGGCCCAGGCATTATTTGCTGAAGAAGACTGGTAAGGAGAAAAGAAAGAAGATGCACACAGTGAAGAAAATATGGCATTTTGCACACTGTATGGAAGTACAGTCGTTCCTCCCCATTCACGGACTTGGAGTCCGCAGTCTCCCTCTTCATGGGACGTCAAGCAGGGAGGGACAAAATGGCGGCACGCACAACTCCGCACTCATGTCATGTGTGTGTGCATCATTAGTTTCAATGGGGCTCCAATATTTGCAAGTTCCTATTTTCACAAGTGTGTGTGTGGCAGAACGGATCCCCCGCAAACTGGGAGGGGCGACTGTATCTTAGTGGTCTCCCTCCCCCCTTTTTTTTTGCAGAAGAATATCCTTGCAAAAATGGTTTTACAATTTGCAGCAGAAGTTTCTCAGAAGCAGTTTGGAGATTTTTTTTTTAAAAAAAGAGAGAGACTGAGAGAGAGGGAGAGAGAGAGAGACTTCTGTGTTTTTCTAGAAATAAGGTAATTAAGCAAATATATGTATTGTACTTTGATTTAAAAAAACCCCCACAAAATTTGGGGTCTTCCTTTAAAGCAGGGGGGAGAGGACTGGAGAGAGGGAAAGACTAAAGCCATGACAACAGATGTTAAGCTATCTTGAAAACTTTGGCAGAAAAGGCAACCTAAAACATGTAGAAACTGAAATCAAGATTTCTGGCTGAACCCAAATTCCATTTGCTCGCCACTCAATTCTGCTCCCTTCATTTTGATCATAATTTAGCTTGGTATAGTGAACTGTTTTCTCGTTTGAGGGAAGATATACTGCAGAGTTTGTTTTTAATTCATCATTAAATTTTAATTCTTAATTGGGCTTGAATTAAAGCAAACTGTTTCCTCAGCTGAACTGGGAACCCAAATTAGATGTGGTACTTTCCCCAATGGTATTGTTAGGGATGGCTCAGAGATTGCTCCCTCTTTGCAAGCCCTCCGTGAGACCCACAATCCATCAGATCCCCTTAGCTGGTGTGTTTTGTCATGTGCACAATGTCAGATACACAATAAATTGGGTCTGGGTCATTCTAGACTTTAAAGGCAGCTGGAGCTATTCAAGGTGTTGAATCCTATCCCCCCAAATTCAGCACCTTGGACAGCTCCTTTAAATGACCAAAACTCAGAGTAGATTTACTGTACCTGGCGGCATCTATACTGCAGAAATATTCCAGGTCGACACTGCTTTAACTGCCATGTCTCAATGTTATGGAATTCTGGGAAGCAGAACTCCATAGCATTGAGCCATGGCAGTTAAAGTAGTGTCAACCTGGATTATTTCTGCAGTGCAAATGCAGCCCCAGTGGATGAAAGCCACTGGGCACTACTGAAGAAGAGAAGTGGAGGAGGACATAGAATCATAGGATCATAGAGTTGGAAGAGACCACAAGGGCCATCCAGCCTCTGTTTAAAGTCCTCCAAAGAAAAGAGAGAGAATATTCCACTGTTTAACAGCTTTTACTGTCAGGACGTTCCTCCTAATGTTGAGGTGGAATCTCTTTTCCTGTAGCTTTCATCCATTGCTCCATGTCTTATTCTCTGGAGCATCAGAAAAAAGGCTTGCTCCCTCCTCAATATGACATCCCTTCAAATACTTAAACTTAAACATATCTCCTCTTAACTGTATCTTCTCTAGGCTAAACATATCCAGTTCCCTAAGTTGTTCCTCGTAGGGTATGGTTTCCAGACCCTTCACCATTTTAGTCTCCCTCCTCTGGACACACTCCATCTTCTCAACATCCTTTTTGAATTGTGGTGCCCAGAACTGGACACAGTATTCCAGGTGGGGCCTGACCAAAGCAGAATACAGTGGTACTATTACTTTCCTTGATCTAGACACTGTACTTCTATTGATAAAGCCTAAAATCGCATTGGCTTTTTTAGCTGCGGCATCAGACTGTTGACTCATGTTCAACCAGTGGTCTACTAGGACTCTTAGATCCCTTTCACACGTAGTCGCATTAAGCCAGGTATCCTCCATCCTATATCTATGCATTTCATTTTCCCACCATAAATACGGTACCTTATGTTTCTCTGTGTTGAAATTCATTTGATTAGCTTTGGCCCATGTCAACCTGGAATCCACTTCTCCCTCATCATTGGATCAACAGGATCCTGGTGAGGAGGCTTGAGAGAAGGGCAGTTCTTCTCTGACTTGGACTAACATCAGAGCCAGAAAAGAAAGCAGAGGGCATGCTCCTTATCTTCGTATTGAAAAGATGGGCATTCTGACTTGGTGAATGTTATGTTTGGTTCTCAACTCGTGTACCATAAAAAGGTGAAATGTGACATCCAAAAAAGGGGTGGACAAATCTTTTGTGCACACAACAGGAATGCACATAGATTAGATTAATGCTCTCTCCTTCCCCTCTTCCTAAATACAAGGGAAGATTAGTCTTCAAGCCTGAGAGATAACAAGGGATGGAAATATGACACTCTCTCTCTCTCCCCTATGCCAAACCATCAGAGGCACACTCATCTTCGATGCTTTTAACATTCATGAAAGACAGTCAAAATAGCATGTCTTGTATATAGAGCAGGAGTGGGAGGCGTATGCTAAATAATAATAATAACCCATGTAATTATAGTGTAAATGCAATAAGAACCCATCTGGTTCTTGGGGAAGGCTCCAGTGTGGCCCTTGAGACTCCCATTGTCCCCAACAACCCCACATTGTCCCAGTTTCAGCCCTTTTCAGTTGAAACTACACCCCTAGCAGTTCTGTAAGCCTTAAAAATGCGGTTCCCCCCCCCACCATGAAGGAGCAAAACCAAAACCAAACATATGCAAAAATAGCCTCAAAGGTGATGAGGAGGAATTGATGTTACTTCCAGCTCCCCCAAATGGCAGCTCCAATGGCTCACTACAACTCTCTGGAGCTCTGAAGTGGGCAGAAATTGGGTAATGTCACCCTCGGGGATTAGGAATGTCTCCTCCCTTGATATATTGAGAGAATCTGATTTCACACTGGATCCAGGTGTTTACCAGGGAGCGTCTGCTTTCAAGAGCAGCTGTGTTGCAATAAATCAAACCTTTATTGTTCCATTCATCATGCATGTCAGCACCAAATCCTCTTCCGATTTAAAGCAGATTTTTCAACAGGCAACCTTTTTCATGTGCATTTGTTGTTGTTGTTGTTTTTACCTTCTTTCTCAGTTTTTTAAAGACGGAATTTGAAGTTCTCAGTATGCTACCACAGTCTATGCTTCTGCTTCTTCTGCTTCTAATTGCTTCTATTCTGCCAGTGAAAGTCATGCTATTTATTTATTTAAATATGTTGCCTTTTTTAAAAGGAGATCTCTGATGGCAAGCAAGCAGATAAAAACCCTTTTAAACAATTTCAAATTGAAAGCGCTAAATCACTTTGGAGGAATTAGGGGAAGGGGACGAGATATCGGTAATTGTTCATTGATATGTTTGAATGAATTTTTAAAAATGGTTATGCCTTTTTTGGAAGTCTGTCTGTTTTTCTGTAAATTTGATTTGTTCATAAAGTCATTTTAATTCTTTAAAAAAATTCATAAATAGTTTAGTGAAGCTGAAAGCATATCAAAAACAATATTCAAACGCGTTCAAAGAGATGAAAAAGGATAACAGATTTTAAACCATGTACATGGTTAAATGAGGGTCAGTGTGGCTTAGTAGCCTGAGTGCTGGGCTAGGACTCTGGAGACCTGGGTTCAAATCTAAGCTTGGCCTTGAAATCCACGGTTGACCTTGGACAAGCCACAGGCTCTCAGCCTCAGGGGAAGGCAATGTCAAACCTCCTCTGAACAAATCATACCAAGGAAAATCTGTGGCAGGTTTGCCTTAGAGTTGCCATAACTTGAAGTTCACAGCAAACATGGTTACAAGTAAATTAAGGCCCAGAGGCTTTAATTCAATGCTCTGTCTTGACTTGGTGGTGAAAAGAAACAAATGCTGGCACCGGTTGGGATCCAAGGGGACAGCATCCCAAAAGTGGGGTGCAACAACCAAGACGACCCTTTCCCATGTCCCCCCTACCATAGTGACTGGGTTGGTGGGACATAAAGGAAGGTCCTTGCAACAGATCTCAATTCTTGGGCAAGTATATTTTGGGTATAAGGCATGTAATCATATGATCCTTTATTGCTGCATTTTATTCTTCAGCTGAGCAGCCCATGCTTGAGGGAAACAAGAGAAGCCATCCCCTAATAATCCTTCTTAATCAATTATTGCTCAGCAGTGAAATTGATCAGACCCATGGATGCAGAAAAAGGTCACAAAGCTCCTCTTCATGTATCTTTCCTGTTCTGGCACCCCAAATTATGGAATATGTCCATGTGGTGGCCTATCTATTATCTTTTACACAACCTGGTGAAGTCCTTCTCAGCCTCTCAGGCTCTTAATGGGATTTAAGACCTTTTTCTTCATTTTAACTACTCTGTTAATTTACTGGCTTTATCTTTGTAGCTTTGGTCCTCATTGTTCATCTTGCATTTTTATAACAAGCTGATTTGAAGGTAAATCATACCATATGGTGGTATATAAATCTGATACATAATGGTTCCAGTTGTGTATGTGTGTGTGTTTTGGTTTGTTTATTTCTAGTGTTTCTGTCGCTGTTCTCTCCATTCATCCGATACGCCGTCATAAAAACCTGCACATCAATAAAATGAAGCACCCAGATTATGAAACAGGAACAGAAGAATAGCAGCCGCCCAACCAAAAACGCTAAAACAATAAAGCAGCAATCATTCAAAAGCCTTGTTAAGGAGGACGGTTTTTAACTTGTTGACTAACTGTCATTAGTAAAGGTGTGTCCAAGGATTCCTTGGGGAATGAATTTAAGAGATGGAGCAGTTGGAAAAGAGGAAGACTATTACAGGTAGGAAGACTCAATGAAGGAAGTCACAGCCCTGAGTTTGCAAGACCTGAGCAGGGCTGTTGATCACAGGGGGACTTGGAGGTCTCTCATTCTTAGCGGGGGCCATAAGTTGAAGTTGACTTGACAGCAATTAACAACAACAACAACATAAGCCACCATGGATCCCATACTGAGAGAAAGATAGGATAATGAATTGGTTAATATGGGCTGGAGGTGAATGCGAGAGTTTCTTGGGTTGACAGTGGAGAGAAGGAAGGAGCTGGAAGGTTTTACTGAATGGCAGTTAGGAGACAACTAGTTCTAATTCTATCCATTCAAGACTTTAGGTTCCTGTGAATTTATTTTCACTGATTCCCAGATAAACATTCTGTCTCTTATGAACCTTAAACTATTGTCAGTGAAGCCTGCACTTAAAGAATCTGAATGCCTACTTTGTTGTTGACACCTACACAGCGCTGTAAGACGGTGACACGTTGTTAGCATTTACAAAGGAGTTGTGCCCTGAGGAGTTCATGTTGCAAAGAAGGTGCTTGAAAGACCTTCACATGTAAAAGAAAACAGGTCCCCTCTACACTGCATATAAAATTATTCCCAGCTCAGATTAATGGATGGGTGCTCCTGTCGTGGATGGTGCTGCTCAGGAAAGGGGCTGTTACCGAAAGGAATATGAATTGCATCACAACTGGCATTCTGTGACCTCTTGATGAGTTTTTTGGGTTAATTGCTCATGGGTCCCCCCCCCCCCACTACAAACCTCTGAGCAGTTTCTCCAGCTCCATGTTTGCACCTTGATTACCAGAATGAAGACCTTGTGGCATCTAAATTTTGGGGACCAATGAGAACATTGACAGGTCCAAGTTCCCCTGCTTCCATCCTCTTGATTCAGATGTTCAGCAACTTTGAGTTGATCTTATTGAACTCCATATAGAGAAGGTTGAAAAATATTAATGCCAGGGAAGGAAAATAAACTGTGCAAGTTGAGAACACAGAGAGAGGCTGGAGATGCTAGACAAGCCTTCTGCTTCTGCTTTGCTGTAATGTCAACTTTGACTTATTAACAGCCCTGATCAGGTCTTGCAAACTCAGAGCTGTGGCTTTCTTGGCTGAGTCTATCTAACTATGGTGTAATTCAAAGATATGGCCGTATTAGTCTGTTGAATCAGTATGTAGAGAGATCCTGTAGCACCTTTGAGACTAACTGAAAGAAAGAAGTTGGCAGCATGAGGCATCTAAGGAAGTAGACTTAAGTCTAGGAAAGCTCATGCTGCCAACTTCTTTATTTCAGTTAGTCTCAAAGGTGCTATAAGATCACTCTACATACCTATGAATTAGTCTTTCTCATTTCCTTTTTCTCATCTTATCAAGTATTATTGTCTTTGCTAAGGAGTTTTATCTTCTCAGGAGATGTCCAAAGTACATAGTCTCAGTTTAATCATTTGGCTGCGAGAGAGAATTGAGGCTTGATTTGCTCTTGAACTCATTAATTTGTCTTTTTTGGCAGTCTATGACATCTGTAGAACTCTCCTCCAAGGAGAACTCTCCTCTTCTTCTTCCTACCTGCCTTCAGTCCAGCTCTTAGTTAAGGACCGTATCTGATGGTTTTCTTGATTAATTCCAAGGAGGTTTGCTATTGCCTTTTTCAAGGCTGAGAGAGTACAGCTTAGCCAATATCACCATGGCTGAGTAGGGATTTGAACTCTGGTCTCCTGTAGTCCAACACTCAGACCACTGCACCATGCTGGCTCTCATTGGACAAGTGTTATTGTTGTTGCTGTGTGCCTTCAAGTCATTTCTGACTTATGGCAAGCCTAAGGCAAACTTATTACAGGGGTTTCTTGGCAAGATTTGTTCAGAGAAGGTTATACTTTCCAATATTTCACAGACAGAAGAGAAAGACATGCTCATTATCATATAGAGTTTCAAAAACATTCTCTGGCTTTCAGAAAAGCCAGGCAGGCAGGACATCCCAGAAAGAGAGCCCAAGCTGTTTGTTTGCTTTGGTTGTTTGTAAATGAAAACATTTCTATCCTATTCAATTTCTGAAGTTCTCAGGATAGATACAATAAGTTTTAGCAACTTTAAAACAGCTTTTTAAAATTAAAATTATACAACTCTACCAACACAAAACTGTGCAACCCAACCCACTGAGTCCCAAAAGCTTGGATCACCATCATTCCAATTCTGGCCTCAAAGGGGAAAATAAACCACAGATAATTCTCCGCCAAAGAGCTTTATTGCTTCACCAAACTGCAGACCCCCATAGAACCATGGCAGCTAAAGTAGAATAATAGCACTACAATTCTGTAGTGTGAATGAATCTCAGAGGTGGGATTTATATAGCCACCTGTTGTTCAACTGTGTTGGAAAATGCTTCTCAAGCAAGCATTCCCTTTAACCCCCTTCACCCATTTGCTATTAGAGCAATGGGGCTTTAAAGAGTAAGTGTTTCCTGCACGCTTCTACTCTATACATGCTGTCTCTAGAAGTTTCCCCATTGGCTCAGTCACCTCTTAAGGGGGCTGTATATATGCAACTATATCGTATTACCAGTGGACCTTCCAGCTGTATTTGCAAGCATCTTCTAAGGTACTCCTTGCACTGTCTCTTCCTCTTCCCTCAAGATGGTGAGCGTAGGCTCTGCTGAGCAGCTCCTCTTCTTGAAAACTCTCTGTAGTTAGCCAGGGCTTAGGCACTGTATCTAAATATGTTTGACTGTGCCTTTAAATGTAATGTTTTTAGCTATAAAACTTGCATGCTGCCTGTTTGCCTTAATTTGGCAAAACTAGTCTCAGAGAGACCCAAGAGAGTCAGCGCTTCCACTTGTGAACTCTGCTAAAGGAGTCTGAGTCTTAATTGAATCAGTCTTCATGTTTCCCAGATGAGAGGCTAATGCCCTGGGAATCTACTTTTAATCCAACAAAATGCAAGTCCCAGCATCACCAATGTAGAGGAATATTTGGGAGATTTGTTATTGTTATTAACTGCCTTCGAGTCGATCTCGACCCATGGCAGTGACCCTATGGATGAGGCATCTCCAGGCCCCCTTGTCCTCTCCTGCTCTGCCCAGCTCCTGCAAACTCATATTCATGGTCTCTTTAATAAAGTCCATCCATCTAGCATGTAGCCTTCCTCTCTTTCTACTTCCTTCCAATTTTTCCTAACATTATTGTCTTTTCCAATGATTCATGCCTTCTCATGATGTGTCCAAAGTACGACAGTCTAAGTCATCATCTTGGCTTTTAGGGATATCTCTGGCTTTATCTGTTCTAGAACCCATTTGTTTGTCCTTTTGGCTGTCCATGGGATCCTCAATTGGGAGATGCATCCCAGCAATATCTGGAGAGCAGCATGATTTTCACCACATGGAGTAGGTTGGGAAGATCCAGAGCTTAAGCCACTCACCTGTGATATCCTCACCACTGCAAGAAAACATCTTCTCCCCACACTGTGTCCTAGGAAGTAGATGCCCTCTTCTCCAATATGAAATCTCAGTAGCCTACAGTATACTTGCCATTTCCCTTATTACATTTGCACCACTGAAAGTAGAGGGTTTTATTTATTTAAGCATCTTGCCCCACCCTTCAAGCAAAAAAGCCCAGAGAACCAGTCATAAACTCCATGGTGAATCTGCTCCAGAGGTCAATCTATCAAGTGTGAATGAACTATTCAAGGTGCCAAAACTATTTTGGGAAGAAGTTTCAGCATTTCAGACAGCTCCTTTACCATTCAGACTTACTTTTCAAAGCCAACCCCAAATAAATGAATTATTGCAGTCCAATCTGGGATATCATCAAACCATGAATTATCATTGCTAGGTTGCTCTTCTCCAAATACAGGTGCCAAATTCTGTCCTGGAGTTACAGATGGGGTCTGGCAGGACCTTGCCATTTCTGGTTACTGGATGGAAGACATTTATACTGGTTAGATCAATATCATGCTAACTGGTTGTCAGCCCTACATATCACTTCTTGACTGTCCTTATTCAAGAATTTTGGAAGCATTATGGAAGTTCAGGGGGGAAGAAATTGTGATTGATCATTCACACGCCAAAGCCAATGCCTGGATATTACAGCCATCCAAAAAATGAGAGATGTGGTTATATATGCCAGCTGTTATTTTCTTCTTTTTAAGATATAACCTTTCCCATTTTTACCAGTTCCTTAACTGCTGTTGGGTGCTGTGCGCTTAATTATGTCTTAATTACTAGCAGGATAAAGTTATCACCATGTTAGATTGTCAGACATCATGTTAATGTAATTTAGATGTTGTTGTTGTTTTGTTTCACTCCAGATAATTTCACGTTAGCCACCTCTGGTTCTTGACAAATTGTCAGCTCAGCTTTTCTTTGGAAACAGGGAACAAGCCACAGCCAGCCGACTCTGTGAATGGCATTCCCTTGGAGGTGGGCCATATAATTTGCTATTTTATATTCACAGGCTCAACAAACTCCTTAAGCGGGTATTGCAATCCTTTTTAAAACTGGGGTTCTGGTCATTTTAGAAACAGGGGGATGGTGATAAAGAAATTTTACAGGTAGGAAGGCAACATCCCCAGCAAGGTTGAAAGGCCTGAATTTGAAGATATTTGAAATTAAATAAAGCAGTAATACATGCCAATACATTTTACCAGCAGCTGCTGTGCTTACCTTTTATGTTTCATGATGATTACAGGTCAGCCATCTTTGCTAATATGTAAAGAAAACTACCCCTTGAAGACTAGAGGAATGGACAATAGCCTAAGAGCTCATGGACTCAGACCATGATCATACAAGGTAGCATTTTGCCTCACTCTCTGATTTGCAATTTGAGAACAATAGAGGCCAAATTAGGTCCTAGGAGACCTGTCCATTTAAACTTTGATCTGTCCCAGTAAAAAGGAAGGAGGCATACAGATGAAGTGAACTGAATCTACCTTTGAAGCCCCTGCTTCCTTCAGTGAAGTTTCTTCCTCCCATTTGCTTTGCTCCCAGCCCAGGTCACCTCTGGAATTGGAGCTCAGCTGGAATGAGAGCTAAGCAATGGAAAGCTACCTAATTGGAAGGGAGATGTTTATCACATACAAACGTATGCATCCCTTTTGCACAAAAGAGATCTTCCTGGCGCTCAGAAAAGAGCTTGCAGAGAACCAAAGGAAAGAAAACGGCAACATTAGGGCCCCATGGTCAAAGATCTAGGTGCCACAGATTAAGGAGGAATTAAAGAGAAGCACAATATAATCTCTAATTCAAGGGCAAAAACTGGTCAAAAGTTCCATAAATCCATCAGCAGCTCAGCTCAAGCTTTTAAAAGGTCAGGCTGCAGGACAGCCTCTTTAAAGGCTTCCAGAAAAATACCTTTCTGCCCATCTCTTTTCCCCATCAGGAAGAATCTACTACTGTATTGTTTTACTGCAAATAAGAATTGGGCAAACCAATTCTTGCTTGTACTTTTGGACTTGGTTCAAGGAGCTCTAGGTTCATAGCCATATTTGTCTAGAGGAAGCAATGGGCAGACCAAGGCAGCTCTGTCTAACCTACTTTACCTTGTTCTTGTGTTGTGTAGATATAAAAGGAGAAATCTTATCCATGAGGGAAGGAGGGGGCTAGCAGCTTCCTTTTCAGTGAGGCTGTCAATCCATTCTGGGATGTAGTCTGTATGCTAAGGAAGGGTCCAAAGTCCTGAGCTGCCTTCTAGGTTCAACTGTTTGGAGTTTAAAGTTCAGGCTCAAACCCAAGTGGATTGACTGCTCCACTGACATAGAATCCACCAGTTGCCCTGATGCCATTGGTATGAATACCTGGAGAGAAGGAAGGAAGAACAGCCTTTCAGATTGCTTGGGAGTTTCTGTTGATTACTCATCCATATGTCACTGGAGATAGAGAGAGATTTATAACTTCCCATCATCACCACCCCTGCCGCCACTCTGGCAGGGTTCATTTTATCCCTGGGACAAGCAGAAACTCAGAAAGTGGAACCTGCCCTGGCTTGCAGCTACAATAAAAAGCAAAAAAGGCTTTTGCTGTTTGAATTTCTCTTGGTCACATGGAGATGGAGAGCAGCCTGGGAGGGAAAGACCTGCATCTCCCAAGTCCAGAAGGGGATCAGGGAAGCATCTGTGTTCCTTTGCCCCTAACTCAGAACAAACCTATATGCTGAGCTTTAAAAAGCTGCTTTTGAGAATAATGGCTGTGACACTTTGGAGCCATCTGTAGCTGAGCAGAGGTAGGATGATGATCTGGGATCTACAGGATCATGCGACTGCTGGTTAATCGTGGGTGGTTTCAGCATATCCATTCTGCCCAGAAGTAGCTTTCTAAACAGTATTGATATATAGTAAGTTCTTTTGTCAGTGAGGCCTTCTAAACAGAGTCTCTCTCCTTGAAACCATCTCTTCTTAGATAGCTCCCATTGGTGCATTAGGCATCTATTCCATGTTGGCCACCTTACCTGTGTCCTAAGAGATAAGAGATTTGGGTGGAGGGTTTTCTTGCCACCACTTCCCCCTACATGGTCCACTCTTCTCCTGTCTTTTTGGGATGGAGCAGGAATCAATAGCTCACAGGCCAACCATGTCTGGGTTCTCCCCCTATCAGAGCAAAAACAGATGGAGAGCATTCTCTCCTCTGTTCACCAGTAGTGTTTGGGGGCTCCTGTGTCAGCGGGGTGGTAAATCCATTCCACGGTGGAGCCTGAACTTTAAAGGATTAATCCAAAGTGCTGAACCCAATTCCCCAAATAGGTTCAGGTCATTGGATAGTTCCTTTAAACCTGGAACAAATTCATCGCCCCGCTGACATGGGAGCTGCTTTGCTGTCTGCTTGCATACTCATCCCCCACCCTTGCCATCTCTACTTTCAGCAGGACTGAGTGAAGCTGTATTATTTCATAGAAACATAGAATCATAGAGTTGGAAGAGACCACAAGGGCCATCCAGTCCAACCTCCTGCCATGCAGGAACTCAAAATCAAAGCATACCCAATAGAGGGCCATCTAGCCTCTGTTTAAAGACCTCAAAAGCAATGGCAGTGTTTCTCACTCTTATATCCAAGGAGAAGGCTGCAAGCCCAAAACATCTGGCTAGAAAGCGATATGTGAAAGGCATCACTTAGTAGGGTTGCCAGACTGTTGAATCTTCTTGCACCTTTAATGGTTGTGTAACAGCCTAAATACCCAAAAGGTATCAGATTCTGTCTTATCCTGGTTAGTACCTGGATGGGAGACCACCAATGAATACCAAGTGCTGTGTGCTATATTTCAGAGGAAGGAACTGGCAAAACCAACTTTGAGTATTTCTTTCCTAAGAAAACCTCATGAAATTAATGGGTTGCCATAACACAACAGATGACTTGAAGGCATACACACAGATAATTTAATTGTGGGAGAGGAGAGGAGCGGTGGATTCAGGCAAATGCAAACTTCTGCAGCATCTCTGAGCTTGGGTGTTCTTCCACATTAATAACTGTTGCCATCTTGACCACACTTTGATGTTGCTTGGCCACACATGTCTCAGTTTTCATCTATGAAATGTTGGATGATATGAGATGACCTTTTGATCTCATCCAGGAAAGCATTTGTTTGGATGCATCTACAGCAGGGGTAGGCAACCTTTCCCCTTTAAGGGCCGAGGGACTTCAGTTCCCAGAAGCCTCAGCCATGTTGGCCAGTAGTCCCTTATTGGCCAATAGCTCCTGGGATTCTGGGAGCTGAAGTCCCTCGGCCCTTAAAGGGGAAAGGTTGCCTACCCCTGATCTACAGTGTAGGTCTAATGTCATTTGACCCCAATTTAAGTATTGTAGTGCCATCCTATGGTACTCTTGGGTTTGTAGTTTTACCAAAGAGCATTGGTGCCTTAAAAAAGAATGAATCCAAGGAGTCTGTAGGATGGAGTCATGGCAGTTAAACTGGTGTTAAACTGCAGTGTAGATGCACCCTTGTGTTCAATCTTGAGCAAGGCAGAGAAGACTGAGACCTGCAGAAAATCTCTCTTCGCTTTCCTTTGCCTCTGCTCCACTAACATTGGGTAGCAATATACACCATGTCAAAATTTATCACGTTAAAGCACGCTGCCTTCCTATGCTACATAATACCATGTCACAGTTCTCCCGAAGGACAAATGTTAATGCATTTTGGATTGAAAATTCACTACCAAGTCAAACGTGCGAGAACAAATCCTGAGGCTATGAGGAATGGGAGGCCTGCTACGGTTTGCAGGCAGCAAATGGTGGCTGGGTGGTGTTCCACTTACCCCCCACTCCTGCCAACCCATCCAATTCTTTATTAGTATTATTACTTGTTGCTGGGTTATTGTTCTGACTCAGTGTCAGCTCTAGCAGAAAAAAAAGAGAAATGGAGAAGAAGCAGACTTGGTTTATCCTTGCAAGTAATCTAAATGATGCTTGTGGTAATATATTAGAAATGCACCATATTATAAGACTGAGAGAGAAACAAGAGAGAGGCTCACACCAAGATCGACATTGATCTACAAATCTCAGAAGGCTGAATCACACTATTTAATATTGTGAGCATTTACCACTCCTATAAAGGCCTGCTTTCCTCAAGAGCTGTACAAACATTAACTAATTAATTCTCATGAATTATATATTGCAGGGAAAAGGGCGGGGTAGGGAGAACAAAAATAGTAACTCTTGACATCTCGTGACAGATCAGAGATTCTGATCTCCTTCCTGAGCTCTCAATGGCAGGCCACAGAAAAGCATCGACTACAATGGACCTGAGGTCTCCTCTTGGGGTTGGTTCCAGGACCCTGCATGGGAACCAAAATCTGTGGATACTCAAGTGCCATTAAATACAATGGCATAGTAAAATGATATTCGTTATATAAAATGGCAAAATCAAGGTTGGTTTTTTTGGAATATTTTCATGCTGTGGATGGTTGAAACCCAGTCAAAGAATCCATAAATACAGAGGGCCAAGTGTTACACTTTGTAATACGATGCTCAGCTAAAACTGGGATCTAAGATTGCCCTTTCATATCTCTATGAGCAATAGCAAGCTGGTGGTACTGACACTTTTCCAAGAGATTTAGAGGGCCACACTTGGGAATGATCAAAATTAAAATCGTGGTTGGCCGATGTCCCCCATGGTAGTGACTCTGTGCTGGGTTTTAGTCAAAACTGTAAAGGAACTATCCAAAGAGTTGAACCCTATCCACCCTCGAATTGGGACAGTTGGAGGGTATGTAGTTCTGGGCTTCTGTGTGATCTCTAATCTAAAGGCAAAATGCCCTCTTCTCATGAGATTTAAAGTTAGAATATATATAGGACTGTCCCATGTGTACCAGCTAGTCTTCTGGCCTGCCAAGACAGAGAAGGCTGTCTCATACTGCCTCTCCTTCTTCCACTTGCTTTAACCAGGGCTTGAACCCACTCTCAGAAACCCTGGCCACCATCTGACATTCAGCTAGAAAGTATGTGCGAAAAGACTTCTTTGTAGCTTTTCTCAGGTTATGGATCCTTCTATCCAGGGAGATCAGTTTGGGCCCTACTGGATAACCTTCCAGAGACATCTCAAGACCTTTTGATTCCAGCAGGCAATTGGCATCAGAAATTGTTCCTTTTTTGCAGATGTGGGATTGGTGATGGTTGCTTTGTTAAGGCGTCTAGCCATGAATTGGAATCCTGTTCTTTATCCGTGGCCTTTTGTTGTGTCTGTATACTTTGGCTTTTTTAAAATGGTTTGTGCTATTTTTATGAAGCAGTGATCTATCTTAGGAAGTTCCCCATAAATGGAAAGGCAGAATGACAGCGAGGCTGGCCCAAATCCAATTGCTAGCTCCAGCTAGAGAAAACCCATTGCATCTATACCCATATCCAAATGCTAGGTCAATGCTTACATAAATCCAGTTGTTTCAATGGGTCTACTCTAGCTGCAATAGCAAAATGATCTCAGCCTTCCTGTTACAGTATTACAAGATCATGTGTTCAGTTTGTTTTTTGGGGTGGTGGTAGTAACTCTAGCTTAGATCTAGGTTATCTGAAAGATTATACTCCCCATATTAACTTGCCAGAGTATTAAGATCCTTGAGGGAGGGCTGTCTCTCAGTCCCACCACCATCACAGGTGAAGACATGGGAGTCATAGAATCATAGAATCATAGAGTTGGAAGAGACCACAAAGGCCATCCAGTCCAACCCCCTGCCATGCAGGAACTCAAAATCAAAGCATCCCCGACAGATGGAGAGGGCCTTCTCAGTGGTTGCTCCCTGGCTGTGGAACTCCTTTCCTTGGCGGGCTAAGATGGCCCCTCTCTGCTCTCCTCATCAAATATCTTTTTTAAACTCAGACAGGCCTTTTATGATGAATTGGTCACAGGAAGTCTTTTTTTATGGGAGGAAGGCGATGTTGCATTTTAACTTTACTGATATGTTTTTAAATGATTTTGCAATTTTGCAACTGAATGGCATTTGTATGTGATAACATGTTTCATTGTGTTCTATTAGAGACTTTATAGCATTATCTTGTTTTAGCCTTATATAATCTTGGAGTCATAGAATCATAGAGTTAGAAGAGACTTCAAGGGCCACCCAATCCAACCCCTTGCCATGCAGGAACTCACAATCAAAGCCCCCCACCCCTCCAACAGATGACCATCCACTCTCTGCTTAGAAACCTCTAAAGGAGGAGACTCCACCACACTTTGAGGGACCGTGTTCCACTGACAAACAGTCCTTAGTGTGAGGAAGTTCTTCCTAATATTGAGGCGGAATCTCCTTTCCTGTAGTTTGCACCTATTGCTCCGGGTCCCATTCTCTGGAGCAGCAGAAAACAAGCTTGCTCTATCCTCAATTCTTCAAATATTTAAACATGGCTATCATGTCACCCCTTAACCTTCTCTTCTCCAGGCTAAACAAACCCAGCTCTCTGTCTCTCCTCATAGTGCTTTATGTTTTCCAGACCCTTCACCATTTTGGCCACCCTCCTCTACTTTGGGTCCTACAGGGGAAGGGGCAAAAGGAACATATTAACCCCCCCACACACACACACATTAAGAATCCTGCTCCCAAATAAAATCTTCCTTTAGTCTCCACATTTCTACCATTGTAGTAATTTAAACCTTCAGTGGTCCACTGGGAAATAGAGTTCAGGCGACCAAAAGAAAAAGGGCAGGCAAAGTGACCGAGGGAAATGCAAACACAGCAAAAGAGAAGAGATGTGAACAATTTTCTCCTTTGCTGCAAGGCTAGAAATTTGGGGATTGAAGGAAAAATTCACGGGAAGCAATGCACCCCATAAGACAACCCCTGCCAGTTTGAAGCAAGCCAGCAGGGTTGAGCAAGTGCCAATGGTTTTCTGCAATGCCCCCCCTCCACCCTCCATGTAGCATCGCTTTGCAAGTGTGTGTAAAAGAGGTGGGCTGTCAGGCAAAGTGAGTACTTCACCATGGGAAAAGTAACACAATTTCTGAAGCATCCACTCTCTGCCCTCCCATGATGGTAGCCCTTCCCAGAGAGCTCCAGGAAGAACGGGAAGGCAAAGTGGTCTGTCCAGAGAAAGCATGGCATTTGCAGTCTTCTGGCTTCCGGCCAAGCTGTTCTTTTGGGCACCTTTCCGGAAAGTTGGCTCTTGCAAGAAGAAGGAATGGTAGTGACCAGAGCAATCAGTCAAAGGCAATGGTCAGATGGCGCGTGATACGGTTCAGCTGCTGAGGCTTCAGGCGTTGCTGTCCCTGAGCAATGCCAGATTGCCTATGCGTTCTTAGGGAGGAAAAAGTGTTTGATGAAAAAATGTCTGCATATTTGGAGATTTTTATGTTTTATGAGATGCTTGCAGTCAAAGCAAAGAGGGCTTCATTTTTAAAATATTTGATCCTGGTGCGACCCCCTGTTCTTTGGTGCTTGCTGACAGGAGTAAGACTATATACATTTGTGGAAGATCACTTGCCTGAAATGCTGAAGAGCTGCTGTCAGTCCGTATAAACAAGGCTGAACTAAATGGACCCAGGGCCTGGCTCAGCACAAGACAGCTTTGTAATGTTCTTCCACAAAGGGTTACCAAGTCAGAATGAATGCAGTGGCTAGAAGTTCTGTGTCACAATACAGACCGATCAATCATTCCTAAAAGGCAGGCCTTGGAAAAGTTATTTTTGGAGTACAAATCCCAGAGTCCCAAGCCAACATCTCTATTTAGTATTTTCTCTAACCATTTTGCCTCATTCCCCAGCAATTTTCCCCTTTGCTATCAAAACTTATCCTTCAGGATCCTCTTTATCAATCCATTATCTACTGAACACTTTTTCTTCAGCTTCTTTGCCTCTAGACTATTATATCCCAAGACCTTTTCTTCATCCATTCCTCTCCTGTATGAGGCGATACCCTCCAACTTTGGCTAGAACAGTCCCAATGAATCCTCTCTCATCCCACTTTTGCAGCTGCTTTTAAAATGTCCCGGTTTCTCTCTCTTCCTCCCATTTCCCCCATTTTGTCTGCTGTTACATCACACCAACATTCCTTTGGCCAGCCAAAACATTTCTCGGTCTGAGGCCAAACAAGACATAGCGCCTCCCACAAATAATGGTCCATATCAGCCAAGTTCATTGGGCAGATACATACCTTGCAACTATCCCAATTTGGCAGGAGCAGTCTTAAATAACCTTTTGCCATCCCACTTTTTCAGCTGCTTTTAAAGTGTCCCATTTTCTCTCTCCTCCCCTCACTTTCCCCCTTTGTCCTCAGCTTACTTCATTTGCTGCAAACTGAGTACAAAGGGCAGAAACTCAACACTCAACATTTGGAAGAAGAGAGAAAGGGGCAAAATCTTGCTCTTCCCAGGCGGCTCAGGCAAAAGCAAGCTGCTGCAGCCTCTCCTCGCTTGTGTGTTCTTCTTGATCGGAACACAATGTCAATTTCGCTGCATAATTTGCAACACATGCACAATGGTGGGCAACATCCAGACACTACTGGCAGTCGCTTGGCATTGACATTGCAATGGGAAAGTGGGGGGAGCGGAAAAAAGCAAAGGAGAAAGCAGGGTGTTTATGCATTGTGTGTCCCATGCGTTGTGACCACTTTCTGATGTTCCTTGGCCACATGCGTCCTGGTTGTCCTTTGTGAAATGGTGGTGGGTATGGAATACCAGCCACATTGACAACTCTCCCTCCCCTCTCAGGAACTGGATTACCACTGGCTTAGTTCCCTAAGCAACTGAATATTCTGTGCCACTACATCAGCTTGGCCAATTAGTGTCAGAGGTTTCAACAATGGGCAACAACCACAAAACCACTGAGATTTACTTTGCTGTTTCGGACATGTGTTTGCATGTGCCTGGCACACAATGCATAAACACCCTGCTTTCTCCTTTGCTTTCCCCCCAGGTCTGCAGACTTTCCCACCTGCAATGTCAATGCCAAGCAGCCACCACTGGTGTCTGGATGTGTTGCCCACCATTGTGCATGTGTTGCAAATTAAGCAGCGTAATTGACATTGTGTTCCGATAACACCCAGCTGCAACTTAATCACAGGGCTCTGCAGCCATTTAGAAAGAGCTCCAGCTCGGGTGACATCAGCGTGGCACCTTCCTTTCAAAAGCAGCTGGGTATTCAGCGACATAAACCATGTATTATTCCAAACATACAAAGGGATGGCAGGCTGTATCTACACATATATTAACCCAAAGGGGGGGATGTTTTCTTTCTGTTGAGAATTACCGGTGTTATTCACTGAGGAAGAGATAGGGCTTTTAGAGGGAGGAAAGAAAAGGTAGATCTGCCTTTTTACAAAAAAGCAAAACCTATAATAGAAACCAGACAAAGCACACCAGAGATCAAAGGGCACCTTTCATTCATTGCTCTCTCCTTTTCTTTTTATGAGTACAAGATCTAGTGACTTCTCTATGAAGAGACTGGTTAATACTACATGTTGGTCATAACGTGATCCAAGCTTTCCTGGAAGGGGTAAATTTTGGGTGTGTGCATGCTGTGTTTTGTGATATATGTATGTGTGATTTCCTTAAGCAGCATTTTTAAAAAGTCACAGTTGGCAAAAAAAAAATAAAAAATAAAAAATGGGGCAAAAAAGAAGGGGAGAAGGAAATAAGCTTGCAAGCTTAGCAAAAGCTTAAAGAGAGCCAATGGGAAAGAATTAGGTCAACAAGGGTTAAAAAAGAAGAAGAAGAAGAAGCAAAGAAAGGAAGGAAAAGAAACCCAGACAATGAAAATTAGAGGAGATAAATGACAATAAGAAGACGACTGTGGATTGTGTGCCAGACTGTGAAGCTCTAATAAAGCTCTAATCATTTTTAGCTCGGTAAAATCCTTGAGGTCTCTTGCTGCACACAGAGACTTGGAGCCTCCACGACTCACGGCAATATATTTTTCAGTCCTCGTAGGGAATTTGCTTATTCCTGCCAATAAACCATCCCATCTCATCGAGGCCATTGAGAAATCATTCCATCGGAAGTGAGAAAACAGGCCGCACAATGCTGATTTGGATCCCGCCAGCCAGCTCCCCGCCAAAACCATGGCGGTGGAAATTCCCCAGCCTTATAGCTCTTGTTATTACTACAGTATTTCCATTTGCATGTAACACTACCGACAGCTGCTACTTGGAGAGCCCTTGTGGAAAATGCAGTGTTGTGTTGTGTTGTGTGTGTATGTGTGTGTGCTTTGCAAAGAGGAACTTCAGAACAAGAGTGGAGGATCTTGGTTCCTTTTTTCCCTCCCACACGTGGCTGGCTTTTCACAGTCATTAGACTTATTTAGCTCTTCAGAAATAATATGAACTTGTAAGAGCTCAAGGGATAGCTCTTGATACATTTCAATAGCTTCTGTATTTTTTCCATATTTTGGAGTCAAGACCCTCATTCTGTTGGCCTTCAGAAGGCACTCTGTTTATTTACATAATGGGTATAACAGCAGGGGATGGAGGAAATCCATACCATCGTAATCTCTGTAATCTAAAAACAAGATGTAAACAAGCGAAAGGAACATATTTGAACATAACCGAGTAGCTACTCCAGTCAAGAGACCCATGGAAACAGGCGTATATGACTGCATAATGCATCCCACATCTCAGCTAAGGGAAGCCTTGACTTATATGCATGTTTCAAAATCCCATGAGAGAGTGACTGCACAAAGGTTGCTGCAAAGTAGGCTTGGACAAGTGTGCAAATAATGAACCACCCAAAAATGTTCATGCAGATGTTTAGAGAAATGTTCTCAAATGTTGCTGGGAAAGAAACATCCATGACTTAGATCCAAAGAAATGATCACATCACCAAAGGTCCTGGGCTCTTTAGATTATTTCTGCAGTGCGGATGCAGCCTTTGTCTATGATTTAATTTCATATCATCAACCCTGACTGGCAACAGGTTTGCAAGGTCTCTGGTGATGAAGATTCTTTCTTATCATTTGTTGCCTGATATTTAAAAGGAGAGGAAACACCTCTCATTTCTGGGCAAGGACATCCCCCAACCACCACTACCACGTCGTGTTGTGTTTTATTGAAACTTTATTTTAAAAACCTTCTGGTAATACAGTATTTGAAGAAAATGGAGAAGGGTCCTTCTCCTTTATGTTGCTTCTCATTTGAATCCAGGACAAGTAAGGATACCGAGTACTTAAGGTGTCAAAAGTTTTGGAATGGGACGAAGAAGTGAGCAATCCTTGAATGCCACAGCACCGGCACCGGATCATTATCCATTCCAAACTCATAGATGGGCTCTGGTGACAGTAAAGAGAAAGTGAAGGATGAGATGCCATATATGTATCCCTTATATGTCAAAGTGTCATTGTTTCCCCTTTCTGTGATGGATCCAAGCCTAATTAGAGAACCTGAGGCTTTCGGCTCTGGGAAGGATGCCAGGTGATGGAAAAGCTCCTTTGTCACATGAAGAAACTAGATTAGGTCAATGGCAGCAACTTGATTTTCTTTGACTAAGGTGAACGCTTTGTATAAGCCAGTGTGGACTGGTTTTTGGGGTTCCTTGGGCCTTCTCCAGAAGGTAGTAAACCAGGAATCCCCCTTTAAAGCAAGCAGAAAACTGCTCTCCACCTTCCTTTTGTTTGTTTTTGTTGGCTTCATAATTCACTTACACTGAATCTGAATCTCTGGAGGCACACAAATGAAAGCAAACAGGAGCTGACTACAGAGTCAGAGACTGAAGAAATGCTCCGAGAGAGGATATGCAGGGCATCTGCAGAAGGGTATGGAAAACTTCAACTGATCCATTTACACAATGAGGAGAAAAAAGACACTTTGTTTACCAGTAGATAACATGTAGCCTTCCAACCTTTTTCGTTAAATGAAAAGCAGCACAATTTTGCTGCTTTATTCACGGAATAATGCCGGGATAATGGCGACGCCGCGCTATGTTGTCTGAAAACAGTCCCATTGTTGAGGGATATTCATGGGATTTTATCACCATTTATTCATGGGATGCAGGCATTTTGACTCCCATGTGATAAAGTAGTAGGTTGCTAGAGAACAAGGTTCAAATCCCCACTTGGCCATAGGAACCCACTGGGTGACCTTAGTCAAGTCACATTCTCTCAGTCTCAGAGGAAGGCAAAGGCAACCTCACCCTTTTGAATAAATCTTGCTAAGAAACCCCTGCAACATTTTTGCTTTCTGATTGCTGTACATCAAATAAGTCAAATGGATCAAATATTTATTGTGAGAAAGGTCCATTGGGGGAAAAAACCCATCATCTCCAAGTAAATACATACCAGGTGCAGACATCCCCCTTTGATGATCTGGCACATCCCCATCTCTCTCTTTTGCAGTGATATCACCTCCAGATATAAATAAACTCATCCAAATAAATCTCATCTTGACTGCAGCATTAGCATGGCTGCTAATGTATGTGACTGTCAGCCAAAATAAATTAACCTGTGATAGAAGTCATTTCCCACCAAATTAATTATTCCCATGTCAGCTAAAAGAGGCAGGTGCACTGTCACCGTTACCTCACTCGGACTCTTTGATGGACTTCTCAAGTTGGCAGGACTTGAGATGTGTTCTGTGAGTTCGGAGTTACTTAATGCCTTGCCTTGCCTTGCCTTCCTCGCCACCCCTCCTCCTCATTTCACACCATCCCAGTAATGAAGTCATCTGTTGCTTAATTAAACCAGGCCACCTGATGTTAAGACCGGAGAGCTTTCAAACCAGATGTTCATGTTAACACAAATGCAAAATATCCCTGTATTCTGTCTGTGATTCACAAGCAAGATGAACAGCTACCCTTCTCTTTTCACTTCTGTAGACATTTAGGTCATCAATAAAACTGTCATTGTAATTTCTTTCCACCAGTGCACTCCTCAAAGACCACCGTGCAATATGGCATTGCTTCACTCTCTCTTTACCCATCAACACCTGATCAGAAGGACAAAAAAATAGAATTATGCCCAGGTTGTAATGCTTGCAACACAGAGACACAGACACACATACTTACTTCTCTGTATTGCCTCAGGGCTAGTTTATGCATCTATCTATATATTATCTTTCTCTATATACATCCATCTATCTATCTCATCTATTCATCCATCCATCTAAAATCCCACCTTTCTCCTTTGATAGGACCCATCTCATGGTCCATTGGTTGTTGCATTAGGTTACAATTTGCCTGTGCAACTGAGGCATCATACATTTTCTTGTTGTTAATTGCTATCACTTATGGTGACCCTATGAAAGAGAGATCTCTAAGTCACTCTGTGATCAGTAGCCCTGCTCAGGTCTTGCAAACTCAGGGCTGTCTCTTCCTTGCCCTGTAAGGTGGTGTTCTTCTTTTCCTACTGCCTCCTACTTTACCAATCTTTATAGTCTTTTCTAATGAGTCATATCTTCTTATGAAATGTTAAAAGTATGACAGCCTAAAGTTTACTCATTTTGGCTTCTAGGGAGAGTTCAGGCTGGATTTGTCTTTTTCTCAGTCCATGGTATCTGTAGAAGGGTCCTACAGTACCATGTTTGTTCCTATCTGCTTTCTTCAATGTCCAGATTTCACAACCTCACATAGAAATCAGTACTATTATGGCATGGGCAACCCAAACCTTAGTATTCAGTGATATATCTTTACACTTGAGGATCTTGTCTAGTTCATTCTTGGTTGTCTTTCCAAAACCTAATCATCTTCTGATTTCTTGATGCCAAGCCCCGTTTGCCTCAAATAAAGGCTCATGCCTGTGGCCCCGCTAGCAACTGTGCACATGTTGTAGCACCATTGGGGACAATGGGACTTGAGGTCCCATGTTTTTTCTTATCCCTGTGTGTGGGGTGGTGGTGGTGGTGGTGTCTAGAACAGATCTTGCATGGATACGTGGAAGTGTTGGGTTGTGATCTGGCAACTCTTGAAAGTCCAAGGAAAAGGATCCCTAAAAATTCTATCTCTTTTTCTCTTTAGTGGAATTCTTGCCCCAAATAAGCCTAAAAGACAAGAGCAGATCACAGCTCTTCATGCACCCAAAAAGGACAATGGAAACCAGACATGCATGGTCTCAAATCTAGCCCTACACAGCTGTAGGTTATTTGAAGGACTGTATTCTCCCTTACGAACAAGCCCATGTTCCAGGCTCTACTGGAGAGACCCTTCATCTTGTCCCATCATCCTCAGAGGGAACACAGGAGGGGGCCTTCTCAGTGGCTGCCCCCAGGCTCTGCAACTCCCTTCCAAGAGAAGTTAGACTGGCACCCTCCCAATTTTCTTTTCACAGATGAGCAAAGACTTCGCTATTCCAAAAGGCATTTGATGAGTGATAATTATAAGGCTCAGTTTACACAATCCACTGGATATTGCTAATTGCTGTGCTGTGCTGTGTGTGTGTATTAATTATGTATGTCTTAACCTGGTTTTATCTTTTTCTGATTGCTTGCATTTTAACTTTTGTATCTTGTAGAACTTTAACAATCAGAAAAGATGGAATAGAAATAATAATAATAATAACTAACAACTACTACTAATACTACTGTTCTGAACCTTTTCCTCATCTACTTTATTAGCACCCCCCAGTAGCCAGGATTTGTCTTGCAAAATTCTCTACCCAGAATATTTCATGCAATATCATGTTTTTCAATTATTTTTTTAAAAAGGTCTTTTAATTACCAGTTCTTCAAAATAAGAAACTGAAAAGGGGTGTGTTTAAAATAGTACAGTGCCAAAAACAGGTATAATAATCCAGGTTTGCCCGTATTAATGCAAAAGTAGGCTCCGAAGTGATACCTACACTGCAGCATTTAGTGAGTTTGTTCATGCAGTCTCTCCTAAACGGACATTTGTATTTAAACATATGAGTAGGTAGAATGATCGTAATGCTCAAGGCAAATTTTTCCCCTCCCTGCTGATCAAAGATTTGTCTCCTTCTGTTCAGGAGTGCAATGCTTCCCACCCACTCACCTCCCCCCAAAAATAAAACCCCTTCCCTGTCACAACATTCCAAGAGACAACTGGAGCATATTCTATGCAATTTTGCAAAGCCGTTGAATTGTGCACTTGAAGTGGTAAACACAGACAGCATGATAAACAGACTGTTTTGATTCCAGCAACTACATTTGTTTGATTTGGGCTTTTGTTTTATAGTGTGTGTGTGTGTGTGTGTGTGTGTGTTTGTGTGTGTCTGTGTGCACACATTCTGTCTCATACAAAGCATCCAAACATCAGCCCTAGGGCATAACCCTATCACAATCAAGCTGTCACGTTTCTCACACACACTGTATATGTGAGAGAAGCAAGCGAGCACAAGAGGAAAACCTCCTGCAGTAAATAAATGAAGGATTGTGATTACTTGAAAATATGTTTTTTTCACAGTCATCATCGTTGCTGTGATATATATATATATATATATATATATATATATATATAATCATTGCTGTTTCAATTTGCTTTAAGACATTTGGATGAGGTGGTGTTCATTACTAGCAGGATAAACAAACCCATGCACCCAACCCCTCAATTCCTCTCTGGTGTGCCAACTAATGCAGAGACTGCAGAAACGGCTCAAACTGTCAGCTTTGAATAGCTACTGAGAGATATAGCCCCTGTCAATTTTTTCCTGAATTTTTGCCTCCTGCCTGGCTAGACCTAAAGATGCACCGCCATGCCTAACTATTTCATGCCACCAGCAAAAGCATGCTTTGACCCTGCTGCAGTTCAAATAACTTGACACAACAGCAGTTATTCTGTGCTAGTTATGGTTAGTGAAAACAAAGTAAGGATCAACTGCAGGGCTGAGCAAAGGGTAACCCTCCAGAGGTTGTTGGACTGCACCATCCATCATTCCTCACCACTGGGGAAAGACGTAACAGTCCAACAACATTGGGATGTTCTAGTAGAACATCAGGCAAGGATACACTCTTTCCTCTTAATTATATAATTATTTAATAACAAAAGAGACAGCTCCACAACAAGTACTGTATATGTGAAGGGTGTAGAAACCAGAAAGAAAGAAAATAGGAGGACAATCCATGCCTTTGAGAGAATGTGGGGCTGGAGAAGAGTGCTGAGGATCCCATGGACAGCCAGAAGGACAAACAAATGGGTCCTAGAGCAGATCAAGCCAGAAAGCTCCCTGGAAGAAGAAGTCAAGATGACAAGACTTAGACTGTTGTACTTTGGACACATCATGAGAAGGTATGAATTGTTGGAAAGTTGGAGGGAAGTAGAAAGAGAGGAAGGCCACCTGCCAGATGGATGGACTCTATGAAGGAGGTCACTATGGGTATTAAGGGGTTGTAGGAATTAAACAGAGAAGTGGAGGACAGGGGGTCTTCTTGGAGATGTCTCATCCATAGGGTTGCCATGGGTCGATGCAAACACAGTTAACAACAAGTGGAAACCATGCCCTACGATGAACAACTTAGGGAACTGGGTATGTTTAGCCTGGAGAAGAGACGGTTAAGAGGTGACATGATAGCCCTGTTTAAGTATTTGAAGGGATATCATGTTGAGGATGGAGTGAGCTTGTTTTCTGCAGCTCCAGAAATTAGTACCCAGAGCAATGGATACAAACTACAGAAAAGGAGATTCCACCTCAACATTAGGAAAAACTTCCTGACAGTAAGAGCTGTTCAACAGTGGAACACAATCCCTTGAAGAGTGGTGGATTCCCCTTCTTTGGAGATCTTTAAGCAGAGGCTGGATGGCTATAGGTCCTGCATGACAGGGGGGTTGGACTGGATGGGCCTTGAAGTCTCTTCCTATTCTATGATACTATGATCCTCCAAAAATTGACAGATGAAAGCCAGGACACCTGTTGTTGACCAACATCAGAGTGTGGTCAAAATGGCAAAAGTTATTAACACAAGCTGTGGCAGTTTGCTTTTGCTTGAGTGTATTGGGAAAGGCAAGATTCTGCCCCCTTCTCTCTTCATATTGAATTTAGTGCATACTACCATTGCACTTTGAATTTTGTTTGCAGCAATTGAAGTAGGCTGCGGACAAAGAGGAGAAATGAGAGCATGAGAGAGAACTGGGAATTTTAAAAGCAGATTAAAAAGTGGGACAACAGAAGATTAATTGGGATTGACTCTGACAATTTAGGACTGTTGATGGGTATGATACTGAGAACTAGGTTTGTTGTTGTTGCTATTATGAATCAAGAAGTGTGTTGTCTTCCTGCTGTGCATCTCCAGGATGCAACCAATAGGTTGCTGAAGCTCATCTAGGACACAAAGCAGTAGCCCTTTCTTCTGATTCATGTGGGCACCAACAAGACTGCAGAGAATACCTTTGAGCAGATTATCATGGATTATGAATCCATGGCCAGGAAAGTGAATGGTTTAGAGGCATGGGTCGTATTCTTACCAATTGTAACAGTGAAAGATAGAGGGAAACGCATAGGGACAGGAAGATACTTTAAGTGAATGACTGGTTACGAAGATGGTGTCAACAGGTGGTCTCCAACAGGAGATGCTTTTGCTTGTGAGTCAATTGTTTCACTTCTTAGAGCAGGGGTAGGCAACCTTTCCCCTTTAAGGGCTGAGGGACTTCAGCTCCCAGAAGCCTCAGCTATGTTGGCCAATAGTCCCATGTTGGCCAATAGCTCCTGGGATTCTGGGAGCTGAAGTCCCTCGGCCCTTAAAGGAGAAAGGTTGCCCACCCCTGTCTTAGAGGAAGGACTACTGGCTACAAATGGGCTACACCTCATGAAGACCGGAGGAAATGTCTTTGGTAAAGGGATAGCAAATCTGATCAAGAGGTCTTTTAACTAATTCTGGAGATGATAGCTTAAACATCTGTCCAAAAGCAAGCTGTACACAAGGATGTGAATTCTGGAGGAAAAACTGAGGAAGAGAATGGAGGCACTGTAAAACTCACAATGAATAATTGAATTCAGAAGTATAGCCATATTAGTCTGTAGAATAGTATGTAGAGACATCTTGTAGCGCCTTTGAGACTAACTAAAGAAAGAAGTTGGCAGCATGAGGTTTCGTAAACTTACGTCTACTTCCTCAGAATGCATCTGAGGAATACAACCTTTAGATCTCTATTTGCTCCCCAGGTCCCCTGTTTCTTCCTTGTTGACCAACTGCAGTCTTTCTTCCTGCCACTATCATCAGGACGATGCACCATAGTTTAGGCCAGCTGTTTTCTCCATCTGCAAACTCATCTGGGGATGCAGAGTGCAGGATCTTGCTGCCAGATGTCCTGCTATGAATAAAAGAGCTTTTTATGCAAACCCTCGAGGTGGTCTTAGGCAGAGACAGCTTGAGGTTCAGAGTATCTGGTTTGGGAAAATTCAGTGCAGAGTTTGAGAGAATCCCACAGGATTGCTGAGAATGTCTGTTATCTGTTAACTCTTCATTCTTCCTAGTGCTTGTGTGCTTCCTGCTTGTGGATTTGTTTGGCTTCTTCCTTTCCCCGCAATTGACTTATGGTGTATACCTCTTCATCTTTTCCTTGTGGTATCAGTTATCATGACTGCTGGATTCTGGATTCTCTGAGATCTCATAATTGGTAAACTTCCTTGATTATTCTGCCCTTGAGTTGATTTTGATCTGTGGCGACCCTGTGGATGAGACATCTCCATGACTCCCTGTCTTCCATTGCTCTGCTAAGTTCCTGTAAACCCATACCCATGGCGTCCCTAATAGAGTCCATCCATCTAGCATGCAGCCTTCCTCTCTTTCTGCTTCCCTCCAACTTTCCTAGCATTATTGTTTTTTCTAAGGAGTTCTCTGTTCTCATGATGCATCTGAAGTATGTCATCTTGGCTTCCAGGGAGATTTCTGCCTTGATCCGCTCTAGGACCCATTTGTTTGTCTTTTTGGCTCTCCACGGGATCCTCAGCACCTCTTCTCCAGCACCACATCTCAAATGAAATACTTTGAGCTGGCTGGGCTTAACTCAGACTTAACTACTTTTCCTGACACTTGCTGCCTGAAGGTCCAGGAAAAGAGGACTACTCTCCCCCTTTCAGACAGTTCTGAGCCAGATCACACCCCTGCCCTCCACTGCAATTTCAATTTTTAAAACTAGACAATTAATTGCAATAATACAATTAGTACTACATCTCATTTGGCCATCGGAAGCACTTATCTTTGGCTTGATTTTATCCGAGGGATTATGCATTTCACCAAGCAATGATGATCTGAGACACTGCAGATGCATTGCAAACTGACTGTAAACTCAAACTGTGCAGGTTGGGCGGCGGATGCCATTGTCATTGGGAAAACCGGTGACAGTAATTAACGGTAAGTTTCATCATGCAAAGGATCACCTTGGAGCAACTGCAGAAAACAAGGCAGACACACAGCGCACTCATCGAAGCATCTGGATCCTGTTAGGCTTAGTGAGCAACGGCGGAATATCATTCTTTGACAGACCATTCTGTCATTGAGATGTTGTTATGGGAACCACAAAATTAGAGTCAAATTGGAGGTGGCGATATTAGGCTGCTTCTCTCCCTCCCGTCCATCAAATCCATTTGGGTTGATCACCTGTACCTGCTGCTATAAAAACCAACAGGTAGGAGAAACAAATGAGAACTGTTTCCAGGGACCAATCCTGAAAGAAAAACAAAACAGAAGAATGCAGACGAAACTTCAAAGTAAAAAAAAAATAAAAATCTTTATGGCACCTTATGTATTTTTGATCTACGTGATCTTAGAGGAATCCTTTCATTCGGTTCAGTTCAAATATTCTACTTTTTTAAAGAAAAAAATCTGCTCATTAATCAGCTCATGTAGTCTATGTCCAAATCATATAATTTACTGATTTAGAGAGAGAGAAAGAGAAGTTGGGTGTGTGTGGGGGGAACTAAAATCTTTATTCACGTGTGGCATGGAATATTTTAATGCTTGGAAGAATTCCAACTGCTCTCAGAGAACTATGCTTGCTATTTAGTATTAGCAAGATGCCTGTGGTGGTGATGGAAAAGAAGAAAAAAAGGGGAAAGGTTTTTTTAAAAAAAATAAAATAAAATAAAAATAAAGAAACTACTGCCACTACTAATGGCAAGCTTCCAGTGAATCTGTCAGCTAATTTTGCCATCCTTAAAAATTGCTACCTGTGATTTTCTTTCACGAACAAGCACATTTGTTCTCAGCACAGCACAGACACCCCCCACAAATAATAATTCCCTTCCATACCGGTGCATTTACTCTATAATAATTTTTTACTGCTGCAAAATGCCAACTTCGCTATAGAGCAAGGGTGGGTAGTTGAGAAGAGCCTGGGGGCTATTTTCCACACACATTCAGACTTAATAACCCCTTTCCAACAAAACCAGAGGTGTCCCACAGGTTGATTCCTGGTTTGAGGACATACCTCTTTGCGTCAAAACAGGCTCAAGCCCTGTGTCTTATTTTATAAGACAGAAGCTCATGGGAGCATGGCGTAATGTTGGAATATGACTCTAGAGACCAGGGTTCAATTCTCAGCTTGGTCATGAAACCCATTGAGTGACTTTGGGCAAATTGCATCCTCTCAGCCTCAGGGGAAGGCAATGCCACAATCCTCTGAACAAATCTTGCCAAGAAAACCCTATGATAGGTTTGCTCTGCCTTAGGGTCACAGAGCCACAAGTCCAGTTTTTCATCACCAAAGGCACAGTAAATAGAAGCAGTCTTGCAAAGAGTCAGGCTGTTGATTTATCTGACCCAGCACTATCCACTTTTGTTTAGGAAGAACTATCAGAATAGTCACCAGCCCATGATGTGCATCGCTGTTGTGTTGCAGCTATAACAAAGTGTCCTGTGGCCCTCTTCTGATAGGCTTTTGAGACCTGAGGGCTAAAGGTCATACTTTGCTTATCCTTGGCCTAGATCAGCCTTCTGCAAGTGTATGGGTTTGTTTAGGAAGAAACATCAGAATAGTCACCAGCCCATGATGTACATCACTGTTGTGTTGCAGCTACAACAAAGTATCCTGTGGTACCTTAAACAATAGCACATTTATTAGAGCATGAGCAGACTGACATGGTTACATCTATGGGGAAAGGAAGTTCTGTATTTATTCCATGTAGATGTGGGGGTAAGGCTGAGATATGGTGCCTTCACTAAGCAGTCGAGTAAGCCTGTGACTTGTGATGATACTAACTACAAGTGGCAATTGAGAAGAAAGGTGGCCCAGCTAGTGTAGGAGGTCAACAGTAAGCACTCCTGAGTAGCCGCTAACCAACACAGACAAGACATCTAGCAATAATGAAGAAGGGATAGACTCTGAAGGACTCATACCTGCCAACTCTAAACTTTTCAGGAAGAGGGCAGGTTAGTTCAATTGAGACAGATTTGTTGTTTTTATGTGCCATCAAGTCAATTTTGACATGGTGACTCTATGCATGAGTGACCTTCAAGAGACCCTGCTATTAACAGCCCTGCTTGGGTCTTGAAAACCCAGGGCTCTGGCTTCCATGCTTAAGTCAATCCACCTGTAATGTGGTCTTCCTCCTTATCTGTTGCCCTTCACTTTACTAAGCATCTTGTCTTGTCCAGTGAGTCATGTTGCTTCATTTTATGTCCAATAAGATAGCTTCACATTAGTAATTTTGTGAGAGAATTCAGGTCTGATTTGCCTTTGGACACATTTATTGGTCTTTGGGGTGGTCTGTGGTATCTGTAAAATTCTCAGTTCTTTTGGACCTAGGAACCAGTTGGAAGCTTTGTTCTCTGGTCTGTGTTTCTTCTTGGATTGGCAACTAGCAGTCTTTCCCCATTTAGTGATTTCTGTTGCCATGAGCTCAAGACTGTTGGATACACTGAGTGCAAAGCCCTTCTGCAGACTCAGCCTTACAATGACAGGACAAAGCTGAGATGAGATTTGAACCAGGAATTTTGTGGGTTTTGTCTTAATCTTTTAGCCACTGTTTCATCTTATCTCCGTCTAGAAGAGGGGCAGAAGGATATATATTTAGTCAGTAGCCTTGTGGGAGAAAAAAAATTGTACACATGTTTGCAGACCTATAAAACAATCATTTTATAGGTCTACAGACATATGTACAAATGCTTCACACTTGGTTGGTGTTGTTTGATTAATACAGGCCTCCCATAAACATGTTTTATAATTAAAGTTGTTTTGTCATTAAAGGGAAGTGGCTGTGGGACTTTGCAGATATGACCAATTTCATCTCTAAAGAATGACAAAGGATAAACAGAGTATTAAGTAATTTGGAAATCATTTGGCAAAAATGCTCCCCGGCACATAATTACAGCATTTGAAATTACACGAATCATTCGTGCTGCCGTTTAGAGAGGAGCAGGGAATCCAACCTCACCAAAAGCATTGCACATTCTCCAATAGAAATTATTGACCCATTCTTGTAAAGTTTAATCTAAGGCATGCAATTTGTCTCTAGGCTTTTGATAAGAGAGCAATCATTTAAAACCGTGCTGTTCCCCAATAAGTAATACTCAGCGAGCAATTTGATCCATTGATGCCTTCTTTCTAATACGTTCCCTGAGGTACCGTTTCCCTAAATCTATTAGACGTTTACAGTCTTTCTGGATGGGCTGCCTGAGAAAGTCTATCACACCATATTAACTTGACAAGGTAATGTGCTTCTCTCTTATATTTTCATAGCAAGAACTATGGTTTGACCTTGAAATGACTAACAACACTTTATTGTCCCTGATCTTGATGAAAGGTAGGTGGAGAGCTTTGCAATGACACAGCATTGATGAACTTCAAAGGTTTCCCACCAGAACGTGTTGCAGTTCCAGTGCTGAGCATGTTGCAATACTGTGGCACACAACTCCACAGAAAAATGAAGGATGTGAGCATTCGTGGTTTGGAAGAGGCCCTGTGTAAAATGGTGTCAGTGGGTTCCCACTCCTCCTTGCCAAAACTGTGACTTCCTATTCACTTGTCTCCGAATTCACTTTCTAGATGGGGCATATGGAGGTTACTACTTTATCTACACACTATTCACAGAGCAGCGCCAACAGTCAACAATAGCAATGAGGAAAAGTAGCAGAGCCAAAAACCTCCAGGGCTTGGCAGTAGATATCCTGGAGCCTCTGTAGATCCAGGATGATGAATCGCCTGGTGTCATACCTGAGCTCCCCACCACTGCATGATGCTTTGTGGTCTCCTATATTCACCGGGGCCTCATCTGTAGATGAAATCATGGGGTTAGTATCAGAGTAAGGGAATTAATGCTGCCAATGCCAAGACTGGAAGCTCCCAGAAGCTCATCTCAGGACCACATTCCTAGTCTGAAAAAGGTGCATTGGTCTCTTCAGTCTAAAGACTGAGGCCCCAAGCCCCATTAGAGCTTCTATTGAAGCAAGCAAGGAACCCTTTATCTGGAAGGTGCAACTAAACAACACTTGGGCTTCCCTGGATGAAGTTCCCAACTGAATCCTGCATGGTAGCTATTCCCATCTGAGCTCCACAATCTTCCTGAAACTCAAACTTCACTTTCTTTCTTTTATCTCAAATGCCTGCTTTGGAACCTTGCAGCTGCACCTTCCTGAACTGGGCCCTGTGTTGACTGACTCCCAAATCATACTGTGGCATCCTGTGTAAGATCTTCACTTGGTAGAAGAAACTGTGGATTTTGTGCCATCCATTGTGGTTCATGTTAACTCGCAGGAGAAGGGGATGTTGTTTTAGATATTCTGGCTCAGGCATCAGAAGATCTTGAGTCAGTGCTGTAGTCAGTACAAATGGTGAAGCATCTCTTACCTCCTCTGCTTCTCTCTCTATGTATGTGTGTGTGTGAGAGAGAGTTCTGCTTGGAAACTACACTTGTATTGCTGTGATGGCACTCATGCATTTTCTCTAGACCTCCAAATTAATTTTGTTTTGAAGCACAAGACAAGATCATTTTTACAAGCTCAATATCTGTCCTGCAGCACCTAAAACTGGTGTTTCCAGAGAAAGGACAGATAAGCCAATAAACAAAACAGTCCAAATTCTAACCAGTCAGTTATATTGTGGTGTTTTGGGGATGGGGGGGAGGCAAATCTTGCCTTTTGTCTCTTGATATATGATGTTTTATATCACAGTTATATTGCTGTGGAATCTTTGCCCTGACTCCTGCAGTGATCAGTTCCTACACTGAATCATAAATTGCTCTAACTTTTCTGTCGGCAGTCATAATGGGAAATGTTACTAGCTGTAAAATTCTCCTTCTAAGATTCCATCATTGTTTCTTTTGCAGTATCTTCTGGAAATGTCGCTTCGTATTATTCCAGCGGTGTGTGTAAAGAGCTCAAAAGTGTCAGGAAGAGCCATAAACTCACTTTTGCATTATCCCATGAGTGCATGTCTCATAATAATATTCCAGGAATAAAAGTTATTAGTATATCTGTATATATAGTCATATAAACTCTTCACTACAACTGCATTAACCATACTTAATGCAGAAAAGCAGTGAGTTTGAATGTGCATAAAAAGTGAGTCTGTGATGTTCCTTTTCTGTCACAAATTCTTCTCCAGGTGGGCGCTTGTAGGCAAGTCTGAATCATCACGAGATGCCCAATATTACTCCTCTTCTCTTCAGTGCTGAATTCTATCTTTCTAAAAGGAAGACATGTTAACACCTGTAATAAACTACACATATGAACATCATGCATTAGCAATGGGGGATGTTTTCATCTACAGTACCTTTTCGAATAAACCACAGTTTATTTTAGTAATTCACAGTATTTAGCAATTCACAATTCCATATCCATGGATTCTTTATCCATGGATTCAACCATCCATGCCTTGAAAATATTCAAAAAATATATACATTCCAAATTGATTTTGCCATTTTATATAAGGGACACCGTTTTACTATGCCATTGTATATAAAGGGATTTGAGCATCCACAGATTTTGTTGTCCACAGGGGATCCTGGAACCAAACCCCAGCAGATACCAAGGGCCCACTGTATTTGCATCAGAGGAATCCAGTTATCTTTCAAGAAATGTTTATGTCTCTCAATTCTGTAATGTAGTTCTCAGCTCAAATATTGTGGTTTATCCAGCTGCTGGCTCTTGAGATGGGCTAAGGTGGCATTTACTTAGGTTGGCAGTACAACTTTGTAGGGTTAGTGAATATACCTGTTAGTTATAGATTTGTAATTCAAGGTTTGCATCCCTAACTACAATATTGAATTCAAAGATATAGCCATCTGTAGAATCAGTATGTAGAGAGATTTTGTAGCACCTTTGAGACTAACTGAAAGAAAGAAGTTGGCAGCAGGAGCTTTCGTAGACTTAAATCTACTTACTCAGATGCCTTTGCTCCAAATGCAAAGTTACTTCTTTGGACTATAAATTCCAGAATTCCCCATTCAGTATAGCCAAGCTTGTAATTTTGTAAATTGTAATCCAAAAAAGTAAAATTGCCAAGCTCTGGATCTTGTCTCCGGCTGTCATATTGTGGATCAGCTACAGTAGCAAGGCATTTTGCCAGGACAGACTTAGGTAAGGGATAGTGTCACAGATATCTGTCTCCAAATAATCTCTGATAGCCTGATATGTCTTGCAACTCTCACCACATTTCTGGGAGTGGTGAGAAATTTCAGAAGGGTGCTGCTTGCCGGGGTTTTCCTTTCCTTTGGAAGATCCCTGGAGACATTTATTGAGTATGTATATCTGTCTTTAAATCTCCTGTAAAGTTATGATGACTTCATGAATTTCATAGGGTTTTGTTAGGCAAGGAATACTTAGTGGTTTACTGTGGCTTTCCTCTGAAATATACCTTACAGCACTTGGTATCCCTAGGTGGTCTCCCATCAAAGTACTAACCTGCTTAGATTCCAAGATCAAATGGGATCCAATGCTTTCAGGATATTTAGGACAGAGATTGTTATTCTCAAAATATTCGTGTTATTTAAAAATAGGCTGAGCATCACATGCAGTTCTAAAATACGTCTTGACCATGCTGTTTCTATATCAGGTTTTCAAGGAGATGTTCTAGAAGAATGTATTCCTTTGGAGATGATGCCAGCCACAGATGCAGGCGAAATGTCAGGAATGCATTCTTCTAGAACATGGCCTTGCAGCCCAAAAAACCCACAAAAATCTATGGATGGCGGCCGTGAAAGCCTTTGACTTCACATTTTCAAGCCTCTGCCACAACCTCTTTCAGTCTTTCTCAGAACCTGTCCAATCTCTCCACACACTGAAATATCTGGATTATATAATCTCACCAGGGTCAGATAAGGGAGAAAGAAGGGCATGTTCTTTCCCCCAGAGGACTCCCATTTTCCACTGTAGAGTAGTTATTTCCTAGTCATTTGCTCCATTTGCTCATAATTTCCCTAACCAAAGAGGTACCTGCCAGGCCATTAAGGTAATTTCCCATCAGTCCTATTGGTTCCAAACTCCACTTCATGCTTAGCAGTCCACAGATATTAGGGGGGGAAAAACTACTGTTTCCATTTCTTCCCTCGAAAACTGACCTGTTAAAAGCTGCCCCTTTGGAATTCATTTCATATAGCCCAGGAAAGGTGGAAGTGCAACAGAGAATGTCGAGAATCAGTGCTGAATCTCATTTTCAATCTGTTGGCATCTTGATACCGTTCAGTGTACATATTATTTGGCAGAATATCATTTTATCTCCTTTATGATAATAGAAAAATCTATAGGCAGAAGGTTTAAAAATAAAATGGCCCTTTTATGAGATGCCTTCATCCCTGCTCCTCCCCCTACTATCTGGTTTTTCAGCTGAAAACAGAAATTCATACTTTACGAGCAGCTCCTTTGGGAATAATTATTTATCGCTGTGATCTTCTAATGTGCCATTTCTATATCTGCAATTTGTCCTTGGAGTTATCCAACAGAGCAGGTTCCAGGCACGGAGCAGATTTCCTCGAATCGAGGGAATTATAAAATAAACAAAGGAAGATGCATTCATTCCAAATGCCTATAGCAAAGTGGAGGAGGAAGCCATACATATTTATGCCTGCTTTTGTTTTACACACACACACCAACAACAACAATAACAACAAGTTATGAGTATGCATGTTCATTCCTATACATTTTTCAAGGGCACTCAGGAAAGTCTGTGAAAGAAGAAATTAAATATAAACCTAATGAGAAATTCTCCAGATGCAATGGAGTAAATGCATCTGAGGAAGTACGGTAGTCTTTAATTCCTGCATGGCAGAATGGGGTTGGACTGGATGGCCCTTGGGGTCTCTTCCAACTCTATGATTCTATGATTCTGTGATAAAAGATCATGCTGCCAACTTCTTTATTTATAGTTAGTCTCAAAGGTGCTACAAGATCTCTCTCTACAGACTAACATGGCTGAATCTTTGAATTCTACCATTATCTAGATTATAAACTTGAGGGAACTCAAATCAACAATTTATAAGCTGTTCTGGGAGGGTATTTTTTTTTTGGGGGGGGGGGGTTGCTGAAAAGCTGAGTATAAATGCAATAAACAAAGAAATGTTACCTGTAAATGTTCTCTCCAACAGTAGCCACCGGCCATCAGTAGTCATTATTGCAACAATGAAAGCTTGGAAAGATCATCACTGGCTTCCCTTGGTTTCCTTCAACAGTCGCTTCTTTGTGTTTGTCCTGTTGACCTTGATGGGAGTTTTGTAGGCAGCGTAGAATGTGGCTTCTTACAAAAAAGTATAACGATCCCTGAATTACCTTTGAGATTATAACTGAAACAAGGAAATTGGCAGCATGAGCTTTCCTAGACTTCAGCCTACTCTACGAAAGCTCATGCTGCCAACTTCTTTCTTTCAGTTAGTCTCAAAGGTGCTACAAGATCTCTTTGCGTACTGATTCTACGGACTAACACAGCTATATCTTTGAATCCTTGAATTGTAAGTATCAGACTTGTCTTGAATACTGCATCACTTTGAGGACCCTGATGGTCCGCAAGCACTGGGAGATGTTGGGAAGAGTTTACTTATAAAGCTTTTATTAGAGGGAAAATATATCTAATTGGCAAATCCAAGTAGGAGTTGAATATTAACCACAGAAACCAGAACAAGGCAGAATGTGCTACCCAGGCAGCTGACCTTGAATTCTTACTTTTTTACTTTTGTTACACTAATGGTGCATGCGGTGCTCACTGAACATTTGCTAATGGCACAACAGTCCAGAGGTGCTTTAAAGTGGGCTTTAAAATGCAGAATATTTTTTAATGGTGTCACGGTTGCTTTTGAGGGTGAAACAAAACAGCAAAGGCTGCTGCCCCTCTGTACCTTCCATGGTTGTGTCTTTCTCCTATGCGACTATTAAAAGGTATCGAGGGCTTATTGTGTTCCTGCATCTCTGGCCATTTTAATGGTTTTTGCAAGCCGTTTACAGCAGGCAAAATGTAAACTCCTAATGAAATGTGCCTTGAACAGAACACAGATGGCTCTCGCAGATTATGCACTGGCTTCAAGACCATTTGGGTGGCCTTCAGCTTTCCTTCCTTTCTTTTATGTAAAACAGTGCGTCTCAGGAATCCAGAGGGCAGGAACTCTTTGGCAGTTGCAGGCCACATGTGGCCCAAGCGCAGCCACACGTGACTGGCCTAGATGCGAAAGGAGGGACTGCTGAAAGGGGATTTGGATGTTCTGACTTACCCTTGGTCTGTAGTCAAGCCAGAATTTGTACATATTTCTGCATCACCAAAAACAGAGGAACCACATCACAGAACAAGAAGAAGAAGACAGATTTCAGTGACATATGCATAAACAGATTGATACAAGCATAAATATATATTTAAAAATAATTATTTTATCTTAATTAAAATAAAATGCATTCCATCCCAGTAACTGGATGACCTGCTTACTCAGTCTCCTATGCATGTGATCACTGTCCTTGGGTAGCTTCAAAGTTGTTGATGTTGTTGATGTTGTTGTTGTTGTTGTTGTTGTGCCTTCAAGTCATTTCTGACTTATGACCACCCTAAAGCATGGGGTTCTCTTGGCACGATTTGTTCAGAGGAGGTTTGCATGGCCTTCCCCTGAGGCTGAGAGTGTGTGACTTGCCCAAAGGGGTTTTATTTTTTATTATTTTTAAAAAATATTAGTTAAAATTATACAAACACATAAATTATATGAACACATACAAACAAACACATACAAACATACAAACACAGACACTTATACTTGTCTACATATATATTCGTCTACACCGATCAAATGAAAGAAAGAAGAATACAGACTCAAACAAAGATAAATCAGCTCATTGTATCCTCATATTTATTATTTCAACATTCGTTCTATATCTTGCCTAAAGGGTTTTATGGCCATGCTAGGAATTGAACCCTTACATTCAGAGTCGCAGTCCAACTCTCAAATCACTATGCCATGGTGGCTAAAAAAGGCAACAGAAATCATAGAATGATAGAATTCTCTGAAGGTGCCAGCCATAGATGCAGATGAAATGTCAGGAATATATTATTCTAGAACATAGCTTCACAGCCTGAAAAACCCACAAAAACCAATCCTTAGGATGACTTTCTCATGGTCACCCAATGGTTGCCATGGCCAACCTTTTTCTTTCAGTGACTCTCAAAGGTGCTACAAGATCTCTCTGCATACTGATTCCACAGACTAACACAGCTATATCTTTGAATTCTACCACTGTAGTGCGATATCCATGTTAGAATGAAAAAGCTGTGGTTGGAAAAGTCTCAGCTCTGAATTTTCAGCTTCATGAATATTTTTTTTTCTTTTACAGAAAAAAAAAAAAAGAGAGAGAGAGAGAGAGAGAGAAGCAATTTGATCAGAATAAAGTGCCAGAGTTAGCCTTGAAGTATCTCTGCATGGATTCCTTCCTGAAGGGACAAAAAACATTTGCTCCCACTGAGGAATATGGGCCTTGTTAAAAATGCAGACAATTCTGCAACCCCTTTGTGAGAAACAATGGTCTTAGAAGTCAAGGAAGTACAAAGTGGGTGTCTGAAAGGCTGGAATTTCAGCAACAGCTTGGAAACAATGGGCAGTTTTCTCCACAGCCCTCGTAGATGCATACTTTGCTGCTATTTCTTTTCTTTTTCTTTTTTAAAAAAGCTTGTTGATACAAGAGGCAATGGATAATTATTTTACTGTATGGTATCTAATCATAGCTGTAAGTCACAAAATAATTACAATGGGGTGGAATGAAATGATAGGTTTTATTGCATCTGTGGTCATTGTTTGACTGTTTTTTTAAATGTGAAAAAAGAAGCTTCCCCATTTACATTGCATACAACAAAGCAAAATGGTAAAACAAAACAAAACATGAGAGAGTAATCTTATAGACAGCTGTATACCTGCAGAAGGGAAAAACTGAAAAGCATTCTGAATGTTTGCACTGTGTGTCTCCCTCCCCTTATCATCGGGTGGGAACATTTTAATCATTTTTCTGATTAAAACTTTTTAGCTTGGAAACTGGTTGCACGGGAAAATTTTCCAAACATATCTTGTTTTATTGTACACCTGCCTACCTTCCAATGGTCCCAGTTTTGCAGAGACAGTCCTGAAATATCTGATGTCCCACTTTTTCAGCTGCTTTTAAAATGTCTTCTGCTTGCTTCAGTTGCTTCAAACTAAGTTCAAAGTGCAGAAGTAGTTTGCACTCAGTTAACTCTGAGTCTCATCCTTCCCAGTATGTTCAGGCAAAAGCAAACTGCTGCATCCTCTTTTGCCATCTTGATCACATTATGATGTTGCTTGGGCACACTTGTCCTTGCAAGCACCATAGGTGCATCTTGGTGGAGAAGAGGAAAAATGAGAGCATTGCCCCCATAGGTATTCTACCCACCTCTGAAATGAAATCCTCCTTCATTCCTCAAATTTCTAGCACTTCAGTAACTTAGAAAGAGAATTTAAGTGCTACGACGTCATGCGGTAAGGCACAGGGAAAGCTGCTACTCTCCAGCTCCATTTAACTTTGTTTTCTCATGCCATAAGGCTCATGGTCTCAAAGGTGTGACAAGATCACTTTACATTTTGATATGCCAGACTAAAGCTGCATTGGCATTGCAGAAATAATGCAGTTTGACATTGCTTTAACTGCCATGGCTCAATGCTATGGAATTCTGGGATTTGTAGTTGTGTGAGCTATCTAGCCTTTTCTGTCAGAGATCTCTGTTGCTACAATAAACTACAAACCCTTTGGGATTCCATAACATTCCCTAACATAACACATAAATTAAACACATAAGTTAAAGCAGTGTCAATCTGCATTATTTCTGCAGTGCAGATGCAGCCTAAGATAGTTATGTCTCTGAATCTCGCAAACAGATTTTTTCTACAAAACATATTTTGTGCCCCCGAATGCCCTCTGGGGATGTGAGGGCACGCTCACCATGCTTTTGGCCTATCTCAGCCATGTTAGTCCCAGAAGAAGCCTTTTTAAGTAAACTAGAAGTTACTCAATTCAGGAATAATTGTAAGGAAAGGCATCTGTTGCCAAGAGAGGGAGCTAAAACATTGCCCAAATGCCCACCACATCTTCTAGAGGGCATGGGGGGGGGAATATTTTCCCCCCAAGGTATGTTGGAGAGATGCAGCCCTCTAAGTTCTCCTGGGGGGTTAACTTGCCCCGTATCCTCCCACGGTTTCCCACCCCTGCATTGGAGCTAAAGCATGGCAAGCCAGGATACCTTAGGATGGCATCAGTGCCCCCTCCATAAAAAAAGCAGCATTCAAAGAGATAAGGCACTAGATAACCCGCTTGATTCTGAGCACATAGCTGCCATGAGAACCCATCTTGAAATGCAGCAAGGTGGCAGCTGAATTATGGAGAGCCAGTTCAAAGAAGGGGCAAGTTAATATACGTAACCGTGCAGCCAAGGAGAGCAGGAGGGGTAAATAAATTATTTGGGCTGCTGCTGGGAAAGGAGTGCCACCTCTTTGGTGTCTCCTTGCTGTGCCAAATGGCCAGGGAACGAAAACAGACAAAAAACATTAAGAATAAAAAAAAAGGTTGAAACCTCAGAAGTTACAAAAGACAGCTGATTCGCACATCATTTCATCCGATGTTGTCTTTTGCTTGACTTCTTGTTCTGATCCAGTCTTTTGGTGTAGTTCCCCTCCCCCCCTCCATTTTTAGTTTTTATTTTCTTCGCCACTCAGAGTTATGAGATTTCAACCGGAAGCCTAAGCCTGAGCTCTCAGTAAATCTGGAGAATGCCTTGGAAAGCAAGTCAGCGCATGCACAAAAGATTAGCAAACCAACAGACTATCATTAAGATATAAGTAGTGCTTTATACGCAATAAAGCTCTCTCCCAAAATCAGCCTGAAAGCAAATTTCCAGTGGATTTGAATTTCTCTCTAAATCAATGTTAATTAATACCTTTTCTCAGATTCTTGGATGAAAATAATAATACTTTGCAGTGAAGTCAGGCAGCCTATATTGTAATCGCTCTAACCACCTTCTATGTGTGTTTTGAAATGTATGCTCTCATTTTATGATCTGCTTATTTTACAAGAGTGGGCAAAATGTAGACAATTACAGTCATAATAGGGTTAGGGCACTTGGTTTTTATCTTCCCTCCATAAAATGTGATTGTTTGAGTCCTTGTAGTTATTGTTTTCATCCGTCTCTCTGTTATCTCTTTATCACCTTGAGGTGAACATTATTTTTTTTAAAAGAAGTTATTCTATTATAAACACATCAAGCAATTTGGTGGACGACAGTAATGAAATCGATGGATTCCTTTTCCCAAGGCATTTGTCACCTAAATTAATTGAAGCTTCTCAAATGGATTCAAAACACCGTTTCCAAAATATGTTACCTTTGGCATACCTTTGATTATGTTCAAAGAATTTAATCTCTGGAAGAAGAAAATCTAACCTGTACTCTTCTTTGTGAATAACAGTACAGGTTGGCTATTTTACCAGTGAGTGTGTAATAACTTTAATTCAGGTTCTGTGCTCTGAGAAATGTTGTCTACACCACAGTCTATAATGTGGCATGAGATAAGGAGCTGTGTTAAGCTAAAACCCTTTGTATCTTGAGCTCTGTATTGTATACAGTACCATATTGTGTATGGTTGTGAGAACTGGAGAGTAAACAAAGCTGACAAGAAGAAAATCAACCCACTTGAAATGTGATGTTGGAGGAGAGTTCTCCATATGCCATGAACTGCTAAAAAGACAAATGGATCCTAGAACAAATTAGACCTGAACTAGAAGATGACTAAAATACAGCTATCATACTTCAAACATGTTGTGAGATGACATAACTCACTGGAAAATATATTAATGCTCAGGAAAGTGAAAGGTTGCAGAAAAGAGGAAGACTGCACTACAGGTGGATTGATTCAATCAAGGAATCCATGGCCTTGTGTTTGCAAGACTCTATGAATAGGGTGCTTGGAGGTCTCTCATTTATTGGGTCACCATAAGATGAAGTTGACTTGGCATGAAATAACAATGAGAGCAGATCTCTAGGTTTTCATAGATGTTTTTGCCAGCCTTACCAGGAGCTACTAGATGTCTTTCTAGACTGAGCTGAGTACTACTGAGCAAAGGACTAGCCTTTCTACCACGGCTAAAGACTTTTCCCAAATCCCAGAGCAGATGGGACCTTAATGTGCCTTATCTATGACATGGGTGAATGAGGTGTTGTGGTGACCATGAGCTTTCTCCTTATTAACTCAGCACATTAACCCAATATGACCGTTCAATGAGAGATTCATATAGACATTTAAATCACTCATGTGGGTGTATGTATGGGCTTAAAAGTAGTTGACTTTGGGCTGGACCATTCCTTGGATAATGTCAGGAAACTATTTTAGAAAACAATGTCTCTGAAGACATACAATCAAAGGGTTTGGATATTGTGGTAGAGGAAATGGGACATGAAGGTTTTACCTGATCTATAGGCTTTGCCCAAGAGCTTTATCTCCCTTCCCTACAAATGAGATTAGCCATTCTTCAACAATCTCAGGTCACCTGTGCCTGCGGCATCTTCTGAACCATGAAAAGCTAATGGAGTGGTCCTGTTGTTTGATGTCAAGACATATTGGTCTTTGAAAGTGGCGGCGCTTACTCACTCACTCACTCCCTTCTGTCTAAATTTGTCTGGAGTAGAAACTTCCAACAGCAACCGCTAAGGATATTTTCAAACGTCAAACATTTCAAAACGGCAAAACCTGTTGTCTTGATCCTTTGTGTTACTTCTTCTTACTCTTTACTCCTTAAATCACAGCAGAACAAGATGGCCAGGTCATTGAAAATTTACCCTTGAAAGTGAAATGGGATGGGCTTGTATTAGCACTGGGATACTGGAAAGACCTCACTTATCATGTCCTGGGGAGCTGACAGACTCTATCCAGGTCTACCCATCTGACTTTAGCTTTATTTCAAACATGACTGTCAAAAGCTCAATATGTCTAGGCCTTAAACCCATAAAAGACATGGAGCAGAAGGTTCAGTCATACCTCTTTGTCCTCCGTCTTACCACTGTGCCTTAGTTGTGTAGATGCCTTTATTTTTTACCATGTTCAACCGGGACTTGTAGAAATCTTGAAAATCTTTAAATCACAGTATTATACAACCCTCTCCCCCATGACTGCAGCTTATTTCTTTCTTTTTCATTTGTTTTTCTTTATAAAACAGAAAGAGGCCCCAAATATGTCAATATTCTAGTTAACGGATCCCATATTGGCCTCTTTGAAACCTAACAGGATTCTATTTGGAGTCTTAGATTTCTTCTTCTGGGCTGTTCCCAGCAGATGCATTGAAGAGCCTTCCAAAAAAGAATGGTGAGGTCATTGTTTTAATGCTTCTCATAGGATTTCAAGTGATGTAATAGGATATCTTTTTTTGCCATTCTTTCCCATTTTCTATTAGTGGTGTAGAACACGGTAAAAGCATACCAGCTGGCCTTTGACCCCTGGGAGCATCCCTTTGTTGGAGAAGCATCCAGCACCTTCAAATTACTTAAAGCACTCAGGATGTTTAGAGAGCCAGAGAACAAACGTCTTTTAAAACCAACCAACTTTCTACTCACAGTGCTGTTGTTTTCTACATCTCCGTCTCCAGGGAGAGGAAGAAGTGTGTGTTAAAGGCAGTCATCAAGTCTTCTGGGACAAGCATATGATTAAGGTAATGCTGTTGTTTGCCCTGGATACGTATTTCCACCGTTGCTTTACATCAAACTGAAAGCAAACTCTAGGAATAAATGTTAAAGATTCAATTTAAGAAGCAGAACTAAGGCTTTGGATACAGCGGAAGCAATGTTCATGTTAATTAATTCAGAAATCATCATCACAGTTATGCTTTATACAGGAAGCCCATGCTCCATGCAAGTTGCAACAACATCAAAAGCACATTAACATGACAAAACTCTTCATGATTAGTTAAAGGGCTCAGAGCACAACTGCATGCACTTTTACTATGCTCAAATGGATTTACTTTGGTGTAGATCTAATTAAAATGGTTCTTTAAGTGAGCACTTCTGGGCACTCCCCACTTGGGAGTACTAAACTCAGGCAGGATAGTGATGATACGGAGGAGGGGTTGTACTCCACAAAAGCTTATACTGAAATAAATTGGTTCATTGGAGGGTACAACAAGACTCCTTCTTTTAATACCAAAACAGATGAACACATTCGCCTCTCTGTAAACTGCTAAACATGGGGAATCTGTCAGAAAGAAAGAAGTGGAAATCCCAAGTGCCACAAACATGATTGAATATACAAGCGTTTAAGCCGAGCCCCTGAAGACCCAAGCATTCAAAAGCACCATGACTTGCCTCTTGCCTGGATATCCAAATCTGTCAGTTTTGCTCTTCTGCACATTTGAATTTTTAAATTTTCAAGGAACATTCATTTCATTCCTGTTTGTGAAGAAATCTGCAAAGTCTTATTCTTGCAAATTCTCATTCTTATAATTTGAAAAACAAACAAACACCACCAGCAACAACACACAAACAGAATGAAATACTCACCTATCTTTACAAACTGCCCTTGAGTCATCACGACTCATGGAGACCCTATGGATGAGACATCTCCAAAACCCTCTGTCCTCCACTGCCCTGCTTAATTCCTGCAACCCTTTAATACTCGTGACCTCCTTGAGTCCATCCATCTGGCATGTGGCCTTCCTCTCTTCCTACTTCCCTCCACCTTTCCCAAGATTCTTGTCTTTTCCAATGAGTCCTCTCTTCTCATGATGTGTCCAAAGTATGACAGTCTCAGTTTGGTCATCTTGGCTTCCAGGGAAGTTTCCAGCTTGATCTGTTCTAGGACCCATCTGTTTGTCCTTTTGGCTGTCCATGGGATCCTCAGCACTCTATATTGCACTCTACATTGGAACCTCTACATTACAAAATCACTCTGACATGCAAGGACCCTTTTATCCCACAGAAATGCAGATCCAGAACTTCCTTGGATGCTAGTAGTATGGCTTCAGGAAATGTCATCTAGTAAAAACAAGCAAATAAAAGAAACAGAAGAGTAGCACTAGCATAAACTCATATCAATCAGGAACTGGGAAGATTTGTAAGAAAGGTGAGTTCTTACCTGTCACCAGAAAATAATCAAAGATGTTTCTTGGCAGAGTTCTCTGGACAGGTTGTTTCATAAGAAAAGTGCCAACATATTGGCTTCCAATATTACAAAGCTGACATTTGAAGCTATATCCAGTAACTGACGCCAAGAATCCTCAGACCTGAAACGCAGGAGAAAATCTTCTTCTACCTCCTTTTCTTCTTCCCCTCAACATTCAGCTTCAATTTTCTTTATTGTTATTACAGTCAGCCTTCCGTATCCATGGATTCTGCATCCATGACTTGAAAAAAATATTTTTAATTCCAAAAACCAAACTATGATTTTGCTATTTTATATAAAGCTGCATCTGCACTATAGAAATAATGCAGTTTGGCACCACTTTAATTGCTATGGAATTATGGGATGTGTAGTTTTGTGAGAGATTTAGCTTCACTTAGGGAGCTCTGGTGCCACAACAAACCATGGAAGTTAAAGTAGTGTTAAACTGTGTTATTTCTGCAGTGTGGATGGAGCCTAAAGGACACCATTTTGCTATGCCATTGAATATAATGAGACTGGAACTTCCCCAAATTTTGGCATCCACAGAAGATCCTGGAACCAAACCTCAGTGGATACCAAGGGTCCGCTATATTATTTTATATCTTGTCTGCCCAACCTTACAGCCTTGAAATATGGTAGAGGCTTGTTGTCTTTTTGACGGTGATATTTATGGCTTTTCAAATCAATTAAAAACCGGGAACATCTTAAAGCACATGCAGGCAGACAATTTACCAACCATATTGTAACATTAAAATATTAGAACAATCATAGTTTTGACAAATTACAACCAGAGGTAAAAGGTTTTAAAGACTGAAGAGGCCTGGGGAAATAAAAAGATCACTTTGGGCTCATTCCCACATGCATTTAAACCAGTTTGTGAGTCGCATTGACACCAGGTTGCTGAATCGATTCAGGCTGATGCATCGTTCCCACTATGGAAGCAAATTATTTCCTTATTCCATGCATTTGTGTCTTTTTTTGACACAATTGTCATTCCCACTAGATTTGCGCTGCTATAAAATGCATACTCAGTATCAATTGCGATCGATCAGTCCCACATTTTTTTTAAAGAAATGTCAATCATATGATGCACATCTACATATCATTGGTAACGTAAAGAAGGAGGGAGAAGGGGATGAGAGGGCTGGGAGGACCAGGCACAGCCCTTCCTCCAAAATGGAGGACGTCTCCCAAATCAAAGCCCAAAATTTGAGTGCAGTTAATAACGACAACAAACAACTTGCAGAATTACCCAGCCAATGTGACCAGTGGCCACATTGGCTGATGGATTGTATGAGATGGTGTGCTAAAAAAGACATTCTTTCCAAGCTTTTGGAGAAAGCAACCAAAACACAAAGTGTCACAATCAAAACGTCCATGCCCCCATTTGCTCTCTGCCTCATTTTTCAAGGCAGGAATGTTAAGAGAAAGACCTAAGAAAAGGATCCTGATCACTGGCTGTGGGCATGCAGTTTGCTTTCTTTTAAAAATCAGAGAAGTGTACATTTTCAGGGTAAGAAAACATAGATGACATTTCATGATTGCCATTTTCTTCCTTTCGGCACTCAGCATCCTTATGGCTAATAATTATTCAGCACTCTGCTTCTCTGACTGCTCTCAAAAAAATATCATCAAAAGGAACAGATTGGTAGTGGGAAATAATACCACCTGCAGATGTAAAATTAGCCAAAGAATGGACAGAAGACAAATGACTCAATTTTAATTATATGGCTAAAATAAGCAACTGAAGCAAAGTGCTTTCCTGGTTGGGAAACTAGGTTCCAGGTACAGCTGACAAGCTTGCAGTTCGTTGCAGCAAGTGAGAGAGCTTGACAAGAAATAAGAAGGGAATACATTTGTTACGAACACGAAGCATTTCCAATCAGCCCATTTCACAATAGCCTTCTCCATAGGAGTCTGATTAGTTGAGAGAAGGAGGGAAAAGTTATAAAAGGGGCCGCATTATTCAAAATAATTCCATGAGTCAGTACCAATTAGTCATTTATGACAAATACATAATTCTATTTATTCCCTCCCCCCCCCAATTTTTTTTATAAAGAATAGAATGACATCCAGCCAAGACTCCGGTGAGTGATTTCAGCTGAAATCTTAAACACATTTAATGGGGAGTAAAAACCCCATGGAGCACAGCGGGATCTGCTTCTGAGTAAGCTAGGATAAGTAAGCAAGTATAATCTTATGCTTATAGGGGGCTACAAAGTTTAGCAGAAACATTTTTTTTAAAAAGCTGTGCAAATATTTCTGAAACATGCTTTATCAGCTCATATTAGGTCAAAGTATGAAATCTATTTAAGAACAATCAAAGCTTACATCCACACAGCAGAAATAATCCAGTTTGGCGCCTGGAAAAGGAGGATGTCTAGTCACCCTGTCCAGTAAAGATGAAGAAAAGGGTTAAAATCTTCTAGATCTACACTGCAGAAGTAATGCAGTTTGACACCACTTTAACTGCCTTGGTTCAAGGTTATGGAGTTCTGGGATTTGTTGTTTTGTGAGCCATTTTGCCTTCTCTATCAGACAGCTCTGGTGCCACAACAAAATAAAAAATTCAGGATTCCTTAGCCTTGAACCATTGCAGTTAAAGCGACTGCATTATTTTTTGCAGTGCAGATTAGCCCTCAGCCATGGAAACTCAGAGGAAGGCTCTGAGCAAGTCATACTCTCTCAGCCATAAAGTGGAGTCAACTTGAAGGTACATAGCAACAAGGCTATGCCACAGATATCAAAGTCCCATGCTTAACTAGCCATCCCCAACACATTGAACTAAGACCAAAACAATATTGTCAAGTCAGTGGGATTCCTTTAAAAACTGACATCATTTTTCTAGACATTATTCCTCCCAGGAATCTAGAGGCCACATTTATACCATCTGTTAAGATCCAGTGTGGTTTAGTGGATTGAGTGTTGGACTAGGACTCCAGGAGACCAGGGTTTGAATCCCAAGTTGACCATGGGAACCTATTGGGTGATCTTGGGCAAGTTACACTCTTATCAGCCTCAGAGGAAGGCAGTGGCAACCTCCCCTTTGAACAAATGTTGCCAAGAAAACCTTGTGACGACTTTGCATTAGGGTGTCATATGTTGAAGGCACACAGCAACAATTCTTCAGTTAGCTTTCAAAGTACTATACAACAATAATAAAATATACTACATTAATATATATAATATACAACATTATACTACATATATACTGCATTATACTGCATAAATATAATACTCAACATTAAAATAGAGTGGGCCCTTGATATCCACTGGGTTTTGGTTCCAGGACCCCCCATGGATAGCAAAATCCATGGATGTTCAAGTTCTATCCAATACAATGGTGAAGTAAAATGGTGTCCCTTATAGAAAATGACAAAATCAAGGTTTGCTTTTTGGAATTCATATTTGTTTGGAATATTTTCAAGCCATGCATGGTTGTTTCTTGTGGGTGTTTTGGGCTGTGTGGCCATGTTCTAGAAGAGTTTCTTTCTGACGTTTCACCAGTATCTGTGGCTGGCATCTTGCATGGTTGAATCCATGGATAAAGAATCCATGGATACTGAGGGCTGACTGTACCATGAAATAGTATTGTCCATGAAATAGGACTACAGAGAAGGGGAATGATCCATGGCTCAAGAAGAGAAGCTGAGGATGCTCCTTCTCCTGTCTCCCTACGGCTGCTAACTAAAGCAATTTCCTCCTTTTTCTAACAGTAGGGCTGGCCCTGATACCTGATGCATTGTCTGCAACCATTGTTCCAGAGATGCTGGGGAAATGTCAGTCATTTAGGCATTTTCTCTGTAGTGTGCTTTTCCATGAATGGGAATAAGTAAGTGCAGATGTTATCTTTTCTCATGTTATTTCTTCATCCTGGTAGTCTCTCTCCTCTCCTACTCAAATATGGCCAGGACTCAAATAATGTTGCCATTATTTCTGCCTACTTAAATGGAATTTGGGCTTTCTGGAGAAGTTTTCTGTTCCATGAGGTGAGTTATTTATGAAACCTGGGCAAGTTTCTAAAGCAGGTTGGTAATTTGGCATTGATGCTTTCTCTTTGAAAGAAAAATGTTTAGATGTAAACAGTCTTCTTCCAAGTTGACAATAAATCCTTGGGCCCTCTCAAAATAGCTCCTTGAGTCTTGGTAGACGTTGCCAAGAAATGTGCTCAGTTATTTTTTTCAAGATCAATTGACTCTATGGATGCAATCTCAACCATACTGCTCAGGAAATATTTCCTACTGAAAGAAAAATAATAATTCTTGATTAGAATTGGGCCATATAACTCTCACTTCAAAAAATTGTCTCATAAACAAAGTTTAGAAAAGTTACTTTCTGGGACTAGCATCATCATCTCCGCAGCCAGCATAGTGACTTCCAATACCAGTTGTGGGATTCTAGAAGCTATTGAAAAAACAAACCCCAAGGTGTGCTAGTATTTGTAATTTAAAACATATCCAGAAGAATTATAATGCTTTGACATGTTCCAGTAGGTATACTAGGGGTGCTAACCCTAGTATCTCAGGTCCAGAACACACTGCAGAAATAATCCAGTTTGAGATGGCTGTAACTGCCTTAGCTCAGTGTTAGGTAAATCTAGGAATTGTAATTTATTGTGGCACCAGAGCTCTCTGACAGAGAAGGCTAAATGTCTCACAAAACTACAGTTCCTAGAATTCCCTAGCGTTGAGCAAAGGCAGTTAAAATGGTCTCCAACTGGATTATTTCTGCAGTGTTGCTTTGGACCTCAATGTCCTATTTCAACATGCAAACCACTACACCATGCAGGCTGCAAAGATTTGTTCAGAGAGGATTTGCCATTGCCTTCCTCTGAGGCTGAGAAAGTGTGACTTACCCAAGGCCATCCAGTGAGTTTCCTTGGCCAAGTGGGGATTTGAACTCTGGACTCCCAGCAATCATACTGAGCTACCCACATACTTTTGTCATTTGCTGTAAAACAGGGCTGAGAGGAAGGGAGAATTGGAGATCTGTGGGTGATATGCGGTCAATAAACATGAGATACAAGAAGGACAACATAAAGGCATTGCCCCCTTCAAATAAGTGAAATTTCCTCCAGTTTACAAATTTCTAGCATTGCAGAGTAAGAAATTGAAAATCAGTTACACCTAGAACCTACATTTGCTGTGGTCACATTCCCTTGGATACCATTTTCCTTGGATGCCTAAAGTGCATTTTTAAATGCTTGGCTGAAATTTTAAATTTACTGCAGTGCAAGAAATTTGGAGGGTTGAGGAAAATTTCATTTAGCGGGTCAGAATTCGTATTCCCTCCCCCCCCCCCCCATAGATACACCGCTGTACATGGATTTCTGGGCCAAAACACACTGCAGAAATAACCCAGTTTGAGACTGCTCTAATTGCCTTTGCTCAATGCTGGAGAATCCTGGGAAGTGTAGTTTGTTGTGGCACTAGAGCTCTCTGATAGAGAAGGCTAAATGTCTCACAAACACTACCAACCCAGAATTCCCAAGCACTGAGGGCAGTTAAAGCGGTCTCAAACTGGATTTTTCTGCAGTGTGTTTTGGACCTCTGACTCTCCAGTAATAGCAATGGTAAACTCTGGTCAGTTCTAGAAGTCATCACAAATTCCTGGGCAGAGAATTATTTAATTCCAAGACACACCAAAGTTGGTGGAACTTGACACTGCTTTGCCTTTACTACGTACATTCTCTTTTGACCTTGAAAACTGAAAAACTAGTTATCTAGGAGATTTTTTCCCCCTTGTACCCTACTCTTTGTTAGTAGTAATTAAAAACCCAATTAAGGGTGCTTTGCATTTCCAGCTAAGGTAAATTAAATCTTGCCAGCACCTCAAAAACCCTCTGATAAAGGTAACTCCTCCTTGCTGCTGTGAATTAACTATTGGTAATTGCAGCAGAAGCTGTAAATGCAGGCGGTCTCTAGGGATCGGCACTCGGCACCATTCTGCTCGGTTTGTGTTTGAGCCAAAACTGATAGCTAGGGATCAGGATAAAGTGCAGAACCTTATATTTTGCAGTAATTGCACATCTGCTTTCATAACCGGATTACTTCCCTCTGGCTACCCCCATAACTTTTCTCAGGGATCAGATGGAAGTAAAACGTTATTCTGGGACTGTGTCTGAGAAATGTTTATCCCCTAGGGAAATGGTTTTTCACATTCTCTACTTCAGATGACACATTGCACCCGGCCGACTGTCACAAAGCTTCAGCGTGATGCAGGGCTTCCGGGACATTGCAGGGAAAGAAACGAAGGGCAGCTGGCTTTGCTGGTGATCCATATGAACTGAAGGGTTGACCTAAAGCAGTGGTTTTAAATCCTGGTTTTGGACTTCGATCCCTGGAAGTCTCGGCTAACATGTCCAGCAGTCATGGCTTATAGGAGATAAGATGTCCAAAACATCTGGAAGACTTATCATTAAGAACCAGTGGCCTACAGCACAGCCAAGCGTCTCTTGTAGGAAAGATCAAGTAGCGATGGGCAAAATGTTTTAGTGGGAAATTTGTCAGCCATTATTAGCCTCCTAAAAAAAGAGGATCTGTTGCTGTGAATCATACCATCACTGTGCTTCTTAAACTATATGATATGAGGGACCAACATTTCTTTTCTAGTGTCCATATTTGTATCTATTGGTCCCAGCTGTTTATTCTTTCCTGGAAACTCTTCATGGACCAAAAGCTAATGGCCGGTGGACCATCACAAGTTCAGAGACCATCTCTTTGGTCTAATCTGCACTGCAGAAATAATGCAATTTGATGCCGCTTTAACTGCTATAGCTCCATGCTATGGTATCTTGCGATTTGTAGTTTGTTGTGGCACCAGATCTCTCTGACAGAGAAGGCTAAGTATCTCACAAAACTACAAACCCCAGAATTCCATTGCACTGAGCCATGGCAGTCAAAGCAATATCAATCTGTATGATTTCTGCAGTGCAGATTAAGCCCTTGAATAGCACTGTACTAGCACAACCAGTGGTTTCGATGAGAGTGAGGCAGTGGATACACTCTGGATTTCAGTCCCAACATTAAAGGAGATATCCAAATGACTGAACTTTATACCCAAAATAGGCTCATAGTCTTGGACAAGCCCTTTAAAGTTTGGGCAAAAATCCAGAGTAAATGAACAGGGCTGCTGACGTGGGCATCTCTCACCATCACAATATACACATGCATTTTAGTTACAGAATACCAAGCCAATAATAATAATAATAATAATAATAATAATAATAATAATAATAATATTTATTTAATACCCCGCCCCTCTGAGAGCAATTGGGGCGGCTTACATCATAAAAATCATCACATAACAGTTTAAGAACAATTCCCCCCTCCCCCCCTTAAAAAAATATTAAACCAATTACAATTAAAACAAATTATAAAAGAGGTAAGTTCCACCATAAAATCACATAAAAACCATGACAAGAAAAAGTACAGGCGGGAGTAAGTATGGCCAATTATATGCAAAATATTTAAAATATAAAAAATGTGTTTTGCTTAAATATTTTGTATACAAGTGGTACATGCATCTGGTTTTTTTGCTCTGTTTAAAAATGATGTTTTAGGATTGTTTGAAACTGCTTTTCAAAGTTTTTCAAGAGTACAGTGTGCCTGTGCCATACGTGGGCATGCCATATGCAACTTGAAGTTTACGCATATGGGAAGCACCAGAAGTTATAATGGTGTGTGCTCCTGCAGCGCATGCGCCATGCCATGTCCAGGAGCGTGCAGCCATTGGAATGAATGGGACTTGAGGTCCCATGTTTTTTGCCTTATGAGGGGTGGGGGGAGGTCCAGAATGGATCCTCCACATATACAAAGGGCCCACTGTATTTTAATGTGTTTTACAATTTTTTCATCTTTGTATTTTCCCCCCAATCATTTTTTATTTGTTCGTTGCCTCAGGAAACCTTGCGGACTGGGAGGTGATACAGAAATATCTCAAGCAAATAAATAAATATATTGGTTAAGCCCTTGTATTTCATATACAGTGTCTTCTTTTCCTCATTTGAAGGCCTTGGGCTGAATAATGAATGAGTGCATGCGCACATTCATACAAAACATAAATGATGAAACCATATTAAAATAAGAGCAAAACCATTTTTGAAGGCCAACCTGGAAAGATCTTTCGCAAGCTGAGAGAGAGTACAGCCCATATTAACCCTGAAGACTAAACAGTCGTGCAGTTCGAGAGAGAAACAGGAAAGAGCTCGGGAAAATGTGAGTTTATTTATAAATACTGAAGCTGAAGATCCAGCGGACAGCCTCATTCATCTGCTCCAGAGGATGGTTTCCACATCCGATCTTCCTGAAACAGGCAGAGCCTTTATAATCTCAGAAACCAACTGTTTCTTCTCTCGTGTCATTCACGAACTGTCTTCTCTCCTTATACAGAAACATCTGGATTATAGAGTCCGTTGATGGGAGAGATAGGGCCTTTGCAGACTGCCAGAAATAGTGCAAATTGAGTCCACTTTAAGGGTTAGGTTTAAGGTTAGGGAATCATGGGAACTGTATTTTATTGTGGCACCAGAGCTCTCTGACAGAGAAGGCTCAATGTCTCAAAACAAACAAAACAAAAACAAAATAAAATAAAATAAAATAAAACAATTCCCATGATTCCCTAGTACTAACCCTAACCCTTAAAGTGGACTCAATTTGCACTATTTCTGGCAGTCTGCAAAGGCCCATAGTAGTAATCTGCTCCCTAATCCAACCAGATTTCCTGTTCAACGTATTCCACAAATCCTGCATCATGGAGCAATTGTAGTGCTGGCCCTTTAGTTCCCTTAGCAATTGATCATCTGTACTTTACTTAACAAAAGGATATATCTGCTCAGCCAGACATATCTAGAGTTCTTCTGATTCACTATTGTCCGGTCCTCAGGTTTGAAACCTTCATCTTTACAACAGAGGACAATAACATCCACAACCCACAAAACAGTGATACTTTTATTGGCCAGCCAAAGTGCACAAAGTACATGATGCTGCTTATAACAGAGTTTGCAAGCTATTAGGTTGGAAGTGAGAGGAAACAAGAATGTAACAATATTTCTTTTGCATTGTATTGCAAAGCAAGGCTGTTACATTCTAATTGCAAAGCAATATAATGACTGGCAGCAGCATTCGTTGTTTTTTTTCTGCATCATTAGTAATGCTTACTTATTAGCCATATAATGAGCAATATTTGTTGCTTTTTGAAGTAAAAGTGCTGGAGGTGAAATCCTCCCCTCCTAAAAATTAGGCCATTTTGTTATGGTTTAAAATCATTTTAAAGGAAGCCACCAAAAATAATTAATGTAGAAAAATGAGTAGTAGCCATGAGAAAAAAAAAAAAAGAGTAATACAGTAACTTTTTTTAACAAAGACTCTGGACTTTAATGGGCTGCTCTTCGCTGTGATTTTGGTTTGGTTTCGTCCAGGTAGTCTTTGGATTTGAGTGGCTTCTCGTGACCTCCTGTTTATTTATGGTTTGAATATTTTTAGTACTTGAATTGTATAGTGGCAGTTTACATCTTTGGATATACAGGTGGTTAACAAAGGGTGTTAAAGTAGAATTACTGCAGAATTAAAGTCGTTTGATATTACTTAATTGCCGTGACTCTATCCTACAGAGTTCTGGGATTTGTAGTTTGGTGAAGCACCAGAGCTTTCTGAAAGACCAAGCTGAATACTTCCCCAAAGAGATATCTCAAAAGAACATGCATGTCCCTGAATACCAACGAACTTTCCAAAACCAAATTTACTTGTGTGATTTTGTTGGTTTTTCTGACTTATGGTAACCCTAAGGCAACCCTAACATGGGGGTTTTCTGGGGAAAACTTTTGCAGAGAGGATTAGCCTTTGCCTTCTTCTGAGGCTGAGAGTGTGTGACTTGCCCAAGGTCTTCCAGTGGGTTTCCATGGCTGAGTGAGGATTTGAGCCCTGGTATCCAGAATCATAGTCCAACTCTCTAACCACCACACCACATTTCATCCCGAAATGTAGCTACTATGAGAAAACTCCAGAATATATGTGTTAAGAAAGTATATCTTCAGCAGTTACATCTCCAGCAATTTCCTGATTTAGAAAGCCCTTTCTTGAATAGACATTTTGGTGACTAATATACCCAAAAGAGCAATTTCTGCTGTAGAAGATGTTGTTGGGGATCTATAGCCATAGATCCTAGTTGAAACTGCTCTTGCAAAGCTGAAAAAGGAGGAAAAATCATCAGCTCCAAGTATCTGATTTAACAATCCTATCATTGGCCTGTTGTTGTCGTGAGCCTACATACAAGACCTTTCCTACTTATGGCAACCCTAAGGATATTTTATGGGGTTTGCTTGGCAAGATTTGTTCAGAGGAGGTTTATCATTGCCTTCTCCTGAGGCTGAGAGAATGTGACTTGCCCAAGATTTCATGGCCAAGCTGGGAATTGAACCTTGGTCTCCAGAATCGTAGTCCAGCACTTAAACCATTATTGGCTCTCAATGGCCCATTCCTTCCATAAAAATGGTTCCTTACCAATTTTCAAATCTGGATTCCCCCATAAAGTCAATCTGTTATGAGTTTATGGGCCAAATTGCAATTAATAAGACAATATTTGTCACACAGTTCTAAATGTTGAAACTTCTGGCAAAACGCTGCCCCTTTATAATAAAATGAGAACCAAGAGCAGTACCATCCATTTGAATAGAAGTGCCAGAAATGAAGACTCCTGGTGGATTACTTACTTTAAATGGTTATGGTCTGAATTAATATAAGATATCAGGTATCCCTGAATATATGTAGAAAGATCTGGAAGGCTGAAACCTCCCTCTTTGATTGGAATTGGCATTCTTTTCATTGAAATTCTAGGAGGAGATGAACCCCTTCCCCCAAATCGCCTAAACAATCCATTTTTGAAAATTCTTTCAAGGTATATAGAGGAATTCCACAAATGACACCAACAATTCTAGGTATTAAATTTATTTTAATCCTGTTTACCTTACCCCACCAATTCATCTTTAAGCCAGTCCATCTCTCTAAATCTTGTGCAATAACTTTTATCAGCTTACTTATGTTAAGATTAATCTTCGGAGATAAGTCCCTAGGGATAATTATACCCAAATGAGTAATAGAATTTGGGCAATAGTGAAAATGCTGGGCTTTAAATATCCTAGAGTCCATCTTGTCTCTCGGTGGCAGCATTTCTGACTTGGAGCAGTGAATTGAATAGTCAGATATTTTATCAAAGTCATTAATCAACTGCATCAAAACAGGGATGAACTGATGGGGCTTTGAAATGAACAACAAAAGAACAAATGTTGTTAAATTTTAAACCAACGTGAACAAATCTATCGATCCTGGAATTTAGTCTAATAGCACACACTACCAACGACACCTTGAGAAAATGGAACGCTGTGACTAATATTGTCATTTTATAATTTATTCTCCTCCATGATCCTTAACATCTTTGTCTGGCGAAGAAGCCAGTGGAGCTTCGAAAGCTTGCATCATGTATTTTGTGCATTTTGGTCGGCAAATTAAAGGAATCACTGTTTTGTGGATTTTGGATGTTATTGTATTTCCCTATATGGCCAACATGGCTACTCCTGAATCTATAGCACATGTCAAATCCAATATTCAATATTAAAGGAGACAACGGACATCCCTGCTTTGTACTCCTTCACTTGTGCAAGGCTTAGCTGGCCTTGTTGTTTCATTTCATGTGTTTTTGTTTCCTTGGAATAACAAGTTTGCAAAACATGTTGAACTGCTTGTCTTTTTTGTGGCGCAGGACTATTCCTATTGTTTCCCTGTTATTTCTGCCTCTGGTGTCCAATTTTATGTACAAGAAATAATGCCCAGGAACACATCTCCCTTGTTACCTGAGGTATATCTATAAATACATATTGAAGGTTTATTGTTTGTTGACGTTGCGTGCCTCTAAGTCATTTTTTGACTTATGGCAACCCTAAGACTATCATGGGATCTTCACGGCAAGTTTCTTTAGAGGGGGTTTGCCATTGCCATCCTCTGAGGCTGAGAGAGTGTGACTTGCCCAACATCACCCAGTGGGTTTACATGGCTGAGCCAGGATTCAAACCGCTTAAACCGCTATACCATGCTAGCTGTGTATAGCAAAGGCCCAGGAGACCTATATCCTCTTGAATAAGTGTATCCTTTCTTTGTCCTGGAGTTGTAAAACAGTCCCAAATGAACACAAATGCAAAATATGTGTAGCATGGCTCCCACATGGAAGAAGGAGGTGGCTGTGGAGACTTAGAAAAGGAGGAAAATGGTCTTGGGATGACAGGTAAACAAAGGAAAGAGCATCTCTGGCTGGCTTGTTGGTACCATTTATTCTGTAAACTTCACAGGGAAGTGGGTGTCGAGGGAACAGGCTGTGATTTAAGCGCCTCTCAAAACATTCTGCCAAATCCTCTTAATGGCCGTCCATTAATAATACACACACACACACACACAAAACAACTCAAGAAGGCGAGAGGAAATTATACACGATGTAATCAACTCAGCTCAGTTCTACTGAATGAATTCTCCACAGTAAGATACCTTTGCCAAGGTAGTTTTCTTTTCCCAACCTTGTTGTGTGCAAAAGCTTAAATATTGGTTGGTGATGCTCAATAATGCAACCAACTCAGTTTAGGATTTAGCATTGCTGCAGCCTTGCAGGCAATGCCACAGCAGCAGCACATTCAAATGTAATGTACCTTCTCCTCCGTAATCTACCTTTGCCAAGGTATTTTTCTTGTAAACCTTCCCCCCTCTCCACCCCAAAAAAACCCAGAAGTCCATTGTGTGCAAAAGCTTGAGATTAAATATTGGTCAGCGATGCTCAATAATGCAACAAAACTCAGTTTAGGACTTAGCATCGCTGCAGCCTTGCAGATAATGCTACACCAGCAGCGTGTTCAAAAGCAGTGTACCTTCTCCACTGTAATCTACCTTTGCCAAGGTATTTATCTTTAAAAACACAACAAGAGCCCATAACCCTGTTGTGTGCAAAAGTGATGGCTTAAATATTGGTCAGCAATGCTCAATAATGCAACAAATAGCCTTTGCAGACTATCAGAAATAGTGCAAATTGAGTCCACTTTTAACTGCCCTGACTCAGTGCTAGGGAATCATGGGAATTGTAGTTTATTATGGCACCAGAGCTCTCTGACAGAGAAGGCTCAATGTCTCAGAAAAAAAACTACTATTCCCATGATTCCCTAGCATTGAGCCAGGACAGTTAAAGTGGTCTAAAGTTGGATTATTTCTGGCAGTCTGTTTGTTGAGGCACCAGAGCTCTGGTAAAACATACAAAAATAGTACCTTAAAAACAGAATTAAATTACTACAATAACTAAAACAAATTACATGCTAAAATATCAAACAGATTAAAATGTTTAAAATACACTAAAACATTAAAAACAGCTACAATGTTGAAAGGAAAACACTTTATTTCCATCCCAGGCCAAGGGTGCGGTGCTCAGACCACCCTTTTCCTGTCTTTGTGTGTCCAATTGTACTTTGCAACAATTTTGCAACAAGCAAAGGACTGTTTGTGGAAATGACAAAAAGCCCAGCAGTTTTAGAAGTTCAAGTTCAAGGCTTTTTCCAAATCTATTTTCCCTCTCTCCTCCTTTTGAATGCATTCCTGCTCTTGCATTGCTTGCGAGACTGAATTTGTTGCATTTTGAGTATCGCCAACCAATATTTAAGCCACTGTTTTTGCACACAACAGGGGGATTTTTAAAAAAATAAATAAAAAAAATACCTTAGCAAAGGTAAATTACTGTGGAGATGGTACATAACTTTAGCATTGCTAAGTTCTATTTGTTGCATTACTGAGCATCGCCAACCCATATTTAAGCCACTGCTTTTGCACACAATGGGGAAGGGGGGGAGTTAAAGAAAAATAAAATAAAAATGATTTAGAAAAGTAAATTACTGCAGAGATGGTACATTACTTTTGTATGCACTGCTGCTGTAGCATTGCCTGTAAGGCTGCGGCGATGCTAAGGCTTAAACTGACTTTGGACTGCCAGAAATTGTGCAAATTGCCAGAAATAGTGCAAATTGTGTCCACTTTAACTGCCCTGATTCAGTGCTAGGGAATCATGGGAACTGTAGTTTATTGTGGCACCAGAGCTCTCTGACAGAGAAGGCTCAATGTCTCAGAAAAAAATACAGTTCCCATGATTCCCTAGCACTGAGCCAGGACAATTAAAGTGGACTCAATTTGCACTATTTCTGGCAGTCTGCAAAGGCCCTAAGTCCAACAAAACACACTGCAGAATAATCCAGTTTGAGACTGCTTTGACTGCCCTAGGCTCCATGCATTGTGGGAACTATGGTTCTGTGAATCCTTTAACCTTCTCTGTCAGAGACAGTTCTGGTGCCACAACAAACTACAGTTCCCAGGATACCTTAGCACTGAGCCAGGAGAGTTAAAAGCTGTCTCAAACTGGATTATTTCTGCAGTGTGTCTTGTTGGACTTTTTCTCAATTCCAAAGCTGTTATTCTCCTGCCAATCTACAGGGGGCGCAGTCCACGCAGGCCACATAAAAAGGGAACACAGCCATAAAAACCGAGCTGTCAATCAACCAGGGGGAAACGCGCTTGCGCAGAGTTAAAAGCACGCACGCACGCGCCCGGCCGGCCGTTAGAGCGAGAAAAGAGCGCGCGCCCTTCCTCCTCCCTCCCTTCGCGCCTCTCTGTCCTCGCGCTCCCTTCTCGTCCAATCGCTGAGCAGAAAGGAGCGCGAGGAGGCTGAGGATGGAACGTTGGGGTCGCTCAACGTTCTAGGGGGCAGAGCGCGCGATTGAGCCTCAGCTCTGAGGCGAGGTTCTTGTCCTTTTCTCCCCTGAGAGGGAAAAAAGGCGGGAAAAGTGTAGTGTCTGCATTACAAACATATATACACGCGTCTGTGTTAGTGCACAACCTTCTGCCCCGCATAGTCCAATAGGGTAAAACACACACGTTCCCTTCCCAATTTAAGATACCTTCACAGTGATTCCCAAACTCTGGCCTTCCAGATGTTAAGGACTTCAGCTCCCAGAATCCCAGACCATTGGCCAAAATGGCTGAGGCTTCTGGGAGCTGAAGTCCCAAGGCACCTAGAGGACCAGAATTTGGGCATCACTGCTTTAAAGCGGTGATTCCCAAACTTTGGTCCTTTAGGTGTTTTGGATTTCAATTCCCAGAAGCCCCGGCCAGCTTGGCCAAAAATCAGGAATTCTGGAAGATGAAGTCCAAAAACATCTGGAGAACCAAAGTTTGGGAATTGCTGCTTTAAAGCCTCCACCATCCCCTGTTATGTACTTTTGCAATTGTGTGGCATTAAGTCCAGCGCCTTGGGAAGGCAATGGTTTTAAGGTCCAAACACACTGCAGAAATAACCCAGTTTGAGACCACTTTAATGCTAGGGAGTCCTGCGAATTGTAGCAGTGATCCAGGGCAGTTAAAGCAATGTCACTATAGAAATAATTCAGTTTGATACCATTTTGTTCAGAACACACTGCAGAAATAATCCTGGTTCAGTGCTAGGGAATCCTGGCACCAGAGCTCTCTTGATAGAGAACTAGATGTCTCACAAAACTATAGTTCCCAGGATTCCCTAGCACTGAGCCAGGGCAGTTAAAGCGATCTCAAACTGGATTATTTTTGCAGTGTGTCCTGGACCAGTGTGAGAAAAAGCCAACCTAAAAAATGCAAACATTCTGCTAAAGTTCACTATACAATTTGTTCAGTCTTTCAAGTTGCCAGGAGTAAGAAATGAAGAGAGTTCCTGTTGTGTACACATTTTTAACAGTTGTGTACAAACTTTTAACAGCTGTGTACAAACTTTATTTTATATATATATATATATATATATATGTATATATATATATATTTCGGTTCGGACAAGTGTTGCTTGTCATGAAACCAGGCAACAAGCAACTCTTTGCTGAAATCCCCTTTGCTACACAACCATGAAAATGTACCAAAAATAAATCCTCTCCAATCTTCACATTTTTGTGGAGTTTGTTGCAAGAGACTTAATGTCTCTCCCATTGGAAATGAGGAAGAGATTTACACGATAGATATTGCTGTTGGAATAAACCAGGCTTTTAAGAGTGAAAACCAATGACACAGGAGTAGGAGTTGTGCGACAGAAAATAAGTTGCTTAAATATTCCCCTCTTTTGCAGTGGCCCCAATGGCAGCCTCCACTGGGACAATTTATTTTGTTCCTCAGCCCCATTTTTATCCTTATAACAACTCTGAGGGGTAGGAAAGAGATAAGAACAGCTGCCATTGAACTTCATAGCAAAGCAAACATGAGGATGGGAGAAATATAAATTTGGGGAAAGTTGAAAGATGGGGGGGAAGATTACAAGGAAAATGGAAAAGACTTTTTAGTTCAGTTCATCTTTATTATGGTCATAGACCAGCACAGGTAAAAAGCGGATACCGAATAAAAGAAGGAAATGTTAAAAACAATGGCAAAATCCAAGAAAAAACAGGGTAAAAACAGGTAAAACCACAGAATAAAAACGACATAGCCTCCACAGGATTCCTGCCATTTGCTTTTGGGGATACAGAATAAAAGAAGGAAATGTTAAAAACAATGGTAAAATCAGGGTAAAAACCAGGTAAAACCACAGATTAAAAACAGCATAGCCTCCACAGGATCCCTGCCATTTGCTTTTGGGGATACAGAAGAAAAGAAGGAAATGGTAAAAACAGGGTAAAAACCAGGTAAAACCACAGATTAAAAACAGTATAACCTCCACAGGGTTCCTGCCATTTGCTTTTGGGTATACAGAATAAAAGAAGGTAATAGTAAAAACAAGGTTAAAACAAGATAAAATCCAGTAAAAACAGTATTTCCTTTTAAAATCCAGTGTGGCAAGATTTTAAAAGGAAATACTGTTTTGACCCGGGTTTTATCTTGGTTTTACCTTACAGGGAAAATGAAAAAGACTGAAGAGAGATGGAAACTGGGCCAAAGTAAGGGAATAAACTTTGGGTTGTGGAGGTTGATGGAGGATGGAAAATTAAGATTGTGAGTTGTTGGAAGGCAAAGAGGGCGAAACAGAAACCTCCTAAGCATAGTTACATGGTAACATCTATTTAACTAGGTGGGACTTGAATTTTAGAGAGTAAAGATATTATTAAAAGAAATACTTTGGTTGCCAAACTAAAAAGCCAAGATGGCTCATGTCCCTTTAATGGTTGTGTAGAGGAAAAAAGTTCAGCAGGTGTTGCATGTTCCCTCTTCCACACCTTTAAAAAGTAGAGAAGCCCCGTCCATCTTTTCCCTGTGGCAACTCCAGACAGGAATGTGAATGCCAACTCTGAAGAAGAAAAGAGGAATGCAGTGCAAACTTTCTTTTTATTTATTTCATTTACTTATTGTATTTATACCCTGCTTTTCAGAAATGCTTTTGGCGTGGATCATAAATTGGTAATTATACACGTAGAGAGCTCTTGTAGCAGCTTTGAAACTAACTGAAAGAAAAAAAGTTGGCAGTAGGAGCTTTCCTAGACTAAAGGGGGTTGCAGACTACCAGAAATAGTGCAAATTGTCCAGTTTTAGGGTTAGGGTTAGTGCTAGGGAATCATGGGAATTGGTTTTTTCTGAGACATTGAGCCTTCTCTGTCAGAGAGCTCTGGTGCCACAATAAAATATAGTTCCCATTATTCCCTAACCCTAACCCTAAATGTGGACTCAATTTGCACTATTTCTGGCAGTCTGCAACCCCCCTAAGTCTACTTCCTCAAATGCATTTGGAGAGAATATGGAATACATATTCAAAGATATATCCATGTTAGTCTGTAGAATCAGTATGTAGAGAGATCTTGTAGCACCATTGAGACTAAGTAAAGAAAGAAGTTGGCAGCAGCTTTCGTAGACATAAGTCTACTTCCTCAGATGTATTTGGAGAGAATATGGAAGATGTAGCCACATTAGCCTGTAGAATCAGTATGTAGATTGAGATCTTGTAGCAGCACCTTTGAGACTAACTAAAGACAGAAGTTGGCAGCAGGAGCTTTCCTAGACTAAAGTCTACTTCCTCAGATGCATTTGAAGGAAGTTACTTTTGCCTTCCAATGCAATGTGTTGCATTGCTTTTGCACTGCAGTGAAATCCTTGCTTAGAAGTAAACTTCCTTGAAATCTAGGATGCTTTTACTTCCAAGTAAGAGATTGACTTGGGAGAACTTTTTTGTGTATTTTGGGTGAGGGTGAGTGTTTTGCACTGTAGCCCTAAATCCCCCTCTCTGTGGTGTGTGTGTGTGGGATTTATGGGAACCTGAAATGAGAGGATGCTCTTGGTATTCCTCTGCATTATAAACCGGTTTGGTAATTGGTTTAAATGACCCTTGTTCACACTTGAGCCGAATAGTCGGATTGTCTTTTTGACACTCATTTTTCCCCACATATTCAGCACAAGTGTGAACAGGTTGTGGATTGGAATCGATTTAAATTTGCCCTTTAAATTTGCTGGCTGAAGAGGGTCCATTTTGAATCGATTCATTAATCAATGTGAACGACAAATGGGTTCTTTTACAACAAGAAGATGCAACTGGGGCAAACGTAGTGTGAACCACGCTCTGCTGTTGAACCGATCCATTGAGATTCGGATTGCAAAGTTGTAAGTGGGAATGAGGCCCTGCATTCACAAAATGTATTTTGCTACCCCTGATATATGGGCCTAAGCAGACTGCCAGAAATAGTGCACATTAAATTGAGGCACTGCCCTGGCTCAGTGCTAGGGAATCATGGGAATTGTATTTTTTTCTGGGACATTGAGCCTTCTCTGTCAGAGAGCTCTGGGGCCACAATAAATTACAGTTCCCATGATTCCCTAGCACTGAGCCAGGGCAGTGCCTCAATTTAATGTGCACTATTTCTGGCAGTCTGCTTAGGCCTATATGTTGGTTTTCCTTGGTCCAAAACACACTGCAGAAATAATCCAGTCTGCCCTGGCTCAATGCTTGGGAACCCTGGGAACTGTAGTTTTGTGAGACATTTCACCTTCTCTGTCAGAAGGCTCTGGTGCCCCAGAAACTACAATTCCTAGGATTCCCTAGCACTGAGCCAGGGCAGTTCAAACAGTCTCAAACTGGATTATTTCTGCAGTGTGTTTTGGACCTAAATATATATGACCAACAGGGCTACTTGATAGATGATGATGATGATGATGATGATGATGATGATTAAAGTTTATTTCTAGAGCGCTGTTGGTGTACACAGCACTGTACAAAAGACAATCAAGGATCATAGATGTGTCTGGTTTGCCTTGTTTCTCTCCCTCTTCTGGTTTTAGGAGCTGTTTCCTTTAGATTTAGGCAAGCCACCCAGAAACCAGGTTGGCACAAGCTTGAAAGAGTTAAGAAAACAAACCCAACGTTGAGGGTTTGTGGATGGGGAAGGGAGGTCCCCTTTCAAAACAGGACAGAGGAGCAACACCTTGGCTTTTCCCACTGTGGGTCCAGTCCTAGGTTTTTTTCCCTTTTAAAAAGCACTTTAAGGAAGGATGGGAGGAAGGGTGCTGATGATGCTGGGGATGTATTTTCTTCTGTTGCTTTCACAGCTCCTCTCTTTATCCTTTCCTTAGGGTTTGCAGCCTTGGTGCAAGAAAGAGACCCTCAAGAATGTTTGTGCTGGACTCCAGCTTTGGATTTCACCTTGTTGCTGATTTCTTCCAGCCAGCTCCTTCCTTCCACTTCTCTCCTCCTCTTCACAACGAAATCCACCTCGATTCCTGGCTTTCCTAAGCCTTTGGCTGTCTGCTCAGTTGATCCAGATCTCTCTCTGGGGTGAAAGGGAGGGGGGCATTGCTGGTGGAGCTAAGCTTAGCCTTCCTCATCCCCCAATAATTTTCTCCAGGGAGGGAAATCTGATCAGGTTTCTTCTACCTTCTCCTGAGAAAGAGAGAAAGAGAGAGAGTTTAGACAGAGAGAGAGACCCATCCCTCCTTCCCTCCCCTTGGCGGGCAAACTGGTTGCAATCGCAATTGCAAATGTAGCTGGCAGAGCAGCAGAAGCTGGCTTCACTTTACCTGCTGCTGGCTGTGGATCTGGAGGCATTAAAAAAGACCAAAAAAGGGACGGAATTCGACTCTGGAGAGAGAGAGGAGGAGAGGCAGGCAGGCAGGCAGGCAGGAAGAAGGAAATTTTCGGATTTAAATCACCCCGAATGGGATGGATGGATGGAGGATCCGTGCAGGAGAGACTTAAAACCTGAGGCTCTTTGGGGACGGCGTGGAGGAGTACCAGGATCTCCTCTTTTTTTCTTCTTTTTGCAAGACTGGAGGCTTTATTGTTGAGGAATTGGGAACTTGAGGCTGAGGAGGAGGAGGAGGAGGATGAAGGCTCAGAAAACCTCCACCCGAGGGACCAATTTCCGTCATCTTTGCGGTAGGGAAGGTGTCTGCCGGTGCCTTGCTGTGACGGCTTGCTCTCTTCCTCTATATTGACTTAAATATATATATATATATATATATATATATATATATATATATATATAAATACAATTTCTTACAAGGAGAGAGGATGGAGAACCCCAATCTGTTGAAATACTGACGCTTGGAAACTTAACCCCAGAAAGAGCCACAATTTTCCTCCTCTTTTGCTTCCTCTCCTCTTTTCCTGGCGGCGACTGTTAGGAGTCTGGGGAAAAAAAGGACATGTGTTTTACATTTCTGCCTCCTTGTTTTGGTGCAATCTCCAAGGGAAGAGAGACGGAGTGGGGCTGGGGCCAGCAAAGCCCAGCCATGGTGGCCAAAGAGGCAGGCAAAGGGTTTTTTTGCAAAGTGGGGGTCCCCCTTCCCTCCCGAAAAGTTGAGGATGGGAGCAAAAGGGGACCCCCTTGGAGGAGCATGGCTACTGGGGTGACTTCCTTCCAAAGCCTCATCCCAAGTCTGGGGCCTGAGGAAAGAGAAGCTCAGAGGAGGATGAATCCGAAAAGGAGGAGGAGGAGGAGGAGGAGAAGGAGGAATGGCTGGAGAGATGGGGCCATGATAAAGTTAAACTTCTGCTGCTGCTTCTTCTGGAGGGGATGGTGGGCGTTTCTCTTGCTCCAGCTCCACATGTTGCAAGCTTTGGCACAAGGTAAGGCTGCTTGGAGACTTCTATGTCTCTCTTTCTCTCTCTCTGTGGCTTTTACAGATGTGTTTTGCCTGCCTTCACATCATGCAGAAAAGACGTCAAACATTTCTGATGCTCAGGAAGAGAACTGACAGATACAGCCCTGGCGTTATATCAGAGACAGCTCTGTTACTGCAGCCTCTTCTGCCTGGTCCAAAACACCTTGCAGAAATAATCCAGTTTGAGACCGCTTTAATTGCCCTGGCTCATTGCTAGGGAATCCTGGGAACTGAAGTTTATTGTGGCACCAGAGAAGGTTGAATGTCTCACAAATCTGCCTTATCTCCTACTACCTTATTCAGCTCTTGAGTATTATCTTACTCTGCCAGCCTTTTCTTAGGTTCGAAACACACTGCAGAAATAATCCGGTTTGAGACCTCTTTAACTTCCGTGGCTCAGTGCTAGGGAATCCTGGGATTTTTGTTTCTTGTGGCACCAGAGCACTCTGACAGAGAAGACTCAATATCTCCCAAAACTACAGATCCCAGAATCCCCTAGCATGGAGACAGGGGTCCAAAACACACTGCAGAAACCATCCACTTTGAGACCGCTTTGTCCTGACCCAATACTAGGGAATTCTGCAAATTTTAGTTTTACTGTGGGACCAGAGCTCTTTGATAGAGAAGGCTGAATGTTTCACAAAACCACAGTTCCCAGGATTCCTTAGCACCGAGCCAAGGCAGTTAAAGTGATCTCAAACTGGATTATTTCTGCAGTGTGTTTTGGACCTCTCTCTCTCTCCCTCACACACACACACACACACATACATTGGGCTTTGTACCAAAAAGGGCTGCCTTTCCATAAACAGTCATACTGTTTATATACATCTTGGCATCCCTTTCCCTGCAGTCTCTCCCCTGTCACACTGTCTTGACACTCTGCAAAATTTCACCTTTCACTGCTTGGGGATGAATCTGCAATTCAATTCTTCCAGGCAAAGGGAGGGTTAACTTCTGGATGCCTGTGTGTGTGTGTATAAACACACACAAACACACACACTCACACATACAGGGAGTTAAGCTGTCAAAAGAAATGGACCCATAAATCTGCCAGCTAGGGCTAAATCAGGCATGTAAAAAGAGAGAGAGAGGGAGGGAAAATGAATCCCATTGTATGTTGGAGCTTGCATTCGTCCCCTGTTCATTCAGGTTGCCAACAACATGGATTTAACAGGGACAAACGCTGCAATTGATTTGTGTCCCCACGTTTCCACATCAAGGACCTTTATTGTCCAATAATGTTCATGTTGCAGATCAGATTCAGAAAAACCAGAGCCAGGCAGGCACTTTGAATCGAATTCCTCTTTCTCTTTCTATGTGTGTGCCTCTATATATGTCTGCTTCAGTGCCCAAATATATGCCTGTTCTCAATAACCGCTTTGACAGAGTGAGAAATGTTAAAAGTGTGGGCTCTATTATTACAATTGGCAATGCCAAACAACCTGATGAACAAGAGCTGCTTTCACTGCTGTGTGTGTGTGTCTATATGTGTATGTTTTCTGCCCGCCTGTGGGCTGAGAGTTGTTTGCCAGCCTATTGTCAAACTGGGCTGGAGCAGACTCTTGAGCACCCTGCTGGTTTCTAGTGGGGGCGAATTGGTGGCAAGCATGAGTAAAAGTTACTCATGCCAGGAAGGAAAATAAAAATGTGGGTAGTCTTTCTGCCTAGGCATTTCCTTTGCAAAAACAAAACAACCTCACTTTCCTGGTTCATATCTGGTTGCTTCTTTACAGTAATCCTTTGAGGCAAAATTCAGTGGTATAGCAATTTCAGTCTGTAGAATCAGTATGTAGAGAGAGATCTTGTAGCACCTTTGAGACTAACTGAAAGAAAGAAGTTGGCAGCAAGAGCTTTCCTAGACTTATGTCTACTTCCTCAGATGCATTAAACAAGTTAAGGTCCAAAATTCACTGCAGGAATAGTCCAGTTCGAGACCACTTCAACTGCCCTGGCTCAGTGCTAGGGAATCCTGGGAACTGTAGTTTGTTGTGGCCCCAGAGCCACATTCCCTAGCATTGAGCCAGGACAGCTAAAGTGGTCTCAAGCTGGATTATTTTCGGCAGCCTGTTCAGGCCTTTAATAACAAAAGTGCCACAAAAGATCTCTTTACAACAAAGGTGCTACAAGTTTCTCTACCAGCGTTATGGAGGCTGACCACATTGACCCTTTGTAATCTAGTGGGTCACAGAGAAGGGAATATTAATGCCCATCAGTAATGAGAGTATATCTGAATCCTGATCCTGTTACACCCAAGAGGAGATTTCATAATTCCCTTCCCCCTACATATTTCCCTTTTATTTGGAGGTGTAGAATTTCCTTTGGAAGAGTCTGTGTTAGTAATTGGGTTAGTTTGCCTGGTGAGGGCAGGACTATGCAACAAAGTTGGCTTTGGCCCTGCCTTGTCAGCATTTACTTTTACAGGCTGAAGTTTTCCATCCATGTATAAAACAATGGTAAAAGTCCTTTTGGGTAATTTGCCCAAGCCCCATCAATGAGATTTTTCCTCCCTGTTTCCTATATGTTTGTTGTTCCTCATCAGTCTGAACCATTTGAGAATTGAGGCCTCTAAACCTTTGCAGGATATACATGCTTTGTTGATACCAAATCCTCTTGCTATATTATTATTATTATTATTGCAAGTGAAAATGCACATTTTTCAACTTTGTATACTACTACAAGTATTACAGGGGCTAAATATCATCCTGACCTTTTGCAAGGCAAATATTTGAGCAGCTATTTAAATTGGATTTCTTGAAGTCTGTACTGAAACCAGTTTTCTATGCATATGCCTGAATCAATTAAAGTGACCTTTCAAAAATGGTTTTCTATAGAGGAATAGTGAAAGTAGCCTTCCTCTTGTGTGGAATACACATGCTCAGATAAATACAGAGTATCAGTTTATATAGCAACTGGTTATTTGTATCCATTCAGTAAAAAATGAAAGTCAAAACAGTCTTATGTGGAAAAAGTAACCTCCATTGAATTTGGTGCAAATTACTTTTACATCTGGGTCCAAAACACACTGCAGAAATAATTCAGTTTGAAACCACCTTAACTGCCCTAGTTCAGTGCTAGGGAGTTCTGGGAATTGCAGTTTATTGTGGCACCAGAGCTCTCTGACGGAGAAGACTAAATATCTCCCAAAGCTACAGATCCCAGAATTCCCTAGCATTGAGCCAGGGCAATTAAAGTAGTCTCAAACTGGATTATTCCTGTAATGTGTTTTGGACCAGGTAGTGATAAAAGATTTATGCATCTACCTCTTAAAGCTTTAGGACAGGGATCAGGAATATGTGGCTCTTCAGATGTTGTTGGAAAGCATTGTCATCCCTCACCACTTGCTATAATAATAATAATAATAATAATAATAATAATAATAATAATAATAATAATAATAAAATTTTATTTCTACCCCGCCCAATGGGTACCCAATCAGGGTGGCTTACAAGTTTAAAATCATAATCCAGATAAAACATATTTACACAGAGCCCGACCCACCCCCCTTAAACAGTATTAAATCAACAATTATTTAAAACATAATTTAAAAATTAGGGTCCACACAGAATAAGTGAGACTGGCTCGATGATCCCTTGCATCTCACGATGGGGCCACGTAGGGGCATCCAAGCACAGGTCCTTATGTCCGGGGTGGGTAGCTAGTCTGGGAAGGCCTGCCAGAAGAGATCCATCTTAATGGCCTTTTTGAAGCTCTCCAAAGATGTTAATAGACGGATCTCATCCGGCAGGTCGTTCCAGAGCCTGGGGGCGACAACTGAAAAAGCCCTCTGGGAGGTGGCCGCCAGCCTCGATTTTTGAGGCTGTAGCAAATTCCTCCCGGAGGATCGAAGAGCGCGGGGAGGATTGTATGGGAGTAGGCGGTCCCTGAGATAGCTTGGGCCCAAGCCATTTAGGGCTTTAAAGGTAATAACCAACACCTTGTACCTGGCCCAGAAGCTGATAGGCAGCCAGTGGAGGGACCTTAAGACTGGAGTGACGTGATCTCTCCGAGATGTTCCCGAAACAAGTCTGGCTGCCATGTTCTGAACCAGCTGTAATTTCCGAACCAGGCACAGGGGTAGCCCCATGTAGAGTGCATTACAGAAGTCGAGGTGTGAGGTTACCAATGCGTGCACCACAGTCTCAAGGTCCTTTACTTCCAGAAATGGGCGCAGCTGGCGTATCAGCCGAAGCTGATAACAGGCGCTCCTGACCGTCGCGTTAACCTGATTCGCCATCAGAAGCGACGAGTCAAGGAGCACCCCCAAGCTGCGAACACAGTCACTGGAGGAGAGCGTGACCCCATCCAGGACTGGAGGTTGCAACCCAATTCCTGGTTTCGGGGCCGATACCGTAAGCACCTCCGTCTTGTCTGGATTCAGCTTCAATCTGTTTTTCCTCATCCAGCCCATTACCACCCCAAGACATTCATTGAGAGAAGAGGTGCCATTGGAATTCAAGGTCGACGAACGAGATATGGAGAAATAGATTTGGGTGTCATCAGCGTACTGATAACACCCAGCACCATAACTCCGTATTATCTCACCCAGCGGCTTCATATAGATGTTAAATAACATTGGGGACAAAATAGCCCCCTGAGGGACCCCACAAGTGAGGTCTCTCTTACCGGAGCTACAGTCCCCAATCAGCACCCTCTGGGACCTACCCGAGAGGAAGGACCGGAACCACTGCAAAGCAGTGCCCCCGATACCTAACCCCCTCAGGCGGTCCAAGAGGATGCCATGGTCTATTGTGTCAAAAGCCGCTGAGAGGTCTAAGAGCACCAACAGGGTCACGCTACCCCTGTCGATGCCCAGACGCAGATCGTCGGTCAAGGCAACCATGGCAGTCTCAACTATCCTATATCAGTCCTATATGGGCTAGGACTGATGGAAGTTGAAATTCAAAACTGCATGACCTTCTGAAACAAACCAAGGCCATATTTGGGGGTATTCAGCATGTAGTGCAAGCCTAAGCATGCTTGATCAGGAGTAAGTCCCATTGAGTTTAGTGGTGTTTATTCTCAAGTAACTGTTCACAGGCTTGCAGCTGGAACCTAGTAGAACAAAAGGGTTTAAGATGTAAGGACTGGAGCTTCAGCTGCGCTCCAGTACTACTGATGTTCAACAGACTCAGTGAAGTGTAAGCGTTATACCTCAGGAAGTAAAAAGGAAAGAAAATCTATGTCCTTGTTATAAAGTATTCTTTTTGTAGCTCTTTGAAGTACTGTACATATGATTTATAAAAGGACTGAATGCTGTAGCACAATGAACTTGAGCTTTAAATTGGCTTTGTTTTGTTGTCTTTGGAGCTGATTTGTGCTCCACTGTATTTTGAACTTTCTGTATAATGGGCTGTTAAAATGTCAAAAGTAATGCATGGAAATAACTGTAAAATAATCCACACTGAAATCTGAACATCGCATATATTCCTGCATGGCAGCGGGTTGGACTAGATTATCCTAGCAGTCCCTTATGATTCTGTTCTGTGATCCCACAGTCTTCTTTTACTAGTTATTGTGATTTCAGTTATCCCATAGGGTGGTACTTCTGTTACATTCTGAAGTTTGAATATCTCTCAACTTCTCAAGTTTATTCTACTTCCCACTTTTGTATCCAAAAACCAATATCTTGTTTCGCAGGCAGATGTATGCACAGCCAATGGGAGCCATCCTAGCATAGTGGCAGAGGTTCTCATATAGTTGTATTAGCCTACTACAGTAATCAAGGCTCTATTAGTTGAAATGACTAGAATTAGAACAAGCCTAGAACATCTCTAGTGCCCTCTTAAAATAACACACACAGTACTATGGCCAGAACAAAGTTGTAACTTCATGAGCTTCCTTCTTGGAAGCTTCTTTTCAAGTAATTCACAAACTGAAGGTCATTTCATATGCTACAGTAGATGCAGATACACAATAATGATTTAACAGGGTCTAATTATGGCTCCTGGCCTAAATATCATATAGGTACCAGATTGCATCTTATCTTGGAAGCTAAACAGGGTCAGCCTTGGTTAGTACTAGGATGGGAGACCACCAATGAATAGCATGAGCTGTAGGCTATATTTCAGAGGAAGGAACTGGCAAAATCATCTCTTATTTCTTGCCTGAGAAAATCCTATGACCATAAGTTGACTGGAAGGCTCTTTGTGGGAGGGACAAGAGGGGAGGGATATAATGGTGGCACACATGCCATTATTTTCAATGGGGCTTGAATATTTGCGAGCTACCATTTTTGCTTTGGAGGGGTCCGGAATGGATCCCCTGTGAATTGAGCGGGGCTACTGTATATATGTGTCTAGTATCCAGACATGTGTATGCAGATGTACTATGCTCACATGAATTAGAATAAGGTCCCATTTTTATTACTGTATTACTGAAAGTATACAGTATAAACCAGTTTAAACTGATATTTGCACTTACTTATAACTTAAAAGAGTGTAATCTCATTCCTCTTCATATATTCAAGTGTGAAAAAAGTAGGGACTGCATCCTCCATACTCATCTCTTCCACTTCTGGGCTCTTCATGTGGATAGGAATAATTTGCAAATGTACTGTAGTTGCATTCACCTGGACAAAGTTACAGAGCAATATGCAATTGGGAATCCTGCTTTATAATGGCTCCTGATCACATGGAGCTGTGTGACTGCATTGAGATAAACACAATTACAGCAGTCTTCAGTCAATCACTGTATTTATATCTGGCTTTTCCCTTCAAACACAAGGTGGTTTGAAGATTTTCTTCATTAACTTGTTGAAAGTCATAGAGACTGTTCTACCACATGTGTTTGTTGCTCTCCTTCCCCCTGCATTGCTTCCCATCTGTAATATCTAGGTACACATGCTAGTTCTTTCTCTTTAAGCTCCATCCTGTCTGCACGATGGCGCTGTGATCTTAGTTTGTATACAAGTAATAAAATTGGACTCTGAAATGTACATGATACTAATAGAACAGATAAGAGTCAGTTTTGTCTGATAACTGAATAAAAAATGAGATCGTGTTGTGTGAATTGCTATACCAACAATATGGGCATTTTTTAAAAAAGTTTGTACATAATAGGAAGAATGTGACTTTGTAGATTACATAGGTGGCTTTGAAAAATAAAGTTTACAGTAAAGAAATTGCTTTGGAAGGAATAAGTGGTCTTGATTCACTTCCAAAAAGTTGTCCTCTTCCTATACTTCACTATTCTGTAGAAACAGCATGGTACTTAAGACAGTTGTTCATTTTTGACAGCTGTATATGTTTCATAGCCCAAGTCTGAGGAATACTGTGTAGCCTACAAGGCTAATAATACTATTTCTGGTATCACTTGAGAGGGATAATTTTGGTACCAGACCTTGAAGAGTGTAGTTATTGTATTTAGATAGACAACTGATGTCAGACGATTATCTTAAAATAGTTTTGAGGAAAACTGAAGGGGTCAGTTCACTGGATTAAAATATAACAGATTGTTTCTCATCACGCTAGTTCAGAAAGTTGTGACACTGACAACAAACCATTTTAATACTCTGTACATGTTGCCAATCCGTCTGTTAACAGAATAGACATAATTAGCATTTATCCTAGCAAACGTAGCCAGGTCTGTGTCCCCTGGCTCTGTGGAGAGCATTTCCAATAAAATGACTCTACAGAGATGAAATGAGTACAAAATGAAGAAAAATGGGATAAGAAGAAATGGCAATATATGTCTTTATCTCTGCCTACAGCTTTTATCTCTTATTTGTATTGTGATGGATGGTTCTGGCTCTTGGTTCCTTCAGTCTCTGTGTTGGGCTCATTCACTTGTGATTTCAGTACTTTAACACCTTTAACAGTTTTTGTCTGTAATATATATTATTATAATAGCTTGGCAGATCTTGTTTTTTTCTGTTGATGTTCTGGTCATCAATGTAGTCAGCCTTGTTAGTTAGCTCTCTCTCTTTTTTCCTTTGCTTTCTAGCATTTAATAGGGTACCTTGTCACATTTAGGAATAATGTTTGCTTCAGATTGAAAGAGGTTGGCCTATATTCTGACTACCAGAAATACCACTTGTTGATTATTCTTCTTTCTCTTCAGAAATGATGAAGTTGATCTGAACAGTCATTTGTATATAAAGTTGTTGAAATGAATAACAAGATGTTAAGTTTGATGGCATTTTGCACACTTGCCAGTATAGTGAAAAATCTGGTGATGTCAGATTTAAAAGTAGTTTTCTCCCCCTTGTAATATACAAATTGTCCTTACAGAAGTACACTCTGCTCTTCATTACATCAGTTCGTAAAACAATAATGGATCTTCATCATATAACAAAAATACTGTTGTCCATTGCCAGTTATTCTGTGGAAATCTCTTGAATATTAAATTTACAGTATAATATATGAAGTCGTAATCAGTTTCAATTGCCATTATAGAGGGTTTCTTTAAAGCATTTGATGTTACAGTATATTTTCACCTGTTCGCTCTGAAGCATTGCTAGTCAAGTGTTTATTGGTTTGGGTTGGATACTTTGAACTGATATAAAATATTTCAGTTCTTGTTGTGTTTTCCTTCTCTTTCTTATACTGACTTCCCTGTAGAAGTTCCTCTTTTATATATATGGCAGTGTGTTCTTCTATAAAACATGGAGTTGTTTGTTTGTTTGTCTGAAGAATGAATTTGGAAGGAATGATTTTTAAAAAATAGATAAATCACCCCCCTGCTTTATTTCTTGATTCAAGGGCAGTGATGGCGAACCTTTTAGGGACTGAGTGCCTAAACTAAAAGGCCTTCCAGCGCCGGGTACCAGGACAGGACATCTTCCATCCCCAGCCTTCAGCTGACTCTGGAGAAGCAGCTGAAGGCTGGGGAGGGTCTGGAAGAAGGAGGAACACGCGCATGCCTGTTCCTCCTCCCTCTGCACCATTCCTGGCCTTCAGCTGCCTCCAGACAGGCAGCTGAAGGCCTGGGATGGCTGGGAAAGAGGAGAAAGAGATGCCTGCCTGTTCCTCTTCCTCCTCCTCTTCCCTACCATCTGCGTGCTGGGGGAAATGGCTTCACGTGCCATCTCTGGCACACATGCCATAGGTTCACCATCATGGTCCTAGGCCAAATTCTCATATATTGGTTTTGTTTCTGTGTTCTGCTTTTGCATCCCAATATCTTCTGATTATTGTGTCCTGTTTTGATATGTGGTTAGTTTCTTCCTGGATGCCTGCCTCTATAGTTGGATCATAAACTTGCATGATGGTTATAATGATAAGTGTTCCATTAAGTCTGTAGTGGTTTGATTCCCTGCTCAGGCATAAAAACCCACTGGGTGACTTGTCAGAGCAAGTCATTCTCTCTCAGCTTGAGATAATGGCAATGGAAGAAAGTTGCCAGGAAAACCCTATGATTTGTTTGCTTTAGGGTCACCATAAGTCACAAATGACTTTGAGACACACATCAACAACTAAGCCTAATTGATGTTATTTGCATTATATCCTCTGACTGCTTTTGCTACATCTTGCCTTGCTGTTAATGACATTCTCCTAACTCAAAACTAGGGTTTTAATTGGGTATGAAAATATCCCTTAAAATGTGCAAGTTTCTTCTACTCTTTCTGGTGAACGTTTCTTCTACTCTTGGTTTAATCTGTCATTATGGTTGACATTTAAGCCAGGTTTGAAATGTTTAGTATATACACTTGTCCGTCAGCATTCGCAATCTTGCTGTTCACGTCCCTTGGTTTTTATGGACAGCAAGCACCGAGGGACAAAAAATAGGGTGTGCACCCAAGAGCACGTGGCCATTCAAGCCAAAATATTGAATATTTGTGATTTTTCATTTTCGCAGGGGCGGTCCAGAACAGATCCCCCGGGAAAATGGAGAGGTGACTGTATATACCTTTGCAAGCTATGCACATGCTGTATGTTTCAAGGAATGGATCGAGTTTACAAACAATCCGAGTCGTAGCTTAAGGTGTCAATATTTTAGGCTTTGCAGCAAACCAGCATGTGATCCTTGGCATCTCCTCAATGAGTCTCTCATATTGGGATTCTGGGTTAACTTGTTGGTTTTGTCACCCCAGATGCTGTGGATAGCCAAATGTTTGCCCAGCCATATATGTAGTTCTTTGTTAAGAGCTTGTTGTGAAACTTGCTTATCTTTTTGTGTCAACTTGACTATACATTGTGTAGGAGTGGTTTAAACACTCGCTACAGTGGAATAACTTCTGGTTGCCATTTGTTTTGGATTAATGGCATGCTATGTTTACTTCAGAATCATTGCAGCATGAAACAAAAAGGCATTACTGCTTTGGTAAATTATGGCATACTCGAGCCTTTATTTCTCCATCTGTCATGTTATACTGGTGTTGGGCACAGTCAGACCATCCAGCTGTCAGTCACATTTGAATACTGTGTGTGTTATTATCTACAGAATTCAAATATAGGACTCCTTTTTTTGATCTGTCTTCAACAAAGCAAATCAGGTCTCAGTATGCAACAATAAAACAAACATTCTGGTATTAGCAGAATAAAACCAACTTTCTCCCCTTTCTTTACATTTTTATAAAGCAGGCCCAAACTTTTTCCCTCACAGGTCCCAAACTAAAAGTAATTTTAATAGAAAAACATTGCCAATATGCCAAAACAGTTTGAATGTTGCACTAGGACTCTGGGAATTCAGGGTTCGAATCTCTCCTCAACCATGAAAACTCATTGGGTGAGAGTGAACCTTGGATAGTACACACACTCTCTGCCTTCTAGGAAGGCAATAGTAAATCTCTTCTGTATAGATAAATCTTGCCATGGCAACCCTATGATAGGGTTGCCATAAGTCTGAGTTGACAAGAAGGCACATAAAAACAACAGGAAAAACATATATGAGGGGGGAAAACAGATTATTCCACATATTGTCAGATTTATTTTAACAGCTTCTCAAGATGACATGTGATCTGGAAATAAGTCTGAAGCATCTCAGCTGAAGAGTTTGGGGGAAGGCAAAGACAGATGGTTGGAAAGATTTTGTCACTTAGGGTCAGGTTAAGTAACTTGATTTCTCTTTTAGCATGTTTTCTTGTATGTATGTTCAAAAAGATGGCCTTCAGGGTGCACTGTGGGTTGGGAAATACTGTTTAAGGCAATAGTTTGTATTTCTTCCTCACAAGCATTTTCACTTGATATAGGTAATACCAAGAGAAGTAGCAGGAGAACTGGCTGAAATAGCTTGGAGCGAGCAAGAAAAATGTAACCAGTATGTTAAGATTCTGAAAGTGACATTTGCAGCATCCTGAAATGTGCACTGTACGTTGTTAAGAAAGGCTTTGTAGCAAAGATGTCGGCTTTCATAGTACTAACTTTGAAGACATTCTCCTCCTTTTGCTTATCTCCATTTTGTTCATTGCTTCAAGAATAGCCAGTAAATCAAGTCACAGCAAGTAACTGTTTTACACTTACAGGCACTGTCATGGACAATTACTGTCATTACTTGAAAGATAACTTCGGCAGAGCCATTGGGTAAGAAGGTCAGATCCTATATGCCACTGTGCTTGAAGTAGCAATTCATGGGATTTGGCATGAGTATTCTACCACCATCATGAGTTTGAGTTGTCAGGATGACTCTACCCAGACCTCTCATCCTTATCCAGCACAACAGCCTTCCAGAATACCAGGTATATTTTTGGCATAACAGAGGGCAGATGGCAATAATTTCCTGCTTAAATCTCTCCTACATCTTGTGTGGCACTGCAGTCCAATGGCAGTACACACAACCTGATCATGTGGAAAGTGTAGCTGCAGGACGACCAGAAGCACCCAGCACCCTTGACCAAATGCATGAGAATGAAATATCTGGCAAGTACCACTGATACTGGCTTCTCTAGTCTCCCAGTTTCCCCAGGGTCAGATTTATATGAAGGTAATAACTGAATGTGGGTAACTGCCCATTTCTTAAATTTCCACAATATCCTGGAGTGATGGTATATTGGAACACTAGCAAATGTAGCAAGTGAGGTAGATTGCACCTATCACCCACTGCCACCACATCCTAGCAGTTCAAATAAATCCATAGAATTAGGAAATCTGAGATAGCAAATAACAGAGAATGTAGGTGATTAAAAATGTGTGTTGACATTGATTTTTCTAACTTTTTTCCTGACAATGTTTCCACTTTAAAAAGTAAACTTTTTTTTTTTTTAAAAAAAAGCCTATGTCTACTTTGTAGAAACTAGGAACCGCTACTATAGCTCCACTTTTAGACCTTTGTTTTTATAATTTCAGAGACATCACAAGCAGATGTATACCAACTATATTTTCTCCTTCAGGTGAATAAAGACAAACGAGAAGAAAGTACACAGAAGTATTTACCTTAGAATCGTAGCTAGCATAAATGACAATGGGCCTTTGCAGAAATAGTGCAAATTGAGTCCACTTTAACTGCCCTGGCTCAGTGTTAGGGAATCATGGGAATGGTATTTTTATCTGAGACACTGAGACTTCTCTGTCAGAGAGCTCTGGTACCACAATAAACTACAATTCCCATGATTCCCCCGCACTGAGTCAGGGCAGTTAAAGTGGACTCAATTTGCACTATTTCTGGCAGTCTGCAAAGGCCCAATGTTCCCATTTATGAGAGCCTGGACTGTATTGCTTTCAGTTTAATGAATGTGTTTTTTAATAGGGTGGTATATTAACATAATTATTTTATGCAGTGCCTATGGTAGGAAACAATAAATTTTAATGATCCATATTTTTTTGTAATAAATATTTTATTGATAAAAAACAAAATGTCTGCACAAACGATACATTCAAACCTACAAACCCATGCACTGCTTAAACTACCAACAATACGAATGTAGCTATTTACAAATACAATCAAAATACATATCAAACATCCCACATCCCACCAATTTATCGAATAACTTAAATTAATTGTTACCAATCCTATAGGTCCCTTCTTAAATAGTTTTTAAAATACTATATCCATTCTATTCCACACAGTCCTTCAGCTTCAAAAATAACTTTCCACTACTTTCTTTCCCCCTGTACTTTATATTTTCATTTCCATCACTCCTTCTTTTTCCCTATTCTTTCTTTCCCTTTTCTTTAACCTCCTCCCATCCTTTCTTTCTACCTCCTGTATATGATCCATATTTATGAAGTACTACATGTCAAATTTTGGAGTTTATATTATATATGAGAATTCCACCAACTGTATCCTTAAGTTCATTTCTGGGTATGAAATACACACATACCTTGTACAATTAAACAAAAGAAATAAGTCTCAAATTAAATTATTTGTTGACAGACAGAATAATAATTCAGTTGAGAATTTAATTATTCTGTCTAGTGGGTCTCTGTATTTGACTTTATAAACTAATCTGGAGAGTTACGAAAGGAAGGGGTCCCTCTCTGTTTAAGCTAATTGTAACTCCATTTTCATATCACATATCACAAACATTTTAATTTTGATATTACTTGCCATTCAAATAGTATTAATTCAAATGACATGAAATATAATATGTACGTGTTATTGTTACTTTAATATTTTATAGCTTACTTGATTGAGCTTGTATTATACTATTCACATTGGAATGTAATAGAACTATTAAGTATATCTCAATAGTGAAATTCTGAAAGCATGTTTTTGGCTGCAATACCTAAGCTTTATGGTTAATTAACGTGTAGAGCAAAACTTAGTGAGAACTATTAATTCCATTCCTAAATATATCAGTTGTAAACTGTTCTTTTATTGCTATTCCACCAACATTTCTTTCACAGATATAAATTCACATATACAAAAAAGTAGATTAGTATGGCAGAAAAATGGAAAAGACATACCGGTAGTTACCTACTGGTAATTGATAATATAGCATTATTTTTTTCTAAAATTAAGGGGTGTTTTTAATATTGGAAAGAAATGGGTTTGAGATTGTTCAGTCAAACAAAAAGACTAAATTGAAAGTTAATATCTTAAATTTACAGTTGAGTAGCATTAAAGTTACAACCCTGAAATAATTTTGTTTTGTTTTGATCAAGAGATCAGAGGATTTTATTTCTGATTTTGAGGAACTGCAGTTTAATGACATGCTTGAAGCTAAACTGTGATTAAATCTTAGCTAGACTATAGCTAATCTTACAAACTGACTTAATATTTTCTCATCCCTCAGAATCCTGATTACAGTAAACTATTCAGTATTTATACTGTTTTCTTTTGAAGCAAAAACAAACAAACAAACAAACAAACCAGTGATATATGAGACATTTGTTTACAAAGAATCTTGGCTTTAACCATTTGTTTTAGTATGTGTGGTAATGACAAATTTCTATTGAAAAAATAATCATTAGTGACATCTTGTACCCACAAGGATCAATAGCATTTCTAGCATAACAATCCAATTCAGTTCAGCATGATAAAATTTTGTTGGGTGATAGTAGTAAAATAAAGGAAAGAATAAGTAAACAGAAAGCAATTTAGGTAATTCTAAAAAGCAGATTATTGTATTGCACCTGCTGCTTTCTTTCAATGATGACTACTTAAAATGAGAAGAATAAACTGTACTTTGGTCAATATTTCATGTCTTCTAGTTCACTTGTAAGCAAATCCTTAAAAGAACAATTTCCACATATGGATTCATATTGTTTACATTATTAATACTATATTTTTAAAAAGAATGTTAAGTTATGGCAATCAGATCAACTTTTATTTTGAAGAAATCTCTGTGAAATGTGAGGCATCCTGAAGAACTTCAGCCCCCTCTCTTTGTCCCCATGCAAAGTAAAAAATGGCTAAGAATTGCTTTCAAATTTCAAAATCCAATTAAGAACTGATTTTTGAATATTCAGAACTAAAGGCCACAATTGCACAGGATGTGGAAAAATTACTTCTTTGGAGAATTGTCAATTAGCAGAACCTCCTAGCCAGCATGACTATTGCCCATGCTGGCTGTGGGATTCTTATAGTTACTGTCTGCAAAATAACCTGTCCAAGCTCTACAATGCCATCACTAGCCTAGCCTGGTCCATTTGATTTTGGTGGACGTACTTATGCTGGTAATGGAGTTAATGCTTGAGAGCATGATAGCAAACTGCACAACTTCTCCAAAGGTTCAGGAAAAGGAACATTAAACTGAATGCTGACAAATTATTGCTGAAAAGAGCAGAAGTATCCTATTAAAGGATTTAAGCCTAGAGCCGGAAATATTCAATATTATTACAAAGATGCCCAGGCCACTTGATGTCAAAGGTCTTCAATAAATTATCAAGATGGTCAACTATTTGTCCGTATTCTGTGTATACTTGTCTGACACTTGTGAGACAGAGATTGTTAACACGAGGAATGGGAACGGACTCAATAGAAGACATTCCAAAGAATTAAATAATGAAGTACTACATCCTGGTTGAACCATTGACACTGAGAGTTGTACTTCAGTAATACAACAGAGTCATGTGAAACGCTGCTGGAGGCATACTTGTTACATTGGTAGAAACTCCCAACTGTCATCCTTCCTGCACAGTTGCTGCTAGAGTGGGAGGGATGGGAGTTGTGTGTCCTTAATTGGTCCCAAAGCCCTTCTACTCCTGTCATGAGAGATAAAATATGCCAGCCTTGGAGCCTATATATCTATCTGCGCCCCCCCCCCCCCAGCCTCCCACACTTCTGCCCTGGCCAACATAAGGCTGGTAGGAACTTGGGAAGCCATGGAGCCTAAACTACAGATTTTCTGTCTCCCATATCCAGAAGATTGTTCTGATGATGCAGTTAGATGAAAACATGGTGGCTTTTGACATAAATGATTCTAAGGAGTTTATCACACAGCTTTTAAATCTACTTACTGAAGTCGCATTAAATTCTGAAGCTGGATTATATCGCATGCATTGGGAGCCAGGCAAGTGCAACCCAGCTGCATCCTGGATCCCAGCTGCACTTAGCTGGCATCTCCTTGTTCAAACAACTTAAAATATCATCCTGAAAGTAAACAAGGATGTGTTGCAGAAGTTTCACATCAGGATAAACTTTCCTTCTTTCTCACTCCTTTATCAGTTTGCTATATGGGGGAGAGGAAGGGAGAAGGAATAGCCAGCCCCATCTGCATTACTGTTCTGATAAATATTGCATCCTTCATTAGATTACACCTAGTTTTTGGCAATTAGGTGTCCATTGGAGCAGCTCACAGAATATAAGGCTGTTAATGTATTGTATATGCCAAGTCTCAGTAATGTCATAGCAACAGCTGAACATTCTCTATATTTGCACACATGGTGTTAATTACACATTTTATATTCACAGCATCATTGATACAGACCTAACTCTAGGATGAAGTTATCTTAACTGCAGGATGAAGGGCTCAAATGATGTCTTTTCACTAAACTCTAGAGCAAGGATTTTAACCCTTTGCTGATTAATCAGCAGGTTTTCTGCTTGTTTCATACCAGACTGTTAACACATTTTGAGGTATAAGTAAAAATGGCAATATGATGTAGCATTCCCTGCATGTATCTCTGTGCATCATCATATGGGCCTTTGGGAACCATTGGCTCTTCATAAACACATGCAACCCTTGAATGAATGTCTCTAGTGGCAAGTATAAATGTTGTGGTGAGTAGCAAACAGGGTTGCGCAAAGCATTGTGCGATTTATCTATTTTGATTGAGCAGCACAAACCAATGTTTATACAGCTAAAGCAGAATTCTAAGTGTGGACTGTGGTCTGTTTTTAGAATTGTGATTATTTTATTTACAAAATTCTGTACCAAAGCGCAATCTTCAGGGGGAAAATGCTCATAGGTAAATCATATGCATCTTACTGAGTTGTAAGTTGGCTGCTGTAGTTTTCTTAATGTATAATTCTTTATTATTGTTTTAAATATATTTTAATGTAGACAGGTTTTTTGTTTTTGTTTTTTTGTAGCATGTTCATTCTCTTTCTCTCTAACTCGTGTCTAAGTTCTCCTAATGAAGCAGTTGTACATTTTTGTTCAGTGTTGAGTGCCACATTAAGTTTGGGGTTGTGGAAGGGCAGTTGTGCATGTGGTGCTGTTGTACATGGATGCACATGGCCATTGTGTGTGAGTGTGTATGGTACATGTACAGTTCATTTTTTATTTGGTTGCACATTTAGTACCTTGGCTCAGGTGTGCAGTGTTGCAATTTTACATATGGGTTGTCCAGTGGTATTAACACATTAAATCTGGAGAGATTTAGGCTACACAACTGGAATGTTGGAACTTAAATTCCAGCATCTGTATTACAGTTAAACCTCATCTTATGGCAACCAAAAAAATGCCAAAAATCTCTGTACAAACCCAACAGATTCTTCATCAGAGGTTTTTTAAAGCATGGAGGGGCTGGGTTTGATTTGCCTAATTTACATTCTACAGACCCTTCCCCTCAAATACATGAAGCTATCATCACTGCTATATTCCTCTGTGGCACTTTACCCTTTACACCTCTGGTCTGGATACAGATTTATTCTCAAGTTCAAGGATTCCCAAATCTGATGAGGAAACTCTGACCCAGCCTGAAAGACAACAGCAGAATTCTGTGAGAACATATGAGCATCTGGGGCCTAAATACCCTAAAGGTGCCAGATTCTATCTGATCTTGAAAGCTAAGTAGGGTCAGCCCTATTTAGTACTTGGATGGGAGACAGCCAATGAATACAAGGAGCTATAGGCTCTATTTCAGAGGAAGGAACTGGCAAAACCACCTCTTGAGTATTCCTTGCCTAAGAAAACCCTATGGAATTAATGGAGTCGCCATAGGCCCCATGCCTGATGTGCCAGTGGATAGGAAGTTGAACAGGAATCTCCCAGCACCATATTCTTAGTTTGTCTTCCAAGAAGCACTAGAACCATCTTTTGTATGATCCTTAGACTCTGCCACATTCATCTGTTATGGCAAAAAGGAAGATTTAAATTACCTTCCTGCCCTTATGGATAATGTGGATGAACAAGAATGTGAGCCTGAAGGTTTTACAAGCTTTTATTCACCATAGAAAGTTATAATAATAATAAGTTATGCTTTGCCATTACATCTGTATAGAATAATTGGGATGACTGACAAGCACTTGGCACTTATCATTCAAATACAATAATTTATAACACATTAGAGTGCTTGTAGTTAACTTTATGCCATTTCACATTGACTGGCACTATATTCTGATGACCCTGCATCACAAAACCTCTGGCTATGAGCCTTATAAAGACACAAGGTTATTGTGGTTAACCTTGATGCCAGAAATTCAACATAGCTCAATATATATATTTACACTAGCTTGGGATTTCTTTTGCAAGACACTTTGATATTTTTGAAAAACTAAGATACAGCAACTTATTATTGCTGAAAATGATGTAATGAAGTGGGTCTGCAGTTTTCAGGAAAAGTTTTATTTTAAATTGATAAAGGTTTTCTGGATTTGTATAGATATTTTCATGACTAGTGCAAAATATTACCTTATATACTCAGCTATAAGTCATACTCATATATAAGTTGAGGACAGGTTTTGGAGGGTAAAATTATGGATTTTAATATGATATTTGGATAAATAATGGTAAAACTTAGGAGTGTGTAACAAAGGATGTAATGGACAAAGCAAAGAATGATGCCAAGTAACTTATAAAATTTGGCAGGCATAACTGTTTGTGCTCACCTTAATTAAGATTGGATGGATGAGGAGAGAACTATGATAAATTGTTGCTGTGCAATGTGTGTGGAAGTGACTAGACACAGGCGGGAATAAAAAAGATGCATGTATGTCAAAAAGGATGAAAAGGAAATCAAGGAAAATGGTGACTAAATTTGCAGTGATTATAGCCCTTAACTTTAATGTGATAACTTTGCTTAATTTTAACCCAGAAAAATCTGACAAATATACACAAATAACTTATTCAGATCCTTCAAAGCCTGATTCCTCTTGGCACTCCTTTGAGAGGACGTGCAAAAGAGCTGTCACTGCCACTATTTGCCAGCCCAGGAATTCAAAAAGGTTGAAAATGGTGCCGCAGTGGGGTGTGGGGTGTTGCTGCTTCTTTTAGGTTCTCCTGGGATGAACTAAGATCAATACACAGGTTTACAAGGGTCACACAGTATAGATACCCCACACACCTCCATGCCACCATTTTCTGAAGATGCCAGCCACAGATGCAGGTGAAACGTCAGGAATACATTCTTCTAGAACATGGCCTCACAGCCTGAAAAACCCACAAAAACCTATGGATGCCAGCCATGAAAGCCTTTGACTTCACATTAGTCTCTTGCCTTTCACTGCTCTACTCAGAGAAGAGAGTAGTTCCTTTTTTTAAAATAATAATAATAATAATAATAATAATAATAATAAGAGTTAAAATACAGAACTTGCATTAGTCCATGGATATGTTGGCCCAGATCTTTTGGGTCAATTTTTTGACCAAAATTTTTAGACTTGTATATTAATATATACAGTAATACTTGTAAGTTTTTCCAACCTGTAGATTACATTATCTGAATTGCCTCTTGAGTACCATTGACATTCCTCACTAGTGGTACCTCACCCACACCAAAGAGAAGCAGCACTGCAGCAGTGACTCTGTGACCCACGTAATCTCCTCCCTCCATTTACTCAGACCTAGTAATGAGTAAAAAGAGGGGGGGAAAACATTGTGTTACACTGAAAACTAGTGATTTACAGGGCTGGCCATTACAGGCAATATAGTAACACTGTTTCAGCCTGTTACACTAAAAAGTAACATGTTACAATTAACACATTACTGCCAAACTTTTGTTTTTTTGACTGTGCTTTTCCTTTCTATTCTTGGCTTTATTTGAGTACTATGTGTAGCATGACCAATGCAAATACTTTCTATAGAAATTGTTACATGTGTAATGTAGCACTTGCGCATTTGCCCATGTGTGCAATTATCCCGTGTAGGATAATTAAAGACTAGGAAGGCAGGTGGCTTCTGTTTAACCAGACAGGAATTACATCCTCTTGAAAGGAGGTTAAAAAGGATGTGGAGACCAGTTTTTATGTTAATCCAAACAAAAATCCATCAGTGATACCTTTATTGGCCAACCAAAATGCACAATATACTTGTTGCAAGCTTTCAAAGCTCCATGGAAAGAAGTTACAAACAAAACAGTTTTTATGCTGTTTGAGAAGAACAGATATCTACTTATTGCTGAAAGAGATGAAAACACGTAGCATTTATGAGAAGTTTCTTGAAGGCCTGATCATTTTTACCACCTCCAGGTACCTGTGGGGAAGTGAACAACTCTGGAACATCTGTAGAACAAATACTTAAGTTTAATGACAAAGGGTTCCATTAAAGCTCAGAAGGTGAAGCAGACTACTGTAAGTTTTGTTAGGCAATCAAGATTCTCAACCTTCCTGTTGATTCTGCCTTTATCTCTGTGGAATCTTTTGCTTCAAGTTTTTTAAGGTTCAAAGAAGGGATTTGGGTGTGAGTTTGCTGACAAGTGCTATTGCACATTTAAATAAAAGTGGGAAATAATGCAGCCCAAAATAATGTTGCTGGAATGCACCTCCCAGCATCCCTTACCACAGGCTATGCTGATTAGGTCTGTGGATTTGCCACATATGGACAATCACATGATCTTCAGCCAGTCCTAATGTAAATAAATAGACACTGGCTTATTTGGGCAGGAATACTGAAGCTGTCTTATTTGGGCAGGAGAGAGATTAATTGTCAAGAGCTTTCTGAGCCCACATCATTCCTCCATTGCATTAATTGTAGCAGTTGCTCCTATGTATACAAATAACACCTATACCACCAATACTAGGAGAAGTTGTGAATATGTCCATAAACATTTATGATTTGTAATGGGAGGCTAGATCAGTATAACCATGTTTGACTCATCAGTAGGAGAGCTTGGAAGTAGCAAAATATTTGTAATGAGCTGCTTTGGCACATAATTACTTTTTTAAAATAGTAATTAGCTGAAGCACTGTTACTGTTTTGCTTGCCAAGGCCAGGACTGTAATTCACTAGTTTTCATTGTTATTTATTATTAGGTATGCTCTGACTCTGATTGAATAATGGGAGGGAGAAGAGCAAGTGTCATCTGGTGCTTCTTTGTAGGATGTTGTGCAGCTAGCAAAGAGCAGAGGCCAACAACAAGGAGGGAGAAAGGGAATGGACGTGGAGGTGGAGACATAAGGCATAAAAACATGAACTCTACTAAAAAGTTCATTTAAAAAAAAACTTTTGAAAAGTCAGTGTGTCTTCTTGCCTTCCTCCATTCTGTCCAAATGCAAGAGACTGATGCCACTTTCAGAAAGGGAAGGAGATAGTATGAATGCACTGGGGATTGGGTGGGCCTGTCTTGCTCCAAAAGAACTTGGTCTGGCTGAGTAAGTACGAGTTGTGTGAGAAACTTTAAAGGAGCAGGGAGTATTTTCTCTCTCTGTGTGTGTTGTTTGCCTTCAAGTCGTAATCTTGGGTTTGTCTGAGAACAATTGCTTGGGGAAGAGGGAGATGGGAAAGGAATTGATTGAGTGATGCTTCTATCTGCTCTCTCGATGTATCTGTATACACTGCATGAAGCAGCAATGTAGTCTGTTATGATGTGCCTGTGTGCAGGAGTGACATTATCCAGGCAAGGTACTCTGCAAGGAATTAGAATATTTGGAAATTGGAGGGACTGAGAGAGCATTTCCTTTTATTTTTCAATGGCATATCAGCATTGGTATTGGTGGTATATCAGTAACAAGTTGGTGAATCACTTTCTGGATTTTAGTAACAAGTGATTACTCACTTGGTGACCAGAGTAAGAAGAAATTACTGTATATTCTCAACTATAAATTGACTTCATAAGTCGAGGGCAGTTTTGGGGCCAAGATTATGGATTTTGATATGACCTGTGGATAAATTGAAGGTAAAATTTAGGGGCATATAGTAAAGGATCTAAAGGATGAAGCAAAGGAAAACAATGCCAAAGAACTTGCAAAATTCCAGCAGGCGTAACTGTACAGTGTGCCCTTCCTATATGCAGAGGATCCATTCTGGACCTCCCCGTGTGTGAGGAAAAACATGTATGCTGAATTCATATTGATTTCTATGGCAGTGCGCATAGCATGTGGTGCCACATGTGCATCTATGGTGCATGCACCATTTTGTCCTCCTGGGCTTGCCGTATGCGTAAACTCAAATCCTCATATGGCAAGCCCACATATGGTGAGTTGTGCTGTACTCACACTACACACTGGATGGATGGGAGAATAGAGTGGGGTCTGTGATTCCAGGACAGATTGTGCTCTTGCCTTTCACCAGGGAATGGTGCCCTTTTTAATGAGTTAAAGTACAGTACTTACATCGATCCATGTTGTTTGGGTCAATTTTTTGACTAAAATTTCTAGACTTATACATGAATATATACAGTAATTTCTTTTGAGACGTAACATTCCCAGCTGTGATCAGTAGATATTATAATATATATGTTCTAAATGTTTATCTCTAAAGCATGTTTTGCGGGAGCAAATATGTAAGACTAGGGAAATAAATCCACACACTCAGATTTATGCTACAGATGCCTGACTACCAGTGTTGTGTAAAATAAAACATGTAAAGAATATTCTGTTGCAATCCAGTAGAGGGAGTCTGAATTCAGTGCAGAAACAGGAGAAATATCGCCTAAAACTACCTCTGTCGGGTAGAAGTATCAGGTCTCAGAGTTTATTAAAAGCTATTAACCCTATGTACACTTGGCTCGAAGTAAGCAAGTTCCATTTGAACTATTTGGTCTTATTTCTGATTAGACATGCATAAGATTAATCTAAATTTTTAACTATGGTGATAGTTTGATTATATATTAACATTTTGTATTTTTATTGATATGTACTCTTACCTCTCTCAGTGTGTATGTATGTGCTTTCAGGTTGCCTATCAACGTATGGCAACCCCATAAATTTCAAAGGTTCTTTTTTTAGACACAGAATATCTGCTGTAATTTTTGTAAGCCACCTTGATTCCATTTGTGCAGGGAAAGATGCAATATGAATACATCAATAAGTAATACTTTGGTCTTCTAGTTTTGTATGAAAATCTCATTCTTTCTCTTTTTACCCCAGGAGTAGTAAGGGAATTAATAAATAACAATTAATTAAAAGTTAATTAAAAGACAAATAAATGGGTCCTAGAGCAAATCAAGACTGAACTCTCTCTAGAAGCCAAGATGACTGAACTAAGGCTGGCATACTTTGGACACATCATGAGAAGACATGGCTCACTAGAAAAGATGATAATGCTGGAGGATAAGCTGGAGGACAGTAAGAGAAAATAAAGACCACATTCTAGATGGATAGTCTCAATCAAGGAAGCCATGGCCCTGAGGCTGCAAGACTTGAGTTGGATTGTTGATGTTAGCATGACCTGGAGGTCTGTCATTCATAGGGTCACCACAAGTCAGATCAATTTGATGGCAGTTCACAACTTAATTGTTAGGAGTCAGTTATTCATGAAATCTCCCTAATTTACAATACAAAGCTTCAAAATATGACTTAGCTTATGAGATATTTCAGATATTTCAACATTTACAAGTCTTAGTAACTTGAAAGGAAGTTCAGCCATTGGATTAGCTGTTTTGTCAGTGTTGACAGAATATTGTTGCAAATTAAGATCACACAGCTGTTTTAAGGGTCTTTCCCTTTCAACTTATTTAAATAGAGATTTCTCTTTAGACTCACCCTGAAAGTAGCTATACACTCTTAGAGTCAATTTCCATTCTAATAAGTTAATTTTATGGATGTGATTTTACTGTTCTGGTTATGTTTTCTTCTTATGCATACCCAACTGCAAAACATGGCACTAGAATCAGCTCTGAGATGCTGACATCTACCCTTTCATTCCCTTATAGAGCAGGGGTAGGCAACCTTTCCCCTTTAAGGGCCAAGGGACTTCAGCTCCCAGAAGCCTCAGCCATGTTGGCCAATAGTCTCATGTTGGCCAATAGCTCCTGGGATTCTGGGAGATGAAGTCCCTCGGCCCTTAAAGGGGAAAGGTTGCCTACCCCTGCCTTAGAGCTTCACTGTTATACTTTTCTTTAATAAAGGACTGACAGAAATCTTCTTAAGGTCAATATGTTTCATATTAATTAAATCCTGAGCAAATAATTGTAGCAATTTTCAAAATAACCGATTTCCATGGAAAAACCTGAGTAATATAGACTACTTTCTTAAGACCAATTGATGAACCCCTAGGTGTGTTAGGTTGTCTTATTATAGCTTGATAGTTTCTTTAAAACCCAGTGATAGATATGCTTTAGGGTTTCCCTAAGTTGGAAATGACTTAAAGGACAAAACAAGAATGTTTTAATCGAGCTGAATATAAGTAAATGAGAATCAGCATTTATGAAATTTTAGCTGAGAGCTTAACCAGTGATATCCCTTTAGTTTTCCCTTCCAAAGCCTTTAGAATGTTGTGGGATGATGCAATGTGAGCATGCCGCTTCTTGTATGCAGATGCAAAACACATTGATGACAGTACAATTCTCATTAATATTTTCAGAACTGCATTACTGTCTTCAAGGAAATGTTGATGGCCAACCCTTGCTGTCTGCCAGTGTACTTCTAAGGATTTGGTGCTTAGAAAGACAATGGCAGTGAATATGTGGTTTCTATGCTTTTGTTGTTGTGTGCCTTCAGGTCATTTCCAATTTATAGTGACCTTAAGGTGCACCTACCATGGGTATTTTTGGCAAGATTTGTTCAGAGGAGGTTTGCCATTGCCATCCTCTGAGGCTGAGAGCATGTGATTTGCCCAAGGTCACCCAGTGGGTTTCATAGCTGAGCTGGGGATCAAGCCCTGATCTCCAGTTGTAAACCAACTCTCAAACCACTATGCCATGCTGGCTGTTCATAGCTATATTCCACAAATTTGTTTGAAATACATTATTTTTCAGTTGTACATACTCTTAAATAAAGGTCTTGGGATCAGGATATCTGTGTTCTGGTGTTGAAGTTGCTTAGAATTCTATATATAACTTAAAGGGGTTCTGAAACACTGTCCAGATGGCTGCATCCCCCATGGGTCCTATAGCATTGTAGCACAAAAACCACAAAAGAAATACCACATGGGAAAAGTACAAATAAGAGTGGGACTTTGCAGCAGAGTAAGCATCATATATATGCATCACATGGAAGAATTCTAAATAAAAAAGCATGATAGAGAAAAGGTGGCAGTGGTATGTCAAACATGTGCAATATTCATAAAAGTATATAAGTAAAGGGGGAGAATAATTGTCTAGTGTGGTCTTCTGATATAGAATGAAGTGTAATCCAAGAAAATTGGACATTAAAATATGTGAAATCAATAGTGAAGTACTTCATCCCATGAAATAGTCTCTCAAGGACAATGGCAAAAGCCTGGAATGATTAATTTAAACTCAGACTGCAGTAAAGGAAAGTGGAACTCAATTCTGTACTGGTTTGAGATTGACAAGGTGACCTAATGATGCTCCCATCTATAATTGCTGTCCCTTTCCTTTAATCTAAAATTAGGTTTGGAATAATTTGTGCAAAAACAGAAAAAGAAAGAATGCCAAGCTGCTGCAGGAATACAACAGTTTCTTAACACTTGACTAAAATGTTTTAGGGTTTTTTTTTTTGTTTTTTTTTTTAGAGTAGAGATGGGTTGGTTCAATTGCAGACTACAATTGGAGGCCCAACTTGCCACATGAGTGGTTTTGCTTGACCTAGAATCAACACTAACCATTCTGGAATGGAAAAAGCCCACACTGTTACTGGTTAAAATGGAAGAGACCTTGGCTACTAGCAAGGGTAGACATCTGGACATTGGTTAACCCATCTACCATGTGATGGAAACCAATTCAGCACCCTGACTGATAAGTAGACTTCAGATGATAAACTTCAGATTCCACATGAATGGAAAACATGGAAAACATTTTATGATTCACCTGCCACCTGAGTGTGAGGCAGAATGAACCATCTCTGAATTGAGTGAAACTCTGGTTGCTTACATTGTCAAGGACTCCTAAGTAGAAGCCCTGGGAACCACTAGAGTAGCCTAGGAGCCCATATTCTCTAGCAAGCTAGGTCACCTCTGACCATCTGGTTCACCTACCCTTTCTGAGAGTCCATGAAAATTGATCCTGGGAGAGGGAAGACTGATTTGCCACACAAGATGGTGGATTGCTGTAATTTGCCTTCACCACATAACTACAAACTGGATTCCTGGTGAGCTGGAGTCTATTCATTCTACTGTTCAGAAGATAAGCCTCCAATATCTAGTAGCAACCATATTTAAAATTCAGAAAAAGGAGGGGAAGAAGGAGAAGAGGTAGGCAAATAAAACAGCTCCACCAAATCCCTGCTTGGCCATGGAAACTCACTGAATGGCCATATTTTCTCAGCCTTATGGGAAGGAAATGACAAACCCCTCTGACAAATTCTTGCTGAGAAAACCCCCATGATATGTGTGTTTGGGTCATCATAAGTCAGAAATGACTTGATGGCACACAACAACAATACAACCATATGGTGCCATGCAATGCCATGCAGTGCCCTCTACTTTGCACCTACCATTTACTCCTTATTTACTCCCTAGATGTCTGTTTGGTTCTGGCTGTAGCTTTCTTCATTGGTATATTGTTCTCTTTCCCCATTTTGCCTCTGTCCCTGCACCAGCACTTATTTTTGCCAGGAAGCACTATCCATGTCTTCTGCGTCTGCTGAATCAAGAATCTTTTGAATGGTGGGTTTTTTTGGTCATGTGTCACATCTCTTAAAACCTTGAACAAGTCTGTCTCCCAATGGTGTAAATGACTCAGAGTGTGTGTGCATGTTTGGCTGTCCAACAGGCATATTAATTCAGAGGAAAGTACCACTAGCTTCATTGATCCTACCTTGTATAACTAAATGTGTTTAGGTCTGTAGCCTAAGGCTTCAGTCCTGTGCACACCTACATGAGAATAGATTCCAGTGAAATCAGTGTGACTTACTTGGGAGTAATGTGTATGGTTCTACTGTGTTACTGCATTCTTGAATAGACATATATAGGAGGACTGGGCTTGCAGCAGTGGTCCTTTTTAACAGTACTTATCTGGAATGTGCATGTATATGTGGTGGAGAGGACATTCTCTTCAAACAGAAAATTATGTCTTGAACCCTATTTAAATAAACAAAGAATTTTCATTGATTTTTATTGGTTTCTTTGCCAGATGTGAGTTTTGCATTTTTCAGTCTGAAGCTAGCTACCTCCAATAGGCCAGACCTTGGCAATCACAGTCAATATATGCCAGTCCATTACATATAAATACTATACTTCAGCAGAACTTCAAAGGACAGAAGTAGGAGACGGCTGCAAAAGTTGAAGTCATTAATATGCTGGTTGTATTTTCCAGAGCCTGAAAAGTATATGCATGTTCCTTGATGTGCAACAAGTAAACTGTCTCACATTCAGATTTGCTCATAACCTATTTGGTTCCTCAAGAATTATCATGTGCTGCTGTATCTGTAATAATGAGCTTTCAATTTTATTTATTCCCCAGAGCACCTCAGTCTTCAAATGACCTTCTCAGCTTCATGTATCTGATGAAGCTGCCTGTTGCATACCAAATTTGTTGCTGCAATAATCTCATTTTTAAAACTGCCATAGAATATTTATTGCCTGATCCAGAGCCTCTTGTACACGTGCAGAGTTCTTGTGTAAGCAGAAACCTTCTCTTCATAAAAATATACGAGCATCTCAATTCCAGACAGTGAAGCCAATAGAAAAAGTTTCAGTTGTGTTTGTGCAACAGTGTTCAAGACTTTTGTCTTCAGTTAAAAACTGCAAATATTTGAGTCAAATCTCAGAATCATTCTCCCAATGCTCTTCCTACCAATCCTTCTCTGCATTTAAATAAAATCAATTCGCAGAGTGAACAAACAAAAGGAAGTGTTATTTCACACAATATGTAATTATGAAATTCATTGCTGTGGGGTGTTGTGATAGCTGCTAACATACTGGCTTTATAAAGCTTAGAAAAATTAATGGAAGATGCTTTGTCAGTGGCTATGAGCCATCAATAAATAATAGCTAAGAAGGTTCATAAAGAGAATGTTTCTGATAATTGACATAGGTAGGAAAAAAGGGGAAAAAAAGGAAAGGTCTGGTTGTGTATCAATATAATCATTAGTAGCAGCAACCAGGCATTTAGTTCTACAGATCAGAAGAGAATGCCTATGATATTTTCTTCCACAGAGGTAACCTATTTTTAACAGTAAACCACAAAGTGTACTTCTTGGTGCCAATCTGTGTCTTGGGTGGCCTTGAATGAAGGCTTGGGGTCAGAGACTAGTGAGAAGAGTAAGTACAAACACGCACCGTTTGGTGCTTGTAGCATCCCATCATAAGGTAATTGTCACAAGAGGCATTTAGTTAATATCTGTAGAGCAGGAACCAAACCTTACTTCACTAGCTCCAGTAACATTGAAACTAACATAAAAGCAAATAAATAGCTTGTCTATATGAAAGTTTGTCCTTATCTAACATAGAAAGTATGAGACAAGTGTTGCATTCTATAAAGTTGAATAAATGCTTGTAATACATCAGTGTGGGTTGTTTCAAGAAAAGGAGGCAGATAAATGAGTCTTAAACAGAGGAATAGAACAACCTCTGATCACCTAATCTTCTGAAATACTTTTATTTTTCAAACAACTGAACCCATTTTTCTAATATATCAATCCATTAATGCTTGTTACAAACTATCACAAAAATGCAATACTTTCTACTTCTTTTTGGAAAGTTTGTCATCTTAAAAATGTGGTTGTATAAGTAATGAGGTATGAAAAACAGATTTTTTTGCCTCTGGATATGGCTACAATGTCACATAACTGCAACATCATAAAAATTCTACTATATATTTAACAGACATCATTCATGGATTTGTGGCAAATACATTTCTGCAGTAGAAAAAATTAATTTGTATTCAAATGCTGACACATTTTTCAATAGCAGAATTATTTAGGTCATAGATGCTTTACAAAGATGAAAGCTTTAACTGTTGACTGCCAAGAGATACTTGCAAGAATTACCTCAAATCATCAGATTAATCAATGACTACTTTGGCCCAATCTGTCTTTTAACAAAACTTAATACAACACAAAACACTATGATATTCAAGGAAAAAATTGTTAGAGATGAAATGCTACATTCCATCATAATTTTGTGAAAGTTTACAGAAATAAATTAACTCCTTCCTTACTTGTATGTAAAAGGAGTTTTTTGCATTTTTGTTACTTTTTTGAATAACAACTGTCCATATTTTGTTTATATTGCAACTTTATATTGCAACTTTTCTACCATGAATGCTATTAATACAAGTCAAATTAATTATTGTGAGATGTGTTAAAAATGACTTCATATGTGCTGAACACGTACAGTGTGTGAATGTGTGACTGCTTTTATTTATCACTGTTACTTTTGGTTTTGTCCTGAGCTTGGATGCCAAGTTTCAGCAGTAGACAGGAGGGTGTTTGCACAGTTAAATGAGTATATCAGATGCACCAATGCCTGAATATGCCAGATATGGCTATGGGAATACATAACTTGACCATACCCTGTTTGGATTGCGGTAACACACTTTGTGTCTTAGAAACAGTTTGAAAGCTTCCGGGGTCCAATTCGTTTAAAAACACAAATGTTATTTCATTGCAAAAAACATATTTGGGGTTTATATTCATTTTTGCTTTGAAGTGATTTGAAAAAAGTATTAAAACAACTGCATCACACAAATTAAAAGTGTTGAATCATCTAATGCTAGAACTTTAAAACTGCATATAAATTTTTTTCTAGGATTAGACAAGACTGAACAGAAAATATTCATAATTTCATTTTATATTCTGTAGTAAATAAGCAATGCTTTACCTTTAGAGATGAGTTTTCCATCTTTCCTGGCTTCCATCTATTATATATAGACAAGATTTCACAGTTGAAGAGTGACACCCCCATCTGTCATACAACCCATTCCAGTTTTCTCAGAAAATATATAAGCTCAATGTGTGGCAGACTTCATGGAGCAATGAGATTTCAATTCCAAATTGAGTCACTATTAATAAAGTCCCTATGGAGTCTCTAAGATCTGGGAGTTGTAGTTTTGTGAGCTTTTTAGGCTTCTGTCAACAGAGCTCTGGTGCCATGACAAGTTACACATCCCAAGATTCCATAGAATGGAGCCATGACAGTTAAAGTGGTGTCAAACTGCATTATTTCTTCAGTGCAGATGCAGCCTATGTCAGAGGTAAGAATAACATGGTCTTACAGTTGCATGCTCTCTGCATTCATTTTCGCAACTTTCAGCTACTTCCAGCTACTTGATCTTTGGGCACGGTATGGCCTAAGCTGATTTCTCAGGCAGAGGAGGGAATAGTCCTTGGATTTTTGGAATCTCCTTCATCCTCTAAACTCATTTGTAGGATGTTGACATTTTCAGAGGAAAATTTAATCTGAACCTTAAGCTAATTAAATAATAATATTGTAAACACAAATATAAATTAAACAAACTTTCTATTAAGATGTGCAATAAATTTTTCTTCAGGCTGTTAAACCATCATTAGTAACCAACTTGGAAGCTATTTTACTATGGATTTTCACACTGCCTGCATTTCAAATCATATTATCTTTTAGGAGAATAGCCTGCCCACAAATAAGGCCTTGTGAATACCATTTATAATTAAAACATGTTAAAATACATTTCACAGTTTATTGATAGTGAAAATGAGCATCTTCTGTTAACCTATTCCAGGAGGGAATTAGCCAGCATCTTGGACTGGATAGAGCAGTATTAAATGAAAATACATTGGCAAAGCTTTGAGCAGTTTGGAGGTTTTGTTTCTATTATTTTCTAAAGCCCCCATTGGTAGGTGATTTGAAAGCTGTACAAATGTAAAGCAATTAAATAAAATGAGGCCCAATGGCCCAGAAAAGCAATACACTAATAAACAACAAAATAAATATTCCAACTGTTACAGATTCAGACCAGCTCTTGGAGAAGACAGTGTAGATACAAATCACAAAAATAAGCCTTTTAATGCCAAAGGATGATTAAATGTAAGAAGGACCACAGTGGTGATCTTTTTATGATGGTTGTTTATAATTTTCTGTCTCTTTGGCCTTCTTATTATCCCAGTCTTTCCTATGTTTCAACAAAAGGCATATTACCAATCCTCCTTTGACCCTTTGTTGCTTTTTCTTCTACCACTTCTTTTTTTGATATGTTTCAGCCCCTTAAGAAATGTATGGTGTCCAAATTCAATGGATGGATAGGTAGAAGTGATAAGCAGAACTGAAATATACAGTATAAGCAAAAATTTTCAGCTTCAGTTGATGAAACTTAGCTGCATTGGTGGCTACTTAGAACACTTTTCTTGGCATTTTTTTAGTGAATGATAATATTAATCGTCTAAGATAAGGCCATGAGGTATTAGGGTCTTAAGTCTATAGATCCAAAAATTCTTCCTTTTGTCACAAATGTCTGAAGGAGAAGGCATCTCAAAATCTAACAATGACTTCCCCTACTTTTGCATGTACACTCTCTCTCTGTGCTTGTGTGTATGTGTGTTGTCTGTGATCACACCCGACATTACGCTGTTCATATGTTTTTGTGTGCTTCAAGACATTGACTTATGATGGCCCTAACCAGGGTTTTGATGGCAAGATTTATTCAGAGGAGGTTTGTGTTGTCTTCTGCTGGGGAAGCTGAGAGAGCATGATTTGCACAATATCACCCAGCGGGTTTCCATAGCTAAGTGGGGATTTGAACTTTGCTGTCCCAGAGTCCTTGTCCAACATTCAAACCACTCTACCAAGCTGGATCATATGAGTAGACCAACCCATATAAAATAAATCTCATTGGTAATGTATCTCACTTAAATCAAATTCTTGCTAACTCTTAACCTCCTTCAAGAATTGTGCATTATATCATATATTGAAAGTCCCTACGTTTACATAGCATTTATATTGCATGGTGTTTGACCAGTGTTAATTGCCATGGCCACATAATACATTCATTCATGCATCATTTATACCTATGGGGAGAACCAGTGTGAACTCATGATTGAGTCTTTGATTAAAGAAACAGGACTCGTTATTTTTAAATAAGGGTGGCATTATACTTCTTGTATTAATCTTAACCATGGTTTCTTGCATTTTCATCGAAGTAAGTTCTTAAGTAGTTTCAAAGTCTGGGTAAAGCTGATAGTGTTAACCATTTTAATGTCAGTGGAGATATGACACACACCAAAAAAGCTATTAAAAGAGAGAAATTAGCTCCAGAGGGCACTTTGAAGGTAGGCCTTTGATTTGCAAAGTTCGTACAGCAGTACTATAGTGAAGTAAGAGTTAATATTGTAGGGGTGTCATCTACCTCCTAGAGACAGTGGAAGAAGGATCTCTTCCTGATTTTACTTTTAAAATAGGTGATTGTAGTAGAGGATCTTGTGTCTTCTAGTGGAATAATTTAATGTTGATTCTCAAGAAGATGTGTTTTAGTGGAAGGTAGAGAACATACTTAATCTTTATTATAACAACTAATGGATTATAATGTAGAAATCTTTACATGTATATTAGACTTCTGTGATGTCTAGGAGAGGGATGAGAACTAATGCAGAGCAATTCTCACTATTTTTTATTCAGATGCAATACCTTTTGTTCAATGGCATTTGGTCCCTAGTTAAATGTATATCAAATTATAACTATACTATATAAGACAGATAACGTTCTGTCTTATGGCATTTTAGAGGATTAAAAAACATGAGTCAATGATTATATACCATCTTACATTCCACACATGAAAAAGGGGACACATGTGGCCAAGAAACATCAGAATAGGGTCAAGATGGCAAAAGTTATGAATGAGGAAGAACACACAAATGAGAGACTGCAGGTGTTTGCTTTCACTTGAACAAATAGGTAAAGGCAAGATTCTGTCCCTTCTGTCCTCTCCCAACACTGAGTTAATTAAGTGCAAACTACTTTTTCAGTTTAAACTCAGTTTGTAGCAATTGAGGTAAGCTAGGGACAAAGGAAGAAAGTAGTAGTAGGCGAGAGAAGCTGTCACATTTTAAAAGCAGCTGAAAAAGTAGAATTACATTAATTGTGACTGTCCCTGCCAAACTTGGAGGATATATATTTACAAATGCATGCACTCTGTTTTTCTTATATATTGTATAGATTGGCACCCCATAGCAGTTTATAATAAACAAAGTAGAGTCCTATCTCCTCCCCAAATAATACCTTTCAGATCATTAACTTCAGGTTTCTCCATATATATGTGTGTGTGTGTGCTGCTGCTGCTGCTGTGTGTCTTCATGTTGTTTCCAACTTCAGGTGACCCCAGAGTGAACCTATCATATTTTTATGTTCAGAGCAGTGGCTTTCCATGTTTTCCTCTGAGGTTGAGAGAGTGTGACTTGTGACTTGCCCAAGGTCACCCAGTGGGTTTCTATGGCTAAGACAGGGCTTCAAGTCTGTCTAATGCTCAAACCACACCACACTGGCTCTTTCATACACACATGTGTGCTGACACACACACACCTGTCATTGCAAAAGTTTATACTATATATCATTTTACATCTTGCATGGTTTTCAAGGGATGCAGTGGTTTAGTGGTTAAGATGTCAATTCTGATGATCGGAAGGTTAGCAGTTCAAGGCCCAGGTGCTGCATGATGGGGTGAGCTCTTATCACTAGTCCCAGCTTCTGCCAACCTAGCAGTTCGAAAGCATGCAAATGCAAGTAGATAGATAGGTACCACTTCTCAGTGTGAAGGTAACAGCGTTTGGTGCAGTCATGCTGGCCACATTGACCAGCAGAGCAGTCCTCGGACAATGCTGGCTCTTCAGCTTAGTAATGGAGATGAGAACCTCCCTCTACAGTCAGTTACGACTAGACATTCATGTCAAGGGACTACTTTTACCTTTATGCTTTTCATAGATTTTTGGGGAAAAATAATGTAAACAATTCTAATTAAAATCCTTGGGGGCGGGAAGCTTTGAATACAAATAAATTTTGAGGGAGAAAAAGGACACCTTACCTTTGCACACTATGTTGTATATCAGTCGTCATAGAGAACTGTTACCGGAAAATTCCAAAGTATCATGTAAGCAAACAAAACCTTAAACACTTAACAAATATTTATGTAACAGCTGCAGGAGCTGTATAAATTAAATCTGCTGCATGGCCATATAAATTCAAGTGAAATTTATCAGTCAAGTTATTGTCTATGCATAGTAAATTTTAATATTTCCCAGCATATTTCATGGCATTTTGAGTTTTATAATTATTTAGTGTGGGTTTTAAAAGTACTCATATTAATTCTGGCTGGTTTACATTAGCATCAGAGACAGAATGTGGATCAGATCAGAAGTCAAATTGCATTGAGCACACTTGAAAATGCCAGTAAAAAAGAATTGGGCCAAACTACAGTAGATATGGAACAGTGGTTTCTATCTCAGGTACTTTTTACTCAGAGAAAGAATACCAGTGAATACATCTTATTTATCTCCAGACTTTTTCATTTGTTTGTAGAGAACTGTCATCAGAACTGTCACTGAATTTGGCCCAAATGATGCCAGATCATCTGAGTATTCTGCTGATATATTATTATCCACACACTTTGAAATACTCTGACACTGGTAGGTGCTGCAACTCTTCATTTGCTAACCTCTCAGTATTGATACCATGAAATTTCCTGCCTTTAAAAATGTCAAAGCTGAAGGACCATACTGAATAAACCAGTTAAAACCTTATTATCTGTTTGGAGCATAACATTTCAATCCATGGCTTCAGTAAATGTCTTCCACCTCACATGGAAAGTCATTTTCATGGTGTCATAACATCAGCCAGATGAACTGGTGAACTGTGTGTTCTGTGAACAGATCTTCATTTCCTATGGTTTTGTTAAAACAAAGCTGTAATTTGCATTGACATACCCATTCAGCCTATGTATTGTCAATCTCACAAGACATCATATTGCTGCTTTCCTTTCTCAGTCTGGTTTTCTTCAGGACAAGATGCTGCATTTGCGGATTGTTGGCACATTATGTTCATTGCACAGTAGCATTTCATAAATCCTCACACCTGTTTGTATGATAAGGTGATGATAAAAAAGGAGAACTAAGTTTTTTACCCAACAGTTTGCTGAATATATTGTTGTGGCTTTGCTGGCACTTGGCTAAATTGGCCTGTTCACAGGTATGAACAGTCATTCTGCCAGAGCTACTGTTATCTCTGCAGCACTTCTGAGTAAGGTACCAATCCCAGAAATTTCAAAGCAGCCACATGGTTACTACCCTCAATGCTTATTTGTCCCTATTATCTGTATGTGAGATCTAGTCAGGAAGTATATTTTGATAGAGCAATATGCTCATCTCTCTTCATTTGACACCTTCCTGACCTCCTCACAAGTGAGTTCTATAATCTCCCATTTATGTGAATCACATATACTACAAAGATGAAAGGCAAATTGCTTCCTTGTAACTATGGTTCTACTCTGGGCTCTCTGTGACTCACAAAAATGGGTTATCCTGTGCCTGCTCAGTGCATCATAGTCCTGACCACCTTCACTGCCTCTATATAAGGTGTTTCCCACTGATACTGTCAGTTTGTTTTCATCTGCCACTACATCATCATAGTTAAGAACTATGTTCTTTGGTTTGTCATTCTTTGTTGACTGATTCTGGCCCATTTCACCTTCAGCAGTTGTTGTCAGCACTGATGTTCGAAGCCTAGCCCATCCTTTTTCTATTTCTTCTGCTTGCATCTTTCCAGATGTGTATCTCTTGTGGCTCTAAGATCCTGGGATGAGATGGACACTTGAAGTGTCATCTCTGCCTTGGCAAAGCTCATGTGGTTGCCTCTTGTGCCCATGTTTTGCTTTTTTGCCTAAATCGAGATGGAATGAGAGAGTTGTATCTGAAAGCACTCTTATAAGACCAAGCCCTCAGGTCTCAAATACCATGTACTCAGCCTTCAGAATGTGTACGTATGAACTCTGACTATCCTGTTTACCTTAGCTGGCAGACAGCAAGAAGCAGGAGTTCAAAGAGAAAGTCCAGACTCCAAAGCCTAGTCAAATTTCAAGAAGCAAAAGGGATAAGCATAAACGTCCATTCCAAGGGTCTAGAAAGCTGAGTCCAATTCAAGGTATCAGAGTTCACAGTGATGACAGAACCTTCAGTAAGGGTTGTCGGCCACCAGTGAATGAAGCAGCTGGCTCCTTTTAAGGAACCTTAGCATGCCTCAGCTGTTGTCAAGTAGTTCTTCTCTTGGCCTCCAGCCGGGATGAGCATCTCAATAATTCTTTGGCATGTCGTCTCTCAGTGGGTCCTGGTACTGGCATGGTAGGATTTGCCTCTTCCTCTTCAGAATCCTGCTTGACCTTGGAGACTGCAAGGGAATCCCTCAGCCCAAGGTCATCTTCTGAACCACCAGGTATCCTCAGGTATGTCTCTGCCTCAGACTCACGAGTCCCTCTCCTCATCAGACCCAGGGCAGACCATGACACTGACAGAGAGAGCACCAATATTTGTTGGCCTTGATCCCATCATCTGGATCCTCTCTTTGTCCTTCTGGCAAATGTTCATAGGAAGAGTTTGTATCCATAGAGGATAAGGCATCACAGACCCGTTCTGATACTGTGGTGGTATGTCGACCCTGCTTACACCTGACCATTCACTGGAAGTTGAATTAGAGGGAATAATTTCTCAGTGCAAACACAAGAAGTGCTCTAAAGATGAGGACCAGCACCACCCTCCACCTCCAGGATTTCTTCTCAAGTTGCCACTGAGATTGTCTCCTTGCAAAAGCCCTCCTCTCCAGTTCTGGAAGCTGGAGGATCCAGTATCCCAAGAGTCCTTCCTCCTCAATTGTTGGAGACCCTGCATTTTTCCAAATCTACTGAAGTTGTTTTGACCTCTTGCTCACATACTGATAATATATTGGAGGGTGAATTTGTGGAGTTTTCTATTATGATATTTTTTTGAGCCATAAGAGAGGTGGGAAATAATAATAATAATAATAATAATAATAATAATAATAATAATAATAATGAATGTCTTCGTTACACCTCCTCCTAGACAGCCTCCCTCTGTGTATTCCTGAGATTAGACCTCTGCTTTCACTGCTATCTCCACCAGGTTGTCAGACACTGCAGTCTTGATCAAGATCTTCCTTGACTTCTACCACTGATTCTGATTCATCCTTGAGTTCAAGGGACCATTTACGGAGATAATTGTTGGTCCTGACACTCTTGGTACCATGGTCAATGGTATTGTAAACATCACAGTTATCAGGAGATAGCTCTTAATGCTGTAGATCAAGATAATCCTTAAGAAACCTTTACCCCTACAGAATGCATTTATAATTCATTTTTAAATTCTCTCTCCTCCCTCTTCTACTCACACACACACACACACACACACACAGAGAGAGAGAGATTTGTAAAACTGAGTTAATGGTAAAGATGATTTACAGAGAATGTTGTTTTAAGTATGATTCAGAATTTGATAATGAATACTTAAGTTTGCTGTCAAAGCTAGTGTTTTAATCTAAATTTTCCAGAAATGTTAAGGATCCCCCCATTTACATTACTTAATGCCTTATAAGAAACTTCCATATTATTGTTTTATTCAAATAGGCTGTCAGATTGATGAATCCTAGGTATTAATTAACTACATGTTGTAATGAAGCATCTAATATAATGAGATCCTGTCATTCCCAGCTCTATCCACTGTTTGGCTTCTTATTCAGATCTGTATGAATGGTGCAATTAAACATTTGGTATACCCCTTATTTAGGAAAATTGGTCGTTTAGGGACCTATGATGGGGTGGGGGGAATCTAATTTTTGATTAAAAAGGTTTGGCTAGCAAGATCTTTTATTTGTCCTTCATGAAAATGAAGATGGTGTAATGTTACTCTTCTTTTTCTGATGGTGGAAGCAATTATATGTAAATATGTAAAAACAATAAACCATGGAATGAGAACAAAATAACATATACCTGTATACCAAATTAACATAAATTAGTGGTATGGGACAGATGGGTTACTCATATTTGTAGCACAATATATAGAGGGAAGGATCAGGGCTCAAATCTCAAGCCCCCCTTGAACAACTCTCTTAACCCCCTGCCCCCCAGAATCCCACCCCAGTGGGAACCACTGGCTTATAAAATAGACTAATAGAAAGCTAACATAAATTTTATTGTTTACAGCAAACAATAAATTTACAGAATAATAGCAGCAGAAATTGGCATAGTTCTAAATACTATAAAGGTAGAGGGAATCTGTATGTCTACATAATCCATCAATAGAGAAGCCTATTATTTTACATTGATGCCATGAAAGGCTGACTATAGTTTCAAATCTTTACCACTAATATTCCTTTGAGCCTTTACCTCCTGGCTTTTTCTGGTTTGAGTTTTACTAAAAGCATATTTCAAGCTCTGCAGCGCCTGCTAATTACTTATAACCTTGTGCTTCTTTGACTTTCGTTCCTTTTTCAGTTTTAATTTTTCGTACACTGCCTGTGTTTCACACATGGAAAGGAGAAATAACTGTACAATATAATATACCTTTTTCATAGTCATATTGCCTGTTGCTACAGCTTTTTATATGCTGTAAACCCAGAATAATGTCAGTCATATTGTCTGAGTGGAAGTGGTGAGTATTCTAAAATTTCCTTGTTGAGACAAGCTGTGAATCTTACCTTTCACTTCTGTGTGATTCTTTCTAAATGTTTTTCTTAGTTGTCGATCCTCCCACAATACATGAACTTAATTTCATTTCATTCAACTTATTAAATGTTATTAATGACTCCAGGACAAGCTCTCAGGAGCATAAATGCTAATGAAAATCTGATGGGATTTGAGTCATCAGAATATTTTGATGCAATGATTCTCGCCTCAGTGATCTCTCACAGCAGTTTTAATGCAGATGTTAAGTAAAATGGATCAGCAAGTAGAAGCCTCTGAGAGTCTCTGCAGCATAGTTTTCAATGTCAGACAGCAGTCTCTTCCCCTGTCAATCTTGTGAGGAGAGGAATTATAGAAAAGCATTGCCTCACCACCTGTACTTGGTCAGAAGGTTACCTTTACCAGCATCCTGAAAGCCACTGGAGATGTCCGTGACAGTGATCACCTTGCTTCTAAGTCAAGGCTTAGTTATTTGTGTAATTAACTACATGCCACCTTTTAGGAACAAGTGACTAGAGGGCAGCTTATAAGATCATACAGTAAAATGTATTATAGTAGTTACAAAATCAAAATCAGTTAAACAACAATAGCATCCAATTAACTAACATAAAAATACAGACCAGTTAAAATAAGACACTTCAGCACTAGCAATCCTGTTTTGGTGTGTTGTCAGTTTCTTCCTGAATGCCATTATAGAATCTCTCGATATCTTCTTCCTCTGCCTTTGTAGTTGGTGCATATACTTGGATAATGGTAATGTCTATGGGTTTTCCCTGGAGCCTTATTGACATGATTCAGTCTGATTTTACATTGTATCCTTTGACTGCTCTTGCTACATCTCTTCTCACTATAAAAGCCACCCTGTTTCTATGCGTCCTTTAGTTTACTCTGTAGTATCTGAGTCAAAAAGACCAATTTCTTTCCATTTTAGCTTTTTCACTCTAGTATTGCTAAGTGTATTTGTTCCATCTCCTTTTTAACTACTAGTATGTCTAGCTTCCCTTGGCTCATGCTTTTTACATTCCACATCCCTAAAATATGTGTAGCACTGCTTTGGTTGTTATTCATTTTGTTGAGAGTGAATGCTGCTTGACTTCTCATCTTGTTGAGTTCTTCTGTGCCCTTGATCAGCTCTCTATTTGTGATTTCCCACTAAGGCTCCTCTTTTGCTCTCTGTGTTTTAGTCCTACCTTATTTTTCATTTTGGCTTGTCTCTTTGACACTTTGTAGTTGCTCAACTCTGGTGTAATAGATTTTGTAGTTCTGTTACAAAGTTCTGTTTGAAAAAAGCTGCATTTAAGTGATGATTAATGTAGAAGCAAATGGAACTGATCCACACAAGGGCAGTGTTTTTGTCTATTAATCATTTTTAATGAAGTAAATATTTAGTAATTGAGTAGTTTGTAGCATTAATATAAATGCAGTTATTCTAGATTAGTCATTTGAATTTTCAAACTTCTAAACTAGCTATCTGCAGTTCTATATCTTTTTATACTTTGTTTGAAGTAATAATTGGACTTCTTTTGCCTTAGGCTCTTAGCTGGATATTGGCCACACTGAATCTGCTTCAATATGTTTGAAAATGTACTGAAGTCAAGAGGAATCCTTTCAGGTGTTTGTTAAGGAGACTTCAAAAATTGTTTAATATAGCCCTATTGAAATTTCTTACTAGAAGCAATTCAGTGTTAATACTTTCTTTTTGTTTAAGAGAAGACTACAGAATGGCTTTTAATTATTTTTATATAGGCCTTTATCTGTTAATCTTTGCCATCTTTGTGTATCTGTTATAATTGAAAGTATATAAAAGACAGCTGCTTTTTAGGCTTACTCCAGCTTGCTTGCTTTCAGTTTGATTGTCTTTGAATTAATGGACTTTGAAAAATGCTCAGAGCTACTGATTTAATATTCTTTTGATTGAACTGTTAATACTATTAACTAGTGTTCTGCAGGGCACAGAAACTTAGAAAACCCAGTAGAAGTTTTTATGTTGTTCACAATTAGATATACAAGTAAAAAAAAATCATGCTATACTTCTGCATCTTATTCTGAATGCCATATAAATACTGTTTTCAAAGCTACCTGGAATAATATAATGCTCTCACCTGTAATATCTTTTGTTTTGAGCTACTCAAGCGTCTTCAAAAGACCTGCTCATTAGTGAAAGAATGGCTTTATCTGAAGTTTGGTGGGACCCTTCTTAGGTGTCAAAATGCCAGAATGTTTGGACTGTTAGGTTTCTTGATTGGTTAAGTAAGCCCCCCTGATCTATGCTTAAACTTTAAAATAAAAATAAAAATAGGTGTACTTTCTCCATCCTCACTATCATTACAATTTCATTATGTCTTTGCTACAACTTTGGCCTTGAGGTTCTACTTTGGGAAGTTCATGCTGTGTGCTTTTAAGATATGTTGAAGTGAAGTTTGATAACTTTCTTGTTTTTGCCTTTTATGTACACTCCTGAGTTATTCTTTGGTTATTCTGTTTGCTCTGCATTTTGTCATTTTTTCACTGACAATTCTTTCATTCTTTCTCTGTCATTCTGTCCCTGACAAATATACTTACTTATAATTGCCTTGTGTGAACATACATTATTAAGAAGATGTAAATCTCTTGGAAGATCTGGACTCTTGAAAAGAGAAAGTGTAGGTAAGGTGCTCTATGGATATCCTGCAAGGCTGTGACTAATTTGGACAAAGGGAGTGGTGACAGTTTTATATTTCAGGAGCTATTAATCTGGATTATTTCTGCTACACTCCTTATGCCCCATTGAAACTTGGGTTCTATAGATATGTAACAGTCTATAGGAATTTGCTTTTCCTAAACTTTTGATCTATGAATGTTAATGATATACTTTATAGTTATTAATTTGATTTTGGGTAGCCACCTTGAATCTCGTTTACAAGTGAAAGGTGAGAAAATGAAATACACTGAGATTTTAATATACTAGCATTGACAGTATTCTTCCAGTACATTATATATCTCTGTTATCTTCAGTCTGTTATATTTAAATAATATGTGTTTGTTGCTGGGATCAGTTCTAACAGTAACCTTGTTTATGATGGCATGTTGGATTGCAGAGAAATCCATTGAGGGGTCTAGTTGATGGATAGAACATTTCCTTTCCCTCTCTCAAAAAAACAAATTGGCCCATTTTTTTAACCATCAGAGCTGCCTTCCCTTCTGGAAACATAAGATGATTGTTCTTTTCCACCTGGACTAACTGGCTGGAATGAAGCTGAAAGGAAATTGGCATTTTATTGTGTTACTTTTAAAAATCAAATAATCTCCCCCCCTGCAAAGAAGCAGACAAGGCATTATAAAATTGAATATTGACAAAATGTTAAGAAAAGTATAGTTCTTATAGCCTATAATTTTAATTTCTGTACACTACCCTGAACTTTTGTAATGGGGCAGGTTAGAAGTTAAAATAAACTATTCTGTTATTTGTAGTCCACTCCATGTTTTCCTATCAGTTTTAGCATACAGTAATCTGTATTAATTACAAACCAGGACTTCTTCTGGGATTCAAGCTCTCTTTCTCCCCACATGTGCTGTACCTGGCTAGGTAGCAATTAAAATATTATGAGAATTATAAATCAGACACTTGTTTGAAATGAAAGTTGTTGTTTAAACAAATGTATTCTCTTTACATCACCTTTCTGCATTTTCCTGAACTCACAAATATTTTTACAATGTTCAGAGAGTGAAAGCACACTTATTTTCATTGTGTTAATCTTTGAGTGCCAACTTTCAGCACTTTGGGAGGATGTTTTATTGAATCCAGTGTTTCCTCTAAGTAAATGTGTATGAGGATGGCATCATAACTCACTCCCTAGACAATTCAGATGAAGAGGAGAAGGAGGCAGCTTGTGAGGAATCTGTTGCTCCTGATAATGAAGGTCTCTCAGAGTTCCAGGATTTGGAAGCTGAGGCAGTTGGGGTCCCTGCTGTCCAACAGGAGGTGGCAGAAGCTGAAGATGCTGATGACATGCCCCTATACTTTGCTGAGTGCCTTAAGAGATAAATGCCAACCCCAGCAGCTGTTGAGTTGGTGATGCCGATTAATTAGGTATCTGGTGCTGTTGAGGGAACTACCCATAAATCTCTCAGCAGCCCCCAATGTCTTTGATGCTGTCTCATCTGGGTGATTGACTGTACTTTGGCATTTGTGTTTCCTTAGCCTTGGACTGGCTTCTCTTTGACAGCTTAATTTACTTCTTGCTGGCTTCTGATATCTGGACTGCTGACTTGTTATAATGACTCCTGGACCAGCTGATGACCACCCTTTTGTTTCACCCTCCATCTTGTTGGATAATGTGTGACTGAGCTCTGAGAAGTCCTGGAGAACAAGAGAGTTCCCAGCAGACTGGAGGAATGTAAATGTTGTCTCTATGTTCAAAAAATGAAAAGAAGAGGACCCAAATAATTATTGTCCAGTCAGCCTGATATCTATTCCAGGAAAGATTCTAGAGGAGATTATTAAACAGTCTATAAGCACTTAGAAAGGAATGTTGTGATTATTAAAAGTCAGTATGGATTTCTCAAAAACAAGTCATGCCAGACTAATCTTACCTTTTTAAAAACTGAGTTACAAGCATGGTAGATGAAGGGAATTATGTAGATGTAGTGTATCTTGATTTCAGTAAGATCTTTGACAAGGTCCTCCATGAAATTCTTGCAAACAAGCTAGTAAAATGTGGATTAGACAAAGCTACTGTTAGGAGAATATGTACTTGGTTCACCAACTGAACCCAAAGGGTGCTCATCAGTGGCTCCTCTTCCTCCTGGAAAGAAGTGACTAATGGGTTTCCATAGGGTTTTGTCCTAGGCCCAGTGCTATTCAGCATCTTTATCAGTGACTTGAATGATAGAAAAGGGTATGGTTATTAAATCTGCAGATGATACTAAATTGAGAGGAATAGCTAATACCCCAGAGGATAGGATCAGAATTCAAAATGATTTTGTAACAGATTAGGAAGCTGGGCCAAAACTAGCAAAATAAATTTCAACAGGGAGAAATGTAGGCTATTTAGGCAGTAAAAATGAAATAGATAGATATAGGATGGGTGCCACCTGGCTTGGCAGCAGTACACACAAAAGGAATATTAGGAGTCTTAGTAGACTACAGCCTGAACACGAGTCAGCAATGTGATACAGCAGCTACGAAAGCCAATGAAATTATATGCTGTATCAATTGGAGTATAGTGTCTGGATTATACCACTTTATTATGTTTGGTCAGACATCACATGGATATTGTGTCCCGTTCCAGTTACTACAATTCAAGAATGATGTTGAGAAGCTGGAGCATGTCCAGAGTGAGGTGAATAAATAGTGGGAAGTCTAGAAAACATGTCCCATGAGAAGTGGCTTAGAGATCTGGGTATGTTTAGCCTGGAGAAGACAAAGCTAGGGGTGACTTGATAGCCATGTTTAAATATGTGATGTCATATTCAGGATGGGGGATGGAAAACTTGTTTTCTGCTGCTCCAGAGACTAGGACACAGAGCAATTGATTCAAAAAAGAGATTCCATCTAAACACCAGGAAGAAACATGCTGACAGTAAGAGCTGTTCAACAGTGGAACACGCTGCCTTGGAGAGTGATGGTGTTTCCTTCTTTGGAAGTCTTTAAACAGAGGCTGGATGGCTATCTGTCACGGATGCTTTGAATTGTGTATTCCTGCATGGCAGGAGGTTGGTCTGGATAGCCCTTGAGGTCTCTTCCAGCTGTATGATTTTATGACTCCATGACCTGGACTGAATTGACTACCTGGCCATTCTTGCATTATAACCCTTTACTTCCCAGGATGCTTGCTGATTGGAGCATAGGACAGCTGGCTTGTTAGGTTCATAATTTTCCCCTCCTCACAGCTTCATATGTTAAAAAATAATATAGATTGAGGTCATAAAATAATTTAACACTTATCAAAAGGTAGAAAGTAGACTACTATATTTAAAAAAGATATGCTACATTTGAGAAAAATGTGTCAATGTCATAAAAAAACAAAAAACAGATAAGCCGTGTGCTTTAAAAGATAAATGTTATGTTAAAATGCTGGGAAACAGATCGCAATGTACTCTTCTGAATTCAAAATATGAGGCACAAGTGAAATTTTTGCACCAGATGGAACTGAATCCATAAAACTCTTAAAGTAATTGTGTAGGATGTGCAAACAGCTGACAAACTCTAAGCCAAACACTCATGATTTGTGGAATGAATATTCATTAATGCTTGTCTTTTAATGAGAATAGTTCAACCAATGTTTAATTCTGAAACCTACAGATCCTTTTAATTTGTCAGTTTATCTCTTCTATCTCTGTTATGCTGATTGTTTTTATAACAAGCCTCTTTTCTAAGCCTCTTAAGCATTGCTTATTGTTGCCTGGGTCCATAATCTTTATGGAATTATAGTTTGAGACTATTTTTTAAAGAAAATAACCACATTCCCTATATATGTTCCTCAGTATATTTTTACTTTTGTGTTCTGTCATGACAAACTTGAACAAAGTATACATTTTTTTTCTTTAGCTGAAGCTTATCTTTTACTGCTTTCGTTATATTTCATGCCATAATATAAAACTCTATCTGGATAGTTTTATTAGTACTTTACTTCATTATGTTATCACAGTCTATACACTGACTGGAGGTTTGACTGATGGTCAAAGATGGTCAAAAGAAGGAACTGCCTTTGTGAAGAACTTGCATACACTGTGTCAACAGAGGATGCAACCTATTAATAAAAAAATGTTGTGGCCATGAATGTCCTGAGTTTCAACTGATCCAAAAAGATAGTTTTAGCACTTGCTTTGCCACCTTTCTGAACATTATGTTGAACTTCTGCTTTTGAACACTATATCTAACACCTCTCACTTTTTCATCTTAAATCATCTAAAGGCCTAAGCGGACTGCCAGAAATAGTGCACATTAAATTGAGGCACTGCCCTGGCTCAGTGCTAGGGAATCATGGGAACTGTATTTTTTTCTGGGACATTGAGCCTTCATTGTCAGAGAGCTCTGGTGCCACAATAAATTACAGTTCCCATGATTCCCTAGCACTGAGCCAGGGCAGTGCCTCAATTTAATGTGCACTATTTCTGGCAGTCTGCTTAGGCCAAGAGTAAAATAAATAATACAAGTACTGTTGTTGTGTGTCTTCAGGTTGTTTCCAACTTATCGCAATCCTAAGGTTACCCTATCTCTGAATTTTCTTGGCAAAATTTGTTTTTTGCCTTGCCTTCCTCTCTGAGGCTGAGAGCATGTGGTTTAACCAAGGTGGGTTTCCATGGCCAAGCAGGAATCCGAACCATACTATACTGGTTCTCAATAAAGGTATAACAAGACCTATATAAACATCATGTGATACCTTACCTGAAACTATAAAATTGTCATTCTAGTAACATGCAGTTAGGCTGGAGAGCAGCTGAAAACACTGAGCTTTTAACATTTTGCTGGACCTCTTACAATGTTATCAGATTTGAAACTAAGCTTCATTAGACCAAACCCATCATAAAGAGAATTCTCTGCACTGAATGTGCTTCATTAGGTGCCATAACAAAGAGGATTTGGTATACAGGGGGAACTTTTACTGTAATGTTCTCAGCAGATCATAAGTGTATTACAGACTAATTCTTAAAGCAGGCTTTCCAAAGCTAGTCCACAAGATCTTCTACTTTAAGTTAAATTCCATGGACATCGCTTTACTTTACAGATGACTGACATGTTCCCTTAGTTTTCTCTTTGCCCCAATATCAATTTAGAAGCACAGAATTTTCTGTGGCAAGAAGAAGGAAAGAGCCAGTTAAATTCTTGTATCTATTGGGTAGAAAATTCCCTGACATGTACTAGCAGCTTTAAAATTGCCATGTAATAAAGAAAAAGTAAGAGCAACCTTAGTACCAACCTCTTTAAACCTCTTGAGTTTCTAGCTGAACAAGATACAGGTTTTTTTTTCTTTTGACATAGAGACAAATTAATTCTGGCCAAGAAGTTAAATATAGATAAATTTCCAGGGAAAAGGTACTTTGAAGCCTGTGAGTGCTCAGAAATGCATTTAAGATATCAAGCTAAGCTGATTCACAAAATCAATGCCTCCCACCGTATGATCCCATTCTCTTCCAACCAGTCCCTTAGGCTATTAATTCAGATCCTTCAATGTCAACCTCTTCTCATCCTTCAGTATCAACCCTGAAAACTGTGATGCTGGAATTTCATCACTGGAGATTCTCCACTGAGACCAATGCAACTGCTACTCACTCAGGCTGTTGCAGATAATATTTGTACAGAAAAAAATGGAAATAACATTGCCACAGTCCTGTTGATCAAGCACTTTCACTATCTTATAGAATGTGCCTTGTACTGCTTAAAAGGAAGAGGTTGGGATTTTGATGTGAGGTGGGATGACTCATTGTGTGGACCTCATCTTCATTTTTTTAATAGGCATCTCAAATTTTCCTCTTAAGTGGGAAAAGTATGTATAGATTGACTAGATGTAGACTAGGGGTAGGCAACCTTTCCCCTTTAAGGGCCGAGGGACTTCAGCTCCCAGAAGCCTCAGCCATGTTGGCCAATAATCCCATGTTGGCCAATAGCTCCTGGGATTCTGGGAGCTGAAGTCCCTCGGTCCTTAAAGGGGAAAGATTGCCTACCCCTGATGTAGACATACAGCAAATTATACTATGGAGAGCCATTGCTGGTAGGAAAAGCGATACCATTTCTTATGTTGAAAATATTTAAAAGGTGACATACTTCATCTTGTTGCCTGGTACAAATTATTCATGCTTGGAAAAATATCCTCGATACATGCCTAAAAATTGTAAGTTTGCTCCGTTTCTAAATGTTACAGGTACTGTCTTTGACAGTTATCTTATTTTAATCTTTGGAAGTGCTAGTTTAAATTTCTCTGAGCACCTTCTGATGCAGAGTTGTTTTTCATCCTGTCTGTCCTTCTTGCTGCTTTCTAATCCTCATGGGCAGGAGTTATGGCAGGGCTTTTAAAGGGGAAAGATGAGTTTGCTCCTTGAAAAGAGGCTCTCCCATGACATTGACAGTCCACCTTTGACTATTCCTTAGATATGCTGAGTTAGAAGAACTGAGGATTAAAGGGGCTGTGCTGGGTTTTTTCTTTCTCACACCGTAAATGCCACAACCTTTACCTCAAATCTGCATGACAATTTCTGGACTGGACAGTAAAGGCTTGCGGTTTTGATTTAAGAACATATGGAAAGCCATGTTGCATCAGACAAAAGCTCCCTCTAGTCTAGCATTCCATTCACACAGTGGCTAATTAGGTATTTATGGAAAACCAACAAGGAGACCCTGAGTGCAACTGTTTATGCTTCTAGTGGTGTTAAGGAGCATTTGATATTCAACATAACATAGAGCCATCATGCCTAGTAGTCCCTGATGACCTTATTCCTCTCCCCTGCAAGCATGACCACTTTGTGAGTAAGGATATATTGATTAAGTAATATTATTCTGTCTTAGATAATCAGGTGACATGCATAAGACTGTAATGATAAAGTTCTTCTCCTATGATGCTTAAATACTAGCATTAAAAGTCTGGAGGACAAACTGGAAACTAATGGAACTGCAGATGTTTCCTCTTTATATAGATGATAATCTGAAAGGTGAAACAACACAGGCATTTTTTTCCATTTTGGTGTCCCCCAATTGTCTCTGAACAAGTTTGCACCCAATAAACATGTTTCTCTACTTCCTGAGCTAGTCCCTGGAGATACGCTGTGAAAAAAAAAAAAAAAATCCACATCAGCAGCTGCAGGTCCTGTTATAAACATAAAAAGTAAAAAAGTGCCCACAGGATCTAGCAATAATAGAAGAGTTGGCATGTTTTAATTGTGCTGATTCTGCATTTTTTTTAAAGGGAACCTGTTTTTGACACCTTAGAAGAGATGTTTGTCATCCAAAGCATGCACACTGTAACAATTGTTTCATACATTTTTATAAAATTTAAGTGAGTCTTAGAAAAAGTATCTGGGTGATAGTTCTGTATATAGAGTAAATGAATGAATTAATACTGACACTTGCCCAGAAAACCCTGTGATAGATTGACATAAGTTGGAAGTGTTTTGAAGGCACACAACAACAACAACCCAGTATTTTATGGCCAGAATACCATATCTAGTAGGATTTTTGTTTCTCCCACTACAATTTGAATCTCAAACTTCCTCCAACTGCATATGGTTTTAGAAATTCTTTTCATTTTCAATAGTTTATATGCAGAATATGGGAGAGGGTTGAGAAAAGCAATTCAAATGGTGGTCATTTATTTGGTTCTAGAGATCATGGCCGTATATGCCATAGATGGATGATGGCATATATAGGATCACATATTTTGATCCTTTCTGAAAAAAACAAACAAAACAGATATGATATGTTGTACAGTATTTTCTGTTGCTAGCATTTTATACTGGTAATAGCACACACATGCACAAAATATAATTCCTTATTTCAAAAGGAATTCTACTATCCATTGCAAATCATAATGTAAGTAGATGGCATTCTATTGCTTTTCTAATAAAGCATTTCATCTTTCATACTTCTGTAGTTTGCAGATTTTCAACTTATTGTTACTGCTTTTAAATACTGAGTTTTACAGATGCTAGTTAAAAACTTTAGAGCTTGGGGATTTTCATATATCAATTTGTCTATCAGCTCTTCAGCACCTAAATTGTGATATGAATCAGTTCAGGATATGAATAGATTGAAGATTCTTGTCTGACATTTCTTCTTAACTTTAAAACTCGCATTTATTATCCAATAAAATGTTATCTAATACTTCTCTGGGTAACTGTATAAGGGAAATTGGTTTTGTCTTAGAAATATTACAATCTGTAGGATCACAGAATCATAGATTTGGAAGAGACCACAAGGGCCACCCAGTCCAACCCCCTGACGTCGAGGAGGACACAATCTCAGCAGTCCCTGCAGATGGTCATCCGGTGTCTGTTTAAAAATCTACAAAAGATGAAGTTCCACTACATTCTGAGGTAGCATATCACATAGCTCTTATCATCAGACAGTTCTTTCTAATGTTTAGGTGAATCTCTTTTCCCGTATTTTGAATTCATTGCTCCAGGTCCTAGTCTCTGGAGCAGCAGAAAAGAAGCTTGCTCCATCCTCAATGACATCCTTTCAAATATTTAAACATGGCTTTCATGTTGCCTCTTAATCTTCTTGTCTCCAGGTTAAATATACCCAGCTCCCTAAACCGTTCCTCATACAGCATGGCTTCCAGAACTTTCACCATGGTGATTGACCTCTGAACACACTCCAGCTTGTCAATATCCTTCTTGAGTAGTTGTACCCAGAACTTGACACAGTATTCCAGGTGAGGTCTGACGAAAGCAGAATAGAGTGGTACAGTCAGCCCTCCACCATCCATGATTCAACCATCCATGGCTTGAAAATATTAAAAAAGAAAATATTCCAAAAAGCAAACCTTGATTTTTCCATTTCATATAAGGGACAGAATTTTACCATGCTATTGTTTGTAATGGGACTTGAACATCCACAGACTTTACTATCAACAGTGGGTCTTGGAACCAAACCCCAGCAGATGCCAAGGGTCAACTGTACTATTACATCCCATGATCTAGATCAGGGGTAGGCAACCTTTCCCCTTTAAGGGCCGAGGGCCTTCAGCTCCCAGAAGCCTCAGCCATGTTGGTCAATAGTCCCATGTTGGCCAATAGCTCCTGGGATCCTGGGAGCTGAAGTCCCTCGGCCCTTAAAGGGGAAAGGTTGCCTACCCCGATCTAGATGCTATATTCTTATTAATGAAACCTAGAATTGCATTTTTGTTTTAGCTGCCATACCACACTATTGACTCATGTTTAGCATAATAGGAGTTTTAGGATTCCTAATATCCCTTTCACATGTACTGTTGTCAAGCCAGGTAGCCTCCTATATCTGCATTTCATTTTTTTTCCATAAAATGTATAGTAGTACCTTACATTTCTCCCTGTTGAAATTCATTTTGTTAGTTTTGGCCCAGCTCTCTACTCTATTAAGATCATTTTGCATTCTGATAATGTTCTCTGAGGTATTAGCTACTCCTCCTAATTTAGTGTGATCTGCACATTGGATAAGCTTGTCCTCTGTTCCTTAATTCAAGTATTTATAAAGATGTTGAGTAGCAATCGCCCCAGGACAGAACCCTGTGGCACCCTGATAGTAATTTCTATACAGGATGAAGAGAAGAGTTTGGTTAGTCAACCAATTACAAATCCACCTAACAGTAGCATTGTCTAGCCAAAATGTTACTAGCTTTTTTGAAGGATACCATGGGGGAACCTTATCAAATGCTACACTGAAATCAAGATATGCTACATCCACAGCATTCCCATTATCGACTAAGCTTGTAACTCCATAAAAAGAAAAGAGAGAGAAAGAAAGAAAGATAGATAGATAGAGAGAGAGAGAGAGAGAGAGAGAGAGAGAGAGATTAGCCTGGCATGAAATGTTTTTGAGAAACCCATATTGATTTTTAGTGATCATGGCATTCCTATCTAAGTGCTTACAGACTCTTTGTTTAATTATCTCCTCTAGAATCTTCCCTGGTATTAAAAAACAAAAAGTTCTGCTCATTTTCCCCAAACAAAAGAACTCTAGCCATCATAAGTGTTTGTTACAAGTGAAGATAGCTCCTGTGGTGACAGCAAGTGACAGACTTAATAACACTCCTGACTTTTAAAGTTAACATTTTAACTTTGTATAGCTAAGGCTTTTGAAAATTGACAAAGCTCTGGCTCTTACCTTGATGTAATTTTCAAGAGGAGCCCTGACTGCAACCTATGGTTTCAAAGTTAGGAATAGATCAGTAGGTGGCAAATGCACACAGATTTTTCTTTTTCTTTCTGCAAACTAGGAAAATTATACTTCCCTATCTGAGGAGTAAACCAATTTGGTAGGTGAAGAACCTATTATTGCTAATAGGGATGTTTAGTCCCCACTAATGCTATGAAGGACTTGAAAAGTATAGTTTGTAAGGAAAAATATGCCACTTGACTAAAATTGTAATGGTATTAAATGTTTTTGTGTGCTACCGGATACAACAAGAGAACTGAATATAAATTGCCAAGAAAAATGAGGCTGTTGTAGAGAATCTGAAGTTCTGTTAACTACAGCTGGGTTCCAAAGGCCTTTAAGGGTGTCCTAACATCTTGGGTGCAACACTGGGAATTTTGACTAGGATTATACACATTTTAATTTGATCTACTAACAGTGTAATTTTAACTGAAAGATGGAGCCACTGTATGGGGTTAGGGCAAAGCAAAGCACTTCTGCTAACTGATCTCAGAGATTTGCTGACAGAACTGCTCTGCTGGCTATGTGCCTTCAGTTCACCTTTTGTATTCTTTTTTGTGACCGTGCCAGAACAGAAGATGGGAGGAGTGGGGCATGAGTATAGGGCTCATCTTGGGTCATTCTCATAATACTAAACTATGCTTTAGTATTATGTGTAAACTAGTCTATATATTGATTGATCATCTACTATCTCCAAGAGAACAATGACAGAGATCTAATTCCCTTTTATTTGTGCATATTTTAGAGAGTGGTAGTAGTTAGTAGTTGGATGGGGGACCACCAGCAAATACCGGTGCTGTGGGCTATATATCAGAGGAAGATACTGGCAAAACTACCTCTGAATATTCCTTGCTTAAGAATACCTTATGAAATCCATGGGGTCACCACAAGTCAACAGGGACTTGAAGGCACACACATATGCACCCTAGGCTTGAAGAAATCTGAATCTGGCTCCTGCCATACTCCATTCTTTCTGTGTCCTCTTTTGGCTGTTCTGCCAGGAGATCTTGGATTGCACTGTAACCAGCCATTCTTGGTAGCTGACAGTGATCCTTTTTTCCCTCATGTTTGCTGCTTATGCTAGATAACTCTGAGGATAAGCCTAGCACCATGTTACTCCAAAGCTCATTGTGACTTGAGAAGACTGTAGGTATCCTTCTTTCCCAGCTTAATCCAGGATTGAAGAAGTATTTCCATTACACTGATCTTTGAAGGAAGGATATGTTGATGCCCAGGGAATTATACATTTCATTAAATTGCCAGTCTTTTCAGCATGTGTTTATCATGTTATCCACTCCTTTTATAGTAAAAATCTCTTTTGTTTCTGTAAATCTCCTTACATTAATTCAACATCCTTTTTGAGATTTTTGCCAGAATGCCTTTGGAAGAATTAACTGTGTAGTTAATATCTAACTATTCTATCAAATCAAAAAGAGGAGAAGCAAAGCAGGCATTTTTATAGACAAGTTCCCAATTCTATTAATTCAAAACCAGCCATTAAAAAACAGAACCAAGCAGTAAAAACAACAATAAAACTCTCAAATAAGACCAGTAAAATATACAGTTGCCCCCTACATTTCCACGGACTTGAAGTCCGTGTCCTTCACCCATTTGAGGGGGGGGGGGGAATGGGGCATGTGCCCGCAACATGTGCTGATGGACACCCGTGGGCACATGCCCCCATCCAAGCCCATGGGGCTTGAATATTTGCAGTTTTCCATTTTTGTGGGTGGTGGTGGTGGTCCAGAATGGATCCCCTTCAAAAACAGAGCGGTGACTGTATTATTTTTAAAAGTAATACATCAGTGTTATTCATTACTTTCAAAAAATGATTATGTTACTCCTTATTCCTTAAACAGCAGCATATTCATAGTGCATTGCTTATATGTTAGTTTTCAAATACTGACAAAATAGACTTAAATGGCACACCACAAGTGATTCCTCAAGACTTTTATAAGTAATGAGTAAAATGTGACTTACTATTCTAAACATGTTATGAAGCTATCCATTAACCTCCTTCAGAAAAAATAAAGTTTTGCCACCACTAATCCCTCTCCAAATTGGGATAGTAGTATTTTTTCAAATAAAACTAGATATTAAGGGGGGAAAGCCTTCTAGGTGACCAAGTGTGATTTTTCTGATAAAAATAGTTGAGTGTGAACCTGTTGAAGACAATGATACCCCTCAGCTTCACTATAAGTCCAATTACCTGTTTTATATACTATCTGAGATGACAAGAATAGCAAAAAAGCTTACATACTATCCATAGTTCCCAAATGGTTCCTGAAACCGTGGTGTTAAAATACTGGGTTCTGTCTTTCAAATTACCATTTAAATAGGAAATTCTGATCTAGGGCATAGTATTTATTCAGTACTTCATTTAATAGGATAGCCTCGTTTCTATAAAAGTTTTCATGAAAAAGGATTGATCATGCTATTTTACTTAGGATACATTCATCTAGGAAAATGTGGCATTAACTTATGTGATTGTCAATCAAAAACCTAGCAAGTGTTTTATTAAAAAAATAGATTGATCCAAGAAAACAGAAAATGGTTGGTATGTGTGTAAAAAGTTTCAATGTCAAAAGTAGAGAAAATGAGAGATGGAACTGATGTTAACAGTTGAGGAACATCAGTTGAGTCACAAAGTTGTAGAATCATACGATTGGAAGGGGCCTCATGGGCCAGCTCAGTGCAGGATCTCTAGCATGTAGCTATCCAGCTTCTGTTTGAAGATGGCCAGAGAAGGAGGCCCCACCACCTCTCTAGCCATCTGGTTCCATTCCTGAACTGCTCTTACTATCAAGAAATTCCTTTTTGTCCTGCCTCATCAGGAACAGCATTCACGTACTTGAATTGGAAGATGTCTTCTGAAGATCAATTGTTGGAATGGGTTTCTAGCCACCCTAGCCCTCTGAGCTTTCTTGGTACCGCTGGCTTCTTTTAAGAAGTGTGTTGAATGCAGTGCTGAGATTCCAGGCCAGTATGGGTATTTGAGATACCTAGTGTTTGGGCAAGTCCCACATCATTGCCTTGTGTGTGTACCATGTAGCATTCACACTGCAAGCCAAATGCAACAGAAGCACGGCAATGGACTCTCAGCATTGATTCTTGGCGTCAAAGAAGTCAAAGTTGAGTAAGGAGAAGGTGGACTCAGTCCTATGGATGTCAGTATCTCTAAATGGAAGGCCCCAGTGCATTGGTGGAGACCATCTGTATGCCTGCTAAGAAGGCCAGAGATGGTACCAGGGACAAGTCATCTCATCATCCATTGATAATGTAGATTGAAATGCAGACTGGCCTGAAGCACGAGCATAATAATAATAAGAGATCAAAATAACACTCTTTGCCTCAGACTTTTCTTGTTCAGATGAAGCTACAGCTGTAGCTGAACCATGTCCTCCTCTTCAGGGAGTTGCCTCAGAGATAGTTTTTCTGGAGGCCATGGTGTCTTCCTTGGTGGTTTTTCTGAAACAGTGTACTGTGGTAATGGACACCATCTCCATCCCAGATAGGTGGCTGGATGATCATGTTTCTGTCATTAGAGTTACACTTTCTCCTTCTCCAGCTCTAGTTTCAGTTCAAGAGAAATCTCTTCCGGCAATTCCATCTCTGTGGAAAACAATAGAGTATTTTACCCACCTGGAATTATGAAGAGAACATGAGAAAAATCCTAACTATGTTTAACATATTTTACACTGAATATACTTAGAGTTTAAATAGATTCCATAATGTCATTTCCATAGAGATACTTCTATGGTAATCCTGAGTTTTGCTTCTCTGATTGGAACTGTGGATAGTACATAGTAAGGAATATTGGTTAAAATTACTCTTTTTCTACTAAAGATCATGTGTTCCAGCACCTCTAAATTTCTTTAAAAAAAAAAGCAGAGTGTCGTTGAACATTAATTTTAGGTGATGCACAGGTAAATATCACTAATATACAAGAAAACTCAATGCATATCTGTTTACTTGCTGTTTATATGGTGAGATACTGTGAGTGGAACACTTCTGGTCTGGAAAGAGATGATAGAACCTTAAGTGATGTATATATATATTTTTTTGGCTTTTACTGAATGGAAGAGCTTTTATGTGCACCCTTCTATATTAATCTTACAGATAAAATACTTGATTGTCCAATTAGTGCATTTGTGCTGTTCTGTCATTAGTTATATTCTTTTATCCAGTGAACAAGTCAGTCATTAAGCAGCAGGTAGCAAAAGGCATCAATTACATGAAATGAGGACAGTTATTTGTAGGGCTGACATTTTACGAGTGATGTGATGTGAAGCAAGGAGAGAGATCCTCAGTCAATATGGTTATGAACTTGTTGATCCATGCTTCTGAAGTCTGTCTGTGCTCCTAGTATGAAGGAATTTTAGTTAAGAAATACTAGTAAATATTACTACATTAAAATGTGATCAATTTATTATTTTTAGAATGATTTTACTTTAATAAGAAGTTCTGTGTTTTTAGTTAACATGATTGCATGTAGTGGTACATGCACTGGGACACATGGAAATACTGAAGGGCCTGAATATACTGTTCTGGATGATCTGCCTACCTTGGAAGTGGAAAACAAAGTATGGGTATGGGTAAGAGGAAAACAAAGTATGGGTATGTAGGCTACAAAATGAGAGAGACTATGCATAGAAACCAGAAGGAGCCATTGGCACCTCAGATCTAGGAGTGGGGACACATCATGAAGACAGACATGAAATGTTGTGGTTGTTGGTCCTGGGGGATGTGTGGGCTGCCTCTGCATCAGAGGTAGATGTTAATGGCCACAGAACTCATATGGTTTACAGTTATGATCCTTCAAATAACTTAGCCCAAAGCCATTTAGAGGTTTAAAAAATAATGATCAACTACCAGTAGAGCTGGTACAGAGTTACCATTTAGGAAGTAACATTCTTTGGAGCTACTCACATGTACACTATTACAGTATGCAAGGAATTATAGACTAACCCAGAGCCTTGTATGCTGGCTGCAAAGGTAAAGAATGAGGAGGGGACACCATCTTTTTCCAGGCATCTGGAGTTCTTTTCCAGAGTGGTGACCATTGCAGTGGCCAGCCAGTCAGCTGCAGTCAGGGAAGGTTCTTGGTGAGAAAAACACTGTGGAAAACATCTTCTCTGCCCAAGTAGGATATATTCAGAGCCAAGCTGTACTGTTGGCCAGGGGTTATTTTTACTCCATTCTCTTGATTTCAGCTTTGGTAATGGCTGGAAATTATTTGGTTTTTGGGAGCTCTGTTGCCCCCCCCCCCAGTTTACAACTTGGATGGCATCTTTGTTACAACTTGGATGGATGGCATTGGCTGCATCTATTTTGGGGGAGACGGGACCTATGTACTCATGTCATTTGCTTTGCGGATCCCTTAAAGAGATCTTGGGGTGTTGGTAATTGGGGCATACTTAGTTCAGGAACTGTCTCTGCCTCATCCCCAAATCATAAATACAATTGATGAACTCCCATTTGGATCCCATTTACAGCCATCCTGGGGTTCCTCGTGCAAACAGGGTGGGTTTATATGGCCTTTGGCTGGCTACAGTGTCTGTAATCAGTTAGGGTATGGCCACTGCAAATGCAACAATGTATTTTATATTGTGTTGCATGATATTTTGCCACATTCCCACTGCATCACTACTAGCCTAGCAATCCAGTTTAGATGTTGCTAGGTTAGGAATGACTATGGTAAAGGCTGCTTTCTCCAAATGAGCTAGTGTGCACAGTTCATGCCTGTCCCTTTGTTTAAAATGGAATTAGCATGCTGAATGTTTTTGTCTATTCTTCACTGTGAAAACTATAACAGACTTAGAGCCTTGTCACACAAGAAAAGAAAGTGGAAATGGAGTCGGAGAATAGCAACTTTCTCTGTGCCTTACTGCATGATGTTACAGCACTTCAGTTCTCTTCCCATGGGGGACAGTTGTAAAAGTGTTTTTTTATTCACTAGATGGAAAAACCTGTTCAACAAAAGGCATGCTTTTACAACCATCTCCAACAGGAAGAGAACCGAAGTGCTACGATGCCATACAATAAGACATGGAGAAAGCTGCTACTCCCCTGGTCCCATTCCGTTTTCTTTTCTTGTGTGATAAGGCTTGACAGACTGAAATAGGAACAAGCATCCCCAAGAAAATCTGCTTTAGCTTTGGAAATAACACACACAGTATAGTCCCAGCAACTTTGGAATGTTTTGCAAAGGATTGCAATGAGGTCTTTCCAGTAATACCCACTTGTTGGTTCTCTTAGCTTCCTTCTGCCTCATTCTTCAGGTTGTAGCAACATGCTGTTTTTACAAGACTCAGTTTTCTAAATGAGCAGAAAAGACACTGACATAGAGGAACAGTTATAATAAATAAATAAATAAATAAATGGTCAGTTCCTGAAACTGACTAATGCCACTCTCCTGGCTTCCAATGCAGACAGAAATTATGTGTAGATAGCATGGGATGATTACACACATCTCTCTCACTCTCTCTCTTTCACTCATATGCTAAGTAACTCTAACCCTGACTCTAATTCTCCTCTGTATTTAATTCTGACTAACTCTCCTAACTGAACTCTTAAACCTCATTAACCAGTTCCTAATCTTGACAGATTTCCTGTCATTCCTGACCAAGTGTCACACTCATATGTCACACTTTTCAAAATCCACGTAGACATTCTATCAATCACCACTTACTCCCAGTGATCCATTGTCTCACTTCCAGATCCTTGTCTTATAACATCTACTACACAATGTGTACATATAACTTTACCTTATGTTATCTAATGAATGCAACAGCGTTTTCTACATAAGTCCAGAATATCACAGTACACAATATTTTGGTAGTGGGTGGCTTGAGTACAGTTTTAAATTGACTCATATGGTCCTATATTTTCATCCATATCCACTAAAATGGAGCACTTTGCACTTCTAGCTTTGTAGAAGTAGGTATGGAGGTTAGAGCATTACAGCAATGAGTTTACAATGCTATTTTTGGGTACATTGCTTCAAAGTACTATCTACGGAAGGATAGAAATAATGAGTGTTTCAAGGTCAGTGGCACTGGTCAGAGTGTTGATAGACTATAATGTTTTTGACTCAAAAAGAGTATTATTGAAAATGCTGGGACCAGATATATGGTCATTGTCTAGGAAATTCCTGCTTTTGTTTTAATCATTTATCATTTTTACATCCATTTTTTGTGACTATCCAATAGTTTTTGTTTTGTTCTTTCATCCACAGTATAATCAATACACAAATGCTCACTGGAGATTAAACAAAAGATGGATGTTTTCCAGAAAGAGATTTAATCAAGCAAGATATATATATATATATATATATATATATATATATATATGCACATGCTATTGGGAATGACAGTTTTATTATTCCTTAGCCTTTCTGACTGACAGGTTAGTGTGAGAAAATCACATTACACCTGAATTTCTGTAAAGTTTTTCTATTGCTTGATCAAACACTTTATCAGGATTTAAATTAACCCTTAAAAAGACTAGTTAAATGATTGTGGCATCCTTCCTTAGAGTCTTATCCCCCTGCCCCCACATTTGTTAATACATATCTGCAACCCAGTGAATTTGTAGGACTGGACTAATTGTTTCCAGAAAAATATATTAAAAATTCAATGATGTAGTCTGAGATATAATAAGCCATCTGATTAGTGTCTGATTTAAAGACTAGAATGAAGCTATAAAGTCAAGGTCTGAGTGAATATCCACTTGGCCATCTAACATTTTAATGATGTGAAGAAGGGAAACAGTTGTTTAAATACATTTTGATATCTCCAAAGAGCATTAGTGCATTCATAGAATAGTTTTGATTATGAAGCATATATACTCTGGGTAGAATTATGTGGATTAGTGACAAATAGAGAAAACCCATTCAGTCAATTTTTGAATGGTCAGTCAAGATGCAAATAAATCCAGTTGATTTAATGGCTCTGCTCTAGTTGGGACAAGCAGTAGTTTTTATGCTGTTGGCCACATCAGAAAACTAACAACTACACTTTTTCTGTGGACAATCTTTCTTAACATAGTAAGTGTATGTTGCGAAAATGAACATAACTTCTTGAAATGTTGACCAAAATTAATAAATTACCTTTCCCCCTCTTACTTCCTCTATATGCAAAATGGGGAGTTGCTCTTCAGCTTGAGTGGAAACTGTGAATTCTGAAAGAGAATTTTCAAAGAGATTCTCTCATAAATACTCATATTTGACAGTCATTACAGTCATTTCATCTTTAGAAATGTAACTTCCACTGCCTCTTGGTTTAAATATACAATCCTTGCTTGTAATATTTAAATTAATGAGATAGAAGGAAACGTAGAGAAGGCTGTGGAATCCATAACTCTAACTCCAATTTCCACAGTTTTAGACAAACTGAGCCTCAGGCTAATCAAGGAAGATGACACCAATGAAATAGTTCATATAATAATTTTATTGCAGATGTATATTTATATAATTGTTTATTGCATATAAGCACAATTTGGCACAGTCTATGACACAATGTGGGGTATTCTATATGATGATGTTAAGAATAGCTAATTCATCAACACTGTCATGTATACACAAAGATGTTCAGAGAACGTTTTCTGAGCATTGTGGGGACTTGAAAAAGAAGAGAGCATTTCTGAGAAATACTTTAAAAAAACGTATACATATTTTCCTCTATCATCTTGGCTAGAATCTTGTGACTTATTTTCAAAGTATTTTTCAGATAAAATCACTCACATTTCACACTGAATAGGGCTTACTGAATGCTACTGTATTTACAGATCAAATACAGAATGTTGGTGCTTTGCCGGAATCATTTTCAGTTATTGCAGTTATTGTAGGTAGGGACCTTGGTGGCACTTCATCCCCAAACCATGATCAATTACATCTATCTGATAGTGGGGTGTTCATTGTTGTATGTTGAATAGTTTCACAGAAGAAAGAAATAGTCCTGGCCACCTTGAAGGAAAATGGCTAGAGGACAGCTCCCGAAGAAGCTTCCCTACATCCAGGCAATTATTGTCCAGTTATAAAAGTCCTATTCTGGGGCAAGATGCAAACAATGACATGAGTCAGAATTTTCTGTTCATATATCTTTTGATTTTCTTTGAACCACATGTTCATTTCCACTCTTGACATGAGTGCTGAACAGCTACTTTTGAAATGTATAGGTCTCCTGCTGTCACATATGGTTCAGCCCTTGCTGTGTTACAAGCTTTTGTATACCTCCATTATTTAATGAAATTCTGTCAGTTGCCACACACACACCTATGCCACACACTCAGAGGGAGAGAGATAAAAGTTCAGAAACAACAGAGTCAAAAGTCAATGAAATGTATTCCGCATTTTTTTTGTACGTGGAATACGTTCTGTTGTATTTAGTGTTAATTTTCTGTATCTATTTTGTTGTTGTTAATTGCCTACGCATCGATCTCGACCCATGGCAACCCTCTGGATGAGCCATCTCCAGCCCCCTCTATTGTCTTCTCCTGCTCTGCCCAGCTCCTGCAAACTCATATTCATTGTCTCTTTAATAAAGTCCATCCATCTTACATGTGGCCTTCCTCTCTTTCTAGTTCCCTCTAACTTTTCCTAACATTTGTCTTTCCCAATGATTCATGCCTTCTCATGATGAGTCCAAAGTACAAAAGTCTAAGCCTTGCCATCTTGGCTTCTAGGGATATCTCTGGCTTGATCTGTTCTAGGACCCATTTGTTGGTCCTTTATATCTATATCTATATATCTATATCTATATCTATATCTAGATATTAAATAGTCAATGAAATATAAAGGGGCAGCAATTTGTTATAGATAATAACAACATGAAATTAACATAGTTCATAACAACATGAACAATGAAATTAAAATGATTACATACAGCAAATGACATCTAATAAAAGTTCAGAGTGGATGAAACATGTCCTCATATATACACTATACATTCCCTTTTCTAATTCATTTGTGAAATAAACAGGTATGGCAGATTCCCCCATTATTAGAAATAAAATGTATTGCATATGCTAAGTTAATATGTCCTTTTCTACAGTGAACAGTTTCTCAAGCTGATTCCGAATGTTATTTTGATCTGCCTGTAATCCTGTAATTAATTTTATAGTGGTATTTCTTCTTTTTATTATTGTGGCAAAGAATGTTTTTATTAATTTATCATTTTTATTGTCTTCAGGTAAGTTAGTTAAGTGAACAGATATAACATCAACTTCTTTTTTCTAAAGCAGGTTATCAATGATTCAGTCAGGAAAAATGACAGAGGTCCAAGTGTCCCATTAATTCATTTAAGCCTAGATTTTTTTTAGAATAATTGGCTTGGTAAGAAGAATGAGTGAGATTAGTAGCTAATGAGAAGATAAGTATAGTAATTTCTGCATGATTGTCAGTAGGTAGTAATAGGAATTCAGAGTATTTTTCATGGGACCTTGCTTCTTTGTGTGAAATCATTAACATCTTTTGATATTGTAAATTGAGTTATTTCACACCTGTATTTTTATCACTAGGCATTAGCCCTCCAGCCAGAGACACTGATAAGTCTTACTAATTAGGGAGTCATTAATGTAGTTAGGGATATGAGGAATCAATTATGACTTGGTCTACTAATCTAAACAAAAACTTAATTGCATAAATTCATCTTGTACTTTTGAATCTTTATCATGATACTTATGAAATGAAGCAAAAATGCCACTTTTTGTGAGCAGCAAACCTTTACAGTGCTAAATTGCAAATGATTTTATTTGTTCCATGAAGTGATGAATTCAGTAGCTTGTGGAAATTCAATATTTTAATGAACAAGATGCTACTTTTTATCCTCCTTGACATGAATGAGATTATTATTACAGTATACAAATGAGACATATAACAAAAATACTGCATAGCAAGAATGCTTCTGTTTTCTATCCAGCTATTTTGTTCTCCATCAAGCTGTTCCACTTCCATCCACAGTTTTGGTTTCCCCCCTCAATAATTGTGCATGTTCAGTCAACACTGGACTGTTACTTCTTGTTTCTTTTCTTTTACTCCACTAATTTTTTTAAAATACCTTTTCAACTTCTGCAAACTAGGGAATTCCTGTGAATAAGCTTTCACCCTCCTTTGTCAATAGCTTCATTTGGTCTCAGTAGCCATTTGATGACACCCTTTGAATTTGTTAAAGAGAGACTAGATGTGAATATTAATAATTTGCAAACCTATCCCAAGCTCTGTATCTAATAACCACACAAGTCCTCATCATATCTCCTAAGAGAATATCAGCTCGCTTGTTGCATTTTCATGGCTTTGCTTTGCCACAGCCCCACACTAGCACTGGGCTGTTTATATGCAGGCACAAAAATGCACATTTCCCAAGCTAAGCCAGAGTATCCCAGCTTCTTTGTGCTCCATTTTTTAGCCCCGGAGCATGGCTTTATTTCAGTTTCCAGCTGCTTTGGAGGCATGCGTCATATAAATGCACCACCTTCTAAGTGGCTGAAAGCTACTTTATTTTGCCCATCTGTTTCACTTCCCAGTACTGATGGTAGTACCAAATCACAATTTCTGCACATTATTTTATGTAGAATTCTACACAGATGTTTTACTCTGGAAAAGTGACATGCATTTTAGATTACATACATTTAATATTAAATGCATCTAATCCCAGAATGTTTATTATATCTGTTTGGAACTTCCCATCTCCTTTTTAATGTTAAAATACAACTTTTTAACTGTTAAAATACAGTTGAAGAGCTCTTCCAAGAAGAGAAGCAAAATTGGAACTATTAAATATGACAAAAACAGACTGTCATCTTAGGGAACAGAGTGTATGACAGAAATTGAGAGTAGCTCTGCTTGTCTTCTGAAGCTCATTTACTTTCTGACAGATATAGTCTCATGAAGAAGTGGAAGTATAATTCAAATGAAGAATCCAAAAAAATAGACACACACACACACACACACACAAATACACAGACTGCTCAGTTGTAAGCATTCTTACCAAAGTAAGACTTGTTGACCTCATGAGTCTTACATATATCCTTTGAAGTGTATTTATTTTACACTTCTAAATATGCTGCATGATCAATTCTACCACTTCAGAACAAAACAAAATAAAAACAACTCTCAAGACTACAAACAGAAATCATAATTTGGTTTGAATAAATACAAATGTATTTTATGTAACTTGTTTGGTACATTACCTTTCAAAGACTTATTGTACTTTTAGTGGTCTTTAGGAAACAGCATGACCTTAGACCTTCTTGTAATTTATAATTAAGATGTTCTTTGTAGAAAATCTCCATTAGCAAAAAGTAGTTTTTGAATAACGATGAGCCAAGCAACATCCCAATAATAGGATTAAGTAATTCTTCTGGATGCCAGTTTAGGGGAGTGAGGTTCAACAACATAAAGGTCTGAAGTCAGGTTATTGAGAAATAAATTAAAAGGTAAAGAGGCTACAGATGTTCCCTCTTCCCTTCCATAACTGCCAGTTGTGATAAGCAGAATACATCATGCTGAAGCAATGCTAGATAGGAATAAAAGCAACATGGACATCAGTATAGTGGCAACTGAACTACAATGCAACCCAAAGACATATTGCAAAAGACAATGCTAGGTACAAAATAAAAGACAACAGAAAAGTGAAGATAGTGGGGACTCCGCTATGATGCTTCTACAAGAAAATACTTGGCCAGACCATGACACAGAGAACCCCCAGGGAAAGCAAATACCCTATGATCCAATAATATAGGAGAATTTCTTCCCAGCCCCTGAAGGTGACCAGCCAAGGCCTGAAGATACCCACTTACAACCATGAGATAAAAGTGTGTGGGTGGGTTGCTTGGAAGGTTTGACGGATAATGATTGGCTTCCACATGGGCGGGCATATGTATGCCTCCAAAATCACACTCAAAATGTCATGAATCCTATGAGATTTCCCAAGATTTGTCATGGGATTGCATTCAAAATTTGCCATAATGAGACTTTGAGCTGGATGGATTCTGAGCAACCATTCCTGAGAAGCCCCAGTGTCTGTCCAGGAGATGCCCAGTGCAACAGCACTCATCTGGGTAGTTTCAGGATAAGTTTTCTTACTGATTCTTTGGACCTACTACTTCTGTCACAACCATTTTCAGTCACTCTTCTCATCCCCTCTGTCCTTCTTCCTTTTCTGCATTGGATTCTCTTTCTTTTTACCCATGACAGCAGTTCCTGTCCAGTCTCTTCCACATCTGAGCCCTCTAATGTTTGCTCCTCTTCTGCCATTCTCTTTCCCTCTCAGTGTTTATTTTCTCAATTTCACTGCTCTGTCTTTTGCAGTACCCATACCCTCTTTGCCCTTTGTTATAGTGCTGTAAAGAGCTTTATAGTTTTTTACTGGTTTCATTCCATTTGATGACTATCTATATTTTCCTTAGCCCTGTTCCTGAAGTTATGCAGTCACCTGAGTCCTAATGGGGATGGTGAGGCTTGTGTCAAACATGCTGATATTCATGTCTGCACTCACTGATGTGTTCTGTCAGAGGTCTTTTTCCAGATTTAAAGATTTTTAGCTTAAGTATTCAAACTGTAATGCTATATGTCCAGAATGCTTCAGACGACATTTCTTCCATTCTTTAACTATGTGTTTGCTGATCAGATTATCCAGATAGCTCCTTTTTTATCAGATGAAAATGTGTTCCAGTAAATTTGTCTGAACTAAATACAACCTTTCCCATTTCAGTTGCCTAACAAGAACAGTGCCCTCTTTATTATGTGTTGTGTGCCTTCATATAGTTCCCAAATTATGGCAACCCTAAGGCAAATCTGTCACAGGGTTTTCTTGGCATGTTTCTTCAGAGGAGGTTTACCATTGCCATCCTCTGAGACCGAGAGAGTGTGACTTACACAAGGTCACCTGCTGGGTTTTTCATGGCCAAGCAGGGATTCTAATCCTGTTCTCCAGAGTAGTAGTCCAATGCTCAAACCACTACACTATGCTGGCTCTCCGCCCTCTATATATATTATGTGCATGCACATGCTCAAAAACAATGGAAGATAAGGAATTTCTTTCTTTTCTAATTGGTGTTGGTTGTAAAGTACATTAGAGTACCAAGAGAGCAAGTTTTCTGTTCCATGTCAAACGACACTACTATAATTTTTTTATTAGCATTATATGGAGGGTTCCAGTAAATCAATATATCAATATGTCCTATATGTTCTTAGGTGATTGAATATCCAAATAATACTAATTCTGAACTATTTTTTGAGGAGAAAGTGGCATATTATTCTATTTGGATTCACTTGAAGGAAATCAGGAAGTGAAATTCAAGATGTAACCTGCCCCCAGGAAGAAATACATCTTGAAGATTTCAAGCAAATATCTGTAACAACCATTGATATTTAACAGCAATGAAAGAAAACTAGATGCTCACAAAATCTTTTCTGATGGTACCCTTGTTTGTTTTATTGTCGTAAGTGGCTTTAAAGGCACGTCCTACTTGCTAGTACTTCATTTTTCCCAACAGGATGTATGATCTATCACCATCAATAATAACTCTTATTTTATAACTGTAGAAATCATAGCTGCTTTATGATGAAAGAAATGCCTAATAGTCACTGCTGTTCTAAAGTGAGTTTCAGAAACAGCAGGAGTGACATGATTTTTGAAAATTGCAATACAATATTAGATATGAAAGAGTCTGAACCTGTAATGTCTGTCCTCTCCCAGAAATGACATTTAATTATAGCAGCTTTCCAGATAACTGGTACGCAGTATGGTGTATTTTAAGATTATGTGATTTGTGGGAGAAAACGTAAAATCCTTTTTTAAAAGGGGGTAAAAATATATGCAGTTTTAAAGAGGAACATTAGAAACATGCAGAGTCTGCAAGGATCACAGCCTTACTTTCGTGTATCTTATTTCCTTGTATAAAAGTTTTTTTTTTTTTAAATAATTTGACAAATACTGTCAAACATGGTAACCCCTCACTGCACATCTTAATCCCTGATGGAGTGTTCTCAGATAGATGGGCTGTGAGGTTAGGGAGTTTTCAGATGTGATGCCTTTGCAGTCATCTCCCTCTGACAGATGCAGTGACCTTATCTCACAGATAGCTTTATACAGCGTGACAGCCCAGCCATCTGGTTTGTATTGATCATAATTGATTTAAGGAAACTGATCCTCCATAGCTTGATGCTGTTAAACCCTATAGCCAAACTTGACATACTTTTTATTTGGAGATTTGAACTCCCAGGATTCTCCACTGCCTCCAACCTTTGTTTCAGAATGATTTGTTGCAAACTGCAATTGTGGATTGTATATATAATTGCAAAGAGGATAGTTTTTGTGCAACCCTTCCTTACACTGTGGAGACTTCAGAGTCTTTCTGCATGGCCACATTTTAGTCTCCAGAGGAGTGCATCAGAACTGGCATTTAGTACTACTGAGAATAAAACAACTGCTTCTTGTTTTCAGCAATGACAGGAACTTTTTGTGTTTTCCTACAAATGAGGTTGAATGTTTCATCCATTTCAGTGGCTTAATGCTTCCATGCATTTCCTCCTGTGAAGGGCTAGAGGGGGAAACAAGAAAAGAAGCCCACATATTTTCCCCATTATTCTCCTTAGAGCTTGATTTTTTTTAAAAACAGTACTAATACTTATATATTTATATACTGTGGAATACATCATGGAATAAATACAAAAGGATGGGTATTCTAATATAATAGTGTATGTCAGCATCTTCCTTTCAGACATTTCAGTCTTCTTTAAATTCTGAATTAAAAGTAAAATAAATTGTAAAAAGAATGCTAGCTAAAGTTGATTGACTTTTCTATTACAGTTGGCACTCCTTATCCACAGAATCTTTATCCATGGATTCAGCTATCTGCAGCTTGAACATATTTTTTAAAAATATAAATTCCAAAAAGCCAACCTTGATTTTACCATTTTATATAAGGGACACCATTTTACTACACCTTTATATTTAATGGGATTTGAGCATTCATGGATTTTGGTATCCATGGGGAGTCCTGAAATCAAACCCCAGTGGATACCAGGGGCTCACTGTACATGTTTTTTTGTCTTTCAAAAAAAGAAAAAGAAAGAAAAGACAAGACAAGACTACAATACAACCTTGTAGGCAATATGTAGATTATTCTTCCTTTGAAGCTAAGATGAAGGTTTCTTCCTCTACAGAACAAGCGATGTTAAGAGCTGCATTGGGCCAAGCTTTGGTTGTTGAGAATGAAGCTATACAAAACTGGTCTGTGGAGATTCATTGATAGAAATAAATCATATGTGTCTCTTCTATACTTTGATCTTTTTATGACTCCAAGAATTTTTAAAATTATTCTTGATTAGAATTAGAGTTGAATTATATTGTCTGAATTGATGAGTTGCTTTGTTTGTTTCAGCAGTAATATTAGCTCTCTTTCTTATTCCTGAATAGCTGTTTAGTATTTTAAAAGAACTTGGATTTTCCTTGGTGACCATTATGGGCGCAAGTTCATTTTTTTGTGTGTATTTCATTTGGGAGAAGAGACAGTCATGGATCTTCTTCTAAATTCAAAATAAGCATGGCAAAAGTAGAGGCAATCATCCAGATTCAGAAAGTTGAAGAGGAAATTTCATCATCTGAGAGCTGCCGTAGGCTGCCTAGGACTCTACTCTTCCCTGAGAAAGAAATAGAAAGGGGAAATGGCACCCAGTCTACCTCTTTTTTCACATTATCATGTTTTGTGGGGCTGTGGGGACCCTCTAAAGACTGAACATAGAAATCAACAAAGTAGGGTTTCATGGAAAGTCCACAGCAAACCCTGGCAAATCCAGGTGTACTCTTTACCTTATTCTGCCATTGGTGCTAGTGAGAAGACCCCTGTTGCCACATCTGACATGGAAACAGTGCTCCTGGGCACGTGGCTGCAGCCAGGTGCCCTTGTTTCCACATCAGATGTGGCAATGTGTGTGTGTGTGTCTTCTTACCAGCAGCAACAGTGGAGTAAGGGAAGCAATGTGCAGTGGTGGTGGTCCATGGCACAGGGATGGGCAGGTGTGTGGGTGTGTAAACACTTGCCCATCCCTGTGCCAGCCTGGGGACCAAGCTTGGCTATCCAGTGCTCTCCTGGCCCATTTGCTCAGGTTCAAAAAGAGAAAGTGGTAGCAGCAGAAAGAAATGGAATGGCTTTAGCCCACTTTTGGTTCTGGTTTTGGTACCTTCCACCATTGGAAGGTAACTGAGAGACTGCTCCTGAGGGAATGTGTCCTTCAACAAAAGAAAGATTGCCTTATGGCCATTTCTGTGTGGGGAAAAATATTCTAGTGTTTTAAGAAAGAAAATCTTAGGACACAGGCAGGCTGACATGAGAAGAAATGCTATGTTTTTAGTTGCTCCCAGAAGCAAACAGGTAACCAGTGTAGCACCTTTTCAGATTTAACTGGCTGTGCCGGCTAAAATTCTAACAACCAGATTTTACATTAATTGAAGTTTCTAAGTAATCTTCAAGGAGAGCCACATGTATAACACATTACAATAATCCCTCAGCGAGATAATCAGAAAATGAATTAGCAGAGCCAGACCATCTATGACCAAGAATGTTCTGTTGGCAAAGCCGGTAGTTTGCAGTTGGTAAGAAGTGCTGCATGCCACGAAGTTCAGAGAGTTCTAAGGACAAAGCTAGATCTAAGAAACAGATGGACAAAACCTGGACCATGTGTCTCCAGTACCTTTACTGACCTGCTTGATGTGCTCCATGTAATTGGCTCACTTAGCAGTTATTCTTTAACAGATCTACAGCATTTCACCTTAGCTACTATCTTTCCCTTTTCACTGTAACCACTTGTATTTCAAAGGAAAGACTGAGCTGTACTGCAACTGTAGGTTGGCTTATTTGTCTGCATCACTGTTTGATCTACCACCATCTATATTTTTTAGAGATCATCAGTTTTTGTGTCCCCAAATTATGTATGATCCATCTTTAACCTCATTAATTGCTTCATTCATGGTCCAGCCCTTTGAAGGAAGATGATGTTTGCAGTTCAGCAAACCTTCGATCTGTACTAGCAAATTTGCTAATTGGACTTTAGTGATCCATTCCTACTTCAGTATTTTACATGCTTGCAAAAGCCAGGGAAAATCACCTTTGTACTTCAGTGTAAGAATGTGCTAATGTTAAACCTGGGGCTAAACTATATGGAGCCATTAGAGCACCATTACGCGTGGTCCTCAACTAATAGTAATGTAATAACTAGTGAAAGCCAGCATGGTGAAGTGGTTTGAGCCTTGGACTATGACTCTGGAAAACAGGGTTTGAATCCTGGCTGGGCCATAATTACCCATTGGGTGACCTTGGGCAAGTCATAACTCTCTTAGCCTCAGAGGATGGCAATGACAAGGCCACTCTGAAGAAACGTTCCAAGAAAACTCCATGATAGGTTCACGTTAGGATCACTAAAAGTTGGAAATGATTTGAAGGACAAAATAACAACAATAATGATACCTTTGCATGTTGCAGCTGGGAGCCCTGATCTAGACTTATGCTTTGTACAGCAGAAGACACATTTAGACTCAAATGCAAAAAGAAGTAAAACAGCAAAGATCTTTTTTTCTTTCTATCGAAGTGCATCAGTGATAATCAGAAGGACACTGGAGGAAATATGCATAGCAAAGAAGGTTGCCAAATATAATATAATTCTTGAGGAGCTGAAAATTACATGAAAGAAAAAAGAAGAAGAGAAAATCATATCTCACTTTGCGGCTGACCCATACTATTCCTCACTCTTTCAGAACTCATAATTCCCCTTTACAACATGGATTGTGCTCTAACAGGATTTGTGCAAATCATGGTGTTGTAAATATGTCCTAAGGGACATCTGTAAGCATATCAACAAGTGTCTGCTTTTCTATGGAGATCTGATTACCATGTTGAAATTACAAGCAGCATTTTAGACACGGTTACAATTTCAGTTACAAGCACTCTTTGGATCTGAAATTTCATTTTGGAGCAAGAGGTCCCCAAGGGCTGGTAACATTTATTTAATTATGTTGTACAAGACTTGGGTAATAGTTTAGATCAAAGTATAAAAATCCACTTCGAGGCAAATCTCTAACATAATTCAAAGTGGTAGATTGCCCAGCTTTTCAACATTTGCTCATCTGGCAGAATGATATAAACATAGGTGCTGAATCAAAATTATATAGATTTCAACATTGGATTTGGGTAATAAAGAAAGAAAAAACTCCCACTGATTTAATTTTAACCTGAGTAGAAAATGGTATAGTAATATTAACTGTAAAAGAAAGCCCCCACAATTGTGTAACTTAAAAAAGAGAAAGAAATAGCAATCAGGAATCTTGCAATATATTGTTTTTATTACGGCTAAATAATTACAGTGACAAAGTGAACTAATTAATTTTAAATCATTTTATTTTTAAAAAGGTACTTGTGTAGTTCAGTATTTTTATCAGACATTAAGTTTTTTCTCCCTGATTTTAGAAATATATATTTTTGAGCTAGAGTTCTATTCACATATAAATAGAAATAATTGTATTTCTCTCTCGGCTGTTATACTGTTGGTTGATTCAGGACTGGATTTGCTTCTTTCTGCAGAAATAATGGAAGGGCATAGTTTGGGCAGTAACTTCCCTCAAGGAGGATACTTGTAAAGATCCATAACTACTTAGGAAGGAAATTGCTGGTCAACATATGTAATTTCTGTTTCACAAACACTTCTTCTTCCACTGAATAGGGCATGTGCAATGTGATAATGCTACTGGACTCTGCTCTTCAAAAGAAAGCCATTCCTTTTAATTATTATTTTGTATGTTGCCCAGTTATAAAAAAAAACCCCAAAAGAAATATCAAGTGTTGCATCTCATTAAAAACAACAGCAAAAGTGCAGTATTACACACAGACTGCTGCTGAGAGCATGTAAGTGCCAGATCTAAGGCTCATTGTCTAATGTGTGAACAGATGTGGCACACATTTTTACCACCTCAGTTTTTACAGGGAAATGCACTTGTTTGAAAGCATGTCTATGTGAAAATTATGTCACACGCTGAAACTTGCTGCATGTGCAATAAAGGTAGTTTTCATGCCTTTTATGAGAGGTAATTTGTTTCACCAAGAGATATTCACAAAGGATTACATTGACTTAGGTTGAAACAGATACATACTACTTTTGAAAACAGACTGTGCAGGGAGGACTCCTGTGTGCCTTAATTTGCATTGCCTTAATTTACCTTGCCTTGTACTGATAGGAGTTCTTTTCCAAACTATGTGCAACCAGGGGTTGGGCTCCAAACTAATACACTTTTAAGCTCCTAGGTAAAAGGAAGGAAGTGGCTGATTCTTTACACAGTTTTCCTGCCAAGCATCTAAACTCAGGACACCCACCTAAAAATAACAGAGAGAGCAATATTACAAGTCAAAGCTATAGCACATTGCTGAAGAACAAACTACATGCCTCTTCTCCTGTGCAAACTACCTTCAGTTGTTAAGCTAATAACCTTTCATTTCCAAAGAAAGACATATAAGAATTTTATACTCTGTCTCAGATTCATAATAGGTACATTTTAATATGCCCATCAAAAATAAATGAAAGTCTAAGCAAATATTCACGCACTGGAATCCTTGCATAGAGTTTAAATAAACCCCCACCAAAGAAATGAATGCTGAACAAACTCCATGAATTTAACATAATAACACTGTTTCAGGGCTTTTAATGTGTTTGAAGCAGCAGATTTATTATGTTAAAAAGAGTAAGGCTAAAGAAATTAGATTTTAATATTATGATAAATCCATTAAAAGAAGCAAGAAGATCATCACTACAGCATTTAAATACCATTTACTCTAGTCCAGAATTAGTGGGCTTATGTCTAAAATGAGGCACCTTGATTGAGGCACATATTTTTAATTCAGTGAATGTGAAAAGTCTACTGTATATCATTTTGAGCATTGTTTATACACTTTATTAGCAGTTTTCATGGCTTTTAAAACATACAACTGCAAAATATATTCAACCACTCAGGTATAAATTTGCTTGTAGAGTCTGAATAAGGATGTGCATCTTAGCTGGTCCAGAAGGCAGGTTTCTCACCCTCACTGCTGGGCTAAAAAAATTAACAAAAATGGGGGAAAGGAGGGGAAGGTGGGCAAAAGATCACTTCTGGTTGTGAAAAACTCTCTCTGTGTGTGCAGAGCTCCAGCAACCTATGAAAAGGTGAATGGTTATTCCTGAAGGTTGCCAGAAAAAGGGCAGTCTGGGAAAGTGATTGAAGGTATGGGAGCTACAGAGCAGTCTTGCCTGCCTACATCTGGTTCTAGATTTGGCTACAAACATAGGATTCAAAGGAAAGGAATTTGGAAACGAGGAGGATGCAAAGTCTGGCAAAGCAGGAGAATGCATGGTGTTGCTTTTGGCCAGCTGGAAAGAGAAGTGAGGAGGAGGTGAGAAAAGCTGGATCCTCCCTGGTGGTGGCTGCAAACATCGGATTCAAAGGGAAGGACGTTGGAAATGAGGAGGATGCAAAGTTTGGCAAAGGAGGAGAATATATGGTGTTGCTTTTGACAGGCTGGGAGGGAAGGTGAGAAGGAGGATTTGTGTGAAGAGATTGATCTTGTTAAGCATCAGGTACCAAGTTGCAAATAGTCAAAACCGTTAATGCGGAGAGCCAACTGTAGTTCTGTACATACGAAAACTGAAGACATCACAATATGTTCCAGTTGTCTCTATTTCCCAAGGGCACTGTTGTGTCCTACTTGGAGGAGGCCTCCTCAGAGGAAGAAACGAGAGAGGAGCACCCAGATAACAGTCCCCAGAGAGAACCAAAGAAGGCTGGCAATTCCTGTCTTGGTACTGGCAGAAGAAGAGCTCGGCCCATCCAATTTCAAATTAAAATGTCTAAAGCAAAAGGTAAAGCACTACCCTTCTCCACTTTCAATAGAGGGTGCTGAGCTAATATGGTTAGGTTGGTCTAATTTACTGCTGGTTATAAATTAACTCAGCCCAGGTCAACACTTCCTTGTCTGAAGTCTCTGCCTAAGACCTGGGGCTGACCTGGTTTCCCCCTGCCAGTCTCTACTGATGGTAGATAGAGTCACCTGAGCTCTTGACAGCCTTTGACAGGATAGGCACTTCCTATCTCTAGCATATGTGTCTCTCCCTGTTTCATCCCTAGTTTTCCTTTTAGTGATATTCATTTTTAAAAATTGTTAGACTTCATTTTTTAGAGTTTACCTCAGTCCTCATGTCAACCTGGCTTTTCACATACTGCAGAAATTCTTGCAGTTTAAGTTCCATGCAGATATTGTTGCAGTTCTAGGAGACCCATTGTGGGCAAATATGTTTTCTATAAAAAGGAGGAAGGAAGGGGAAGACAAAAAGGAAACGTGCCAGTTAAGACTGACTGGTTTTTATTTTCACATGAGCTTTCAGATATGAACTCACTTTTTTGGATGCAGTACTGAGTGATATCTAGTGTATCTTCTTAAAATAATGGAACACAGACAATTTTATATACCATATCATATACCAGGCAAACAGACTACAGGGATAATCAGTGCTGTAGGAGGGCTTATACCTGTAGTATGTGTCACAAGCATGCCCTTTGGTAAGATAGGGAAATTTTTTATTAATGTTGCAATATTCCATTGTATTACTTTTAGGAAGACAGGCAGAAAATTGATGTTCATATAACCTGGGAAAATATGTTGTAACCCTTAGCAACTCTTCAACGAGATAGTCCTCTGGTAATAAAATTCAGCAAGACTTGAGGTGATGAGTACTTATTCACACAAATTGCTCTGTTGGGATTGTTTTATTTTCATTCTTTGCTATGTGCACTTTCTCATTATATTTTAATTTGAAACTACTTACCTTGATTGAAAACTAACTTTCTATACTTTATTCTGGAAGTATTGGAAATCTCTGGGATGTAGAGCTACATTTATTTTGTTGTTTTCACCTTTTAACTTATGACTCCAATATTCTATGATTTGATTACTGAATTGTTTTTAGAGGCAACAGATTAAATAGATGTAGTCAGACTTACCAATTATTCTCTCTTTTTCATGCAGTTGTGCTCTGCTGATCCATATTAATACTTCACTGGCATTAATTTTTATTTTATTTTATCTAATGGAACAATTTCTTACTTAAAAGAAAGGTCTAGGGTTATACTTGGTTACATTGGATTTTGTTTCAAATGTTTCAAATGTTATAAATATTTTAAAGCCTTCATGCTGGTTTTCATTATAATACTTATCGGTGTATGGATCAGGATTAATGCAATATCAGTATCTATCTTGGTTTTCATTATAACACTTATTGGTGTATGGATCAGGATTAATGCAATATCAATATCTATCTATCTATCCATCTATCTTAAATATTATATCAAAAATCCACCAAACAGTGATACCATTATTGGGCCAACCAAAATTCACAACAGACATGTTGCAAGCTTTCGAAGTTCCACTGGCTTCTTCATCAGGCAAAAGGTGTTAAAAACCATACAGGAGAAAAATACATCAGACATGGGTTCGTAAAGTGAATGTTCAAGGTTGAACAGAACCTTGAACATGAATGCATCTTTAGTCAAGTGGATGTAAAGTATTAAAAGCGTTACATATGTCCATTCCAGATTTTACAAGTGGCTCAAAGAACACTGTGCATTACTGTGCCTTTTCTAAGTAAAATACTATATGGATTTGGTGGGTCATTGGTAGAAAGCCAAGTTCTCTGCAGGATTCTTTTCTTTTCTTTTAAGCTAAATAGCCTCATTTCCATTTATAGTGATAGCAAAACATCTGCAAAGACTAATGAAACTTCTATTAGGAGCTGTTACCCATATTAGTTTTTTAAATAGAATTTTGATTCATTCCCCAGACAGTACCAATAGTTTTAAGCTCCTGTGATTTCAAGGCTTCTGTGTTGCCTCCATTAAAACTGTTTTCCTATCATTTGATTTCTCCATGATAAAAAGGCATACCTATAAACATAGTTGACAGTAACTTTATAAGATCAATTTCATTTTTAAATGTCTCTTGAGAGGTGCTTAACATTTTCCAGTATGGCTTCCAAAGAAAGTATTGCCTAAGAAATTCAAAGACAATATCTATCAATTTTTATTTCCTATAGTTATAGCTGCCAGAATGCATTTAAATTAAATTATTGTTGAGTACCTCTACTGCAAGATGCTTGGAGTGATAGTTTTGCAAAAAGTTGAGGCTGCAAGATAAGTAGAATCTAAAAAAGTGGCTTGAGTAGAATCAAAAGCATCATAGTGTTGGAGAAGACCCCAAGGGCCATGCAGTGATACAGGAAAGAAATGTCATATATCAGAATTGAGTCACAGCCCATGAAGCGAGAGGGGAGTTTGGTTGTATGTAATAGGTTTTAGTGATTCCCAATTGCATTTATTTCTCAGAAGAAAACTTACTTCATTTGAGCTCTCTTGAATGCATAGTGTAAAGTATATTATAATATACTGTCATGCAATTTTACTGGCTGATACTATTTTTAGAAAACTAAATTACAGTTTTTGCTAGCCTTTCAATCAGTATACACAACTGTTATTTTATAAAATTGTCCTAACATATACCAGTTATTAGAAAAGTGATTGTGCTAAAACCAGTAAAGAGATTTAAGGGGGTTGCAGACTGCCAGAAATAGTGCAAATTGAGTCCACTTTTAGGGTTAGGGTTAGTGCTAGGGAATCATGGGAACTGTATTTTATTGTGGCACCAGAGCTCTCTGACAGAGAAGGCTCAATGTCTCAGAAAAAAAACCAATTCCCATGATTCCCTAGCACTAACCCTAACCCTAAAAGTGGACTCAATTTGCACTATTTCTGGCAGTCTGCAACCCCCCTTAGTCTAGATACACTAGCTTTTTTTGTACACTACGATATTACCAATAGATAACATTAATCTTCTGATATTTTTTCCAATATGTTGATAACTTCGGAGAAGTTGTTCTTGATATTTATCATGAAGAATTCATTACAATTGCTTAAATAGACATATTTTAGCCAGATGCTGCAAACTATTGAGAAATGCACAGGGGAAAAAAAAAACCTTTTTGTAATACATATTAATTTAGTTTATGTTGCTCTAATTTCAACTGTATCTGGTTTTTTTTTATTAGCCTTCTGAATTGGCTTTTGTCCAGTAAGTGTTTTCTGTAATCATGAAACATGCTAATTTAATCTATTTGCACCTGAAACCAATTTCAGAATTAGCACCTGTTAAGCATTGCCTGAGGATGTTAAACAAACAACACAAAATGCAACTAATTTTCTTTTTAATGAGCAAATAATAGTATGCTATTATTGTAGTCCATCTTACATCAGTCAAAGGTTTATGGTTAAGTGTGTACTTGCAATGATATGTGTAACTACAGAGACAAGTCTTAATATTATAATCTCGCCTCATTATGTGTGAAGGTAAGTAAATGTGAATAAATGGCAATTCAGTGAATCCTTCTCAAACTCCAGAAGAGAACACAGCTGTAAATGTCAGATACTATCCGATTGAAATGGATAAAGAGAAATAATATGAGACACAGAACCAAACTAGACATGAGGCATGCAGCTATCAGTGAAGACAGTAGTAGCATGGTTTTCATTCCACATCACAGTCCAGCAATATATTTAAAAGTGTTCTTGATTGTTAGCAACTTAAATGGACAAAGGCACCATACATATGTGTTTTCTTATGTTTATGCAGCCCTCTTTGATGTTTATGTTTCAGCTTTTTCTTTCTTTCCAAAATAATATCCTACATGCCTGCTTGAAACAAATATTTGAAACTATTTCATGCTATTGGTGTGTGTGTGTGTGTGTGTGAAATCTAACATATGTGTGTTACTCAGTAATGTGTCCACTCCAGAGGGCTGCTATTTGTATCATAAGGCATGAGCAGATAGGATTGATTCTCAGTTAGATGAGCAACAAATATCTTGCAAGGCTCATGAATTCAATGAAAAGATAGTATTCCCCCCCCCCCCCTCATTTCTGCTGTTTACCTTAACCTGGGACCAGAATTTTATTCTATTAAGAATATAATTGCTATAATACTAAACACTTCATTCTACTTGGATTGATGATAATGCTGCTTCTATGTTGAGTGTGTGTGGAAGTGGGAAAAATGTAGTAGTGACATAAGATCATAGCTGGTGCTAAATTTTTTGATAAAATGGGTTATCTCTTTGTTGTTGTTACTGTACTTGTGCTTCTTCTAAGAGTGCAAAACATGTACCATTAGATTGTGTTTGATAACAACTTTGTTTTTCTTAGGAAGAGCGTGGTGAGAGTGATCTCAAGTCCAAAAAGAAATGTAATATTGTACAATTTAAAATATAACGTACACCCATTCTCCCACACAGTTTTCAAAGTATGCCATTTAGATTATTAATAGTTTCTCCTCTTAGGAAATATATTTGTGGTTTTGGGTAACACATCCATCTGCTCCAATTTCTGAATTGTCATTTAAGTGATGAATCACACAACAGAGACAGATGACTAGAGGCATTTGTAAGATGCAGTAGAGACTTTTATTAAAATGAACAGTAGAAATAGTTATTTCCCACAGAGTGGTTTTGCTGTTTGAGTTCAGGCTTGAAGCACAGACCCAACAGGACATAGAAATTCCCATCAAAGCATACTAAAACCCCATTAAAGATTGGACATGTACTCTGGCTGCTATGTTATACATATAAATAATGGTGAACAGAAGAATTTTCTGTTATGTGTGTACTAGATTGGCCTAAAGTCTAAAGGTTGTAATACATTATTAGATGCACCACTTGTGGATGATCGAACCAAATGCTGGAAATATTTTACGGTGTAAATAACTGAAGCAGAATAACTTTTTTTTTGCTCACACATACTCATATTTAATGTTGAATCTCTCTCTGAACTGTTCAAAGAATCGTATTTTTGTGCAAGGATTGGTAAACATGTATTATATAAAAATATCTCTACTGAACAAATGATGAAAGAGTAGTGTGTTTTCAGATACTTTACAAGTTCAGCTTTAAAGAAACACATTAATCCTCATGCACTAGGATGAAAAAAGATTGCACTGAGTCTTGGCAATACTTTCAGGTCCCATGAGAATTTGTATTCAGGGTCAGGCTAAAAGGTTGTGATGAGAGCCAGGGTTAGGGTACAGTGTACACTTCTTCTGTTTCGTGACCATAGTGGGAATTCCAGTGGGGCCAATTTACTGACAAACAGAGCAGATAAATTCTTCTTTGCTGCCAGATCCTGGAAAAATGGTAGAGAACAGTATTACAAGAGCAAATTTTTGTTTATTCAAAAAACAAACATACCTATACATGACAAGCAGCTGAAGCTTGAGAAAAGTGTTTGTAATCATTCAGGTGATCATGCCATATAATGCTTACATTGCATATGCAGTTCTGTGTAGATACTGCAACAAAATGTGATCCTGGGCACATGAAGTTGTTTCCATTATGATGCATCTGTATAATCATGGAAAAAAGCCAGATACTTGTGTGATAATGTGGTTTAAAAAAGGGCAGTTCAAATGGATCCCACGCCACCAGGTTTGAATTGGGTCACAAGATTTTTATGTTCATCAAATGTGCACATTGGTTTTATAAAGGTGATAAACACTGTTTTAAAGTGTTGGCTGGTTCTGCTTTTTGTACCTAATAATTCAAAGCTATAGCCATGTTAGATCTATCCATCTGGAATGCAGTTTTCCTCTTTTTCTACTACTCTCTACCTTTCCTAGTGTTAGTGTCTTCTCTAATAAGACGTGACCAAAATACAATAGCCTCAGTTTGATCATCTTGGCTTCCACGGAGATTTCAAGATTGATCTGGTCAAGGACCCATTTGCGAGCTAAACAGCATAAGGTCTTTGTATGTCAGGAGAAAAGTGTTCCAGTTTTCCCCATGTCAAAAGGCTGCTTTTAAAAGAAAAACATATTAAATTCCTACATATGAAACACTCATACATGAATTAACATGTAAGTGAGGCTTACAATGATATGCATCTGCACATAGTTTCCTATCTAGCAAATGCTACACTGAAGATGGTAGAGGGAAGTTTGTGCACTTCAAAGCACTACTTCAAGCTTTCTGAAGAATGGAAGCATGCCCCCTTCTAAGGACCTCTCAAACTTTCCATTACTGTATGGAAAGGGGCTTCCAAGTTCATAGATCAGATTGTACTTCTTATTTGAAAATATTCAGTTATGATGAAACGGATTAGTGCAGGTCTGGTGATATAATTCTTCTCTGCCCCTTCGTAATTGAAAGACCTTTCTGATCTGATATTGGAACATGTGCAGTGGCATCTAATCCCACTAGAGAACTCAGAATCATTTGCCAAACTGTGCTAGTCTATTTACCGAAGGGTCTTAGAAATGCATGTTGAATCTTATCAAAGGTAGATTTGACTGTCTGTCCATTTCACCACCTTTTCCCAAATTGCTTTCCTTGCCTTGCCTTGCCTTCCAGAGCTACACATGCAAGTTGAAGAGCTTTTGAAGGTTTCTTGCTCTTAATTAACAGCATGATTGAAAGTGTGCTGGTGAACAGATAGCATATTACTTTGTAATTTTGCAATAATGTCTATTAGACTCTGCTACAAAGAGAGTAATTAAGTACAGTATTGGCTTGTATATAACTTCTGTTTGTTACAGGGAATTTTTTTTTATTCCAGTGATTTTTTTCCATACTTTCCTCCATTGGAGATTTACTCAGCTAGGACTGTAATTTCCATTTGATTTATTTGCACTGGGACAGTTAATTTCTGGATATCCCTACCTGAAAGCTGAAACAGGCAAACAAGTTGAAAAAGGTGTATGCTGCCTGCTTACTTATGGTAGGTTCATTAATGATTCAATAAGCAATAAAAACAGTTCAGGCATTATCTTATGGCTCAGGAAAGTTGCAAAAGAAAGCTCCCTACCATAAATCTAAGAATAGAAATTAGTTGTTCAGAGTTTCCTGTTGGAATTATATTTCCCCCCAACAGTTTCAGGGATGTCAATTCTACAGCTTTCTGTGTTAAAGAATATGCCTTCATTTAAAACCAAGAAACAGCTTTCTTCCTTATATCTAAATACCTGAATTTACATTGAGAGGTTTTTCCCCCTGAACATCATATGCAATTGTTTGAAGAGCATGTATCAATTGGCTATTGCAATTTCCCCTGCTGAATATGAAACACGCTTCATGATACCTTAAGCTAGCGTGTACTCATTTATAAAGCTTTCAATTTAGAAGGTTCTCATACCCACAAAGGGTCTCTTATGCCCACAGAGGTGTCTTTATTTTAGATCTCTGAGCCAAGAATGGAGTTCATGGATTCCCCAAGGAACAAACTGATAATGCTATGAGAACATGGGAAATCTTCCTGGTTTCTCTTTCCAGCTTCTTTCACAAGTATTACATCCACCACTCTACTTGCCATTTATTCACATCTGATGTCAGTCACAAAAGGCCTTTAGCAAAATCTAGGGATTGATTTGAAAATAACAATACAATTCTTAGTCTGTGTCCGTTCTGCAGAAATAATCCAGTTTGACACCACTTTAAAACTGCCATTACTCAAAGATACAGAATACTGGGATTTGTAGTTGTGGTACTAGAGCTCTCTGATAGAGAAGGTTAAATGTCTCACAAAATGCCAGTTCCTAGAATTCCATAGCAATGAGCCATGGCAGTTAAAGCGGTGTCAAACTGGATGATTTTTTCAGTGCAGATGCAGTTTTAGTCTGCTGTTTATAGAGTGACATGTGTAGGGTATTCCACACTGGCCAAATAAAGCAGCTTCTAGCTGCTTTGAAGGTGGGGAGTTTAAATTATGCATGAGGTGAAAATGAGTGGAATCTCAGAATTTTCAGCTGAAAACCTAGAGCCTTGAAACTCCAAATTTCATGACTTGATCCCCTGTTGATATTTTGGATGTTAGCTCCTATTGGCCCCAGCTTGCATGATAAATGGTCAGGAATCCTGGGAGTTGTATTCCCAAATATCTGGAGGATGCAAGGTTTGGAAACATTACTCTTTGATTCTACAAGATGGTTCCATATTTCAATCCCATACAAGATAACAAATGTCCTTTATTTTTATTTCTAAAATTGTGTACTGTTCCTTTATTTTTGTGGTTTTCTAAATTCATCAGCTGTAGAGAGGCAAGTGCACAGAGTTATTAGTAATAACTTTTTAACATACAACAATTGTTGGACAGTAGATAGTAAAAGAAGATGAGAGAAACATTGTGCCAGGGGAAAAAAAGACAAGAAGAAGCTATCCCATGAGTAGTACTATTACATTGGTTGTTGATGTAAACTAAAGAAAATAGGTACAAAAAATAATTAGGGAATTTGTAGGCATCCATTTCTTTGGATGGCTCAGCTCACTCATTTCCTAAGAAAAAAAGTGGACTAGTGGATTTATTCCACAACTGCTTTTTATAATTGCTGGTAATTCTCATTGACTTGAGAGGACCCTGGGGCAAGCTTTACTTACTTACTTATGGGGTATAGCATGCAAACTGTTCATAATTAAGTTATATAAAACTTTTATGCTTTTTTCCCTCTGTAGTTCTGACATAGTCAATGTGTCAAGGTTTTATTTTTGAAAAACACATTATTCTGGTAGTTTTAAAGAAAAATGTTAAAGCCAGAACTTCTTTTATATTGGTAGCAATTTGCTGTGGGATTTAGTGAAACTTGAATGCTGTTTCACAGTACGCTAAGCCTAGAGTGACTATTGTTTTCAATCTGATGCCTGCATCCTCATTCTTTTTCAACGAGAGAAACTTAGCCCCTGAATTCTCACTGCTTTGGCATCTTCGTAGATCTTTGACCTGTTCACTGCTTCTCCCTGGAATACTCCAACCAGGGAACCCACACATTGCATAGTTTGGTAATTCAGTCTCTATTTCATCCTTGTCTAATAGTTCTACACTTGTTCCACAAGACTGGAAGAGAGGAGAGGCTATTCATGGATCATTCTAGTTCAGTATGGACTTGGGGACAGAGGGGATATCAGAGAATAGCTGTGTGGATACCTGTTGTCAGCTGCGTAGAAGGCTTGTCATGGCCGAGAAACTAGATATAAACTGTCAATAGTGCAAGATGAGATACTGCATTCAGAATTAAACTACTTCTGCTCATGTTAGTGGCTGCACATGAATGCTATACAAGAACAGCTACCATACCTGAGATGGACATGTGGAGAAGCCCCTTTGTTTTTTGAGAATCAGGCTGTTTGACTGGAATAATGGTTGTAAATGTCCACTTGCCAGCTCATTTTGACAAGTAAAGGAAAGGCTAAACTCGTCAAATCAAACACATGATTTTTTGGGAAGAGGGAGAATCTGGATTGATCTCTGGGAAATAAAAATCATGATTGGAAGCAGTGAAGAACTGGAATAGACTCTGTTGCATCTGGTGCCTCAGGCTCAAAATGTATACAGCTCCCTGAAAACAATTGAAATGTCCTCTGTATGCATATGTGTTGGCATTTCCTATATGTTGTACCTTATTTTCAAAGTACCCAGAGGGACTGGAACCAGTGCTAATTTTGTAGGAACATGTATAGTTTGATGACAGCAAGCAAAATTATGTTCAGAAATCTGCAGCACAGACTCTGGAGAGAGAAATCTCAGAGGTCCAAGTCAGGAAAAGAAGAGGCATTAGGGACTGCATTGCAAAAACACAATGGCTAATGGAGTGCACCAAGGAATTCCAAAAGAAAATCAGCATGTGCTTTAAAGACTATAGCAAAGCCTTTGACTGCATAGATCATGAAAAGCAATGGATGGCTCTTAAAGACATGTGAGTTCCACTACATCTGATAGTCCTGATGAGAAATCTGCATTTACTGAAGAGACTACAGTTGGAACAGAATTTGGAGAAACAGATTGGTTCCCAATTGGCAAAGGTGTCAGGCAAGGATGCATTTTGTCAAACAATTCTATCAAACAAAACTGAGGCTGTTGTCCTTAGGCAACATCATGAGAAGACATGACTCACTCGAAAAGATATTAATGCATTGAAAGATGGAGGGCAGTAGAATGAGAGGAACCAGATGGCTAGACTCAATTAGGAAGGTCACAGGCCTGGATCTACAGGACTTAAGCAGAGCAGTGGAGGGTAGAGGGGCTTGGAGATGTCTCATCCACAGGGTCACAATGTGTTGGGTCCAGATTGAGGGCATTTAACAATAACAGCTGTTGGCCTACTACTGTCTTGACTTGCTTTTTCTCCTTGTTTTTGGAGATTTTATAATTCTCCTGTCTACACACATTCAGGTCCAAATTAGGACATAATCATTCATCCACCTTTACTGTTCATATGCAGCTCTTCCCTGTGATAAATTCATATATTAACAATTGCTTATTAATAAGCTTAGAAATATATCAAGGATTTACAAAGTAATATCATTTTATCAAGGTTTTAAAATCATGCATTACTTCCTTATTAAATGCAAATATATGTTGTGAATTTTTAATTTAAAATGTGTTAATTTCTCTTCTGTACATGTTATAGATTTCTAGGATTATTAATAGTCAGGGTTCCACAGCAGGGAATTGGCAGAAAAAATGGATAGCAAGTTAGCAAGAATCATTTTGAACACATGATGAGGCATTATAATCTCTGGTGTTCCTTGGAGAGAAGAAGCTTGTAAATTCTCAGATCTCCTCAATGCTCTTTGCTCTCAGGTCTCTATGGGGTTGTCCGCTCTTGCCAAATAAAGCTGCTTCTAACTGCTTTGAAGCCTGGCTGTTTAGATCGTGCATGAGGTACAACAGGGTGGAAAGTGAAACAAAGCTGTTCTCCAAGGCTAAAAACTGGAGCAAAACGAAGCTGAAATACTTCAACTCAAGGTGGAAAATATGCATCATCACACCGGCATATAAACAGTCCAGTGCCAGTATGGGACTGCAGAAAAGCAAAAATGTGATGGCCAATAATGCAATGGATACAATTACAACATACACAAACCAGACAGTTGTAGAGGGATGAAGGGGGCATGTATGGGGGCATGCTGGTGCTGTGTACAGGTGGTGCATCACACATGTACCTATGTGGCCGACCATATGTGCAGGTGTCCAATGGTATGGCATCTGGGTAGGAAGAGGTAGGTAACTGGAGGTTGAAGATGGTGTGCATGCATGGTGGGGAGGTGACAAAAAACAAACTCTGCAGTGCGGCTTGGCACTCCATGGTGTTGACAGCCTTGTGGGTGTTTGGTCAGCCTTGAGAGTGGGGCTTTGTGGACAGTGGGGTTTCAACCTGCTTTCAGAAAACCTAGGATTGAAATGCTTTTTCCTGCCCATCTATTGGCCCTTGGTCATTCATTTAAATGTAAAAACTCAGATAAAACTTTCCATCCTCCTTGAATACTGCAGCTAGAAAGTAAACATAGTAGTCACTAGGACAGCATCCTTGCACAATATAGTGGTGAATTTTGAAATGCAGTGCTAATCTTCACAGTATGTATATCCACTCACCCAAGAAAGTCTTAAAATTCTTGGAGGTATGTTGATCTATATGAGCAAAACAGTTTTAGCACCTTTCATTTCTACGAGGACCAAGTCTTGGTTAAAATGAGTAAGTTTTAATTGCCATTCAAGAATGAACCATCGTCACATGGTTTTTATCACTCCCATTCCAACTGACATCACTGTGGAAAGCAGAAGCGAACATGTCTGATTCTTTGTTCACAGAAATACCTGATTTCAAACATTTTATTTCAATTTTATGATATCCTTCGATTAGTAGATTCCAGGGTCTAACTAAAATTGAAAAAAACAACAACTGAACAGCACTGTTTTTTAGGCAGAACCTGATTGCCAGAGGGATACTGTAAAATGGAAGCAAATATAATTTATTGAAAACAGGTATTATAAAAGTCTATTAGAATAAGAGCTTTCTTTCCAATATCTTCTCCCTCACCAGTGACTAAATCTACAGTTCCTACTTGTGCTTTTGCATCATAGAATCTTGATTCCATCATAGAATCAGTACTGACATTTCCACACTTATTAGAAACTCTTTCATTCAAATCCCAGAGTGAACCTCTTTTTTTTTTTTTTTAAGAAAAAGAAAGAAAGTGTAATTTTAAGATGATCTGGTTAAGGACAATGTTGAAAGGCACATTAATCTTGCTGTTCTGTAAGATGTTTTGTTCAAAGCTGCTATCAAAATTCTTCATTTATCCTGAGACATGTCCTGCTGTGATAATCATTTCATCCAGGCTTACTTTTCTAACTTTTAAAAGAGATTTTAATGAACTGGATTTAAATACTATGAATGTAAGAAAAAGAGCCTAGCACCAAATAGTACACTGGAGGGTATAATACACTACTATATTTGAGGTTAGAATTTCAGATATATTAAAGTGTAAAAAACGTACTGAGAAAATTGTAGCATGCCATAAATAACATTATGCTAGTCAATATATTGCTTTTATTTTTTTAAAAAAGCATACAGGAGTCTAAGGTTAGTTACCACCCATTGCAAACTTTACTACGGAACTGTGGTATTAATAGTCATTTCATTTGTTCTATTTTTTCTCTAAGCATTTCAGGGCAGAGTATACCTTCCAACACACCATAATTTTTTCCTCAGAGCAAACATATGCATTTGCAGTCAATTAAGCAGAGTTTATAACTTCCTCAAAGCAACCCATAAACCAGCATAACTAAACACTGTGAATCATGATCTGCACAGTTTATGTGCACTGTTTTGTTGGGTTGATTCTTATCTGTTATGTTATTTATATTGTAGAATTTTGTGTACTGTGATGCAGCTGATAAGACTCGCAGTGTGGCAATTTAAATAATTATGACACAGACTCCAACATCAAGTTGGAAGAAAGGAAGAAAGTGAGGGAAAAGGAAAACAAGAAAACTCAACCCCAAGTTCTTAATGTTAATAGTTTCACAGTCTGGTGGAATGCCCACTGGATGACAGTTGGTAGGAAGGTAGGTCAAATACCTACAATCTTGGTGTCATGTTATGGCGTGTGATGCACAAAAACTCTTTCAAGCCCATATGTTCCTCCCCTCCCCAGTGTGTTGCCTTCAGCACTTTGATCCTGCTTAAAGCAAATGGTAGTTCCAAAGCCGAAGTTACTAATCAGAAGCTGTAACCAGGATCACACTGTGGTTTCAGATCCTGATCAGTAAACAGCCACATAATCAACATCAAACCACTAGAAGCCAACATGTGAGTGATGCCCCTATCACTCACATGTTAGGAGCAGTGGACAGGTGTAATGCTGATGCTCAACTTTATAAACCATGGTGGGCAAGGCCAAAGCTGATGCATACAAACTTACCCTATTCATTTGTTACACTGACTCTAATATAGGTTCCAGTAATAGGTTCTTCCAGTAATAGGTTCTTGTGAAAGTGGGCAACTTTGTAACTTTATGTCCAATTCTGTTTTGCTCAGAATTTTTCTTCTTGTATTTCAGATGATGTTGCACCCTATTTCAAGACAGAACCAGGTTTGCCACAGATTCATCTAGAAGGGAATCGTCTTGTGCTCACATGCTTGGCAGAAGGAAGCTGGCCTTTGGAATTTAAGTGGCTGCATAATGGCACTGAAATGACTGCCTTCTCCAGTGAATACAAGTAAATGAAATTAACTTTCAATTACATTATTTAGCACTGCACTGAAACGAAATCCTCATTTTTGTACTAGAGATTCACAAAAGAACACAGAGGCAGAGATACTATATAATTAAAATGTAAAGAATGAAAGTATCTTATGGGTCCTCTTAAGATATTTTAGTTGCTTAACCTAATACAAAACATCTTTTTTATCAATGGAAATGTTCTTATTACTTTATCCTATATGAATGTATAAGTACACATTTACAAAATTATAAACTTAAGCACGGAGATTTGAACTTCTGAATCAACATTTGGATGTTGAACTCCATCAAATCAGGTGGCCTCTGAATTGATCAATACTGAATTGGGTTGTTTTCCAAATCACTGAACTAGGTCCTGAACTGAATCTTCTTATGTCTGGTGCACACTCCTGAGATTCATTCAAAGGGCTATTTAACTGCTCCTTTGAACAGGAAAAAAAAATTACCCTAGAAAATTCGCTCACCATTTTCCATGCACAAACCTACATTGGCTAATTGGATGATAATGTGTCAAAGCTTCTGTTGCAGCTGATACTGAGGGAGAGAAGGTCAGCCCTGTATGTTGGCTTTCACAGGAATGAGACACTGCCACCAGTTTTTTAGTCCTTGCAGCATGCAAAATATGACTCCATTCTTGATGAACTGATTGCTGTGAACACTCAAACCCAATTAATCTTACATTTGGACTCTGGAATGTGGTGATATATATATATAGTTTAAAATTAATATTATTTAAACTGAAGTCAATGTGATTAATCACAGAAGAAAACAGACATATTTTGAGGCGACAGTGTTGTTGGTTTGACCAACAACTTTACTTCAGACTACAGTATACTATAGACTCTATAGCAGTGAGATACACACACAGTGGAAACCACTAATGCTAGCAGAACAGAAGAGTAATGGAATAATAATAATCATCATCTTTTTATTACAGCCATTCAGCCAGTATAGAGTAATGGAATAGATTGGAAGGGCATATCCCAGGTGAACTGGAATTTCAGAAAAGTATAAGTAGTATCTGGAGTTACAGAAAAGTAAAAGTAATAGTACAGCATTAAAGAGGACAGGAGAGACATATTTTCTAGCTGAAGAATAGAATGCAAATGATCATAAATTCAAGACATTCACAAACATATTATATTGCATTATAATACTTATAATGCAAAGCAAACATTTTATTATTACATATTGCCACTACAGAGAAATGGTGAAGAACCATATTTCAAATACTGTTTGATCACTTAATGTTTTGACAAAATATAATACATAGGTTCCTTGGGTCATGATGAAAGGCATATTTGAAGGATGTGTGTGGAAAACTAATCAAAATTTACAATAAAGTTTGACTAAACAAGTTACTATGAATATTTCAGGACTATTATTTTTAATTGCTTGCCACAAATGAAGATGCACTTGATATTTTTTAATTATTATTATTTATATACAAGGAATTGCATTTAATCATTAGGATGAAATCATTCCAGACAAAAGTCTAATTGTTTTTGGTTGAGGAATGCTGGTCTAAATTCTGCTTTCACCTTTGAGGCAAGCAGCCTGATAAAATCTTGGGAGTTTTTGCTTCATAAATATATCCTGGTGAAAACTATTGAACAATCCAGCTCAATGAAAATCATTGACAATGTTGTCACTGGCTTGCATAAGAGGTGATTTGAACCTCAAATAAGTAACTAATAAATGCAATGTTACAGGCTATCCTTAGTATACAGTATTTTTAGTGAATGCAAATTGCTCAGTGCAAATAGATATGAAGTAATGTAGCAATTCATATAGCTAATTTTTTTTTGGGGGGGGGGGTAGGCAGAAAATAACTGCAGTCTTTTTATCTTAATATTCCACACCATAAACCAGGCCTTACCTGTGACCCACCAAACTGGATTCAGCCCATCAAGTACTTATTGTGGCCAGCCATGTGTTGGATAACCTATTTTCTGGTTTTCCTTGGAGGGCAACATGGGTGGACTTCAAGAGCTGCAGGCTTCACATTAATTCATATTATGCCTTACTCTGCTCAGAAAGGTCTCTTTTGTGTCAAGATGCTAACTTAACATGTGTATGATCATTAGTTTACTCACTCTACATCTACAACCTCAACTTGATAAACTTTTGCAATTGAATTTTTAAATAAAACATTTTCAGAAGTTAATAAATGTGTGCCGCAATGCTCTGAAGGAAGTTATGGGTGCAGGTAACAGCCTCTGGGGATTTGGTGGGCAGTAATAAAGAATCCTGTGGACAGCCAAAAAGGATCCCATGGACATCCAAAAAGACAAATGGGTCCTAAAGCAGATCAAGCCAGAAATCTCCCTGAAAGCCAAGATGACAAAACTGAGGCTGTTGTATTTTGGACACATCATGAGAAGGCATGACTCATTAGAGAAAACATTAATGCTAGGAAAGGTAGAAGGAAGCAGAAAGAGAGGATGGTTGCATGCTAGATGGATAGACTCAGTCAGGGACGTCACGGGTATAAGTTTGCAGTATCTAAGCAGAGCAGAGGAGGACAGGGAGTCTTGGAGATGTCTCATCCACAGGGTTGCCATGGGTTGAAATCAACTCGAGGGCAGTTATCAATGACAAAAATGAATTCATAGCCTGCTAGGAGTTGTTGTGCTGTGTGCCTCTATCTAAAATCTTCATTTAAAAATAACAGTGATCTCTCCTCCAAGTGGAAACCAGGACTTGATAGCACCAGTTCCAGAACATCTCACTCAGGAGGACAGCATGTAACAATACATTTCCATCAAGTTAGAATTTATTTTACCTGTGGGACGTTCTCTATAATTTTTTACCAGTCTAAATCCAAGGATGATTCCACAGTTTTCACAGCTCTAATCCATACTTGTGGAGTATGCTATCTACACAAAACTCCTGTCCAGCAAAAGCTAACACATTTTCTCTGATATGTAGGATTCAAATCATGGAAGATTCCCTTGTACTCAAAAGAGGCAGCAACCACTGTTCTTGTATTCTGCAAAGGTACTAGAATAAATCATAGTCTAGGACCAGTGAACCAGTGGATTCATAGTGGCAGTTTCAGATTTAATTGTTCATTTATTAACATTTAAACTGGAAATTACTTCTAAATTTAAAAATACATTCTAACTTATAGACCTTTATCAGGCCATATTTTGAATTTGGACATTCAAGAGATGGTACTCATTTTCCAGACCTTGAATTCTGAAATAAAAAGATGTCCACAAGTTTCATCAATATTTTATATAATTGATATACTATCCATCTTATGTCTTCAACTTTCTTAAGCAGCCAGTTTGTTCCAGTTTTCTCCATTCCAAACAAATAGTCAATTTTCCTAAATTAGTGCAGAACCTTGTAAGTGCTCTTCTGGCATTCAGACAATGAAAATGACTTTTTTTCTCTCTAGAAAAAAATTATTCTTCTGTCTCTGAGAAAGAAAGACTGCTACTTGTTAATAAAACAACAGTTTCCCTGTGATTTTTCAAGATATTTAAAAATAGGAAATGTCCCTGGGCTTAAAGAATATCCCCAGAACCATGAGACTGTTAATATTATTGTCTGTTGCTAAGCAGGGCTCTAATCAGTTAAGCCCTGAAACATACTGGATCTGTACCTAAGGTGCTCTGGGCTTTCCCGCAGAAGAATTTATTCATTAATATTGGAAATTTGTGAATCATCCAGACCCTGCTAAGTCATAGGTGACCTTGGGCAAGTCATACTTTCAGTCTCTAGAGCAAGGCAATGACAAATCTCCACGAATAAATCATTCCAAGAAAACATTATTTTCTAGTTGTCATAACTAGTTGTCATATGTTTGTGTTGACCAACTTTTCTTGCATACCAAGTATTTTTTTAAAAAGACCTTGGAAGTAGCAATTGCATATTAGTGAATGCCTTTCCTCGTATCATCATTTAGATCTATATTCTGCTTTTTCCCACCACAGGGTGAGCAAGAAAGTGAAGGAATATACTGAGTGGCAGAAAAGGTTCAAATGTATATAACAATTCTAGGCCAAAAATAGAAGAAACATGAGCATGGATCCTCAACAGGATAGGAAACAATGTGAAAATTAGAATAAGATCATGAAAAGATTTGAAAATAGGCATTGGTTTGATGAGTTGAAATTTTTTCTTTATTAGACAATAAGAGATCATGTACTAAACAAATACAGATAATATTTGAGAATACCTACTAAAACTAAATGTATGTTATAACTATTCTGTCTCTTACTGTCTTACAGGTATGTCATTCCATCATTGCAAAGATCTGATGCTGGTTTTTATCAGTGTGTTGTGAGGAACAGAATGGGAGCGCTCTTGCAGAGGAAATCAGAAGTTCAAGTGGCATGTATGTGTAAAAGCACTAATTCCAAAATTTCTTAATAATATCCCACCTCCTTGGTGCAAGTTAAGCTATTATAGCCATAGTCCTGTCAATTAGCTCAGACCTTTCTATTGTCTTACAAAGGAAGAAAGATATACCTGTTCCATAGCCTGACCTATACTCTAGACCTTGTGTCTCTCCAGCTGTTGTTAGATTTAGATTCTTAGCATCCCTGATTGACCATGTTGGCTGGTACAAATGGGACCTAGAATCCAATAACACAGATACTCCAGCCATGCTTGTTGATACAGAGTATCCTTAATATGGAATGAAGGATTTTACTTAGTCATTTTTTTCTTTCCAGGTTCCAAATACATTCATTCCTCCACATTTACTGGGGCACAGGACCCCTGTGAATTTGGAAAAACCACAAATAACAAAAACACTATGTTTTTACTTAGAAGTTTTACACCTCTCTAGGAATCTCTAGGTCCTTCAGTGCAACTCTGTGGTCAACATCTGCTAGCCATTGACTATAGCATTGTGCTGGAGGAGCTACCAATGCCTGGTGGAGTCTCCTCTCTAGGAATCTCTAGGACCTTCAGTGTGACTTTTGGTTAAAGTTGACCATAGAGTTGCACTGGAGGACCTAGATATTCCTAGAGAGAACATGTTAATAAAATCCATGAATAATAAAATCAGTAAAAGTCAAAGCCACAAATCTGGAGGGATAAGTGTATAAATATAATGGTTAATACTGAAAATTGTTACTTTGCAAGCTAAAGAAAACCAAAGATGAATAGGTATCTTATAGAATGAAGAGACAGGGAAACCACTAAGCATGTGCACACAAAACACCCGAAAAGATAGGTCAGGCATAATTTCAGCATGTGCACACCTGAAAATGAATGGATTGGTTAACAGCCAAATACGACACAAGCTAATCTTTAAGACCAAATGAACCAACCCCTACAGGGCTGGCACGTCCAAACTTCTGATTGCAAAAACTGTCAAGTCTGACCTCTGATTAAATACTTGACTTTCACTTGGATGTATGTGTTGATTTTCTCAATTACAGACGCCAAGATATGTGACTTGAATGGTAAAATACATCTGTTCTTATAGTCACTTTGTTCTTTACGGACAGAATTTTCCTCAAACTCATTGGAAACAGTTTCCATCTGGTCCTTGAAAGACAATGACAAATACACACACACACACAAATGTCAGTATGTGTATTTTAGGTGTTAATTTGGTTGTCAAACTTCCTTTAAGATTCTTAGCAAATAATATTAGTGTTAAAGGGATAATATTTATAAAAACATATATATCTCTTCATTAATTCTAAAAAAAACAAACACCAATATGATGGAGGTTCAAGATATTTTGTAATAAGAATTCTCTCACAGGGAGATGATATGGAAGAATTAGATAGAGTTGTACCTCAGGAAGCAGCAGGTCAATTTGACCTATAAGCCCTGTTTACCCTGGGATTAGGCTGGATCCACCAGATTTGCATCCATTCTCCCAGGATCCAGCCTGATTCTGGTTCAGGGGTTTTGGCCTGCATTGTCCAAACAAGACAATACAAGGCCTGGAGGAAGATGGGCTGTAAGGTATGACACTAAGGAAACAATTCAGGCTTTGGCATTTTTAATGGAGGGTACCCAGTAAGACTAGGAAAAATGTGGAGAGCTTTGCTTATTTAAGTTTTCTACCATGATTTTGGTGGGGTGCTTTGCTGTTCAGTATGACCATTTTGTTTTAGAGAAGCCAAGTAGAAATCTTTCAGGTAAGATGAAGTTTCATCATTTGTTTATACTCTACACGTCTTTGTCTGAGACTTTGATTATTGTTCCTCAGGGCACTTAACTGGAAGGTCAGCAACAGTGGCTGTCATTTGATAAATGGCAGGAAGATGAAGTGGGTGAATGGAATTCTTTATTAGACATGACCATTTACAAGGAAGTGATTAAATGAAGAAGAGAGGTATCATGAGAGAAAATGTGCAGGATTTATTTTTCCTTCAGTTTAATATTAGCTTCAAGAATAATAGTGTGTAATGCAATACAAATTGGCCAAGCAGCCATTAACTTTTCTAGCTAACCGTTATCATGCAAGAGACACTGATTTAAAAAGATGATGGAATGATAAAATAGTTCAGTTTTAAAATTATTTCATCAATATTGGACAGGGATGGTGTAAACATAAAGGCGGAGATCTCTTAAGTGCTTTTTAAGCAATCAGGAGGGAGACATAAGAGTGCATAGCCCATCTCTTCCAGTCTAAAAGTCTTCTCAAGCATGAATTCCCTTTGTTCTTAATTTTTTAAATCATTACATGGGTCCCTACATTAATTAAAGTGAATGAATTTCCTCTTAACCAGGATTTGAAGCCAGCCTATTCCTTATCTCTTAACCCACATTGCTAGATCTTCCCAAAGCAGCAAATGTGAGTTTAGATGTCCACTCTTTGGCCACAGCCCCTTTTTGATTTAGAATTTAAAAATTGTACCTTTTTATATAACTTACCAAGAATGGAGATAATGAGTGAGTCTGTAATTTTAAAAATCTTACATTAATTTGTTATTACAAAGAATTATGGATATGAAGGAATTAAAAGTAAATCTCAGTGCAGAGCTGGCTTTACTTCCCATCAGGAGAAGCTGGGACAGAGGAGGGGAAATGCAAGTGTCAGCTGGCCTACAAAACCTTGAAACTGTGTGGCACAGTCAGGAGATTCATTACATTTAATTTCCCCCTTGTCTCTGAACAAAATGAGAGGTAAAAATGAAGGGGGTTCTCTGTGAAAATGGGAGTTGCTTATTGGGCTTCTATATGGGCTAGATTGGGGGATCTTGCAAGCTCTGTTAGAGCAAGGCTGGAAGCTCTCTTAACAGATAAGAGGCTAACACGTGGAACAATCCTACTGCATCTGCTCCACATCAGCAATAACTTCATGTGTAACATAACTGCCATGATCTTGCAATGCTACAGGAAACTCCTTGGAGCAAGTAGGCTAACAACTCCAGAGACAAACGCACTTTGCACACTACTGTTGATTGTGGGCTTGGCCTCCTTCCTGGTCTGCATAGATCAGGTATAGTATGGGCAATTGATCCTTGGGGGAACAATCCTTGGGGGAGAAAAGTGTAGATAGCACAAAGTTCTTCTCTTTGGTCTCTGTGACTCTGCACATGGGTCTTTCTGTGCCCAATCAAAATATTCATAACTTCCTAGAACCGAATTCAAGATATAGCCGTTAGTCTGTATGATCAGTATGCATCTGAGGAAGTAGACTTAAGTCTACAAAAGCTCATGCTGCCAAATTCTTTCTTTAGTTAGTCTCAACAGTGCTACAATACTGATCCTAGAACTGAGCAAGCCTCTGTAGGTGGCAGCCCCACCTCCTGCACTTTACATGTCACAACCATTTCCTAGTGTTATCTAAGTTTTCATCTGCCTCTCAGAGAGCAGTATTTCAGGACCACAGAATTGATTTTCTTGGGTATTTATTTATTTTATTTTATATAAAAGTTAATCTATATATAAAAAAGGGGAGAGAACATAGAAGAAATGTTTTTACTGTGGGACTAAAGTGTCCTTGATGGATGGTCATCAAAGGTATCTTTTGTGCTTGGGAGAACACCATAATGCTGTGCTGTGTGTGAACATTTTTAGCTCTCCCTCCAAAGAGTAGAAAGAAGGAAGCAGTACAATTACATGCAAAATTGTGTGAAAATGTATTATTTCCTCCAAAGGTATTTAACCAACATCTTGGCAAACAAGGTATTTTAGTACCTCAGGATCATATTTTGTTGGAAAATGCACATAGAAATAGACCTACAAGGCATGCACTTTATAATGCTGTCATCTGAAGAGTGTGTATTTTTACTTTGCTCAAAACTTTACTACAAAATAACTGCAAGCAATATACACAAACATACATCATTTTAAATAATGTCCCTGACTTTCAGGAACTGGAAACAATATTCCTGAGTTTCAGATGCCAGCTGGGGTAAAAATTGACCCAACGAATCTATTGCAATTGTTGGGGTGCTTTTGTGTTTCTTACAGTGTAATATATTGGGCCCAAAAACACTACATGTGGTTGAAACTACCCCTTCAACTTGATCCTCTGAAAGAGAAGTTCCAAAGATACTGTCATGAGAAGTGGTAGAGAAATTCACAGAGTTCATAATAGAGCAGTCAGAGATATAATTTGGGAATATCTACATATTCTCAAGGAATACCCTGAAGGCACCAGATGCTGTCTGACTTTGGAAGCTAAGCAGGGCCAGTTAGTACTTGGATGGAAGACTAACAATAAATACTAGATGCTGTAGGCTCAGAGGAAAGAACTGACAAATCCACCTCTGAGTATTCATTGCTCTACAAACTTCATAGGGTCACCATAAGTTGATAGGCAGTTTGAAGGCATGTGTTCACAACACAACATTTCATAGATGAAAACCAGGAAACATATGGCCAAGCAATATTAAAGTGTGATCATGATGACAAGTGTAATGAGAAAGATCACACATCCTAGGAGAGACTGCAACAGTTCGTTTTTGCCTGCGTCTACAGAGAAAGACAAAATTCTGTCCCCACTCTCCTCTCTCTGTTGCCAAATTAGTTGAATTGAAACTATATTTACAATCTGAACTCAGTCTGCAGCAATTCAAGTAAGCTGAGGACAAAGGGTGAAAATGGAAGAATGAGGGAGAAATTGTGACATTTTAAAAGCAACTTCAAAAGTGGGACAATGGAGGATTAATTGGGACAGTCCCTGCTAAATCAGGACAGTTGAAGAGCATGCACCCAGAGTGAAAGAAGAATTAAAATGATGAAATAGTAATGGAAATCTTTCAATTGCTCCTCATAGAAAGCATTATTTACCATACAACCTGTGAAACAAATGGAAAAGCACCACATGAATTCAGGGCATAGAACTCTGCAAAAGTCACAAATTGTGGACAACCCTTGACATCCTCAAACTGAAGGTTGTCATGGGCCAGGATCTGGACTTAGATAAGGAATCTGAAGAAGAGATTCAGAAGAGATTCATGTTTCAAAATGAAGAAATCTCGTGAGACAGCCACACAAGCAATCAAATTCAAATTATTTACATTGATTCTATGCAAGCAATTGGGAATTATTTTAGAGAACAGAGCCTTGAAAGTTACAGATACGTTATCACAAGATTTTGAAACATGTAGATTCCCAGAAAACTCACTTAGATGTTATTAGTAATGACTGATTCATTGCTTTTTTGGTCACTAATTCCTTGTGGAAGACTGCAAACAAGTATCCTTTGGAATTGGTTCACCGGAGTGTTTGTTGCAGTCATTGATGACTGCCAAGTACACTTGCAGATACTCCACTATGTAAACATCTCTCCTCTTATAGTTAGCTACATAATACCTTTTGCAGGAAAAATAACCATTGATAATCATAACCATGAGTTATCAATTGACCAGATGAGGCGCTCACTGTAACTTTTTAAAGGACAGTGCTAATCAAGTCTGACGTCATATCAGTGTTCTTGGGCTGATGGCAATGAGTTTTCAAGGAGGTGATCAGTGGCCAAATTGTTACCAACAAAATGTGGGTTGGTACATGAGGGTATATTTCACCATGCACTTTATTCTCTCTCAGACTGCACCTCAAGTATTGGTGCTTGTTAGGCAAATATGAGCTATTGTGAATCCAATCAAAAACCCACCAAACAGTGATACCTTTATTGGCCAACCAAAATGCACAATCTCCATGTTGCAAGCTTTCGAAGCTTCACTGGCTTCTTCATCAGGCAAGGTGTTACAAACCAAACAGGAGAAAAAAAAAATTGAAGATGTTAGTCATAAGCCTGCATTTTGCTGTTTCTAAGTTAAGATGGTATGGAGGGGCATATGTTGCAGGCTGGCACCTCCTCCTTCTGGCCATGTGGCAACTGGGAGATTCTCAAAGTCCAGGAAATTTAATACCTATTTGCATCACAACAAAGCAATTTCTTTGCAATTCAATATGTCTCCATCCTTGTGAGGCCACAGGCCCCTTTGTTAGCCAGAGAACACTGGATTTCTCAAGAAGCCTTAATGCTTTTGCATCAGGAAGACTTTAGGTGGTGTTGAGGTAAAACATGCCACTCTAGTCCATATTTAAGAAAAAAAATGTTTTATCTTTGTTGGAGGTCGAAACCTCAAATAGAAAGGTCCCAGTCAACTGGCTCACTCTTTAGGATTCCCCCATTGCAGCTATAATGCAGTATCTTAATATCCAGAAAACATACAAGGGTAGCTGTGTTGGCCATATAGCAAATCCAATCAAAAATCCACCAATTTGAGAATCTCCTGGTTGCCACATGGCCAGATTGCTTCTAATTTGCACCAAATTATTTATAAATTATTATTATTTAAATTCATATACTAACTGAAATTTTACATGTGATTAAATACAGACTTTAATTTTAAGACAACTTTTAATGGTAAAAGAAAAACATTATGTTCATAAAATTATTAGTTGTAAATTAATGGTGGAAAAGGTGCATATGTATTCCCATGCTGGTCTTAATTAGAGAATGTCTAAATTGTGAAAGCTAAACTGATAATGTAGCAACAAGGTTAATTAGAATGATTTGCATGGTTCAATGCATCATTTTAAGTAGGTAATCTGATTACAGTTGTAAACAAAGAATGTGTACTTTTGTGAACCATACAGTGTTAATTATTTTATATCCTTGAAAAATCATGCTAATGATTTAAGCCGAATTCAAAATACTAACTTGATTTTCCAGCCAACCTGAGTGGCTAACTAGTTGGTTCACGTCTTCTTTTAAGACACGAGCCCATTCTGTGAGTTCCTTTTTTGGTTTCCCAAGCATTCAGGTGGGGGTCTATTGGAGAACAAAACTATTCTTTGGTCGCACCTCATATCTAGTGATTCACTCCACAGGGAGGGTTACCTGGCCCATTTACTGTCCATCATATTAATCCTGTTAAGTCCACCCTATTATTTAATAACCACCCCAATCTGTGTCATTTTTATTTTGCTGCTTTTACCTGTGACTTTATTAGCAGTGCTATCTTGCCTTCATAGTGTTTCTTTTTGCATTACATTTTGATTTTAATTTTGATTTAAGATGCATTGAAGATTTCTACAGTGGAAAATTAAGAGGGAATTAAAATGTGTAGAGAGAAAAAAAATTACGTACCTCTTATTTGCCCCAAGGCCTGAACAGATGAGCAGTTTCACTGCTACAGTACAAACATAATCTTGTCTGTATGTCCCTTGGAATTGCTTTTAGATATTATAAAATAACATTTCAGAACTTCATCTGTTATTAACTGTGTCCATTTTCAATTGGGGGAGAAGTCAATTGTGTACACAAGGAAATGCAAACATGCAATAGTGCTGACAGAGACAATTCTTGGATGTCCTAGAGTCACTGGGCTTTGCCTCATGCCTCACTACACACCCAGAAACTTGCTGTCATCAGCACTACCACAAGGTCTGTTATGTCTTACAGCTTAATTATGGCAATGCCAATGACTGCTATAAAGCACAATTATTCTCTATGACCCGTAAGAAAAAGTGGCAAGGAAGAAGAAACTTCTTGGATTCTTAGTGTAACTTTTCTTTGCAGACATGGGAAGTTTCCAGGATGTGGATAAGAGGAACACGGTGTCTGAAGGGGAAGCCACAGTTTTAAACTTCCCTCACATCGCAAGCTATCCCAGACCGCAAGTGACTTGGTTTCGAGATGGGCACAAGATTATCCCAAGCAGCAGGATGTAAGTGAAAATTATTACTTAAAATATGACAAATTACTCTTGATAACACAGCTTACATGTTAAGGACCTAATTAAGGTTTAAAGATACTGAAGAAGCTAATACATTTCGTGTTTAAGCTAGTGACTGTTTTAAGGCTGCTTCTAAAAACTTCAACAGAATAATTTGTACAAAGATAATGTTTTGATCTGCTCTTGTAGCATAAGCCTGATTTCTGTAATCACTGGCATGCTTTTTGAAATTTAACTAAATGCATTTGTATTTAACCGAATGCGCTAACTTGTTGACTTCTGATATTAACTTACAAAAGGAGAAGGGTTCATGATGTCTTGAGAGTGAAGTGGTATATAATGTTTGCTCTTTTTTTTGTATCCGTTTACTTCACAATGACAGTTTTGTTTCCTTTTTCACCCATTCATGAAGAAATGAATCACTTAAGCATTCTCTTGAACTATCTAAGTTCATATTTTATTGACTATGTAGCATTCCAATCTGATTTTTTCTTGAGCTTTCTTGTTTCTCTTAATTATGATACTTTAAAAAGCATGTTCCTCCTCCAATAATCAATTTGTTTAATTGAAGAAATTAGTGGGTCATTAGGGAATTGCGTGACTGTGGTTCCATGCATAGAAGAACTGTCAGATGGAGTCATCCATAAGACATCACACACACAAGGAAGGTTGCTGAGAATGATAAATTCCTAACACTAGTGGAAAATGTTCTTGACCTTTAGCAGCAGGGAATATGCCCCTGAATACTAATTACTGGTAAGTTACTATTGCATTCATGTTCTGCTTGTGGTTTCCTATTGGTGCTAGTCAGTCATTGAATGAATAGCATGCTGGACTAGATAGGTGTTTAGTCTGATCCACAGTGGCTCTTATTTTCCACGTATCCCAAATTTACTTCAGATTAATATAAGATGATCAAGGATCCTGTAGTATCATTTGAACAGATTCAGGAGCCAGCTTTCCTCTCCTTTTCCTTTGTGCTCCTATCTGTATGCATTCCATTGTTTCCAACCCATCCAGACACTACTTACAGTCCTGCTTGAGTTCCAAGCAAAGGCAATGAAATGGTGAGTTCCAGCAACATCTCTCTGATTAGGAAACAATTTACTTTCAGGTGTATTTGTTGCAGCCTTACGTATACATGCCAAATGCGAAGTAGAATGCAGAGTTTATTCCAAGAAGAAGAAGAAAGTGTCCCTATATCATCAGAAACTATTAATGATTAGTGAGTCACCATCTTACATTTTATGAATTTCTGGGTAAATCCACTGCACTGATTCCCGTAGCTCCTTAAAAGTACAGTAATGATAGAGTGGAAGGTAACATTGTACAGAACAATATATCTCCTTGAAATAACTTTTGAGTTCAGTGGGTTTTATTCCTGAAAAAAAGGTGCGTAGGATTGCAACCTTGTACACCCTCGCATTATCTGATCACTATCTGATTGCATCTTTATTGTTTGTGCATTTTTATTAAAATATATCTCAGGACCTTCCTGATAGCTCAGTATATTTGCATACAAATGTAATCTATGAGTTCATTTCAAAAGAGAAAACCTGCTTTATGGACATCTGAAATGCAAATATGTTATGAGTCTGATGCATTTACCAGCTGTTCTTGCCAAGTCATGTTGTTTCTCCTTTTGCAGCAAAAATATGACCTTTTCTCTTTGCTTCAGAGTTTTTACAATCATGTTGCTCCATGTCCTGATCATCTCTCACTGAGACTGCTGTAATCCTCTCATTCCTGATTTTCTGTTGTCTCAATTTGGTCTATCCATAGCTTTACCCTTCAGTTACTCTAATCATAAGGCACATACATTTGAATTCCTTTCCACTCCCAGGTCTACTGTAAGCTCCATGTTCTTGCCTTCACAGCCCTCTGTTAGGGAATCATCTCTCCTTATTTGCCCATTCTTACATCCCAATACAGGTTGAATCTCTCTCATCCAGAATGCTGAAATCCAAAATACACCAAAAAACCAAAACTTTTTAGTGGGTGGCTGAGATAGTGACACCACCCTAACCATCTCCCTATTCCAGAGATCAGCCAAGGCTTCGACAGGATGACCTGCTAAGGCAACAAACTCCCTAAGAGCCATCAGGAATCCAGAGATAATATCTGACTGATTTACACTGAAAGGATGTACAAACTGCCTTAAATCATCCTTTTTTAGCATAAAGAATATTTCTGCTTGAACTTTGCTTTAATGAATTTTGTGCTGTTGAATATATAGGGAAAGATCACTTTCACATCAAAAGAATAATATCAAGGCAGTGGGAATCAGGATGAGGTTACTAAGGTTTCCATTACCAAAAGAAACGTAAAGGTTAGAATGAAAATGTATCAACATTTATGAAAATGTAAAATTCTCCAATGGTGAGTATGAAGCTCATTTAATTTGCCCTTATTGGTGATTCATTGGGACTAACCTTGAGGTTTTAAAGTAGACAGAGCTCATTAATTTACATTTTAATCAGGATTTTTAGTTGTTTTTGCTGTCTGCATTTGTCAGCATTTCTGGCTAAGATAGGATTGCCAAATTTGTTCCCAAGAGTCTTTGTATCATTAATAGCAATGAGATAGTCAGACATCCAACAGAACCATGGTGATAGTCCTTTTCCCACTCTGTCCAACTGCACCTTTCATCCATGGACAGCTCTTATCAGTGGCAGGTCAGGAGTTTGGTGACTCCATGCTCCGTTCCATTCCAGGGTCTTAAGGGAGGAATCCAAGTGCTGAACACTACCTTCCAAATAGCTTCAGCACCTTGTAGACCAGTCTGTGAGTTCTCCTGTTGTGTATTTCTATAAATGACATTAACTGTGCAAAAACAAATGTCTTCAGCACCATGTTGTCATACCACTTTGTGGAGCTAAAGCAAGGGATAGCAGGGCCGCAAATCAAGCTTTGGATTCATTTATGAGATTTTGGAGTACTTAAAATTAATTATGCCATCAAGTGCTTTGGTGGTCATTTCTCTAGAAACACATCTTTCATATGTGCTCCTTAATAGGCCTTCTAATGTATGCTGTGCTTGAAATGCTGTTCCTAAAGACTCCCTTAGTGCTTTCTAGGGCAATACTCTGCAGTATGGAGCTCACATTAAGTCTCCTTAATACTTTCTCCAGAAGGTATTGATATGTCTCTGTTGCTGATGAGAAGTATAATACACTCTTTGCTTTCTCCTTTTATCTATACACAGTAAATATTCTGCAGTGCTTTTATCCTCTTGGTGCTTGCTGCTTTTGTTGTGGATTTCCTGATACACCAGCTGTTGTAAACACCGCCCCTGCTCAACTCTGATGTGATGCCATATAGTTTCTGTGCCAAGACTGTAGTAATCCAATTTACTGCTAATTTTGATCTCTTCATTACACGTTATCATTTTAAGCTCGTTGAGTTGTTTCAATATCTTTTGGTTTTACTTAGTTTCATTTCTACATTTTAATTTAATTTATAATCCTCATATTTTTTTTTGGTGGGGGGGAGAGTCTGGCTCCTTTTTAAAGAAGGAGAACTTCCTGCTAGCAGTTGTAGCAATTTATTTGGCATATGGAGTGAATAATTTCATTTATAGTATTTTTATTATTATTTGGGCATAGATAGTATTTGGTAAGGGCATGATTTTAGTTAGCACATTTATTATTTGCCTTTCTCTCTTGCTAGATACATACAGTACTCCTGCTTTGTTCTTTCCTGCTTTCCTTTTTGACTGATGCTGTTGGAACGGGAGGCATCTGGAACTCTAAAGGAACAGTGTGTCTCAGTCACTGTAGACTCTGAATCCAGAGTTTAGGTAGCCCATGTACATGTATGGGTATGATGTTTGTCATAGGTGATTTTAATTTAATTTGCATATAGATAGATATATATGTTAAGATATTTGTTTAAATTAATTACACTGTGACAAGGTTGAAAGATGTGAGTTTCAGCAGTTCCAATTGACATTTCCCTAACCCAGAAGACAAAAAGTACAGAAGGATTCAAAGACATAGGGGGGAAGCACACGAGTGCTTCCAGGACGCCGCGGGACGATGCGCCGCGGGACCGCGGCATCCACACCACGGCGCACCATCGGCACCTCTGAAAGGAGCGCTAAATCAGCACTCCTTTCAGAAGTCAGTGAAAGTGCACCCCAAAAGCGTAGGGCGCACTTTCACTGACTTTTCCGCCACAGCGTGTGCGGACGCTGCGGCGGGAGGTTGCCCTCGGCGCGCCGGCCGTGCAGAGCGCCGGCAGCTCCGAGGGCAACCTCGGGAGGAGGAAGGGGCACCGATCGTGTGGCTGCCCCTCCTCTTCCCTGCCTCGGAGACGACTCTATTAGTCGTCTGCCGAGGCCCATAGTCTGCAAAATCAGTGTGGATCTTGTAGCACCTTTACTGAAAGAAAGAGGCTGGTAGCATATTTCGTACACTGTCCACTTCATGTATCTAAGAAAGTAGTCTCAAGTCTACGAAAGCTCATGCTACAAGCTTCTTTCTTTCATTTAGTCTCAAAGGTGCTACAAAATTCCTTTGCAGTCCAAAATGATGCCATTGTTAACAGTGAAGAACATATTTTAGAAACTGCCAAGTATCTATTTAATCATAGGTTTTTCCCATCAAAAGTTTTTTCCTTTAGTCTATTAGGCAAAACTATCACTGCCTATTCTCTCTTACTTGTTGCCATCTTTGTGTATTGGCTCATGACCTTTCTACTTACAGAAGTACATCTCAGAATCCTCAGAATTTTTGCTTTATTCTGCTTCCTGATAGTAGAATATTAGCTGTTACTCACAGTGGTTAGATTGTAACAAGTGGTGTAATCTAGTACCATGTTTAGTTATTGTTACACATAATATTTATAAATGGTGTCCCCTGGAATAAAGAAAAATTTCTGGTGACAAAACAGAATCCTTTTGAATAGCATCTTTTCTCTCTGTTAGGTATGATTTCCCATGTGTTTAGTGTTTACTCTGGGGTGCCAACACATAGTTCACATATTTCACTTGTTGTATGTTGTTCACCACAAAAGATTTGAGTGCACGGTTATAACTCCTCTTATTTTGTCATCTCATTCCAATCTATCCATGCAACTATTAAAACATTTAAAGAGTTTTATAGTGAGGGATTGATTTTTACCGTGTCTCAGTTTTTATAATAATGGAAAAGAATAAACATTGTATATGTGAGGAGCACTTGCAAGGCTAGGTGTAATGGAATTAATACTAAGCAGTTGCCCTCATCGCTTGGTGGGAAGCCTTAATAAGGAAATTCCTAAGCTCATATGTCTGTGTAATTATTCTAGTAAACTCTTCAGAAATGTCTTTTCAGGCATTTAATGTTGCTTAGAGTATTGTCTCTTTCTTGTTAAGATAAAATCATAAAGATCATAATAGCATTGGTAATAACAACAGTAGTCATAGTCAAGTACTTCTATATGGACAGCAGAAAAGGGAGAAAAATCCTAAATAAATGAAAATTCTGAACATTACCTGTTTGGCTAAGGACTGGGTTTGCAGGTTTTGCTTTGATAGCAATGCTCAGCTTAATGTTCCATGTTCTGATTTTTCACTTGAAAACAAACATTACTTTATTGTACATGTACTGAACCAAAACCAGTGTTTCACTTCTCTGCAAATATTAGCTTGCCATACAGCTTATGCTAGTTGCACATAATTGCATTTCACATATACCAGATAATACTTTAATTAAAATTGTGATAATTAGCATGTATTTTTAATGAACAATAAATTCAGAGATTGCCAAGTCAGTGGTGCATTTATTGAATAATACTGCTGCTGTTTAAAAAAAAGGAGATGAAACCCTTCTAAATCTGTGAACTTTAGTTTTAGAATGTTAGTACTTATCTATAGAAACATTAAAAGTGATGGATCTATATAGGTTGTTCTCTTGATTTATATGGATAGATTTATAATCCTACACAATTAAGTTATTTCCCATGCCCTCCCCTAAACGGTCTTCCAGTTTGTTAAGACCCATTCAAGTATGTCTTGCGAATCTATACACTCCAATATTTCACATAAGAAACCCGGGACATGTGTAGCCAAGCAAAATCAAAGTATGGTCAAGATGGTAAAATTTATGAATGTGGAAGAACACACAAGCTTGGAGAGGCTGCAGCAGTTTACTTTTGCCTAAGTCTATAGAAAAAAGCAAAAAATAAACCTCCTCCTCTCCTCTCCTCTCACTGAGTTAGTTGAGTGTAAATTATTTTTGCATTTTGAACTCAGTTTGCAGCAACTGAAGTAAGTTAGTACAGGGGTCCTCAGTATCCATGGGGGATCTGTTCTAGATCCCCACATGGATAGCAAAATCCGTGGATGCTCAAGTCCCATTGTCCTGAATTGTGGTGCGGCCACCATTGGGGACAATGGGACTTTGCCGCCCCATTTCCCCCTGAAGCCCACCTTGCTTCTGCCTCCCTTCCTCCTCCTCTGGCTCTTTCTCCCTCCTCATCCTCCTCCTCTTCCCCCCTGCTGCCACTCTTCCTCTGCTCTTCTCCTTTTGCTTCCTCCTCCTCCTCTCCCTCTCTGCTGGTGCACTTCCTCCTCTCTCCTCTTTTTTCCTTCCTCTTCCTCTCTCCTTTTCCCATGGCCACCACCACCTCTTCCTCCTCTTCCTCTGCCACCCCCCCCCCATGCAGGCTTGCCATCCGTGGATGCTGAAATCCACAGATGGCAAGTCCACGGATACAGAGGGCAGACTATACAAAGCAGTGGTGTCATTAGGGGATGTGAGGGGTGCAGTGACATCCCAGAAGAGGGGTAATACCTGGTTGAGCCCTCATCCCGCTGAGTCCCTCCTGGGTTCATCAAAGTGGCAGAGACATCCTCATGAGGAGACCTCCACTGCCACAGCAAAGAAGAAAGCTAAGAGCTCCTTGGCTTACCTTTGTTACATGCAATACTTGCATGCAATTTTCAAAAATTGTCCAGTTAGAGATGAACAGAAACCACTGAGTTTGTTGGGTAGTTATGTAACATAGTGCTATGGATTTTATTTAAAAAATGTTTTCAGAATCCTCTTTTATAAGCTTTCCTTTTCAAGTCTGAAAGCTTTATGCATGACTCACTAAAGAAAACAACTAGAAACCTCTCCATGTTTGGGATGCGGGTTGGTTTTTGCAGGCCATTAGCATCAGGTCAGCTGTGCTGAGCAAAACTCAACATACATTTGAAGAATTTGGTACATGGCAAGGGTTGTGAAGTGTTTTGTTAATTAATACTGGAGAGAAAGGAAGGAACTGGCAGCTTGCCCATGGCTTCTTTATAATCCTTTGATGTGAGGAGAATCTCTAGCAGTTTTGTTTCTACTGATTGCAAATTCATTTAAATAAATTGAAATGGCCCACCTGAAATTTCATGAGCCTTTTTTGAAGTATATTTGCAGCATGGCTCCTTGCTGTAGTAGAACTTCTGGTAACAGATGTACAATTAAAAATGGAAAGTATCTTTTAAAAACACACCCTGGTCCAAAAATGTATGCACATGTTAAACATATCATTTGTTTCTGTTAACTTGTAGTTTCCTAGCTCAATTTGCATAGCATATATTATCTCTTAAAATACAGAGAGTCTATTGAAGAGTTTAAACATTTATATAGGCCAGTCAGGTCAGCCTTTAAGCAAAACAATAAATAGAAAGCAGATTTGGAGAATAGTAATGCTCAGAAATTAGCCTGAGAAGCATTTTAATCTTCCTCAATATAGTATATCAGACTTTAAAGTTGCCCCAATCCAAAAGAAAATTCTTTTCTGAGATTATTTAATTGGATTTTATTAGAAAATTTGATTCCAGGATTCACTGTGGAACGTGGCCTCAATGAATCCTAGAAGCTGAAACGAAGTCAATTGTTCTGCTTTAATGGCTTATTTATATAATTCTTGTTGGTTACTCTGATTTTTGTGTTGTATTTTATGATAGTAGTATTGTTGTTTATAAAGTGCTTTGGGATAGAAATAGTGAGTTACTACTGTAACTGCTTTTGCTATGCTTAGGAATAGGTGAGGAACATGTTGCCTTCACATTTGAACACAATGTTACCTATTTTGTATAATCAAAAATGGAATGCGGATCTGAATTCTATTTGTGGTCAGAAATCCACACATATTATGCTTGCAGTATGACTCACAAAACAATACATACTTTAAAATTTGTTTTTGTTAACTGTTGTTAAGTTGACTTTGACTTATGATGGCCCTCTGAATGAGCCTTCCAAGAAGTCATGTGTTATTAACAGCCCTGCTTAAGTCTTGTAGATTCAGGGCTGTGGCTTGAGTCTATCCACCTGTATCCTTGACTTAGTCTATCCACCTGTAATATTATCTTCTTCTTTTCCTGTTTTTTGTCCCCATCTTGTCAAGCACAATTTTCTTTTCTAGTGTGTAATCTCTTTTCATGAGATGTCCAAAGTACAACAATCTCTGCTTAGTCTTGGCTTAAAATACCAACAAGTACATGTGCATATCCTGAATCAAAATGACCCCGAATGTTAGTCAGTAGACAAATACATAAATGTGTATACAAATAAAACATGTAAGCAAAAATGTGGGAGAAAATAAATATCAATTTCCAAGTAGAGTGAGAGGAAGCTCATAAACCAGTATGGATCAGTGTTGGAAAGAACTCAGTGGGAGGGAAATGAAAACTGCAATGAGATCAGGCTTAACAGATTTGTACCATGCCTAGTGATGTTAGCCCATAGCAAGCAAGATACAACCATCCGTTTGAATCTTGTATTTATTCATCTGGATTCTCAGTATGTAGCTGTGTTCTGCATTTCTTGTAGTGCTTGACCTTATGGCTTCACTTAGTAAAATATCCTTTTTCCTCTGTACAGGTAATGGTGTTATGCATCTGATGAAGTGCACTCTGGCTCACAAATGCATACCACATGACACTTCCATTACTGTTTAAAAAACACCATCGCCACAAAAGCAGTTGTATTCTGTTACAATAAATCAATACAGATGCTTCTTTGAAATTTGTTACTGTTAAGTCACTGATTATGGAACTGCCTCAGGTTGTTTGTAGATAAGATTTACCATAGTTATAGTTCATTTATATACCATGTTTTCCACAAGCACGGTTTGCAATTCACAGTATAGGCAATTTAAATACACGAGCCATGACAAACATGCACTTCAATAAACCACTGACAATTCAAGAATTGCCAACCATTTAAAACGTATCAATACCAATACCAATCATATTGACCAACAATACCAATGATATTGACATTATACCCATATTAAACAATTCATTCAACACTTCACATTAAGACACACAAAAATATATACCTCAACTTTATCAAATTAGCTACCAAAGAGGAAATAAAGCAATAAATTACTAATAGCAATCAAGTGTACACAGTCCAGCTAGACAACTACAAGCCCCATTTTTGTCCAGGTGGGACTCGCTCCTTTACTCACACCTTTACCTGGAGGGAGTGGTGTGTGTGTGCTCTAGGCACTCTCCCTACCTACTGGATGCCGGTTTACTCATGAGTAAAATGGTGTGTGGGTGGTGTACTCAGATATATGTCATCCCTCTTCTGGGGTGCCATTCAGTGATGTCCACATCCCTTGCACTCCCCTAGTGACACCATTGGTTCTATCAGTGATCTGAAAAACTTCAGAAATTAGAGTTACCATCCTACAAATTGACAGTTTACAATTCAAAAGGACACTTTTTCAAGCTACAGTGACAAAATTACACTCAGATTTTGGGAAGTGGATTAAACTGAGATCTTTTCAACATTCCTTTGTACATTTAGCCATAATTTCCCTAATGAAGGATGAATCTCTCAACCTGGTTTACTGGCTCTCAATAAGCATTTAACAAATATTCTGGTGTTGAAGACTTCATTAACAGTGTGCAACACCATTTGCCCATCTTGCAGCAATTCTTCTTACTCAGTACCACATTTCAGATTATGAATAATAATAATAATAATAATAATAATAATAATAATAATAATAATAATAATTTATTTATATTTCCCACCTCTCCCTACAGATCGAGGCGGGAGTACAAAGATAAAATGTACAAAATGTACAGTAATACAATCAATTAAAAAAAAACAAAAAACAAAAAATATAACAATAAAACCACAACAGTAATAAAAAGAACAATAATAAACGATAAACCCAACAGTAAAAACAATAAAATAACAACAATGGATTGATGTGAAAAGTTTACTTCTAATGTGAACTACAGTCGCCTCTCTATTTTCGCAGTGGATCCATTCCAGATCTCCCCCCAAAACAGAAATTTGCATACATTCAAGCCCCATTTGCTTGAATGGCTGCATGTGCACCATGGGCTTGCATGCTATTTTAGCCAGTGGAGCTTGCCCCTCCATGAATAATTGAGACCATGGACTTCAAGTCCATAAAAATGGAGTGGTAACTGTATTTTCAAACAAGAGTGAGGGAAAAGCCCAATCAAAGAAAAATGTACATATCAGAAGCATCTCACCACTGTCCTTAGTGTATGATTTCTTTTCTCATCTCCACTTCCATAAATGAGAATGGAAGAGCCTTTCTTCCTACTAAAGTCTGTATTTGATTTTAGGGAATCCAGCAGTTTTTCTTGTTTAGTACTAAATGGTGTTTGCCAAAGTTAAAAATTTAACTGCTTGCTGCTAACCACCATTTATTCTTGTCCTTGGCCTCCTTTAGGAATACTCCTACATTAGATACAGAATGTGAGATGCTGTTAATAATAACCACTGGTTCAAAACACTGATTATTTTAAAACTTCAGGTCACATTTTTGGGCAATCCATCATCTGTTTCCATGGAAACAAAGATGGGAGTGAGCAACCAAAAGCAGAGTTTATTGAGAAGCTTATAAATTTCAATTCTGGCATGTGGCCAGCTACAGATGCTTGTGTGTGTGTGTGTGTGCACAGTTATTGGAACTGGCCCAGGTCTGAATCCCACTACAGATTAATTTTGGAACTATATTAATTAAAAATGGTAAAGCGGAGGATCTCTCTAAGTTTCTCTTTGGACAAGTACACACAGACAGACCTTTGATTTTATAGTCAGAAGTAAGAATGCCAGGTTGATGTGTACAGGTACATATATTTAATAATGAATGACTGCAAACCTGGAACATTTTCTCAGATTTACTCTTGCCCACTTTCAAAACATTGGTTATTAACCAATTCCTATTCTTGTACATCACTGTATGCATTATATAATGTGGAACAATATGGCCTTTCATTGACAAAACAAAAGTCAAAATGGCAGTGTTTCCATATGTGCCTGCACACCATTTTGTTATGCTGTCTTTTGTCTAGAGAATAAAATAATGCAGTTCTCCCTCAATATCTTCTGTACTTGGTTAAACGAGAGACCAAGTCACTCAGAATTTTAAAGCAGCCTGCTTTCAAAGAGAAGAGGAGAAGAAAAGCAAAAGCTTGTAAAAAAAGCAATTATATAGTCCTTAAAATATCAAATTTAGACATAAAATATGCCTCAGAAAGAATCTGCCACATGTTTGTTGTTAATGACACCCTCCAACAGGAAATCCTTTTAAAAACTGTTGAAAACTCCAGGAATATTGCACCATCTCACCCTTGTATTGTATTTCCCCTCCCACAATACTTTGGAAGTGTTATCAGGAGGAGCACATATGTGTTTGCACTCTACATGTACTGCTGGTATAGCAGATTGAAGTACTGAGAGGAGGAGTGAGTTACATTGTAGAGGCAAATCTGTTGCCAAATAAATGAAGGGAATAAAGGATGCGGTGTCAACAACTGGTTCTCAGCAGTGAAGCACTCTGACTCCTCAAATGCAACTCATCTCAGACAACTACAAAAATATTCCATTTCATCTATCAGTTGGCGGTATCCTTCTCTTTATGACTTCAGGCTAAGGTTTGAGGCAGAGTCTGCAGTTGTTTCTTTAATCATTGACCAGAGAGAGGGGAAACTACAGTCATACTCTTTAAATTGATATTCCACCAGGCACTTACCCTTGGCATATACCTGTTTTGTATCTAAGAGCCATGAAATTGTAATAGGGGTTCAGGAAGAAATCCATATTGAATTCAGTTTGCAGTTGGGCAGCAGTGCTACACAGAGTTGAATATGCATCATATTCTGCATCCAGTTATAACAAGACCAACCTGTTGATGTTGGAAGGTTGGTCTTGTTATAATTCAGTGCAGAACTGGACTGTAGAGTAAAGGGGGGAATGGCATACATGCCTACCTTTGGGCTGGTTGAATTTCCTGATAGCTTCCATACATCCAGTGTAGCATACTGGGCTGCCACTTCATTTAGCTAGGATGTACTCATCTGAAAGATCCTTGTATGTGAATTATTGTCTCCACATGAGGACTGTATTAACACTAATTTACACAAACAACACTGCCACATGAATGTGGTCCCACATGTTTCTTAGGATTTCATTGGAGGGGGAACTCTTTTGGAAGCACGCAGCATCTCTAAGTAGCTGATAGCATGCACCATATCATGTTGGAAATGAAGAGGAAAAATCACTTATTTCAGTATGTAGAGAGATCTTGTAGCACCTTTGAGACTAACTGAAAGAAAGAAGTTGGCAGCGTGAACTCCTAAAGTCTGCTTCCTCAGATGTATTATTTCAGTATGTGGTAAGTGGTAGTGAGGCATCTATACCTGTAAATTTAGAAGCATTTTCAGTACCATTTATGAGAACAGTATGTCCCAGTCATTTAAAAAGAGACTCTTTTGATTACAAGTAGATAAATGGCTTTGTAAATAGTGTAATCCTGAAATAGTGGTGATTTAGAGTTCCATTAACAGAGTTAAACTGATATATCAGCGATAATATAATAGGTTTGTAGTTTGCAAAAAAAATGTTTTTCTGGAAGTAAAAGGGGGGGAAGAGGGGGGACAAATGAAGGTTTAAATAGTTTAATGCCTGATAACTTTTAATCTATAGCTGTCAGTGTTAATTCTGTCATTGTTGTTTTTAATGTGAAAAAGGTTCATTGCTATGAAGTTTTGCTAATCAAGTTTCATAAATGTAAAATATCACATGCCATTTCCTTGCAATACGTGATAAACCAATTTAATTCAGAAGATACTCCATGAGGATTTCGAATAGCGGATTGAATAGAGGAGGAAAAGCCAATATATAGAATAAAGAATTACACTTTTTCCATTTAAAAAGTATATGGATTCCTCCGATGCAAAGTATCACATCCCTTTTGATTGTGTGCAGTAGAAGACCAAGAACAACGCATGGGTAGCATTAGATATTGGTTAGCATGCTCTTTAGAGTTCTGTTAGTTTTTACTGAAATATGCTAATGAATTATGAATCTTTGAGGGTTATGTTGCAAGCTTTATAGTTTTGATTTCCCCATAGGATTTCCTGTTAAACTTTTCACATGAATAACAGTAAAGACTAAAAGGTGTCACATCTTAATAACCACTAGACCTAAATGTATGTGCCCATTTAATATTTAACAATGTCCTTCTTCCTTGTTCTTTTCTTTCAGGTAATGATAAGCAGGTCTTACTTGACAAAATATTATGGCAACATACCCTATCCTATCCTATCCCATCTCCCTGTCTATCTAGCCAAAATTATTTTAAAGATCCTTTAGACTTCAAGGTTATTATTAACATATAACATTTTATGTTAGAATGCCAAATATAACAACTTTGGGGGTAATGTATCCAAACAGATAACGAAGCAGCTGTGCTAATATTTTAAAAAACTAATTGTCCCTAACATTTCTTTCACTGATGTGAAATGATACAATACAGTTAATAAGGTGAGTGATAATAAAGAAGATGGATCTTTGCCTTACATTTAGCTATAGAAAATGGAGTTCCTTAGGTCACTTTCATGAAATTATTGAATGTTTCCTTTTATCCCTCCTCTAAAAGGATTTACCAGAGCTACCATAAGGAATTGGAATGAGTAATTTGTAAAATGCTGAATGTATCATTTAATATTTTGTAAATATTTTAATTTAAAGTGATATTGTGGGAAAGCTCTTGAGCTCTGTTAATGATACCCAAGGTATTTCCTATCCCTGTCTTTATATATAATGTATATAAAGCATTATCATGAAAGACTGAAAACCTGTCTCTTGCTTAACCTTTCTGCCAGGAAAAATTAAGCTGCATTAGGATGTTAACTGGTGGAGGCCTAACCTGCACCATTGGTATCTAGAGTGACTTCAGACAGGAAAATATATATGAGGGAAATGGAAGGGGCAGGGATCACAAGCTTTGAAATAAATGTATACTTGGTTCAACAAAGAGCAGTTGCCTTTCTCTTTGCTTCAGATCTGGAGGCAATAAGCTTATGTTCATGTGATTAGAAGTCCTATTTGTCTTTAGAGCCAGCATACCAATAAAAAAACTTTGATACAGTTTGGTATGCAAACTAATAGTATAACAGGGGCTGTACTGACTTTACAATATATTTTAAAAGGAATGTTTTTGACTTGAATTCTCCACTTGCCTTCTCTGCTTCCTCAGGCATGGCTTTAGTGATCAGAAACTTCCACCATTTTTGGTTAACCACAGGTTATCACATTGTTGGACTCTTTAACTAATCATTGTTAATCACAATTTGTTCATGTTCATGTAACATGGCAAGGTACAGTTAATCTAAAATTCCACTGGTAGAGCTATACTGGAGGAAGAATGGGACTGCACAGGCCTGATGTGGGCTGTGTCTTGTCCTTGTAATGGTAAACTTTGAAAATAAAAATAGCTATTGCTTGGAAGCATTACTGTTTGGATTACAACTCCCAGACTCCCCGCCCCCGCCCCCGCCCCTGCACAGACATATTTATAGTCCCTATAAGTAACTTTCCAAGCTCTGGCAATATTATAGATAAAATAAAATAGATAAACATTTGCCAACAGTTTTTAGAACCATTGTGCATAACATCTAAAGCAGTACTATTAAAAGTGGTGATCCACGTACTGGTGTTGGTACATGAACCACCATATTGGTACATGATTATCATAAACCATCAACTGGTAATCCCTGGAGAATATTCAAGAAAGAAAGAAACCATTTACCCAGTGGGGAAAATGTAGTATTAATCTCTGGCACACTGGAGCGGGGGGATTGCTAGTCCCCCACATGGGATATTTTATGAAGCACCGAATAGAGAAATCACAAAATAGAACTCAGTATGTAGAGAGATCTTGTAGCACCCTTGAGACTAATTGAAAGAAGGAAGTTGGCAGCATGAGCCAACTTCTTTCTTTCAGTTAGTCTCAAAGGTGCTACAAGATAGATCTCTGTACATAACTGATTCTATAGACTAACATGCCTGTATCTTTGAATTCTAGAACTCAGTCTCAGATTAATGCAGCATAAGGAATGAGTCTTACCTCAAAATGAGAAGTGCAAAATGAATTGTTTTTATAATGAAATCAAGAAAATGAAAATAAGGCAGGCATCTATATAATTGTGATAACTAGAGCAATAGATATACAGAGATGAAAGTTACTAGAAAACATTGATTTCCCCCAACCATCCCAGCAATGTTTTATCTTAAATGAGTGCAGTTGTAATGAAGATTGAATAATTTGTATGAAAGATTTTTCAGACCTCCTGGTATAGTCATGATTAAACCTGGCACTGAAATAGCTGTTTTTGGCTGTGCCAAATGGCATGCTAAACTGCAGTTTGCTTGATGCCACATATTGCTTCTTGGTTGCCAAACTACTTTTTGTTGTGCTATAGAGAGAAGGATCAAGAAACCCTCCAGATTTCTTGCTAAAGCAATTGTGTGTTAGTTTTATTTCTGTATTAATATTGGATAGAAATAGGTACAGATGTAACAATTTAGGGGCTTAAATGTAAAAATGTTGCATTAGATTAGCTATGTTGGTCTGGTACAGAAGCGGAGGGCATATTGCTATTCAAAGGCTGTTGGACAGCCATGTCCTTTCAATGCCAGGTAACACAGGAAATGATGATGGTTGATCGGAGTTGCAGCAACATCTGAAGGACCACACATCTCCTGTCTCCAGTCGAGTAGGATTAAAAGCAGTCATATTTATATGTGAGAGTAGGCTTTTATTAATGTGAACAGTGCCTCTAGGCAAACCAAGCAGATATTAATTGGATAGCTGCCAAGGCCAAAAATATTCAAAGATAAAACAAAAGAAATTGTGCATTCAGGTTGAGAGTTGAAACAAAACTCTGTAGACTGGTTAAGGAGTCTAAGGATCAGATGGCAAACTCTGCTCCCCCCTAACTCTGTCTAGTATTTAATGCCAAGATCACTGGGAACAAAAACATTTTTGCTTTTCTGTAGGAAATAAAGAAATCATGTTATCAACTTTATGTTCCTTTCATTCAAATGTTTAAGGCAATAAATGACAAATGCAATAAGTGCAATAAGATTGTTATGTAGATTGATATTCTTCTTCCTCTGTAGTTGCACATATGGGTATGGGTATATGGAGGAGAGAGCAATACTGTCCTATCCTATGTTACTATCATCGGACCTGATCTCTCTCTCTCTCTGTGTAGTGATCACTTCCAATCTGTGGGGCTACTACTTTGTTGTCCATGTTTGCTGGCAGATTTTAGTTAAAACTAAACTTGACTCTGTCTCTATGGATTGTAGCGGTTCTATTGATATGTTATCTGTTCCTGATGATTTGTTTTTTTCCATTTTTTTTCCATTTGCTTTGAGTGTGGCTTTCACTTTGCTTTCTAAAATCTAGGATTCATCTTCATGTGTTTCTTCTTCCCATGTGTCATCCATCCATTCACATTTTTTATACAGCTCTTCTGTGTATTGTTTCCATTTTGTTGTTATTTCATTTTGTTCATATATTATGTTCCTCATCTCATCTTAGAGCACCCCCGCCGTTGGTTTAAATTTCTCTTTGAATTATTGGATCTCGTGGCAGAGGTTTACAATGCATAAAAAGAGTTTTAGCAGGGATTTCAGAGCTGTGTCTGTGCATGGGATTGTAATAAGATCCACATAAGTGGCTCTTAATGATACCCATTGCTACTTAAAATTTCAATGTATTTTCCATTCAATTCTCTACTCACCTATTTTAGCTTTAGATTGTACAGTGTTTCATTGTCTTAAGGGATATTTCTTAACACACACACACACACACACACGATGGCTGTTATATGAGAGATTTCAGAGCCTTTGGGTCATTTCTGAATTAGTGGAGACTCCCTCAGTAATGGTGGAGAGGTGCAACCAGCAGCATTCCTTTATATACATTTGTGTGGAGTTGAGTGGGTGATGAGACTTGGAATATTCTAACACATTTGTAAAATGTGTCACAAGAATATCACTCCCTGTCCACAGTTATAAGATTTTCTTAGAAGATGACAAAATGTTGCCTGAATCCTGAGGTAAAAAATGTCTTATGAACCAGTTTTGCATTTGGAAAAGGGTGCAGAAATCTTGCAAGGAAATTGCATTATATTCCTCAGCACAAGTTGATGAATCTGGATATCATAAAGCCAGTGTCCAGGTAAAAGCTTAACAGCTGGAACACTTGCAAGATAAAGAGTAGGATGACTGACCACTGAAATATATATTTGAAAGAAAGCAGAACCTAAGATAACCAGTGGAGAATGAATAAGAGGGCACAATGAGAGAAGTTAGCAGCAGAGGCACCTCCTTTTTCAGTCATTTAAAATGTTTTCTTGAAGCTGTACTGTTACCTTGCCACTGCTTACGTTTCAGTACAATGCTAACAGAAGTTAGTGTGTGAGCAATAATGTGGGGTGGTATCTTGCAGCAGTGCCAGTAGTATCATATGGATTGATTCACACCTAGTATGAGACACATTATGGCAGCATTCTTATTTTTGCTATCTAGTGATTTTGTTAAGTCTTCCTTTCTTACACTACCCCCCCCCCCCTTTTACAGCTACAGTGAGCTAAAAGGTTTCTCATACTCACAAAGCATCTGTTGTTGCTTCAGCTTCCTGCTGCTTTGGGTATTCTCTCACTGGTATATTCGCTTAATTATATGGCAGCCAATAACTTTATTCTGAGGGAACAAAAACAACTCTTTGGTTCATTTTTAAATTATATTGTATTGCTCTGTTCTAAACCTCCCCTTAAAATGTTGAGAGTAGGACTATTGATACAGGGTTTTTAAGCTTTACATTTCACTTATTTCAGATAATTTTAAATGGTCCTTCAGTGAGCATAAATCAATTTTCGTACCATATAAATTTCAATTACAGTCTTTGGAATGAAGTAAGAGCATGTTTGAAGGAGTTTAAAAGGATCTCAGCAAGATTTTCTTACATTGTCTGACTGTCTGATGTCTACTACAGGTCCCCCCCCCCCGCCTTCTGTTTTCTCCAGGGAAATTCCATCATGTATCATTGAGAAAAATGGTTTAAGCATCAGACATCCTGTGTTCAGTGCATTCAAATCTACCATCATACTACTCATTTCCTACATTTTTCCACAGCTCATGTAAGAGTATTTCCATGTGACTGATGACAAAAAAAGGAGGAGAGAGGATGTCCCAAATGACAAACCAATATTTACAAAAGTTGGGCTCTTTTGGCCCACAGTGTGTGGGTAGGAGTGAATTTACTCAACCATCCAGCAAGAAAGGGAGTATCAGGCAGCACAGCCATTGGCACTCAACCAAATAGTTGACCAGTCACAGAAAGGCTGTGAACCACAAAGATTACTTCTTCCCAATAATAACACCCTGCATCTAGATTTACACCATGAGATTAATGAGTTTCTAGTGAGAACTGAGTGCGACTTTTGGTTTCTCATAATTGACACCAGCCGTTGCCTCTCTTCATCTCCTCTATGGTGCAGGAGTTCTTGGAGGTGGTATAGAGTGAATTTGTGCAGGTGGCAATATCTGAACAGAGTTGCAATGTAAGTAATTAAACAGAGACTGCCTGAGTCGGCACCTGGTAGCATCATCACATATAAGGCTATGAGGAGATGGTTAGATACATCCTCAGCATGCCTTTAAAATGATCGGGCAAGATACCACACAAATTAGTTAACAGAGTGCTCCATTGCCTAGAGCCAGAGTGGAGTCATCTTGCATAAGAAAGCAGGATAGCTATTCTTTCAGCTCTTACTTTAAGCTCCGAGGACCTATACTGTGGGGTTGAATTATTTATTATTCTTTATTTATTAAAAGTATGTATTGTTTGATGTTATGCCGACTGGGGACCCAAACTGAAATATTACGAAAGAAGTATTAAACAATAGTTTAAAACTATTTTAAAGAGTCAACTACTAGATAGAATAATACTATTTTAGCTTCTACCCAGAAACTTATCAAAGATGGAGCTCAGCTGCCTGACTTTGAAAGGACATTCCCTAGAGCTGCACCTTTTATCACACACACACACACACACACACACACACACCCCTCATATTTTAATTCCACTAATGGGGGCAGGAAGGAAACTTGTCATGTTCTCCTGAGGCTCCTGAAGGCATTTCAGATAGGCAGAGTCCAAATTCATTGTTTCTCCAGGGAAAAGTGCTATCTAACCATCTCAAATCATTTCTTTCTGGGAACAGAATGGTTGGTTCACACTGAAGCTGCTAAGCATCCACCCATTTAAGGTGGATTTTCCTCTTTATTTTGTTGTTTCTTTTTCTTAGTATTCTCCCACCCAACATTTTAGAAAGTTTACTGGCACTTAGGATAAGAAAGAATGGACATAAACCTCAGACAAAAAGCAACAACAACTTTTGTACCTTTCAAATAAAGAAGCCCTTTATTTGATAGTCTTGTAACAGTCCTTCACAGAGAGAACTGTTCTGTTTAAACAAAGATATATGTATTCCCTATTTAATCTCTGAGATGTTAAGGACATTTTGGAGGAAAATGTTGTATTTATTAGCTAAATTAAGATAATATGGCTGTGTATGAAAGACAAAGGAACTGGCATAACCACCTCTGAGTAGTCCTTACTTAAGAAAACCCTATGAAATTCATGTGGTCACCATACATCAACTGGTGACTTGAATGTACATGCACACATGAAAGGTATAGTAGATATATTACAGTAAGGATCTGTCCACAGAGGATGAGAGACTGAAATGTTGGGAATGAATGATGATTGGTGGAACATCTGAAGAGATTTGACAGAGGCTGGTGGATGACAGTGCTTGGGACTAGAAGTTGGGTCTGTCAGAGTGGAGTTTATGAGTTTGAATGGTTAGGAGATTTATGCAAGGTCAGAAATAAAGGAAAGTCATAGTCAGGATTAGAGTTAGTTAGGATATTAGTGAGAGATGTGTGTTAGAGTTAGTGTCAGTATATATCACATTAGTAATCTGTGGTATTATATTCAGTTTCTATTTAATATTTTATTTTTATATTGTACATTTGAGTCTCCAAGAACATGTATTGCTGTTGTTAACTGCCCTTGAGTCAACTCCGACTCATGGCAGCCCATCTCCAAGACCCCCTGTCTTCAACCTCTCTGCTCAAGTCCTGCAGGTTCAGGCCTGTGTCCTCTCTGATTGAGTCTGACCATCTGGCATGTGGTCTTCCTCTCTTTCTACTGCCTTTTATGTTTCTTAGCATCATTTCCTTTTCTAATGATTATTTTTCCTCATGAGCTGCCCAAAGTATGAGAGCATCAATCTAGTTATCCTGGCTTCATGGATAGTTTGGACTTGATCTGCTCTAGAACCCATTTGGTTGTTGTCTTGGTATCTACAGTTCCCTCAGCACTTTTCTCTATAATGGCAGCAGTTAAATCAAGGATGGTGGTGTCTAGCAGGGATGCAAGATCAATAAAGTCTCACATAGGAAGCATGAGGGCTTCTAGGAGGTCACCACAGTTGATGACCACAGTGGTGGGGCAGGAAGAAGTCCACACACTGTGGCAGAGGAGGGGATGAATGGAAGCAGTCACGTTTGGTGGTAGAGGTGGGATTTAAGAGAGCTCCCAAAAGCTCCACTGAGAGCAAACTTGTGAAATTCTCCATCATTAAGTCACTCATCTCATGTTACATTGCTAACATAGGAACAATTGTGTCATAGCTGATTCTTTTGTGAGGGCCTGACAGCTCAGTAGTAAAACATATGCTTTGAATGCAAAAAGTCTTGGGTTACTCCTCAGCATCTCTAGGTTTGATTTTAAAGGATCAGATAGGAGGTGATGGCAACGAACTCTGATGGAGAACCACTTCCAGTGAGAGCAGATAGTGCTGAGCTGGATGGGCCCCTAGTTCATTGCTGCATAGAATATATGGTCTCCAAGCCTCTCTGGTAATGGCTAAATTTCCACGCTGTATAGGACTCCCCAAATATAGCTGTGAGTAACATGGGAAGGAGCCACATTCTAGTCAGTTAAGGCCACAACACAAAAATAATGTTGGAAGCACCCCTTGTATTACTTATTATTGCTATCTGGGAAAGGGAAAGGCAATTTAATTGATATCAAAATATTTCATATAATTAATATGTATAAAGCTGCAACAGAATTATGACTCCTCTGAGGTGCTGCATATGTACCTGGATGTTCTACATTAGACATAGTAGGCTGTGTGTTTTCATTATTATCCTAAATAGATGTAGATAATAATACTGGAGAAGAATGAGGAAATGAGCTTTAAAGGTTGCTGCTTAGAGATCTCTCATTGCTCATTTTTTGTTGTTCTTCACATTTTTATGTTCCTTTCAGTAACTGGAATGCTTAAGAACTATATTCTGCAAGGGTACATAATATCTTATGACATTCAGCTTAAGGAGAACTCATAAATCATGAATGTCATAGCTGTAAAACAGCTGAGTTAGAGGGCCATTTTTAACCTGGGCTAATAAACTGTGCACCAAGATTTCACTTACTGTATTAAAAGGGCACCTCATAGCACTAGACAATGAAGATGTGATGCTGATGTGCATTCAACTGTATTAATATAACTCAGCCTGCCTGCATGTGTCATCAAAACACACCCTTTTTCATTTTTCACATATAATAAATACATTTTGGTTTTAGGAAATGAAAGAATGATAGAAAGAAAGAATGAAAGAAGAAAGTGAATTTATTTAGAAAAATCCCTAAAAGTTACAATGAGAGTACACTTATACTCATAGACTGGAGCCAGCTTACAATAATCTGCTTTTGTGCAAGTTATTTGTTCCTGTGTGCATTCAAGTCATTTCCAACCTATGGCAACTCTAAGGCGAACCTATTGTGGGGTTTTCTTGGCAAATTTCTTCAGAGGGAATTTACTTCAAGACTGAGAGAGTGTGACTTGCCCAGGGTTACCCTGGGCAAGGTTCTATGGTTGAGCAGGGATTTGAATCCTGCTCTCAAGAGTCAGAGTCCAACATTCAAATCGTTGCATCCCACTGTCTGTCATTGTGCCTATTAAAACTTGACTCGCCTGTCAGATGTATTCTTATTGAAAGCTTTTTTTTAATGCTTAGTGTTTTTTTTAAAAATGTCCAAGCTTTGGAAGCACATATGGAAGATGAAGTGTGGATGCAAGGGTCTCATACCTTTCTGATCCTCCTATATCACTGAAGAAAATACGTAGGGGTGGTGTGGGATGTGACTGCACAAGAGTAGAATGAGGAGGCTATAACACTGAAATGTAGTGCTCTCTGGAATGAAACTCAAGTAAGATCAGATATGCAGACTAAGAAACCTTTGTCTTATATAGTACTTTCAGTGAATGTTATAAGAATTATCTTGAGTGGGCTGCTGCTAAAACATTGTCAAACTCTTCTAGCCTCGTATAAGTTTGTTATTTTTTGTAACGAATTGTACCAGCAAATACACTACAAAAATTAGGAATGTAGTAGTGGAGTAACAGCAATCCATTGAAGAAGGGAAATGCTGGATTGGAAAAGCTTGATAGAAGACTAGATAACGGTAGAGAGAGATTTTTAAGTGAAAGTTAATGAAACTGCACTTGTTGAGGAATCCCAAACATTTACCCCTATTCACTTTCCCAATTCACTTCAATTCAATTCACTTTTCCCCCTATTTGAAATAACATTTTGGCTTAACAAGGATTAGCAGGGGACCTGCATAGCTTGTAAATGTTGGTGCCTCTGATTCATCAAAAGCTTCCATCTGGAAGTATTCTGAACATACAAGACCAAATTCCACAAGATAATTTTTGTACTTTTGCACAGGAGAATTTTGGAAAGATTAAATGCTCAGCCCCTGCTTTTCCAGCTAAGTTGTGCTTTCATTGTTTTCTTCTTTTTCTACACTTGTATGAATAATATCGGGTACTAAAAAGACAGCCCAGAGGCAGACCACTCCTTATCTTTGAAGCACTGTCTATCTGCAAATTCCCCACCTCCTTTTTTTGACCACAGAGGTGTGCTTAGCTGGAGATGTCTTCATAATTCTCTATCACTGCTGGGGATGTTTATAGTAAGCTTACTGCATGTTAGATTTTATACATGAAGAGTAGCTTTGCTGTTTTCATAAAAGTACTATACACAGCAGTCAGAAAATCCTGTTGCTAATGCTAATTATGTTGTTTCCTTTCACCTGCCATAGCATTTATTATTATTATTATTATTATTATTATTATTAAACTTGAATTTCTCAGTAAATGTAACGTATAAAAAGTCTGATACATTCTTTTCGACAGACCTCCCAAGAGGACCAGAACTAGTGGCAGAGTCCTTGAGAGCAATCTCTTTTGATAACATAATCAGATAAAATTGCTTTCCTCGTGACGAGAAGTTACTGTACCTTCATCCTTGACAGGTGTTATTAAGGCACACCATTTGCATTGTAGCTGTTTTTCTTTTAGTCCATGCTGCAGTTTATGACTAGATATAAGTTCTTCAGTTAATTATAAAGTATCAGTGGATTCTCTCTCTCCCAGTGCCATGGTTTATTATGGTCAATACCCAATTAACTTTAAGAATCATGATGGTGACCAGAATACTACAAATCAGGCTCCATGACATATATTTTATTAAAACATTTCTAATCTACCCTCTATCAACAGATCTCAGATGGGTACAATCAATAAAACTAGTTTAAACCAATCCAAGACAATTCAACCACTTTAAAAGAACTTAGAACATTTTAAAAACATTTAACATCTCTGACAAACCTATGCCATGCTTTCACTAGAACCTAAGTGCTTGGTGTTTAGCTAGGTTTTTAACTTGGCATTAAATAAAGGCAATATTGGTGCCAGTTGTACCTCCAAAGGCAACATATTCCACAGTCAGGATGCTACAGCTGAGAAAAACCTTTCTCATATAACATTAATTAGCCAAGCAGTGCCCCATTCTTGTTTGCTGAAGAATGAATTTATGGTACTTGTTTTCACAGCTCTTAAGACCTACTTTGCAGTCCATAATATGCTTTCACTCTATGAACACATCAACTCTCATCTGATTTGGGTAGCTAAGCAGGGTCAGACCTGGTAAGTGTGTAAAGGGAGACCACTAGGGAATTCCAGGGATCCCCAGGTAAGGTTGGGAAAGAATCCCACTTGAAATATTTGATATGGTTGGTTGGCATCCAGAGTTTTGAGGACTGCTGCATCATTAGTATTGCTACCAGGAACTTTCTATGACTTCATTTATGCACAATATTTTTCTTTTTAAAAATGCTTGTGTCTAGATGTTCTTAATCTGTTCACAAGAATTATTTGTACATGTTCAGTTTGTGACAAAAATATGTAAAACATAAAAGCGGGCTGTAAACACTTGTCACAGAACATACCAGCTGACTGAGATCTACTGTATAATACAGTCGACTCCAGACATAATATTGTATATATACCTTTTAGCTTAGCATGAGCACCAGTGCATTTTGAATACCAACACTCAGTGAAGACAATACTGAAGATTTGAACCTTAACTCCGACTGTAGCTTTAAGTGTGTACTGTACTTAATAATCCATCCTTGTGAAACTCTGGTGTTTCTTGTGTATACTGTAAAATAATTTCCATCTGAGTGTCAGTATCTCCTACATATCTTTAATGGATCTATTAATCCTTTAATATCCAAAAAGGTGTTTTCTGGGACAAAGCTTGGATTTGTTTGTTTGCTTTTCTTAATTTTGATGTATCATTTCTTAAAGATTCCACTAATGTCACCCAATTATGATCTGACCTTCAATCTAGTATGTAGATAGGGCCATTTGTATCACTTTTGCCGCCATCCTCATGTCGCCCTGTCCAAAGGCCCAGTTTAACTGCAGACATGGGAAGACCAGTTCTGGTGTGAATCTGGACCATCTCTCCCTTAACAGTGAATTTTTAAAAAGGATCTTCTCAGAAAATTTGGAGAACTCTAGAGCAAAGCTGGTCAGTTGTTTACACGGTGTCCTTTCTTACATAGTATTGCTGCAAACAATGCAAGACACCACACTGGGCTCCTCCTTTTTGAACTCAGATGGAGAGACTTGCAGTGGTGGTGGCACAGTGGGACATATGTATAGATAACTGCCTGGCTTCATTTTCAAATGGCCTGATAATGGGGGGAATTTGGGGCAGCTTAAGGGACAGAATACTCTGGGCTGCTTCCGGAGTATTCTGGCCAGTGTAGATGCACCCATATTCTTCTGAAATATACCTAGTGGTTTCTTGGGGCACACAAACCAATCTGAAACATTATATTTGTTCCTAGTACTGATTTAAGAAATGTATATGTTGTATGTATTCAAAAACATTGATAACCTTTCCTTGTGGGGTAGTAAACCTCCAAGGCAGCTTCTATCTCTCTGGATGCGCTGTAAATAAATCTCTTATTTCATAATCATCTTCAGGTTTAAATATCTTGAAAGACTAGGAACACATTGAAGGCAGCTCCATGCTTTACTTTGAAAATTTGATTTTTCGATGTGGACATTGATGTTTCCCACAACACAAAGTATTTGAAATACACAGTGTGTGTGTGCACACGTGCGCATATGTGTGAATTGAATATAGTACTCTCTATATTGTATATATTTTGAATATATTATTCTATTCATGTAATTTGCATGTATTAGTAGTGTGTAGTAGTAGTGTGTATTTACAATTACTTGTTTTGGGGTTTTGGCACTTCTGTTTCTGTTGTGATTTTCATAAATTACATTTGCTTTGGGAAACAGAAATGTAAGCATTTTGTAATTCTTTACTCAAAAACATGTGTGAAATTGCTTCAAGCTATTTTTCTTCTTAAAAATCCATTCACAAGACTTACAGAACTAAAATAAAAATAAAAGGGTTCATACTAACATGCCTGGTGTAATGGGTGATCTTTTCTTGTTGGGCCTGAACAAATATACTCTGTTCAGAAAAACAGGCTTTAGCAATATGAAGTAATTATACAATCTTTGCCTTTTAGTGTTGTGACATATTGAAGAAATGCTGTCTGGCAAAATCCAATGCAGAACAATTGTATTGATTTTCCCGCTTTTTTGCTGTGACCTTTTTCATCTAGTCCAAGTATAAATGTGTTTCAGTTAATATTCTTCCTAGTTAGGCTTATACTCTTGAAAGTTTAGAGAACATATAAAAGCTAATTCAGTGCCTCACAGTCAAAACTAGACGTAGAAAATCAACATATCACATTTAATAATAATTCCTGAAGATAATATGCTGAGAATAGTACAGGACTACAAATATTTCACATGGCTTCCAAGTTTATCTTTGATTTATGAGCACTGGGTGGGTTACATAGGCAACAATACAATTTATTTGTTCTTTAGATTATCTTAAATGCCATTTTGCAAGACAGCTTATACCACTCTCAGGCCATGAAGAAGCAAACTCTATAACAAACTCAACAATGCTGAGAAGGGAATTGAAACCTGGTCTCAAAGACACTAGACATTCCTGATTCTCTAGTCTCTGAGGAATGACAATAACATTGGACTTTTCTAGGAGAGGAATAGCTGTTTGGGCCAGACCAAATTGTCAAAGAATAAATGCAGGATACGTTTTCTAAGTCATGCTAAATAGAATGTTAACATTTTCAAAATATGCATCTGGGTGTAGATCCAAGATGCCAAATTTCTACCAGTACCTTCTCCGTCTAGTGCCCTTCAGGTGTTTTGATACAGCTTTGGGACAGTTATTACATAGTTAATCAATGGATGTGGTTAGATCACTTTCTCTTTCATAATTGTGACATATTTACAAGGAGTCCTACTAAAATTTGCAAATGGGAGAGTAGTCATAAGAAAAATTCTGAATCCTCACTTTTCTGCCCTCAAGGACTTGTTGACAAAGGTTTACTTTGCTATAAATTATCTTTAATGATCTGAGGTAAGCCTCTGGCACTAGCAGTAGGGATATAATGCAGATTTCAATTTTACCTCTTCCCAGCCACAAGAATCACAAGGAAAGTGACATACAACCTAGAGCATTGAATTACTCACCTAATAGGTCTACTTTACTAAGGGAAGAGAGAGTCTGTGGTGAACTAAGATGACTGATGATTGCATTCATATTACTTAACTGCTTTACTAAATGAAATATTGAATCGTCAAAGAACATTTAATTCAGATAAACTATGACCAGAAAAATAAGCTGTCCAATATTTTATGGTGTCAAATGATTAAAAGATACTATGAACCTTTAAACCAAGTGTAAGCTGTTGCAAGAATGTCAGGTATTAGATCTGAAACTACTGCTAGATCTCTGGGTAATGTGCAATATATCCCTGCCTTCATCCTGCCTTGTCCCTCAATGACCATAGATAAAACTGAACTCACCATCTCATCTCCATACCTCCATATGGTTTTGAATGACGTCTATGTCTTTGAATTCTACCTTTTCTGATGGCGGAGCACAATGGATAGGGAATCAAGCTATGCTTATCAGGTAGGTTTACTGCTACTATTCCATTATTCTTTCTGCCTGTTTCCTGGCTACTGCCAGTGCTACCACCAGCAAACAGGAAGGCACTGACAAGGTCCAAAGATCCACACCTTCCTGTTGTATCTAGCACATGGCTCCCCAATTCTCACAAATGCATTGATTAGAGGAGGAAAGCCAAGGTGAGTGTGGGGGCCGAATTTTCATCACTGTTGTTGGTCTCACATTCCACAATGAACTGTTACCACTTTTGGCTAAAATCTGGATCCAAAAGTCACTTCCTTTTAAGTTCCTTGCCCATTTTTCAAAGGTTTGGGGCATTTAAACTTAATCTGTTGCTGCTAAAGCCCCCCAGAAGGGGCTTAAAAAGAACCCTATATTTTAAGGTTTTGGATCTGGGGGCTTTGGGGAAGTCTGAAGGAAGCCTAGAGAGGTGTTTTAAAAAAGCATCTAGGGTGCCCAATGTAGCCTATGATCCCCAATTCGGAGGGAATCCTACTCCTGCCCTGAGGGAAAATGCATTCTTTTTCTCTTTTTGTCTTCCATCATAGTAGATCAGATTTGGAAATTCAAGGAGTACTTCTAAGCTTGTTAGTTTTATATTCTTTTGTGTACCTATTTGTATAGCCTTTCATTTTTGGTCTGTCTCCATGCTGGTTCTTTTGATATTGTGGCTCTGTGCCTGCCCTTCCTGTATGGATGTTTCTCCATTCCTCTAATATCTACTTTGTCTGTAAATGGTGCAAATATATTATTACAAATGCTTCCATGCTGCTGTCCTCCAGAGGAAACAAGCCCTGTAAAGGTTGCCCTGGATTATTTCTGCAGGAAAGAGTGAATACAAATGGTACTCTCAGTGCCTGAATTCAAATAACAGGGCACAATTCTAAAGAGCACTTGTGCACCTTCTATTAGTTTCTCTGGAGCTTTCATGGGGGACCCATCTGTGCTCCTTTCCCCTCTTGCTTCACATTTAGTGAGATAAGAAATTAAAATCTGAAAGGGAAATTCATCTTATGCTTATGCTTCCTCTCTTTCTCTGTTCTCAGTAGTGTATGAATAGTTCTTGTTATGACCTTGGATAACAGTGGATAAACTGAACACCACCTACTGCAATTCTTTCCTCCACAAGAAAAATAACAATTATAAGCTTGTACAATCCAGCAGTTTTAATATTTTCCATCTGCTCATTATGAGAGAAAAATCAATGTATTAAGATCAATAGGATTGCAATTATTGGTTCCTTCCCAGCACACTGCAATTTATAGTACTTTGAAGAAATGTCAATTGCCAATTTGGTCTTGCACATTTCTGCTTTGATATCAAGCTATTTAACAGAAGCCTCTTACTATCTAAGTGCTTCTAGCTCAGATGAGTCTGGTGTGCAAAGGATTTAAAGCAGGGAGATCCTAGTTAAATTCTCCATTTGGCCACAAACCTTTTATTACGGCCTTGGACCAGCATTCATCTCAGTTCCTCAACACAAAGTCAACAATCCATGATCTTCCTTCCCTCCCCAGTGGGGAAAACCCCTTTTCATTTGCATTGTTTTCAGGAGATGAGGGGTATCCATGTATAATGTCCTCAGCAGCAGCTCAGGATCCTGGAACCCAGCATTGACCGCAATGCTTTAGAGACACAGCATAGATCTGTGTAAGGTAATGTGCTATGTTTTCTGTCTGGGTTTCAATTTGTATAAGTTCATATCTATTTAATCATAAAGCCAGCTCCTGGATTTAAATGTCATATTAACAAGCCTATGCCAAGTATTAAGCCAACCTCATTTCAATACTGTATTGTTTAGTCTTCCAACAGATTGCCAGTTGGAACTGATCCAGTTCACCCATTGTGTGAAATCTGTCAATTAGAGCCCCCTCCTCCATATATTCTAGCTATAGCAGCTATAATATTAGAATATCTAGAGCAGGATCAGCACTAGTACTTGCTAGGCGTTTACCTATCACACCAAGTCACCTGAATGTAACTAGGTGATAAAAATGTGTGTGTGTGTGTGTGTGTGTGTCACTGCTTAGTGATTAGCTACAATAAATGTTATTTATATCTAGTAATTGTTCATTAACAGTATTTGTATGTCACCTGTCATATACAAACCCTTGGGTGTCTTACAAAGAACTACACTTTAGATATATAAAACCAACCAGCACATAATTAATAATATATTTGAAAACCCAAACAGGAATTGCAGTATTTTCTTCCTTTATAGTGGACACTCCAGCAGTTATAGAAGCCGGGGGGGGGGGGGGCTACAAGCTCAGTGGTGCCCACTGGTGAGTTGAATGCCGGGCACCAGACACATAGCTGGTTGCCCAACAAAGGGATGATTTTGGCAAGCTGGATATCTTGGAACAGACCTGCACAACTTGGCAGTAGGTAGGCGCCAAAATTAAAATAGCTAAAGGTCTTTGAGCTGCAGATTTTTAGCAGCTCACTTTCCAACTGAAGGCATGGGGGGAGGTGACTTTGGATTTCCATTTGGCAGCTGCCACCCAGGGCCCCAGATGCCTGGGGGGTGCCTTTGGAGTCCCTCATGGCATAAAATGGAGCATTGCAACCTCTAGAGTTATCTTATGATGTTATTTTCCATGTAGGAGGCCATTGTGTAACTCTGCAGGTTCTTTGAAGGACACAAGGGGACTTCATAGCAATCTTGGTCTTGTCCAATGCACTTGCTTTCCCAAATGAAAAAATCTCTGCGCAGTTCTGTTTTGCTTTACTTGACACAGACAAGGTACACTTTGCTCTTTATTAGTAAAACACAGACTTTATATCTTTGTTTATTTGTAAGAGAAGCAGAAACAGATCAATGACAGGGAAGGAAAAAGGCTTGTCTGGTATGAATTCAAAAGCAGGTATAGTATGGATTGATAGCTAGTTCTGGCTTTTTATTAGAACACTCCAGGAATGTCAAACCAACAGAATAAGACCAGAATGTAATATTCCACAGCCAAACTCCATATAACTTCTCACACACTAAAACTAAATTGGGAGAGAAAAAAGTTTAAAATTCATTGTCCTTTAAAACAACATTAACAACATTTTGTAGGTGGTAAGCAAGGTGACACCATAAATGTGGAATAATAGGAAATTCACCAGGTTTCTAAAAGAGTTTCTTTTAACTCCTTTATCTGTTCATTCCATTCCATCCACCTTTAGTATATAGGCTACTTGCCCTCTGCAGATTCTGTATGATATTGAATTCTGGACACCGAGAAAAAAGTTGGCTTCTTAATGGAGGATGCTAACTTTGTTATATAAAAGTGGAAAAGTGTATACTGTGCCATTTCTCCCATCTCCAAAATGGCATTCATGGCTTTTGCTTTCTGCGGAGCAACAGAAACTGTAAAAGGGAACATACTAGTATGTAGAGAGATCTTGTAGCATCTTTGAGACTAACTGAAAGAAAGACGTTGGCAGAATGAGCTTTCAAAGACTTAAGTCTACTTCCTCAGACAATACTAGGATTGATAACTACATGCCATCAGGAATGTGAAGGTTCTCCTTTTACTCAGTTCTGCTTAGCATGAGACAGGGATCTGGCTGGGTGCTATATGACATGTGTTACATGTAGGATGTCCTAGATTCGGTTTTGGCATTGGCAGGTGGGGCAAGAAAGCTTCCTGACCTACTCCTGTTGCTAGTTGGTGTAAACAATGCTACACTAGGTTGATGGATTTAGTATAAGGTCTGAATAAATACAAGGCAGCTTCCCTGTGTTCCTGTTGTAATTTTTATTGGGGTTTTTTGCTCTTTTTTAATCTCATCATGCATTGCTTTGAGGGAACTACATAAAAGAAAAAGCTTAATAGCATGGCACTCTTAATTTAATCTGTCAAGAGAAGTATCAAATACCCACAGGGCCAGACATAAGATAAATACTATTTGGTGCAGAACACTCGCAGTGCCTTCTGTCACATACTATTCCTATTCCACTAATTTTATCTGGAAAAAAATGATGTTAGACTTCCAATTGAAAAAAAAAATATCTTTAAACCTAACTGGTGGGAGTTAATTTTTGTAGTTATTTTGTAGTTATTATCCAAACATGCTGTAGAGGGGTGAAAACAAGCTTATTTATACTTAAAGCTTTTCTCCAACCTAGCTCACTGCAAAGAGTGCAACAAACAATCTAGTTCTTCTTTGTGGTCTCCATGAATTGCACATATCATTAGCATTCAATTGGGTATTCTGCACCTGCGTATTGCATCTTTGGAACCTTCTAGAATAGTTATGTAAAGTTTTTTGGTGGTAGTACCACCCACCTGTCGATGATATTTAAGTTGGACCTGGATAATATTTAGGTTGGACCAGTAAAACTTTCAGTCTTTTTGTGCTACCACTCTATTCTGCTCTTATCAGACATGGCATAATAAATGATTTAAAAAGCAATCTTCAAACTATTGCTTTGATGGAACATAAAAATACAGTGACAGACACCAGACGCTGTTACCATCTGTATGTAAACTTCTGTGAGTGTGAAAATTTTTCTACCTTTTTCCCTTGTGTGACCTTCTGTGCTACCATATCAAAATCTTATTAGAACAAAATAGATGGTGAATGAAGTTAACAAACCCCAAGCCTCTCAATTAGCTCAAATTTCCAAATGATGGCTTGAGGACTCATTGAATGCTAAGGCAGCCTCTCTTATAGCTCCCTGTGATCCAGAATAATTGCACATATCATTAGCATTCAATTAACATGAGTTAAATTTTTCTAAGTAGTGCTAACTGCAAAGACCCCATTTATTGATGTAATACAATAGATTCTCCTAATTTGATGGCTACCAAAGACAAGCATCTATGCAAACTGGCCCCTGGAAATGAAACTGAAGTTTTAACTCTCAAATGGCTGCAACATGAGTCACAGTTAGCTACATTTAGAGAGGGACAGTTTTCACCAAAATCACAAATAATCTCCTAGCTGTTAAATTTAGCATTCTTTTGCCTTGATTTGTTTGATCTTTCTGCTGCTTTTGACACTGTTAACAACTATGTTTTCTCTACCAAACAAATTTTAGAACATAGTTTCAATTTATCTTCCTTTTCTTTGTTTTTGTTTGCATAGGGTGCTTCACAGGGTTTTACCTTTTTCAAAGCAGGGAACCACCTCATGTCTTACTTGCAGGGTAAATATGTAACCTTGGGGGCAAATTTATACATGCAACTTTAAATGTGTAAATGAATGTTGCGGAAAAGAATAAAATTTTTTGCTAAATAGGATTCTGGACCCAGTGTGGCTTTACACTGCTCAAGAGGTTCTCTCCAGTCTGCATCCAGTCCTTGTTAAGCCTCCAAGGCACAAAATACTGTAGTTCTATTATATACCATATTGTTTTATAAATACTGGCATCTCTCATACTTTCCATTCTGGGTTAAGGTGCTCAACTGCAAATTTTTAGGTATGTGCCAACATTTCTGGGATCAACTCAGATATTCTCATCCTTTACATCTTAGATTCTTTCCTGGGTTTTGGTAGGAAGGCATTTTAGAGTAGACCTGAAGGCAAGTGACATAGTCCTGCTCCTGAACTAAGAGGTCTGATCCTACAAACTATCTGGATGGAAAAGTATCAGGGAGCCATGTCTAAACCTTTTCAGCATCTCAAAGGAGTAACAACATTTTAAAATGATGGTTGATCAGTTGATTGACTGATCAACTGTGTTATTATTCTCAGTTTTTCTCCCCTGCAACAAACAGTAGTTGTGGCTCTTTACTACGAAGAAACACCAGTTCTGGTTGTAGAGCAGGAAAAAGCTACATATGTTTCAACAGACATATATGAAGAAATAAAGCTTAACAGTCAATAAGAACTGGTATTTCTTCTGAGTGGAGTTAATAACAGATTATAAAAATTTTGAAAAAAATTCAAAATCTGACTTCTATCATAGCTTTTAACCATGATTATGATAGGATCAGAAGCAGATGCAAGTATGGTAAAACTAAGGATGACAAGAAGAGTGATGCTAGAAATCATTTAACAAAGGTGTATTACCAACCATCTGAGATTGATAATGCCTATAAATATAACTCATAAAATAAAAACAGAAAAAGAATGTTACAAATAAAACTAAAAGAGATCCTTGTACTATAAACTTGCCTTAAGGTGAGAGAGCTTTGAGATGTTTCTGTGGTCTAGTGCCACATCGTGTTTTGGTTTCTCTTATGATTATTGTACAGATTGACCATTCTATGTTTGCAGATTTTTGCACTGCAATCATATAAGTGAAGCACTCCTAGTACAAAGTACAATAACATTCATATCTGTATTGGGCCAGCTTAGATGCAAAAAATATGATACAACCTTTTGAAGTTCCTTTTCAAGTGAAGTGGAAGGTCCTCATTTATGGTGTAACATCAGTAAACAATTTCTGTTCTTTCTTATGACATATCACCTGAGCGTAGGAGAAAAAAACAACAGTGAGCCATTTCTGTAAAAGTCCATGCAAGAACAGATTGATTTCTTGGTCAGATAGCTAAGCTTTGATTAGCAAGCAGTGAATATTTCTTTGGGCCATGATACATAATAAGAGCAGGATCCAATCATTGTATCCAATTATTTGCCAGACATTCTTTATTCTGATAGATTTTCAGGGCTATTCAAGAGGAATTGTTTAGAGGATTTTGAACTTGCTATATAATGAGAGCTGAGAGGATATATATTGTTCACTAATCAATGTTTAATCATTTTATTAGAGAATCATCCTGATCAATATCTCTTCTGGGAACTGGGCATAGAGATGGGGACATTTGTTGGTCGACAAAGGGATAGACATGCCTCAGAAAAGACCTCAAAACAGGTCTGCTTTACTTTCCCTTTTTTCTTCCTTAACGTGGTATCGTAAATAGACAACAAGGAAAGATATATTGCTCAGTGGCTGTTTACATGGCAGAAAGAGAATTCAGTTACTTTTAATTTAAAAGGCAACCTTGTAGCTGCATAGATTTTATCTGACTCCTATTTGTTTCTGTGGAGTGATCTAATGTCGAATCAGACGTGCTAAGCAGGAAAGACGCTCAGTAAGTGCCTTATCACTTAATTTGAAATGACAAGAAAGCTAAGTTTTCTTTTGAAAACACCCAAATGCTTTATCCTTTCTGAATTATCCATTAGAAGTGCCATCACCTTCTATGAACTCATGTGACCAGTGAAAGCTTCTAATGTGACATATTTACACCTGGAGAAATCCTGTGAGTTCCCAGAACCTTTTCTGATGTGGTAAATGCTTTTGTCAATCGTGTTGTAGAGTATTCATAAAACTTGCTTGAAGAAACTGATAAAACAAAATCATCTAGTGATGACTGAACCATTCTAGTCCCTGGTAACAGAGACACCACTTTGAAGAAGGTTTTAAATGTTCAAGACCAGGGCTCCATCCAACCCTGTGCTGGATTACTAGCAAACCCTATCGCCACAACCATAATTCTTGCCACACATTTATTATGCATTTTATTTCATTTGTTATATTTATATCCTGTTTGCTTTGACATGCTTAAAGAGCCTGGCTGCCAATGCCCCAAACAAATGCAAAACTGAGTAAAAAAAAATGCAAAGATATATTTTTGAAAAAATAATTCTTAATAGATGTCTGGAGAGCTGGACATGACCATTCCTTTGGGTACAGTCAAGAGAGCAACAACCGTGAGAGACAATTGAGGGTCATTTTACACTTCTGAGGAGTGGGGTTTGGCTCTTGGTTATTCAGTCACCTTATTATGCATTTAAATTACATGAGCTTGGCTTTACTGTATGACTCGGTTGACCAATTTCAACCCATCTTTTGTCAATCACATAGAAGTGGTTCATGAAGCTTTCTTAGACTAAACTGAAGTAGATCAATGAACCACAATTTCCCCACACTTTTCCTACTTTTTTTAAAATATAGAAATTAAACATAATGCATCTGCAGTCCTCAAACACTAAGTCTACTTATATAAAATATTTGCAGTCTCTAAACAAAGAGCAAGGAAGAGAGGAAAAAAGAGCCTGTTGCACATGGACTATCCTCCCTTGCCTCTCCCCAGGGCATCTCCAACCATTTGCCTTCTGGAGGGGAACATCAAATGCCAGCTCCTGTTTCGAAAGGTTTGGCTGTTTATTGTTCTGTTTTTGTTTGTAATGTATGAATGTTGGCAGCTGCTTTGCAGTCTCCACTTGAAAATGAGATAGAGACCTACTAAATGAACATTTGCAATTGTCAGGAACATCAGACTGGCTAAACTGGTCTGAAAGTTTAAGTTTATGTTCACTTGGTTGTGAATATAGTATGTATACTGCTTGGGATGGCACATTATGGCTTTTGTGTTTTAACACATGGTATGTTGTATATTTGTGTTTTGAAAGTTTTGGCAATATAAGACAACAAGGCTCAATGTCTGAAAGCTAAAGCAGACTAGAAAGTTCAGTGCTGGTGGCTGCCTTGTATAAATGTATCATACCAATCCCTTTAGTAGCTCTCTCTTTCCTATACAGCCTGAAACTAGTTTGTAGGGACAAGACAGCCTTAAATTACTCAGGGTACCTAGGACTGTGAAACTGATTGATCATAAACACTACAGGTTCATTATGCAACATGGCATGTTTCATTTAGAATCTAGACTCTGGAGTGATAAACACAGCTGGTCTTTTCCAGCTGGCTGAATACCTCCATTGATTTCAAAGTACCGTAGGTACATTCTCTTAATTTCAGTATTCAAACTAAGGGGAAATTATCTATAAAAACTGGAAATAAAGCCACATGGGTGTTCCTGGGATTTTCGTCTATGGCCTACAAACTTGCGGTGAATACATGCTTGCAATGGAATAACAATATTACTGTTACTATTACTATTGCTAGGGATTCAAGGTGGCTTACAAAAATTAAAACATATGTAGATAAAACACATAAAAGGAGAATAAAATATATTTAAAATATAATTAAGTTATCTACAGGATTTAGAACAATTTAGAACATATCCAAGAAATAAAAGATAGTATAGCACACTGTTAAAAGCTTATAATCAGTAAGTTTCCAAAGGTCTCATGCAATAAGAAAGGATGTCATGCAGTAAGAAAGCAAATGTCTTGCATCCCTCACATCTTATCATTTACCCTCTCGGAAGCTGCAGATCCAGTAAGTAGGGACTAGGATGAGAACATCGCAAGGCAAATTGTGCAGTGGAGAATGCTGCTGTGGATTGTTTTAGCTAAACTGCGTTTATCTGATTTGTCAATGGCGAGTTGTTTTTGGCATATTTATGGTAGTCTCTTTGATGCTCCTTCCCCTGCTTTTTCTCTGCTTGCTGTTATAGAGGGATGGGATAAAATGCAACTCTGTACACTCTGCTGTTCTTCTGATGACAGGCCTATTTTTATGGTCTTGTATATGTCGACAAATTGATGATGCTGTTTTTGTGCTCTGGTATAGGGCCTATTTTAATTTGTTCTGTAATTGAGATTCACCACAGTGTGCATCTTCAAAAGGGGAGTTAAGTAGATACAATTTTCTATCTTTTTTGACAATTTGCCGTCTCACTTGGAATGAGATGACAGAAGCCACAGGAATATAAACATTGTCGTAATTTCAGGTCTTCAAATGAGCCAGGCAAGGATAGGTGAGGATCCAGATAGGCATGCAAAGCATCCTATTAATTTGTCTTTTGGGATTATGTTAGAAGCAGGATCAATGAAAAGTAAAAGAGCAAGGAAGTAGGAGTTTTAAACAAGATTAAGGGATTTTAAACAAGATGATTAACAATTATGCAGTATTGTTTGGATAGCAGAAAGTCTGTCTTCTTCTCTTTCTAAAAAAGACCAGAAATTGTAATGCTTGCTTTTACAAGGATAATTTTTTTTTAATAGAGTGCATATTTGATTTCTTTGCCTATCGTTAGAACTGTTTATGTGCTAGTGTGTAGAGCTAGGGGGTGCCCCAGACTTCCAGGTCCTCAACCCATGTGAAGATATGAATCTATGCAGCTAGCAAATGTGCATCATGGGAATACAGAAGAATTAGGAACTTGGATAGAAATATTATAAATCCTTATATGCTCTTCTCCTTCCTCTTTCTCCTTTCCCCCCATTCTCTTTTAATATCACCTCATTCTCCTTGAGAAGCAGCACGATGTAGTGGTTTGAGTGTTGGACTTGAATGCATGGCCAGCATTAACCTCCTAACCCCTTTCCTGCCTTCTTTTGTACAGTACGGTGATCATGCATTCCCTCCACCCCACTTCAATATGACAAAAGGAATCAAAGTGTATGTAGTAGCCAAAGCCTGGAAAAATTACTTTTTTGACTACAAAGTATCTGAAGACTTGGAGACTTGTTCAGGAAGTAGTTTCCAAAGCTGTGGAAACAAGAGAATCAAAGACACAGAACTGGACCTGTCTATATCATGCCACTCCACTGTCTAGGGTTGGTTTTCATACATCTGTTATCATATTTTCTCAAAGATAAACTGAATGGGCCTTGATTTTAATAAGTGTGCTAAGTGTCAGCAGCCTCATTCCATGCAGTGTGCAACATTTGTGTCCTTCATATCCCTTTAACAATCTCACTATCCTGAATGCACTTGATGCCCGTTGGGTGGCGGTGGCAAAATACTCACTCAACCTAGGATATTTGATACAGTCCCCGCCCCTGGGTTTTCCTAAAAGATCCACATTGATCCACATCTTCGGCAGTGTGAATAAGCTTCCGAATCTATTCGGATCACACTGTATCATTCAAGGGAATGGAGGCAGCTCCATTTTATCCTGAAATGATGGCATGTGTGAATAACACAGAGGTTACAATGACTTGAAGAGGTCCACGAACCCAAAACAAAATAGGAACAACAAACCTGATATGCATCAATGCACTGATCTGCATCTCCTTGGGACAAAAAATTGAGTGTCAATGCCCCCAAGATGTGTGAGCTGTGGCTCAATGGAGGAAATATCTTGATGTCAGCCTTGGCTTGCTAATGCTGGAAAAAAAGGTCTGACTAGAAATAAGGTAGTTTCCAGAATTAAAGCCAACAATACATTGCATTGCATTAATATTTTCTATCAAATAGTTAACCAATAAAGAGCAATAGTGTGAAGTGATTTAATATTGTGATCCAGTACTTGTACACTGGGGATGGGGATGTTCACCTCAGAAAGATGTAGCCAAATTCTTGTATTTCTTTATTTTAAAAATCACACCTTATCACTCTTTGCTTTTAAATGATTTAAACACAAATCCATCAGGATACCTTTATTGGCCAACCAAAATGCACAATATACTTGTTGCAAGCTTTTGAAGCTCCATAGGCGGCTTCTTCATCAGGCAAGATGTTACAAACAAAACAGGAGAAAAAGCAATTTGAGATGTCAGTCAGATGTCTACATGTTGTTTCAGTCTTTAGTTAAGATGGTACATGGTAGGAAGGATATATTTTGCAGGCAGGATCCTCCTCCTCTTGGCCCTATGGCTATAGGGAGATTGGCAAAGTCCAGGAAATTTAAAATCCATTTGCATCTCAACAAGGACCCCTCTTTTGCATGAAACCTAGATTCCTTTTCCTCCTGTGTTTTGAAAACTAGAAATCAATGAGCTTTCACTAAACATCTATTTCCTCTAGAAAGCATTTAAACCTTTAACTGTGTTTTGCTATTTTGCATCCATTTCTGCAGTACCTTCTGCTGAGCAAGATGTTAGTAGCTAGATGCCTCTCTGTGGTTCTTGTATCATTATCTCTTGGGACTGCCACAAGATGAGTACATGTTTGAAGTTGCTGCTGTAAGATTTCAAATGCCTTTTATTTCTGGATAACTGAATGGTCAAGGAGGCATAGCAACTCTTAGAAAATTGGCTTTTCTTATTTAAATTAGTGTAGTATAAAAACTATGAAGGATAAAAATACAGAAATGGAAGTATTTTGGAGTATTAATGGTGAGTGAAAGGCCCATTATGCCTGCTCTCTGTTGCAAACACTAACTAAAAGATACAGTTTTATTGCACAATAATCTTTTTATTTGTATCTGCTTTGAAGGTCAGCCATTCAAGATCTGGCCTCATTTTAGACACTGCATGAATTAGGGTTAAGTACATCCTTTTCTATTCTCCTGAACTGCTTATTGAGAAAGCTATTATAAGTCAATTACTTCATAATTTGAACCACTTTAGGAAAATATAGCCATGGTTACAGCAAAGAATCCAGTTGATTCATATTCAGCATTAGAGTTCTGTAGAGGTCTGGAAAAGTTTTACATGCAAGAAGAACTGGTTTCCAGGTCTTGTATTCTATTAGAGGCCCACTCTGCAAAAGCCTCTCATTGGGAAGTGTAGATCATTGGTCACACTTTGTATGCAGCAGAAGCCAACACATAATACCTTCAAAGGATATAAGGCAGCACTTGGTTTTCTACTTGCCCAAAGCATTTTTGTGGGCCACCTGCAGCAGAGATTAAAGTACTCTCCTTCCCATAGTTTCCAATATCTGTCTGCAGCTTTGAAGATACATGAGCTTGGCAGGTACAATCTAGTTTCAACTAGTGTATATGCATTTCAACATATTCTCTTTTCAAGTCAATTTTCATCCCTTAAATCATATCAACATCAACATGGAAAATAACTGCAAATTCTTATTTTTGTGAGCAGAAACACGTAAGCAGCCTACTTGGCTCCCATTCAGCGCATGACAAAAATCATTTACACTTGAAGCCTTTTTAAGGTGAAAAAGGCAAAATAAATGTGCTTCCTTGTGTGAGAAAATCCTTTAAATTGATGCTTTTAGATTAAGCTGCCTTTTCCAAGTCAAACTGTTGCTCAAAAATAGTTGTGCTAGGCCAGGTAATAGTCACCAACCTTAACAGAGAGAGGGAGAATAAAGTCTACATTTAGGATGCTGAGGAAATGCATCCAAACCTAGCTCAGAAATATACCTTTGGGAATGGTTCTCATTGGGAAGTGAGCTTTCAAGGATCTATCTCAGCCCCTTCCAATGCCCTTTTAACAGTTCAGATTAAGGTGATGGATATATTACAAATGGATAAATTATCTAGAGAATTTAAAAATGAACAGTCCAAAGAATACACAGAGGGATGGGAGAAACTTTTAAAATACCTCACACAGAAATGGGGAGAAATAGCTGTTATGGGAATGAAATAGGATTAAATGTTAAAATGGATAAAATGTATGAGTTAACTAGAGTATAAAAGAGGTGTAATACAATAAGAGGAGAAAGAAATTAGTATAAGCTTAGTTTCAGTATGTTTTTTTAAGATAATCTTTATTAGAAAAGGAAAGTTAAATGGAAATACTAAAGATGCAAACAAGGAACTAATGAATACTAGATGAATGATATAAGTATATGGCTGCATTGTCTTATTGTTTTAATGCCTAGTCGAGATCGCTATGAGTGTGTGTGTGTGTGTGTGTATGTCATATTGTGGGTTTGAGGGTTAAGTGCAAGTTGGGAAATAAGTTGCATAATATGTATGGGTTGGGGGTATTAATAGAAGTGTGTTATGTATGTCTTATATGTCATGTATATTTTGTGTGTATTTTTCCTATAAAATTTCTCAATAAAGATATAATTAAAAAAAACTAAACAGATCATTATCCCAGATGATGAAATGTTCTAAGCTCCCTCTACCATTCCCAGCACCCTGAATCTTTTTTGCTTTGTGAAGAAATCCTATTCTGTTTTGAGACTCATAAAGAATTAAGACTTAGTTTCATTCCCATTTATTTTGTCCATGGCCATATTTCCAAACTATTCCTTTCACCTTTGTACCATAAATAAATAAGTCTACTTCCTTAAAAAATATCATAGATGTTGATTATTCCTCGAAACCTTGCTACTAAGTCCAGCACCTTGCAGCTTGGACACAGTTACTCTGTACTGGTTTCTGCTTGAGGCACAGGGAACAGTGGGTACAATTGACCATTGTCTCTTATTTTTAGGGACAGAAGGGGTGATGACTTCATTCTGCTGTGTAAGTTTGGCATTAGATTTGGAAAATTCATGTCTCCGGAATCTGGGAGTGAGAGAACTGGGAAGTAGATTGGCGGGCTGCTTGAGTTTCTTCTGCCTTTGATACCCCCCTTCCCTTTTCTTCCTTTCAAGTAGGAGTAGTTGCAAGAGAAAAGTTGCCTCTCTTCCCTTTATACTCCTACTGTGTTCTATACCATATCAGCAGTGAGAGCAGTGGCCCTTGGAGACTGGAGTCTTCTAATGAGCTACTGCTATTGCAATGCTACTTAAAGATCCCATTCCCTAAAAACTGCTCTTATCTATAATGCACTGTAGAGTGCAATGTATAATTTCCTACTCTTCTTTCATCCAACTATTTACATGATCAAGTTGTTGCCTGCTTTCACATAAATCTTTCATTATTTATCCAGTGACTCCTATCACCTCCTTTTTAACAAATAAATGAGAGAGTCTTGATGGTATATGGGGATATCTTATGCACATATAGATCCTGGATTGCAGCCAAAAGTAGAATGCTATTTCAATATCCTTCACACTCAAGAACAAGTCATGCATAAAAAAATTCAGGGTCATCTCTATTTGGTCCTTAAAGATGAACAAGTCTAATTACAAAGTTGTTTATCTCAGCCTAAAGTCAAATAAAGCTGCCTTCATTGCCTAATTTAGTATTAAGGACATTAACATTTAAGATTTTATGTGTTGGGATCACTTGGCCCCTAGTCTTGGAGTTGAAGATGGTATTGAATGAGGAAGCTACCCAATTTGTATCCAGTTTACAGGCTGTGAAATTTAATTACACATGGCTTTTGGATTGTACCAGTGTCATCTTTCCATTCTCATCAAATTTCCTTTTTCTGTTTAATAGGGTTCTTAAGACCCTTCATATTCAGGGAAGCACTTAATTGCTTGAGTCATCCTTATTCCCACACCCTTTTATGTTCTCTTAGGTCTGTTCAATTTATGTTTAAGCAAGAGCAATATATCGAGAAGGGATGCAGTGGCTTAGTGGTTAAGATGCCAGTTCTGATGATCAGAAGATTAGAAAGTTGGCAGTTCAAGGTCCAAGTGCTGCATGATAAGGTGAGCTCCTGGCACTAGTCCCAGCTTCTGTCACCCTAGCAGTTCGAAAGCATGCAAATGCAAGTTGATCGATAGGTACCATCTCACAGTGGGAAGGTAAGAGCATTCGGTGTGGTCATGCTGGCCACATGACCACCAGAGCAGTCTTTGGTCAATGCTGGCTCTTTGGCTTAGTAACGGAGATGAGCACTGCCCCCTAGTCAGTTATGACTAGACATTCATGTCAAGGGACTACCTTTACCTTTACCTTTACCTTTAATATATCAGGGAGTTTATCACACAGGATGCAAAGCTCCCAAATACTATGCAGAAATGGGATTAAAAACCCAGGAAAAATGCAAAAGCATGTTGATTTTCAGACACATTGGGGTTAATGAGCATTAACGTGACATTAACCCGGACAGAAAGTCAACAAATGCACCACTTTTTACTTTTGGGATTTTTTGAAAGTAAAAAGCAGTGCATTTTGTTGACTTTCTGTCCAGGTTAATGTTACATTAATGTTCATTAACCCCAATGTCGTCTGAAAATCAGTCCACTTTTGTGGTTTTTTCCCCACTTACTGTCCGGGTTAATGTCAGACATTGTCTGAAAATCAATCCACTTTTGTGGGCTTTCCCAGTTTAAATCCTGTTTTTGCATGGAATCCCTCCTGTGTGATAAACTCCTAGGAGAAAGAGGACATGTATGTTAATGCAATGATCAACAAATGGCACTGAATTCTTTCTTTATAACAGGATTTAAAATATTCCATTACTTTCTCAATGGCATAAGTGAACCTGAACTGACATAACTAGATGTGAAAGGATGTTGAGCTTGTCTCAGGAAGAATCACACATCCCCTGCATCCATTTATAAATCAAATCAGTGAAGTACAATATCTGACATGGATGGAAGCATGTTATACTCCCATATACAAGGGTAGTCGCTGTGCTGTTGAATTTTAGTACTTGGGAGATGCAGGATCTATCAATCTAAGTTACTGAAAGAAAGAAACATAGTCCCGAACAGGTAGAGTGCAGATTCCATTGCAGGCAACCAAACCTCAAAAGTAGTTTGAAAGTCAGCTGTAGATGTTTAAATAACCATAGAGGATAAAGAGGGCTAAAGTAGTTATGTAGACAGAACCAAGTAGAGATCATCCCCAAGGGAGCAAAAGTGAAGCAGAATCCTTACACTAGAAAAGGTTTGCTCAGACTGTGGAGCAAGCTCTGGACCAAGAGCTTCATAATGGCCTGGTGGACATGGATTGGCCCTCAAGAATCAGCAGACAATCTTCAGAAAGGCTAGTACTGAAGTCTAGATGGCACTGTTAAAACACAGAAATTGAGGTTGTAAATGTAACCCTATTCCTAATGCAAGGGGTAATAAGTCGGAGTGTAAAATATCTGCTCTAAGAGACAGGTACGTCAATACCTGTCAGACCATCTGTCCATCCATACACCAAAATGCTGGCAGAAAGTGATGCAGAATTCCTATGGTTGGTTTGGATAACGTGTATATGATATAGTAGTACAGTACTTAGAATACACCCATGCTATAGGCTTGTTAGCTTGTATACCCTTAATTTGGCCTCAGAGTTGAAGAACAGAAAGAACCTGTCAAATGCATATCAATTTTGACTATAGAATGACATGATGGAATAAAATCTGTCATTGAATATTCTTGCTAGTTATAAATCAGGCCCGGGAATCTTGTAGAAGCAAAAGCAGTAGCTAATTAAACAATAATGCCATGTTGGTTTTGGGCAATGATCATAAATAGCTGAGACAGAATTGCTTCTGAGAAGTGTGCAGTGTTTATGTTGATGACTCTTCATGCATCTAACTATCCTAGCTTAAATTGCCAGCTCTGTGGAGGGATGTTATGTCATAAGGGTGCTTTCAGTTCCTCTAGAGGGACAGATGACAGCCATCTCCTGGTGACAGTTTCTCAGAATGAAATGCCAGAAGCCGTGCCAGAAGCCGTACAAATTTATTTAACAAACTCTAAATAAACTTTACAAAAAATGTATATTAGGCCACTTCATTTCTAATCAAACAATGGATCAAAAACATTGTGACAGTTAATAGCTTATCTGTTTACGGATCTCCCACACCATTATGTATCTTCAAGCAGATGTCTATGCAACGTTCATGTGACCCACAATGAAATATGTGATGAAAGCAGTAAGGCCAAGAAAAAAAAGCATCTTAAAATAAAAACAAGTTGTAAAAACAGTGTTTCTTCAGGGTTTTTTTATTTGTAGCATTTATTTAAATATATATATATATAGTTTACTGATCTTGCTGTGGTGTGCTGTGTTTGCAGTTAAGTTCCATGTCTTTCATTGCTGGAGAAAAATGGTTTTAGTGACACCATGATCCTGTCATAAGATTTATTACCTTGGAATTGAAAGACAAAACAAAACTTAATGCAGAAGGAAACAAAATGGGTAATGAGAATATTTTATAGACCATAGTTTCATTATTCCACACCTCATGGCTTAATCATAGTTTAATGTAAAATTGTATTGCAGAAGGTCAGATGAGAAGGACAGCTAACATTTAAAATCAGGACAGCAAAGAGGTCAGAATATAAAAGGGACAGTCATGAAAGAAGAAAAGTGATATCAGAGAGCTATTTCTTCCACTTTATAGTAACCATCTCCTTTCTTTGTGATCCCTATCCCACTCCTAACACACACATAAAATATAGTGCTAAGAAGTCAGAAAGATGTGCTAGACAATGTTGGATACAGGTGGAAATACAGCAGATATATTTTTAAGTGTGTGAAAGAAGTGTTAATTGTATTCTGGCAAATGAGAGGGAGAATTTAAGTCTGAAACTTTCCAAATATCTACAACTTGCATGGCAGTTTACAACTGTGTAGACACTGGTGATTCAGTTTACAATTTGTGTCTTGTTTTCTCTTCTTAGTTATTAATATGAACAAGTGAACACATGGGCATTTGTTAAATCATAACTCAAAAATTGAAATTTAAAGATAGTGCCATGATTCATTTTTCTCTGATGCTGTAATCATTCCCCATTGTTCGGTCACCTAGAAGAAAATAAACGACACACATTGAAATTTACAGCAAACTCTGCATGCAATCATTGTTCCGAACCAAGTCTGAAAATCCAATCAACATCAACAGTAGTATGGCACACAATAAACACAACAGTGCCATGCTGCAAACAGAAACAGCAAATACAGAAAGGGAGTAGTGAAAGAATCATCTATATTGATTTGAATAATAATTACTTTCAAAGTTAAGGATGTTTACCCTACAAGAGATGCTAAGGTTTCATGCTCTATTTATTTCTGTGCTGTGAAACCTGGGAACATGTAGTTTATTCATTAGGGTGAGGCCCATCCACTGAGCTTGAATTTTCCAATCCAGTTAAGTTATTTGCAACTTAAATGTTTTTAATTTGGGGCGGGAAGCATTAGGTTATAGACTTGGTTGTAGCCAGTGATAGCTTGGTCTTAATGAAAGAAATTTTGCTAGTCCAGTTTGGCACTTGGTTTACACTAGTCCTTCAGCCCTGAATGCAATATAAATAGGAAGCTTTTCCTAGTGAACTATTTGCTGCTCTCTACTTACTTCTGAGAAAGCTTGGGCACTGCTTTTTGATTTTAAAGGGAAAGTAGTCTTAGACGTGTCAGACATTATGAAGACTTTGTGCAGCAATATAAAGCAATTATATTGCTTTAATTAACTTTGTCCTTTGTCTTGATTCTTCTTTCCTGTACAGTGAGCTTGTCAGTGGCTTGTTATTCTGAAACTGCAGTGCTGTCACAAATGATATCACAAGTCTCACTACAGCATGTTATTTATGATTAAGAGTGTCTCTTCTGGCACAGAGTTGAATAAGTAGCTGCCTCAAAAGAAACTTTGGATCCCAAAAAAACCCTTCTGTTTCCAGAGACAATCAATCTAACCATTAGGCAAAGTCTGGCAGAAAGTGGACAAGTCGTTTTCCCCTTGAATTTGTACCTGGGCTGCCCCCAAGCTATTTTGCTGCATGAAATAGAACCAAATTATGCCCTTTCCATGCTACGGCCAACACTTTTCTCAGTCTGCTGCATTGTTCTGACATTTGTCCTCTAAATTTGATGATTTTTTGTTTTTGGTTTTTGGTTTGGTGTGATACTGAGGGCTGGCTGTTAATGAGGAAACAAACCTAATAATGTGGTGGGACTGAAAGAAGGGCCTTCTTTGAAGATCTTAGAGCTGAGGCAGATGTCTATAGGGAGATATAGGTTTCAGATAACAGGCTTTATAGGTCATACACAGCACTTTCAATGGTGTTTGGAAAGAGATTAGCAGCCAGTGGAGATAGTGCAGCAGGGCAGTTGTAAGATTCCTGCAGGCAACCCGTGTCTCCTAGTGTAGTGAAACTAGGGCATAATACAACACTCTGAGCTCTTCTGAGAAATGGTGGAAGTTTTTTATTTTAATATGACTGGGAGTAGATGCTTAGTGTGTTGTTTAGATTTAGGGGGGTTGCAGACTGCCAGAAATAGTGTGAATTCAGTCCACTTTTAGGGTTAGGGTTAGAGTTAGGGAACCATGGGAACTGTATTTTATTGTGGCATCAGAGTTGTCTGACAGAGAAGGCTCAATGTCTCAGAAAAATAACAGTTCCCATGATTCCCTAGCACTAACCCTAACCCTAAAAGTGGACTGAATTCACACTATTTCTGGCAGTCTGCAACCCCCCTTAGTCACTTTTGAATAAGTCTTTAAGTATATTAGAAATTTTAAATATTGCAACTGATTGCAACAATATTGAAACATGCCATTCCATTTTACTTTATGCAAAGATGATTTATTGTATACTCAAATTCACTCAAAGTGTCTTGAATAGGTTTGCTCAAGCTGGGACTAACCAACAGTGTTCTAGTTATGGTCTGTTACCCAATAAGAACAAAAGAAAGTAAGGGTTTGGTCTTGATCTGTCAAGTACTTTGGGTACTTCCTAAAACAGATTATGTTATTGCTATTGTAGTTGTTACCATTTATTTGCTCTAGAATGTACATTTATGAACCAGTTTTACCAAATGATGCTGAGACTGGATTGGCCTACAGAATATTTCTGTACAGTTTCTGGGTAACACCAGCTACATTTCTTGGCTAGGACAGATAATAAACACAACCCTGTTCTGCCAAGGAAGAATAAGAGGAAAACCACAAGCTGATGCCCTTAGATAGAGGTAACATAGTCAGTTTATTGCTTGGAGCCTTTAGCAAGTAAAGGACATTTCTGTTTTTTTTTGTATGTCATTATTGATAGAGTTTATGAGGCAGTGTACAAGTACCTCATGGTTGAAGGGCTAAAATTGACTTCAGCAACTTGCCTCCCATGACACTTATTCTATGTTGTATTGGCCCATAAATTTTTACAATCAATTTACTTAATTAATTTAGTAGATCAATCAACTTTTTGGGGAGATTGTAATTCATCAAAAAGGTTTTGGTTTTCTTTTGGGAAGAGTTCCTTCTCTGGATGTTTCTTTCTTAGTACTGCACATTTGTTGTTGCTCAATATCAGGAGTGATAAGGCAAAGAGGAACATGAAAACTTCCTATCTGTTGGGAGCAAGGCTCTTCCTTGAGTCTGAGTCCAGCAGGAAACTGTTAAGCATTTATAGAATTTAATTCAGTAGCATTAACTGAGGGGGGAAAAGAATGACACATGTGTGTGTGTGTGCATACACACATATGGCTAGAAACCAAACCATTAGTATCAATAGGTGATGGATACCTGTGTTGAAATAATGGCTGGATGGGGATAATATAGTTGTTGGGGGTATAGAGCAGATCAAGCCAGAGATTATAATAAGAGATATACCTAGAAGCCAAGATGACAAGACTTAGACTGTCCTACTTTGGACACATCATGAGAAGAGAGGACTCTTTGGAAAAGACAATAATGCTGGGGAAGGTGGAGGGAAGTAGAAAGAAGGAAGGCCACATGCCAGATGGATGGACTTTATTAAAGAGACCATGAATATGGGTTTGCAGGAGCTGGACAGAGCAGTACAGGACTGGAGGGGGGGCTGGAGATGTCTCATCCATAGGGTCACCATGGGTCGAGATCAATGTGAAGGCAGTTAACAACAACAAATCACTCAGCCCTGGGGCGGGAAGGAAATCTTATGACCCTCCACATTTTGTGGGACTGCAACTTTAGCATCACTGGATAGTCTAGCCAGTGATGAGCAATGATGGGAACTGCAGTCTATCTTGACCACACCTTATATCACTGTCTCTAGCTCATACTACTCCTCATACATGCATACTAGATTATACTTTTCTTAAATGACTATTTTTAAACATTGAGGACTTTGGCTTACTCATGGGTCTAGCTTAGTATTTCAGGTGTACCTCATGGTCTCTCTGCTACAATAAATCATTTAGAAGAACACCTCTTTCAGCTGTTACCTGAGAGGATCTTATTACAAATGTTACCAAGTGTCACTATGAAAGAGTGAAGAGTTCTCTGGGGCATTTGGTTTTATATGCGTAGACCTTTCTACTTGTCATATGGACAGCCAGGACTGCATAAATAAGCAGCATTGTCTGAAAGTTCAGTCATTTTCTAGAACAGAAATGACAAGCAGAGCTTAAATATGTTATCTCACCATAATTGTCAACCTCATTTTGTTTCTAATAGCAAATGTGGTGGGATTTTATTTCTCTTAAGTGAGAACACCATTACATGGTTAATGGTTATACTAGGATGGCATCAAAAAGACTGAGATTCCCCAAAGGAAAATAGTTGCCTTATACCTTTGCCTTAAAGTAATAGAAGAAATGCATTTTAATAGATAGGTAAATGTGTGTGAGTTTGGATGCACCATTTTTGTACCACATTCAATTTTGTGAAATCTTATTTTTAAAATAAAAAAAAAATACTTGACAGGAAAATATAGTGGTTGTTTCAGAAAATGAGTGTCTGCATAGCCATCAGTAGTGTATTGCAAGATCAATGAAAGCTATGCTGAAAGAGATCTCTTTTTATTCAGCTGAACTGAAATATACTTGAAGGCAAACGCTATTACTTTTAAACAATTGTCTCGCTTCTGTAGACTCTGGGGATTTATGTATGGTTCACAACTGAATATTGAATTTTTTTTGTTACTGGATATCAAATGCATTGCTTCCTGCAGGAAATTTTGTTCTGTTCCTTCTAGACAATTTTCAAAGTACCATGAAGCATTTTAGTATAGATTAATATTTTCCATCATCATATATTCAAAGATGCTTAGTTTTCACTAATTGTGGAGTTATCAAAACTGTTAGGGTATTTTACCAACAGCTTAAGTGCATCCATACTCTTCTAACTGAGAGGAACTCTTAGAAAGTGGCTACTTATATGTCTTTCATATTGATGATGTAGCATCCAGTCACCCATCAGAAAGCCAAACCATACCACTAAAAGAATATGGAAATATTTTGAGTCCCCAGCCTTCTTTGCTGATCAATCCTCTGATCAGGGTTGACCCAAGATATTTTGCTATCTGCGGAAAATGAACAAGATGGCATCATCTCTATCCCACAACACATGCAAAAGCTAACTGGATTGGCAGCTGAACACTGGTGCGAAGGCACTCACCTCAGCCACATCTGAAGGCAGTAGGTTAGCTTCAAGGGTGCAGGGCAGTTGCATTTCACACACAGCTCTGCTGCAATACCATGCTGCTGGTCCTTGCTTATTTGTAGGTACAACCATGCCTCAAATTAGAGAAGGAAAGAGAGTATAAGATAAATTCATATAGGTTCTGTATGCCATATGATTCTGTATTCATAAAATCATAGAGTTGGAAGAGACTCCAAGGGTCATCCATTCCAACTCCTTGCCATGCAGGAACTCATAATCAAAACACTCCTGACAGCTGGCCATCCAGCCTCAGTTTAAAGACCTCCAAAGAAGGAGACTCCACCACACTCTGAGGGAATGTGTTCCGCTTTCTAATAGCTTACTGTCAGGTTCCTCCTAATGTTGAGGTGGAATCTTTTTTCTTGTAGTTTGCATCCATTGTTCTGGGTCCTAGTCTCTGGAGCAGCAGAAAGCTTCTCCATCCTCAATATGACATCCCTTCAAATATTGTAGTTAAACAGGGCTATCATAACCTTCTCTTTTCTGGGCTAAACAAATCCAGCTCTCTAAGTCGCTCATCATAGGGCATAAGGCATATTATTCTTTGAAAGACCCAAATGAATATGCCTTTTTAGAACAACTTTGAGTCATTGCAGCTCCAAAGGCCACTTGCCAGTGATGCACAGAGAATAATCTATGGAGAGAACTTCACCCGAGGAGTGTGTTCATTTGGCCTGTCTCCATGCTTACAGGCTCTAATTGAAAATGTTGAGATCCCCCCCCGCCCCCGCCCCCGCCCCCGCCCCCGCCCCCAAATACTGACAGCTGTTTGTATTAGCCTGAGAGAAAGCTGGCAGAAGCACCAGCACATCCTAACCCATTTTCAAGGGAATTGGGGGTGGGGGACTCCTCAAGAAGAAGACCAGTTCCATTTACCAGAGGAAGAGGAGCTTCCAACTTGCATGCAGCTGTGCACTGAGTATGGCGGGGGATATCTGAGGCTGTGGTCCAAAGGGACTGAGCTGCAAAGGATGTCAGGGATTCCTACTTTCATCTCAGAACTTCTTGCTCCCTATTTGAGGGAAGGGAAGGGGAATCACTTCCCTCTTAGAGCACTTTGGCTTATGGACTGAATTGTTTCAGACATGTGCTGGATTCAGGCCATTCTTCATTTTTTGTAATCCCTCAGAGAGAACATGGAGTGTCCCATCAGTCCCCTCTTCTTTTGCCCTCTTCCCAAACATATGCCCTCTTCCAAAATGTTAGGTTATTCTGGGAGCACTGTAGCTATATTGACATGACCTGGTTTCTAGGTAACCAACAAAAAAAGGGAAAAAAGGGGCGAAGGGGAAAAAATCTTGTCAGCTGTAACAATACACAATGAAAACTTCTGGATGATAAAATCAAGAGAGGCTTGTTAGGCAAGGTAGCACCTGTTTCCCTGTGAACAGCAAGTGTTGAAATAATTATGGGATGAGGCAAGGGAATACATGAGGTTCAAAGATATATATATTTTTAAAAAAATATCAAAGTGAATTGTAGTACAGAGAACCATCCTAACACTCTTCTTAAGAGATTTGTGATAATGCCTGTTATCTATTAAGTGGCACATTTCTGTGTTCATTTGCCTGTTTCTAATCATTCTTGGCATTACTGTAATGATGAGTAGTTGGAAAGACTCTCCAGTGAAATTAACAGATTCATTGTACTGTAAATGTTTCTGAGTGTGTATGAACTATCACAAGAATGTGTGCAAGGGCCCACAAATGGATAGCAACTAAAATGTACGGTATCTGGATCTTGCAGCTTAGTTCCAGTCAGAGGCATCACAAGAGGGATGCTTGCAGCACCAGGTGACACCCTTAATGAAAGGTGACACCATTGGTCCCCAAACAACTGCTTTTTGGCAGAAATGGGCAGTGGTCTTCACTTGGCTTCCTTTAAAATGCTGACGGGATGGGGCGAGTTTGGGTGGGAGGAGAAAGGAGATTCCCCAAGTTTTGCTCTATGCTTTATAGATTGCAGCAAAGCCATTGCCTGTGTAGATCATGAAAAGCTATGAATCGCTCTAATAGAAATGGGAGTGCCATGACATTTCTGGTGTGTAACCTGTATTCTAGTCCAGAAGCCGTAGGCAGCACACTATATGGAGAAATAGTTTGGGGTTTGTTTTGTTTTGGAAAGGGGTTAAACAAGGCTTTTCCATACCTTGGCTTGGGCATTAATCAAAATGAAGATTGTAGTCAAGAAATCAGAAGAGTAAGACTTGAAAGGCCAGATATTGAGAAAGATAAGATCCTTGAAAAAATAATTGAAAGCCAAAGTTAGGGTAATTAATGCCATAGTAATTCTCATCATTTATGTGTTTAGATGTGAAAACTGGCCAGTGGCAAGAAGCTTATTGGGGGGGGGGGGGGAACAAAATGTGCTGGAGAGGATTCCAACATGGATGGCCAAAAAGACAAATGACTCCTAGAGCAATTCCCCAGTGACCTAACCCACAAACTTTTGGTAAGCTTCACCCAATTGTGTAAAGTACAGAGACCACAAAGAAGAAGGAAAGATTGCTTACCTGTAGCTCTGGTTCTTCAAGTGGTCATCTGTGCCCTCACACAAACCTGCCTCACCCCCTTTCAGGTTCCTGACCATTACTTGCTGGACTTTGAAACTAAGGGAAGTAGCTTGTTAGATGGGCATATGCACAGTAGGCAGGACAGGGAGAGGCTTCCTGGCAAGCTACTCAGCTCTTTAACTTTCCAAAGGGAGTCTCTGGACAGATGCAATAACCAGGTGCATGAGGACACAAACAACCATATGCATAACCACAGTTAGAGGTAAGCAACGTGTCCTTTCCTGTTCTGTTTTATATCTATTGTAGGACTTTTTACCCAATGAGAAAGAAATGGGGGGGGGGGGGGGGCTGAAATAATGAAAAAGTTTATGACATTGTCCTTTTTCTCAACAGGATACTTTGTTATCAAGGAGAATTTCTCCCCCACAAATACTCTTTACATCTCTAAGCAGATGCATACATGCAGGGCTGCCACATCTGCTATAAATACAAATTGGGGAAGCCAGAAAGACATTTTAAAGAAGCCAAATGACACCAATGGCCCTTCAATTTTTTTTTTCAAAGGAGATGCATCTTGCTTGTTTATGTTACAAAACAGCCAAGAGGTCATAAAGGCATGTTGCAGATTTTTAGAGCAATAATGTGCAGAAAGAAGGTAAACAGGTATGCATGGAGAGCCAAATGAAACAACCAAATTGTAAAAAGGCAAGGGTTTAGACAAGAAGGGAGGGAGACAAAAATGGCACCTGGAAGAGTCAGTTGGAAACATAAAGAGAATATGGCACCATAGAAACAGAGATGAATAAGCTGCTTTTTCAGAAACAGCAACTGGTGAGATATGAAACTGAGTTGTACATTAGCAATGGAGGCAGGTCATCCAGTTTAGCAGCTTATCCAAGCCAAAGATCCCATTTCTGTAACAGAAGAAAGGGAAGGTGCACAAACACCCCTGCACCATAATAGTATAGTTAACTTGTGTTAAGGTTGGTGCTGCATAGAAATATCGACAGTCAAATTGCGTTATCTGTACTGTAGGTTATCTGTACTGTAAGAGCATGCCCCCTCTATTTCACCGCAAGAAAGAACATTTTCATTAGAGACCTAGGTATGTCAGGTCAATCTGGCTTTTTCCAATAAACATGTGTAGAGGACTGAAACTGTACAAATACTTTCTAAATATGAACTAGTGCCTGGGACTGCTTTCCTTACTCCTACCTCTGGATACCTTTTACTTCTTTTTGCTGCATCTTTCAAATTATATGCCTGAGGGTGCAGACTGGCCTATTACAGATCTTTATAAGTGGGCATATAAACCTTAACCTTAACACAAGTTAACTATACTATTTTTTTTTATGTGAAGAGCAGGGTAAAATGCTATAAATATATGAATAATGGTCAGAAAGAATCAGGTCAATGTCAGTTAGGACTGCAAGATTAAGGCTGCAGTCCTATAGATGCTTTTTTGGGAATAAATCCCACAGAATTCAGTGAGGCTTATTTCTTAGTAGTAATGTGTAGCATTGTGCACTAACATAATAGAATCTTTTCTAGCTCTTTCTTTAGCACTGCAGCTATGTCACTTAACTGTGTTCTTTGCATGCATGCCAAGACTTACTTGGATGTAACACTAAAGGTTTGTTCTTGTTAAGCCTATTGTTTCTGCTCCATAATGAATGAAAGGAGAAGGTGATCTTATGCTGCCAGCTTGGTGTATTCCCCTCCTGCATTCCTGAAATGGGGGTGGGTGGGGGTGGGATAAAGGGGATATATAGGAAGGCAAATGAAGAGGGAAGGAAACAGAGAAAGAGAACTGGGAGAAATAAAAAAAAAGTGGGGGAGAGAGATTGAGAGAGGAAGCATAGGAAACAGTAGAAGAAAAGGCTGCGGGAGGAGAGAAAATGAAGGAGGAATGTTGCTTTGGCCCTCCCTTGTCCTTTGCACTTTGCCTAAAATACTGAAGGCTTGCAAGTAGGGTTCTCAGACTGAAAACTGGAGAGGACTCCTGTCCCTTTAATGGTTGTGTAGAAGAGAGAATTTCAGCAGGTGTTTATTGTCACACAACCAGCTATTAAGCAACATCTGCTAAAATGTTGCCACTAAGGTGGCTGTTTTGTAGTATTTTGATTTTGATTTGAATTGATGTTATTTTAATTGTTGGTTTTAATTTGTGCTCAGTTTAATGCTTTTTAAAGGGGGGGTGGGGTTTGGGGTTTTTATTCTGTATTCTGTATTTTATCTGTTGTAAGCTGCCCCAATTGTTTTTAACAGAGGGGCAGGGTAAAAATAAATGTTGTTATTGTTGTTGTTGTTGTTGTTGTTATTATTATCCTCTTATGTTGTTATTATTAACTACCCTCAAGTCAGCCCCGACTCAGGGTGATCCTGTGGATGAGACATCTCCAAGACCTCCTATCATCCACTGGTCTTCTTGGGTCCTGTAGACTCAAGCCTGAGGCTTCCCTGATTGAGTCCATCCATCTGGCATGTAATCTTCCTTTCAACTACCTTCTTTCTACCTTCCCTAGCATTATTGTCTTTCCTAGTGAGTCATGCCTTCCCATGATGTGGCCAAAGTACGACAGCCTCAGTCTCATCACCTTGGCTTTAAAAATCTGAAATCCTGTTGGAATCCTGTTAATTCCCGCTAGAGTAGACCCATTCAATCAATTGTTGAGTGGTGGTGAGTCAACACAAGTGTAAATCTCATTTGTTCAATGGGTCTACTCTTTTCAGAACTAACAACAGGATTTAGGTCAGTGTTCTTAAGGCAGTTCCAATTCCTGTTAACATATCTAACAAGAACTATAGATGTTTTTCCCCAAGTCCCTTGTGGTCGACATACTTCCACGAATTGTTGTAGCTGACAAAGTATCGCATTTCCTAAGACAGAGTTAACATTTTGCATTTGAAAACTGGCATTCCGAATCTTTCAAAATGTGTGACTTTTACGCTTTCCATGTCTGGGGAATGCTAGCATTCTGTAATATGATCAGATCTGGCTTCTTCGTGTTTTGTGTAAAATATGCAAACTAATTCTCCATCCACCTCAGTCTGAATGCTTTGTGAATTCATGCTTCAGTAATCAGATCCATTTTAGACATACCGTACAAATATCATTACCTGCAAACAACACGTGCTCCCATTCCTTGAACCTGTTGTAGCTGAAAGATTTATGATTAGTGATTTTAGCTGTAGCTTTGGTATATGGTTTGGATGGAAATTTGAGTTCCATATACATTTTTTTCTCCTGAAGAGCACTTGATAGCAAAAGGGTTCTGCCTTCCTTGTTGCATCATGTAATTTGCGGCAAGGAAATGCATTAAAACATTTTGGATCCTTATTCAGATAAACAGAATTTGAAAAGCTGCTAGAGGGTTTGTGGGTTTTTTTCAGTTTCCACACTTCATAGTCAGGGGCGTGTTGTCAAAGGGATGTCTATTTAGTTAGAATTGTAGAACTCTCATGCCGTTCATTTGTGGAGATTTTTCACCACAAATGAAGGTATTCCTATGAGGCATCCTGTCTGTGACCTCCCTGCATTCCCCTACAGCTACAGTGTCCTCACTTGGAGAAGGGAACAGGTTATCATTCACCCATGTCAGTGTTGTTATTGCTGTTCTTGAGATGAGGGCAGTCTGTGCTACCATGTCTCCTCTTGCTGACCAGCCTTAGCTTCTAATAGTGCAAGAAAAGTTAGCTACTCCCTAGTTAGTCTTCCATTCCTTTTCCCATGTGTAATGCTGGGAGCAGCCCAGTGTCATGAGTGGCTCCCTTTTTGTAGGACATCATGAGGCAAGGTCACACCCTAGCCAACAAAGTTCTGGCCTCACTTCTTTATTGTTAAAAAGAGTTGCCATCCCTTGAGTGGCCCTTGCATACAGAACTCGGGGGTCTAAGATGCCCATCACAGTAAATTTGCCAAATAGCAGCCATTTTGAATTCTGTAGTTAGAGATTAGGCATTGTCTGGGACTACAGTCAGCCCTCCATATCCATGGATTTTTTTAAATTCACTGATTAAAGCCATTTTATATAAGGGATACCATTTAACTCTACGATCATATTTAATGGGACTTGAACATCCACCAATTTTGCTATTCATGGGGGGTTCTAGAACCAAACCTTAGTGGATACTGAGGGCCCACAGTATTTTCTCTCAAGTATGATCCTTCATAATTGGCTTCATTTGCTTTTCTGCCAGTTTTCCCCCCCTCTCCTTTTTGTATTCTTCAACATATATTCCTGCAACAGTCATTACCTGTCAGTAAGTAAATAAATTGATCTATGTAGTGATCAGTGAAGAACATCTTTATTGGATTTATAATCTCTTCTGTGCATAACAGTCAAGGTGTCTGCATATAAAAATGAAAACTTTTTAAAATTTTAAATTCCATTAAAAATAGAATTTTTGATGCATTATATGTATATTTCCCAAACTGGCCTAGCCTTGTTATAATATTTCAAATAATTGTCTGCACCCTTGTAAAGGTTGACCTACTCTTGCTATTGTAGTTTGCAACTTTCAACCTGTCTTTTCTCTTTGAAGCTGATACCATATTTACACAGAGTATAAATCTCTGTGCACACAGTATTATTATTCATAAGGAGGAAAACTGCTCTCTGGATAATAGATGAAACTGAGTGTCTGTGAGGATATGGCTTGTCATAGTGACACTCCTGTTTTTGCAGGCCGTTAGCACAGAGATTACTGGGAGCATGTAGATTAAAAACCAAGAAAAATAAAACAAATTCATACCAGAACAAAAGATTATATCCCACTCACCATGTTGGGGAAGTACGGTATTTAACATTTTTCTCCCTTAGGAATTAAATTATCATTATTATGTTCTCTGGAGGAACATGGAAGGTAACATTTAGAATCTTATCTTAAAGAAAGCTAGTTTGCAGAGTAAATATATGGTGAAAAGTCACTTTTGTGAAGGATTTATTATTTGTGTTTATGTTTGACTTCAAGTGTTGTGCATAGGTAGAATGTGTGCAGAACCAGGCAAGGATGTATTAAGAGAAACAGTCAGTGAGCAATCCAAGAAACTAGCAAAATTTAGTGGCAGTAGCCAAGAACAAATTGGCAGAGGGCAATGTGAAGTCCAGGAAAGTCCATATTTGAGACCACAAGAAAGGAAATACACAGAATAAATGCAAGTTTGTTTATAAGAAGACTGGATTAGATATGGAAAGAAATTTCTTTGAACATGGCAGTCTCATCTAAAACATAGTTTTTCATGTTTTCTGAGACATGTGAGAAAATGTGCACCTTACTTTGAGCCTTCACAAATTTGAAAGGTTTATGTGTAATTTCAATGCAGGAAGAAAACACAAAAGTTTAAATCCTGTTAGTGCTTTATGTTGGCATATGGTTTTAGTGTAATGCATTTTACTTCAATGCAATGCATTTTCCTGGGGTGCAGAGTAATGGTGGGTGAAAGAAGAGGAAGTTATCACTCTTGGGCCTGAAAATACCTTGGGCTTGGCAGCACATTTTCCCCCTATTAGAATGGCTTGATTTGCCTTCCCTCTCATCACTAGACTTCGCCTCCTGGCATCATTATTGCTCCACTTCTGCCACCTATTATAGTACAAGATATTGGCCACTGCTTTGCAACCTGACGGAAAAATAAGAATGGGAAGAAGTGTGGGTGCTATTCCAAAATTCATTAAATTGTCTCTTTTGGTTAGCAAACATCCAATTTAATTCATAATGTAATTAAGAGACAACTTAAGTATTTTTTAAAAAAATTAAAGTTACTAAGTTTGTATTTCAGCATAAATGTTTCTGTAAGAAATGAGAGCATCCTGATGTGAATCCAGCTGAAACCAGGCGTCACCCTGTGACCACCCTCAACCTTCCCTTGGGTGGAACATGTTAACCCTTTCCCACCAAGTTTCCTATTTCAAAACTGATTTAATATAACCAAAACTGAGAGTATTTCACATTCCTAGACTGAAGGAGATCTGAGGCTAAATCCAGGCTGGCATTAAGATGGATGATATGGCAGGATGAAAGAAGCAACAGATTAATGCAGGTGCGTAGATCCAGTGAGACAGACAGAAGCTCTGCCCATGGCTTTTCCAAACTCATGCTCATTTCTTTGATCTATGCATGAAAGGGCCTTATGTTGTAGATATTCTAACTGGAAATAATCCTATTCATTTTTAAAGTCAGTCTAGGAAAGAAAGCTTTCATTTATTATAATGTTTCTATACCTGCCAGTCTCATACGTCTCCCATAATTCATGCCAGCCTATATCAAGATTTGAATCTGAATCATGTATCTCTGACATGATTGTAAATTTAAAAAGGCTAATAATCCCATCTATATTTTCAAACTATTGATAATTAAAAATGTTTGATAATTTTGAGGTGGGAGTTTAGTTTTAGGTACTTTCAATCCATTAAACAGCACATGCTTTATAAATGCCTTTTCATACTGTGAAACTGAGGTGTTTTTAATGCACTATGTGAGCCAATTTCCACAATTTGCATAGTAAAACATTTTTATATTGCTAAGCTTCTCTGTATTTTCTCATTGTGCAGAATAAGAGTATTAAATTTTGCTTTTTTGTTGTTATAGTTAAATATAATCCTTCATCCTTTAATTAGCTAATCATTTGTTACTTTGACTGGAATGCTCTTAATTTGAAAACAGCAATTTTACTAACTGAAGCACTGAACTAGTGAAATATGACCAATAATTGATATATTTGGTTTTGAGAATAGTGAAATTTATGTTGCCGAATTCCCTAGCATTGAGCCAGGGTGGTTAAAGCGGTCTCAAATTGGATTATTTCTGCAGTGTGTTTTAGACCAATAAAATCTAGAAAGAACCAAATTACCATTAGACATAATTTAATATTGACATTTTCATGAATCAATGAATGAGTCATGATTTGAGGATCATCACAAATAAAATAATAGATAGAGGACATCCATTTTGGGTACCTTTGATAAAGTAAGCCCTATTCGATCGCTCCACATCAGTGTAAATATATATATATATATTGATGCAATTTCATGCCCTTTAGCTGTACTGTAAACGTACTTTGGTATCATAGCATTGCCTTTAAAAAGAAATTAAACATATCTCCATAAAAGATTTGTAATATCTCAACAGAGTGCTTCCACATCTTGGTTGGGAGCTTAAGCTTTCCAGAAGCATCTGCCTGGCTAGTGTTAAAAACTGAATGCTTTATTAAATAGACTACTGTTCTGATTCAGCAGGACAGTTTTTATGTTTGTGATAGAATAAGATTTTTTTTTAAAAAAAGTTGCAAATGTACAAATTTATTCACAATTTAATGGAGAGAAACACAGAATGGATCACATTTTGGACCACAATCATACTTCAAACAAAATTCAGAATTATTTGATTCAAATAGTATAAGGTCAAGGAATCCACTGAGGCTCATTATGTGAGTGTGTTTCAGTGATTCTGTTTGATAACCAAAATATTGCCTGTGAAACAGCAGTCAGTTGGGATATTTTCTGACAGTATTATAAAGTAGCTATATGGTCTTAGACTAAGGAATATGTTAGTTTTGTAGGTTTAACATCCTTGACACAATTGGATTTGGATTTTCATTTTACCGGCTGCTTTTATTATGTGACACTTTAATTGAATGCCTAGGCATGGAAATGAAATTAACAAAGACAGTGCTAAATTATTGACGTTCTCTTTTCTTCTTTTCTGACAAAGCAGTTTGTGGGATTTCTGTTCTTGCTGTACATTTTCTTTCTGTATTGATTGATGTGAAAATAAACATACAATCTGTCTGAGTGTGTACTGTGGAGAAATTCTACATAAGTTGTCAAAAATTCAGAATACAGTAGTTGTAGAGCTGAAGTTTGCCAAGTTGTCTGCCTAATGTGGTGGAAGTCAATTACATTAGAACTGCAGTGATTTGAAAAGAGGCTGCAATAAATCGCTGTTCCTGAGTGGGAGAAGGCTGCAAGCAAATCTTGTTGTTTGTCATATGATAATTCTGCATTACAAATTATGTCAACCAGGGAATAATGGAGAAAGGAGCAAGAATTATAAGTCTTGTTTTTTGAAATTATAGAAATTGATACATAGGGCATATTAGTCCATCTTGGGAGCAATGATAGTCAACCAGGGAATGATGGAGACAGGAGCAAGAATTATAATTCTTGTTTTTTGAAATTATAGAAATTGATACATAGGGTATATTAGTCCATCTTGGGAGAAATGATAGTTTATGAAAAAGCACATGCTGTGTTGCCCGTAGACATTCCCAAATTTGATCCATCTCTGATGTCTCCAATAAGAAGAAAAAAATAGACAGTGTGAAAGGCCTCCATCTGAGACCTTGAAAGTAGAAAATATTGCCTTTCTGGATACTTGCTACAGGGGTATAGGTTTGGTCTGAGACATTTTACTGGAACCCACCCCCACCCCATTTTACATATAGAAGCTGACCATATTGGCAATTGACTGTGTTTCAGTTCTAGATGTCGTACTTGATTATCATGCTTGAGGTCAGTCAACTAGTTCAGGGGCACATTGCAGGATCCATGGCACACAGACCTTTTTCATCTAACATGTTGACACCACACTTATTTTTCTATTTCATATTTGCTTTCTCAGACAAATGCTCCAGTGACACAGCACTTGCATGTGAGTGGAGTGATGCATGGGCCTGGAGAGGATACATGCTGGAGCATATGGCCTGAGTTGTCTGCCCTTCTGGAGCTCTCTGTGCTAGCTAGCTTTCCCCTGAAACTCTATGTGATGGCAGCCAGTGAGATGGTGAGGACAGCAACATGGAAGTGTAGTGATCCAAGTTTCTAACTTAGAAATATAGGAATGCAATGGGTGGGCTTAGACACAAAGCCCTTGAGAAGAATGGTGGATGCCACTATCATTTCCAGCACTGTGTATCCCAGGTGGCTGCCTTACTTTGCATTATAGTATAGCAAATATGGGCAGACTTAAGACTACAGATATGTACTGTGCTTTCTTTTAATTGTAAGCATAGACTGAAATCTTATTGGTCAGTTCCAACTAGAGTACACCCATTGAACCCGTTGTTGAATTGTAAGTCAACACACAGATAACGTTCATTGATTTAATGGGTCTACTAAAATTGAGACTAACAATAGGATTTAGACCATGGTTTCCATCAAGTGGAGTGAGAGGGTCCTGGATAGGTACCTAAGGAGGAAGTGGCAAACATGAAACCCAGTCTAGGAATTGGTTTCCAGTACCACATTGAAATCTTTCACATAAAATATGTTACTTCTCCTCACCTTCCCCCCAGCTTCAATTATTTGAGTCAATTTAGTAAGGGGATGTTGGATTTGTTGGTTTTTAATGTTAAAGTAATAGAAATCCCAAAGCCTTTTTGCCAACCAATTACCTAGAGAACTACCACTATATACTAATCTAGCTTTCATAAACTCCATAACAATCCTGTATGGTGGCCTGTTCAATCGTATTGGATTTATCTATTTTTCCAAGAACAAAAGTGTTCTGCAGTAGAACATGACAATTGTGTAAAGATTCTGGCTTATAAACACAACTTTCAAGTGATTTTTCTTTGGAGTTTGTCATATAAAACATACCTTGACTAGCAGATCAGTGTGATTTTCCTCCAATGAATAATACAAGGCAATGTGAAATGAGTTAGCTTGGAAAAGAAAAGTGATGGCTGTGCCTTCAAAAATGTCAGCAAAAGTGGGGAGAAAGATCTCACAGTTTTGCAGTGTAATTGAGTAATTTAGTATTCAATTTACTGAATATTCAACTTATTTCCTGTACTTCTAAAACTTTTGCAGTATGAATGAGTATAATTTAGTATTCAATCTATTGAGTATTCCATTTATTTGCTGCATGTTATGCATGAAAATTATAATGGCTTTTAAAATGTCACTGAATTTTGATGATATAACTCAATGAGAATCACAAAGTGTGGCATATTTGGCTGGATATTTTGGCTTGGGTTCAAATCTCAAGCAATCTTGGATCTCCTGAGTGACCTTAAATTCTCAGTTTCAGTTTAGAATCCCCAGAATGAACATTATATGATATCATCTTTTTCTTTTTATTGTTTGTATGAGGTTGAATTGTAAAACAGTTTGCCACATAAATTATTATTAACAAAGGTTAAAGAAAGTTAGCAGATATTGAAAGCTTAAAAACTAGCAAATATATTATAGGATAAACATAGGTGGAATACAGTTCACTTTTGCACACACACATAGTGTAATTCTGATTTTAATATATATGTACATACAGTGAGGATACTGTGAAGAATGAAGTCAGAATGAAACAAGCTGCAGAAAATTCAAGACTGTGACAATCATGTTATTAACAATTACCATTCACAATATAGTTATTGGTATGTGAATTATCATAACAATTGGTTTTCAAAGAAAGTAGTAGTGTTATAGACTATTGTGGGACTGAGAAGGGCAGCTATGAAATAACTAGAAATATCATAAAAAGCAAAGATAGAACACTGAACACTAAAGGTAAGGATCATCCAAACTATTGTATTTCCCATTAGCATGTATGGGTACGAGAGCTGATAGTGAAAAAAGCTGACAGGGGAAAAAAATCATCTCATTTGAGATAAAATGCTGGAGAAAAATGCTGAGGATACTGTGAATTGCCAAAAAGACAAACAAATGGGTCCTAGAACAGATCATGCCTGAGCTCTCCCTAGAACTGAGGATGACTAAATTGAGGTTGTCATACTTCAGACACATTATGAGAAGGCACGAGTCACCAGAAAAGATGATAATGTTTAGAAAGGTGGAGGGTAGGAGAAAAAGAGGTGGCCCACATACCAGATGGATAGATTCAGTGAAGGGGGCTACAGCCATGAGTCTGAAGGGACTGAAAGAGTGGTTGAGGACAAGGGGTTTTTGGAGGTGTCTCATCCATAGGGTCACTATGAACTGAAGTTGACTCATAGGCAGTTGAACAACAAGAACAAAGTTTGTTGTGGCATAAAAATATAAAAGGGAGGGGTAGAAGAAATCTAGCAACATCTTTAAAACTAACTGATTTAGCATTTTATTTTTTTAGTATCTTCAAATCAATGGTACTGCTATGGGCACCTGCATTGCATCACAGTACACAAACATTTTCAGGGCTGACTTGGAACAATACTTCTTCATCATATGCGCCCAGAAACTGCTTCTCTACCTGAGCCTCATCAATGACACCTTTATAATTTTGACCCAGAGGAACAAATCACTTGAGTGGTTTTGCCAGCATTTCAACAACTTCCATCCTACCATCAACCTGAGCCTGGATCAATCCACAAAAACAAATTCAGTTTCTTAACACTGCTGTTCAACTGCACAATGGACCTCTAAGCACCATGGTCTATTGAAAACTCACTGATCACTACACATTTTTAGGTGCTTCCATTTTTTCCATGCAGAAAATTTGCAGTAGCTATTTATCAAACTGCAATATCCACTTCAAGAGGTTAAAAAAATCTAATCAGCAAGGCCCAAGAATAATCTACTACAAGACAGGCAAAAAACAGAAAATGACAGAACACCACTAGCTGTCATCAATAGCCCCAAGCTGGCACCATCATCAGTGAGCTAGAATCAATTCTGGAGAATAATACAGCCCTTTCTCAGCCTCTGGAAGGTAGGCATTTATTGACATACAGCTTCCCAACCTTAAACAATTGCTCACCTACAACAGGATACATAACATGGATGGCAGCACAGCGACAAGATGCTGCCACAAACCCAAATGCCAACTCTGGCAGCAGAATCACAGCGGCTAATAACATCACCCACAATGTTAGAAGTACATTTACTTACTCATTCTCCAATATGATATTTGCCATCCTATGCACCTCTGCATTCTACTTTGTACAAAACAGAGCAGCTCTAGACAAAAGGATAAATGGACACAAATCTTATAATTAGAAATGGCAAGACCCAAAAACACTTGTAGAGCATTTCAACCTTCCTGAACATGGAACTTACAAGTGGCAGTTCTCAAACAATATGTCAAAGAAAGACTGAAAAGAGGAACAGTTGAATTGAGTTACATCCACAAATTCCAGTCCTTTAGCAGGGATATGAACAAAGAAAATGGTTTCATGGCACACTACATATATTAGATGTGTCCTGACAAATAACTGTACATATAACAGATCTCCTCAGATAAAGTTTTTGATGCCAAGGGAAATGACTTTTGGAAAGCGGATTTATTGCTTTCACATGAAAATGTTTAATGATCACTCTTATAATATCTGTATAACCTCACAAAGCTCTTTGAAGATTTATAGCCAGGGTAACAATTTGCATCTTACATTTTATGCCTCTTCCACAACTGTTTAATTATGCTTTAAAACCTGTGGTTTTAATATCACTTCATCAGCACATCTGAGGAAATGAACTGATATTTGCAAAAGCTCATGCTAAAATTTAATCAGTTATTCTTAAAGATGCTAGAATCTTCCCCTCCCTTTTTTATATCACATCTAGTGTGAAAAAGAAACACCTTTATCCCAGCTTAAGCCAAGAGAGATAGAACTGACTCTCTTGATGAATTTTAACTCAGCAATCTCTCATTATAACCTCCTTTTCAATTTCTTTCCTTAGTAATGACCACTTTAAGTTCAGTGACAATATATCAAGGAAAACTAAAATATCCCAAGTTCAAATGTTACTGGGACTTGCAGTCCAGATATTTTTTAACTCCCATCAGCCCTAGCTCCCATAGCCAACTGAGACGAAAACTGAGATTATAGTACAACAGACCTGCACAAGTTCCATCACTGTCTTAGAATGGCATATGACAATTTGTCACATATAGGACTCAACAAAAGACACATATTACCAATGAGCTCATATAATTTCTGAACAATGACACTTCTTTCCAGTAGGCTTTGGATAGTGATCCTGTACTTGTTTACCTGCAGCCTCCCAGTCTAAAACACTTACTCAGCAGCAAAAACAGAGGGATCACATTTCTGTCCATTCCACAAATGTTGATTTCTGCAAAGATCTACTTAGTCTGCTAAAATACAGATCTAGTGTCTCCTATTGCTTGCTACAAAGACATTTGAGCTTCCATTTCCCTTTCCCTTTTTGTTTTGCTTTGTTTCATTTTCATGCATACTGTTGTAGTGTAAAGTTTTGCAGATTTGTATTCATGGTCTAGTTTATTGCCTGGCATGTCCTTTTATTAAATAACAATACCGTTAAAAACAAAAAACAAAAAACAGGGATCAGATTTTGCAATAAATCCACACCCCAGCTCAATCCCTGTCCCTGTCCTGGCAACAGTATTGCGGGGTGAAATAATATCACCCACTGTATGTATTAATGTAATGTCAGGCTATGTGTATTACAATCAATAACTGCTCTGTGAATGGCCATGCCTAATCTCTTGATTAGCACTGTCTGTATTTCTAACATTTTCTTTTCTTTTATCTTACTGTTTAATTCCCTGCAGTAATAACCATGTACATTTAACAGAGGATAACATTTCATTCATATGATAAAAGGGACTGTAGTCCACAAACGTTTATGGTATTTAGATCTGCTAAATCCTCACGAGAGCATCCTCCAATTTGGCATCCTCCAGATGTGCTTGACTACAGCTCCTATCATCCCATTGACCATGCTGTCTGAAGATGATGGCAGTCCAATTTATCTGGAGGGTTATGTTCTAGAAGAGTGATTTCCAGGCATATAAAAAGTGGTACCTTCTTACAAGAGGAGGTCAAAATCTTAAGATTACATTAAAGTCCTTCATTTAAAAGGCTCTGGGCTCACCATAGTCAGTTGATAGACGATTTGCTATTGAACTATGGCCTTTTCCCAAGAGTCGACAATCTCAACAGTGTGAAGTCGTAGGCTTTCATGGCTGGCATCCATAGTTTTTGTAGGTTTTTCGGGCTGTGTGGCCATGTTCTAGAAGAGTTTTAGAACATGGCCACACAGCCCGAAAAACCCACAAAAACTATAATCTCAACAGTCTCATGCTAAGCACATAGCCTGGAATCATTTTTTGTAAAGTCAGGTTAGCACCCCGACACTTTAGTGTTTCACTAGCTATTAGAACCTTTGTCTTTGCTGCTGTAAGTTATTATTTATGGAGAAGGTTGTTTTGTTTTGATTTGTTTTACATTTGGAAAAAGTCACACTACTGCTCTAAGGTATGCTTGTTTCTAAATAAAACTCTGCCTTATTCAGATGTCTTTCCTAAGATTGGTCCACCATCTAAAGTGAGGTGGATAGAAACCTAGGGCAGGATCTTCTTGGTTGTGGCAGCCTGTATGTAAAATTATTTCTCCAGGGAAAGATACTCTGACACAAGCCCTGCTAGCTATTTGTCATAGAATCAGGGGTAGGCAACCTGTCCCCTTTAAGGGCTGAGGGACTTCAGCTCCCAGAATCCCAGGAGCTATTGGCCAACATGGGACTATTGGCCAACATGGCTGAGGCTTCTGGGAGCTGAAGTCCCTCGGCCCTTAAAGGGGAAAGGTTGCCTACTCCTGGTCGTAGATGAAAGCTTCACTCACCCCACTTCCCACCATTTATAACTCTTAAATTTGGGGCCTTCTTGAACATAATAAAATTCTAAGATTATGATGCATTTTTATACAATGCTTTGCCAAATAATTTGAGGTTAACCTAGTTGAAGTGAATGTGACATACCTCTGACCAGACATGCTTAGAATTATTCTGTTATACAAAGAATTGTGAAGTCTTTATATACTGATAATGTAATGTTACTAGAATATGCTAAAGAATTATGTAAGTGCTAAGTAGAAATGTCATGAGGAGTAATAGAATCATAGTAAAACAGCAGGGTCTTCTTTATTTTTGGTACAAATTGCTAACATATTTGACAGAATTCAAGTTAACAGTTTTCAACAACAAAACCATTACTACTATAGTCTGTAAGATGTTTTTCTCATCTACACAAAGTTTGCTGCAGCAAACTTTCCATATTAATTTAACACTTGTGTGAGCTTTCTCTTCAGTGTGTTATAGTGTATAGCTTCTTGTCAACTTTTTTCCTGCAGCAGATCCCTAGTGATGGCCTCTGAGTGCTTTAGAGGCTTTAATGTTCCAAGAGGTGTGCAAGAATCCTTTGTCATCCATTACTCTCACTTTCTTTTTGTAGTTGTTAGCTCTAATCTGAAATAATAGTTCTTTTGGGGAAAGGCTTGCACAGGCATCATTCTTTTTTCCTACATAAGAGGGCTTGCCTTTGCCTTTCTCTGAGGCTGAGAGATGTGACTTGCCCAAATGGTCACCCAGTGGGTTTCCATGACTGAATGGCAATTCAAACCTTAGCCCAAAACTTAAACCATTATTCCACACTGGCTCTCCAAGTATTAATCTACTACATATATATATTTGTTTAGAATGGAAACCTGCACATAGATGTGAAGAGTACGACTCAGTGAACTTAATGAGATTTCTGAGTAGACATGTTTAGGATTGTGTTAGTATTACCAACTTTAAAACTGGAAGTAGCAGTGCACTTGGGTGTACTGTTTGCAGCTTGCACTGAGAAACTGACATGGTGTTTTTATTATTACAGCTTCACAAAGCTTCTGTCTTTTGGTTTTCTGGGTCATGAACCTTCTGCTTTAGAAGATAAAGTAGTCATAGGTGCTGTTCCTTTCTTTATATCCTTCCTTCTGGTTTGCCTTCCCACATGTTTACAGTACAAGTCACTGCTTCCACTGTACTTCAGTCAGGTAAAAGAGAAGACAGAATGTGAAGAGTTACTAGTAAACAATTTTTGACAAAGGCCAAAGAGATTACATTTGTTCTTATTATAGTAAGAGTTTTTAAAGATGAAAAATAGGGTTGAGTAATACATTAAGTGGACACCATAACAGTTGGAGTCTATCCATCTAGAAAGGATGGACAACTGTTGGATGATAGGTAGTTGCATTGACACACACCACTGGGATATTTGTAGGCCACACACCTACTCCAGCCCCTGTAAAAAACAACAACCATTTGTTGCTCCAGAATGCCCCTGAATACTTTCTATGGGGGATGGGGGCATTCTGGCCACATTTGGGTGGAGGCACCAGGCCATTTAAGGGCCAGAAGACACCCGTTGTAACAGAAAGTGACCAAGGGGTACTATTTTTAAAAAGGCCTCTCTAGGGCTTCAAGTGGTCCATGGCTTCTTTATAGTCTCTAGAGGTTGTGTGACAACATGGGGGGGGGGGAAATGAAAAAATTCATCTCTGGGAGACCCCAGGGGCCACAGAAATTCTATGTAGCCCATGGGCTACTTAAATGGAATCAAATGTTCAGCTGGTTGTGCTGAATCAGTTTTTTCTCAACTTGAAAAAGAATGGATAAGCAGTGCAGAGAGAGAAAGAGTAAATGAAGCTGAAAGTATTGCAGTTATGCCCCAGCAAATAAAGTTAAATTGTTGATATAAGATATATCAAGGACAATGCTTTTTAGGTGTGTGACCTCGGCAGTACAATGTTCTTTTAGGTGTAATCATTTTGGTTAATGATAAGATTTTTTTACATTATTACAAATATTCAAATAGAATTATTTTCACATAAAGCTTTGAATGCATTGAATGTGCATATAGTATTTAAAACAAATACTAAACCCAAAAAAGTTATTCAAAACATTTCCCAGTTCTTTTTTTTTTCTGGAAAAGGCCAGACAAAGCTATTTAGATTAAATTTTAATTCTGCTAGTGACCATTTCATGCTACTTTTACATTTCTGTATCATTTAGATTATTTAATTTTTTATTAAAATTTTAATAATTTTATTGTTTTTATAAACCACCCTTGGTGTATAATTGAAGGCTAGTATAAAAATACTTACAATAAACAAGTAAATTAATTAACAAAAGGAGAGGCACACAGTTTAAGACAGGCATCATTTCACAGCTTGAAACTATCTGTGGAAGCTAATACCATGTTTGCACATTATATCTAGCATATTAAATCTACATAGACCACAGTGCTGATAGCATGCTGACTCTTTTATTGAAGAAAATTATGAGAATTTGCTTCTCAAACAACTCAGAAATAAAGTCCATTAACAAAAACTACAAAGATTATATTATTTCACTGTAAAGTGTCAGGTAGCACTTACAGACAGAGGTAATGTAAGTCATTCAGTGTGCCCAACTGTGCTAAAACTTTGATTTCCCTTATGAAGCAAATCTAAGTGCAATATTTTTAGTAGTGCATGTGAGAGCACAGGAAACATTATTTCCTCTTGTGGATGTTAGCAACAAGACAGCCACATTCTGTTTGACAATTGTTTATTGTTCTTATTTTGATTTTCAAAAATTTTATTGAAGGATCTAGATGCTTGTTGTTCTTGTTGTGTGCCTTTAAATCATTTCTAATTCATGGTGACCCTAAAGCAAACTTATCATGGTGTTTTCTTGACAGATTTCTTCAGAGGGTTTGCCATCACCATCCTCTGAGGCTGACATTATGAGTTGACGCAGCTCACCCAGTGGGTTTCCCATGACTGAGAAGAGATTTGAACCCTAGGGGAGAAGCACATGGCTGATAAAGAGCGCCCTCTGGTTGCTAAGGCACAATCATGTTGAGACTGTGGTGACCACATGGCCTGCTTCCTTCCAAAGCAGGCTGCCATGGCAGTCTGAAGCTGGCCACCAGCAGAAGCCAGATAATTCCGCTCCTTTTTGATCTGGTCCAAACGACTAGATTGCAATAACAGAGTGGCTTCCAGATACTTTGGGGGCATGCATTGTTTGAACCCCCACAGCGGCTGGAAGCCACTTTATTTGGCCCATATGTTTTGGGCCATAATCTCCAAAGTCATAGTCCAATGCTCAAACCACTAAGCCATGCTGGTGTACCAAGCGTACACCAATACAGAATAAGGAAATATACAAGAGGACTAATCCATATAATTGAGCAATAGTGGTTGGCAATGTGCAGCAATGAGACTGAGCAATAGCATATGACTTGGTGGAAGATACATTTTCTGTGTGAAGAAGATTATGTTCTCTCTCTTTTTTCCCCTAGGACTTTTCACACTGCAGACCACTGATTTCAGAAACACACTTTTTTAGAGGAGGTAAAGTTAATTGTTCTGTGAAACCATCCAGTCTTGAAGAAGAAACTATGGCTATGGGATCATTCACACTATTTTATAAACAGGCTTACAAATCAGTTTAAAAGTGGGTAGTTCATATTGGCGCTGGGTTTGGCACATCTGAATAAGGGTGGACCCGGGGCAAATCCCCCCCATATCAGTTTTCTGATACCGAATTTTCCCACGTGCCTTTTGGAAAAAAAACAACCCGGGTTTTATCAGGGTGCTGTCAATGTGAACTTGCCCCCGATCCTACTTGTGTCATTTTTAAGGGAGGGATTAATGGACAGAGGATGGGCAGAGGGGCAGAACATGCCTATCCCCTCTCACAGGTTGGAGTTCATTGCTAGTGCCATATATTATTTTTTTGGGGTCACCTCACCCCCCCTTCTCATTGGGCACCTGAGTTGGTGCCATGGCCAATTGCAAACCGGGGAGGGCACAAGCCAACCAGCAGCCAGCCAAGCACCCCACCTCCTGGCTCGTGTTTGTGTTTGTCTGTGTTTGATCGGGTGAAACATTGCATCAATAAATCTTCCTGGATCTACCCTGCACAAAAGTGCTAGTGTGATTTGAGCCTCTGATTGCATGGGCCAGAATACTCTGGTTGCAGACGTGAAGCTGGTCTGAAGTCCCCCTCCTATTACATGGGCGTTCTGGATTGACCATTTGGTGGAGACAAAATCTCAAAACAATAAAAGTAGTTGCATGTTATCCATTGTTTAGTTACACAGACATTACTAGAAAAGGAATTAATGTTCTTAATAGTTTATTCCAAACTTGGAACACAAAGATCACCATCACAATAGATTGCATTTGAGAAGTATATTTTTTAAACTAAACATTTGAGAAATTCAAATCAGGCAAAAATTTAGTAAACATGGTCTGCTTTCAATACACTTTCCAGAGGAAGGAGTCTTCTTACTAGGAAGTGTGATAATTTACAGCTGGGTCTCTCCAGAAGAAGTGAATGGCAGCAAAACAGAAAAGTTGAGGTAGCCAGGGAAATACAGTCGTCCCTCATAACTCGTGGGGGATCTGTTCCAGAACCACCACCACCCCGCGAGTTATGAGGGTCACGTATATTCAAGCCCCATTGGCTTGAGAGAGGCGTGCCTCCACACATGCGCCCCATTCATGCTAAAGGCAGTTGCACCACTACAGATTTCCAAGTCCACGGATTTCAAGTCCAAGGACTTGGAGGGGTGACTGCATTTCTTTCAATATCTGTCTCATTTTAGTTCCCTTTTTAATTGTATTATTGAACATCTCCTCCCTGATCCTCATGCAGATTAATGGAAAACTTCTCCAGCTTCCCAAGAGTTCTAACTGAAAGAGATGATCTTACTGCTGCCTAAGGGGCTAGTGCAGGCTGGCTTAAGTATAGCTGGGAGCATTCTCAAAACCAGGCTAGGTGGTTCACAACTGGCTCTTTAATTTTTCTTCTCTTTGGCTTGAGAGACTATGGTACATTCAAATGGGAAGCTGCTGGGATCTGGACTTGGCTGAGGCACATTCATACAGTGTTTATGTTTAGAGGTTTAAAATGTTTTCCTTTTATTTGTGACTTATGCTGTGTTCCCAATGGACTGAATAAATCTTGTGACTGTGTCACTGGGGAAAATTTTCATAGTTACCTAATTGAATGAATTGTTGCGTCAGATTGGTAGAATCTGTTTGTCCCACTCTCCATAAGCTCATTTCAGGAAATGGTCATAAAGATATCAAGTAACCAAAATCCTAATGGTGCCATTGATGGAAAATTCATGAAGAAATAGAATGTGTTTCTATTTGGCTGAAATAAAATATAATTGAATCTTTCTTTCTGGTGCTAGAATAATAAAATCAGTCTTTCGACACTTGCAAAGTTTAGTTATGGAGCAAAATGTATTTATTTGGTTATTTTTAACTCGAAATCAATTCCCCTGTTTAAGTTGATATTCCTGCAGCAAAGCGATAAGGACATTTTTAATGTTTCCTAGCATCTGCCTGTGCATTTTAGTGTGTTGCAGGATTAGTGGATAGCTGATGCTGCGGTTACATAAATGTGAGCAAGCAAAGTGAGATCCTCATTACAGAGTGAAGTGGATAATATGAATCAGTATCAGAGGGTGATGGAACTGTGTATACTGTCCATTAACTCAGTAATAGTTCCTCTTCTTCTCCAGATGAAGGGATTCACAGGCACCAGAATTTTGTTGTGTTACCCAAGTAAATCCCAAAGCTTCAGCAGTAGAAACGTCTGCAAGTTGGGAGATAAATATGTGAAGACAGATGCAGTGAATATTATTTTGGAATTACAGGCATTCAGCTCTTGGCATGGCTATTATCAAAGTCCCTGGCAAGGTGAGGGCATCAGCATTCTGTTCACAAAACAAGAAGACACATTGGTTGCTCACAAGCAAAGCTCATCCAGGCAAATTTAGTCTAGCTGGCATGAGGTTTAACCATTTTTATTATATTTGTGCAATACTGTGTGGATTAATGAAAATGGTATTTAAGGTGTTACCAGAGTTTGGTTTTATGTTTTGACTGTTGAGTGGGATGCCAGTAGCCACAAGATAATCTCAGGAGCTTTAGTGCAGAGTAATGAGGCTGAAGTGGAACATTTTGATTAATTTCTGAGGTCTCTATTTCTCCAGGAGCAAAAGAAAAAATTGTTTTGATTGAGGAGGAAAATAAGTTGTGCATCATTTTTGGAAACTAAACTTGCTCAGGTATTTAAAGGCAGTTTCTTTTCAATTATAAGGAAATTAAGAATATATATTTTTCTTATAATAATGATATTTATTTTAAAGGGTTTGCAAATAAAATAAAAAATAAATAAATCCCCATTAATAGTTGCAGGTTCATGATTAGTACATTTCCATTGGTGCATCTATAATTAGGAAATTGAGGATAGCGTAGCCTCATTCCAGTTGCTACTCTGTGCTAGGGAAGTTATTGGATATAGGCCTATTTTGCAGGGAGACATTATCTTGTAAAGGGAGTGATGTTCTACAGTTGGCCCTCAGTATCATTGGGGGATCTGTTCCAGACCCCTCCCCCAGTGGGTACCAAATTCTGTGGATGCTCAAACCCACATTGTTCTCAATGGCGGCACATGTCCATTGCCGCACCACCATTGGGGACAGTCCTAATGGTTCCATTGTCCCCAATGGTGGTGTGGCTACATGCACACACCACTACATGACAATGGGGCTGTCCCTAATGGCAACATGGCCATAGGCACGTGTGGCCGTTGGCTACAATATGGGCTTGCCATCTGCAGATGGCTAGTCTGCAGATACCGAGGGCCAACTGGACTATGAGATATGTTAAGCAACAGAGTAATACAGGAGTAGGAGAATTATTCCATCAAGACTGATATATCAAGCTGTTCATATAATCAGTGAAATCCACACTGGATTTGGCATTATGATGGAGGTCTGAAGTGAATTTTTCCACTTAGATATTTTTCTGAACAAGCAGCTAAATGACAAACACTATGCACCCCTTTCCCTCATGTAAATTTACCAAAGTGACTATTTTGCATTTAATGTCCATTACCTATTGAAGGTTTTTAACAATATATGATTTTTTTAATATATGAATCTTTTCACTCTTTTGTACAGAAGTTAAATATATATATATATATTTGTAAGAATAGAAATAGAAAAAATTGGTATAAGAGGAAGAACCTTACTTTTAAATAATATTGTCAAGGTTAAGAATACAGAATTAGAAGAAGCTATCTTATACTCAATTCATCTAGGGAAGCATTGGCAACATGGTCTGGCAGACTTTCAGGCTGTCATTTTTCCCAGTCCTAAAGAAGGATGTCGATTTGAGCCTGAGACCTTCTTCATGGAAAGTATGTCCTCTACTACTGATTTACATCCCTGTCCATTTAAGCTTCTGGAATCCCTTCTTGGAACCCATCAGATTTAACTAAAATATTGGAAACATCTTACTAACAGTTTTGCTTATTGTTTTTACGTGCAAAACATCTTTCAGTATTTGGTTGTTAACCATTGCGAATAGTTTCTTAGTTCGCTAATTCTTGTGAGTATCATCATGCTTTGTATTTTAACTGATAGGTGGTATTTCTACTTAAATATTACATTATCTCAAGCTTATAGAGATCTGCAACTAATGATCGTTAAGCTGTTCCATCTCATTATATTTTATATCCAGGATATTGTAGGTAGATGAATGTTTAATTGATTCAAGACCAGCTTTCTGTTTAACAGAGAACATATTATAAATTTTCATTAGCAGTTGTATAAAAAAAAGACTGCAAAGAATGGGAATGATCTAGAGAGAAACTCATTTCTACTGCCTTGTGTTCAACAATGTATCTAAGGAGTTTATCACACTTAATTTTCTTAATGATCCGGGCACTGGCTGGGGATGCATGTGAACAAGGGAAAATGGATTTTATCACACTCAAAACAATTGGCATGCTGTTCCCATGCCATCGCTCAACCACAACCCATCCCGGAGCCACGCTGAGCTGGCTGATTTTGCTCAGTCCATGCAAAATCGGCTGCACAGCTCAGGGATGAGTTGTGGTTGAGCAACAGCATCGGGACAGCTTGCCAACTGTTTTGAGTGTGATAAAATCCTTTTTCCCTCATTCACATGCATCCTCAGCCAGTATCTGGATCATTAAGAAAATTGAGTGTGATAAACTCCTAGGTCTTAATGTCCCCCTCTTCCCCATGGTGTAAATAAAAAGAATATATTTCAGGTGTATTGTTTATGTAGTATAGAACTAGGTCTTCCCCCTAGAAATTTAACCATCAACAACAGAACAATACACAGTTTACATGGGAATCACTCCTCCCTACCCACTCTCTTCCATTCCAGTATTCTCTGAAGATGCCAGCCACAGATACTGGTGAAACATCAGAAAGAAACTCTTCTAGAACATGGCCACACAGCCCGAAAAACCCACAAAAAAATCTAAGTTTCACTATTGGGAAGACAGTGGAGTAAGGGGAAGTATATGAAGACATGTATATAATTAAGCTTAGTTCCATAAAGTATGGGGGCTAAGGTTTCAGATGATATATTCCCTCTGTCTCTTTTATTGTTGTTATTATTTGATGTCACGTGAACTCCAACTTAATGATAATGTGATGAATGATAGACCTCCAAGAGGTCATCAGCATCCCTTTCAGGTCTTGCAAACTCAGGGCTCTGGTTTCTTTTGTTGAACCAATCCATCCATGATGTTGCTTTTCTCTTTTCCTACTGTCTTCCACTTTCCCTAGCATTATTGATTTTCTCCCCAGTGTCTTCCTCCTTTCCCATAACTATTTCCTTCAAATACACATATCACAACCAATAGAATAATGGCCTGACAGGAAAGTATCCAAAACAAAAGCAGCACCAGAAAACTTTTCTGCCGTCTTGTCCTCATAAATGTCATCTGAGGATGGCATGTTCTCAGTCCCTGAGGAGAAGTTCCTTAATGTTTTAGGACTCAAAACAGCTCTCAGAAGTCCTAGCCATCATAGACAGGGGAGATGGAGGTTTCCCTGTCATGTACCACCCACAAACTTTTAGGATAAGAATCCTGTGTACTTGAAGTTTATTTTTTAAAGTGTTTTGATACTTTACTTGCATCATGAGCAAAACTTTTCTGAATCTTTCAGTTCACTACTTGTTATAAATTAGCCCTAAAATTGTATTTATTCAGATACATTGCCAAATGTGAAAATAACTTAAAGAAAAGAATGTTTCAGAGACGACATGAATATCTGAGACAAAGATAAACATGCCCATTATAGTATGTGTCTACATTTCATGCAAAATGTGTGAATTCAGGGGACATGTGGATTGAGATTTGCAACTTCTTCCAATACAAAGGGTTGTTGGGAAACTAGTGTTTGAATCAGAAATACCCACCCACCCACTGTGTGTAATTCGTGTGCTATTAAAGGAATTGAAAATGAACAGGCAAGTAGTAGTTGTCTATTCCCTGCAGTCATAACAGAATGTCTGACAGGCACACAAAAAAAGGCATTAGGCAGAAGTAGGGGAAATTAAACTATAATAGAATAATAATAATACTTAAAATTGAGATAATTTTTTGCAACTGTCATAGGTTGTTCACAAACTTTTAACTGTTAAATCACTGGTACATTCCCCCCCCTCCCAATTAAAATGCCCTGTTCTTTTTAGGGTTAAACTACTTGTGTCATGAATGGGAGACTCATGCATAATTTTCTTTAAAAATTAATAGCTGTACCTAGGGATTTCAACTGTGATTTCAGTGAAATTTCTGGCAGAAGTGGTTCTAGCCCTTTTCTGCTACATCAGTCTCCCAGTTAAAAGCACCACATCTTAAAACATTTATTTTATTGGAAGGAAAAATATATTAACACTGTGTGGCTACCCATAGATTTCTCTCAGCAAGGCAAGTAGCAGTTTTGGGGAGGCATGTTTAAATAGGAAAATGACATGGGATGGGTGAACTATTCATTCCCAGCACTTTTATCCTCGTCTATATTTGCATTTTAGTTGGTCTGTCTTGGGATAACTGAAGATAAAATACATATACTAAAGAAATATCAAATAAATAAAAGCTGATGGACTCAGGCAAGTACATTCAGTCATTGATACCAAAACCAGAGTCAACATTTGCATATTTTCCCGCATCTTCTTCAACATCTTTTACAGTTTCTTCTTCACATTTAAAATAGGGATTTTCTTTCTTAGAGGATGTCCAAAGTAGCTGACCTTAGATGAAAAGAGAATCTGGTGTAGACCAAGAGACTCTTCATGATGGCTTAGCAATAAGTTATTTCTTTGAATTAGAAAGTGACCTTAGGAAGAGTCAAACAAGAAGGTATGATTGTAAGGCCATATTTACTGCACTCTTAGGAGCAGAACTGGAGAGTGCCACTAGAGCCTTTCTAAGCATCCTTCAAGTTTCTCAGACAGAGGACTCTTAGAACTGCCAATCAGAAAGAACTGTGTAGTGCTTCCTTCTTTTCCTTGTTAATGGATTTTGTGTAGTTAGGGGGAAAAAAAGGAAGTGGTATTGGAGAAACATGGGAGGGCCACAGATGAAAGATAATATTGTCTTGTCTCTGGCAAAATTGAATGAATAAGTGAAGGGGTTGCATAGTAAGAACCTCATCTGGAAGTGTTCTTTGACTCAAGGAAAATGGAATGACATACTAATAAGATACTGGCTATTCAGTGCAATGAATGAATGCAAAACATTTGTGTTAGTCCTGATCTGGGACCAGTCGCATGACAATATGTTGTGTTTCTATTCTGATGTAAAGAGAAGAGATATATCTTTGCTATATAGTCTTCTTTGCCCTTTAAAAAATATATCACAAAGTGATTAACTTTAAATGAAATTTACAAAACAACTTTAGTTGTAAAATATCCAGCAAAGCACTGTGTTTCAAGCTATGGCAACATCAGAAGAAATTTGACTTATACTTCCATTGGACTTTCTTTGCCAGTGAAACTGTTAAGGATTTTAAAACATGGGACACATTGAGTAGTTTCCCTGACTAGTACAAACTGTTGATGATCTGCTAGCTGCTAGCCTTAGCTACCAATCTCTCTCTTACAGAAGGAGAACAATTTGGCAGTATCTTTGAACGTAATGTCTCTAGTATTCCAGCATGGATACTAACATGTGTCCATTGAACTGCAAAAAGCTATAATTTTCTTTCTGTGAGGGGCTAGGTCTTGTTGATCAGGGATGTGGATCTATTTGGCTTTATAGATAAACAAACTTGTATCTAAATGGAGTAGAAATTCCCTGGCAGTTTCCTGAGAATATCATCCTATGTATGGAATGTGTAATCTTCTTTTCTGTGCTAGTATTCCAAAGAAGGGGTAGCCAAATTCTATCTCAAGGAGGGCTGCCATTCTCCAATCAGAGTTGCCCTGGGCTGAAAGTGTATTTTATCACTCAAACTAACAACTCGCCAAGAACATTAAAAATGTGACTTACCTCTTACAACATAGAAACACCAGTCTTTTATGTGTGAAGCTATGGGAAGCATTTTAACTTTGATTCAGATTTAGTAGAGTTACTTCAAACCATCCTTTTTCCAGAGGATTGTATATCTTCAGTTACATTCACAATTTAGCAGAGGGTTGGCAGAGAGGATATTTGATCAAGCCAAATGCAAATATAAGCTCTGGTCAAAAGATCTAAACTCATGATTCCAAAACAAGTAGCCGCTTTATACATTGTGGCATGCTTTATTTTATTGAGTCATTAGGATCAAATAAATGAATAAGCATGTTAGAGCATGTGGTTGCCTTCATCTCTGAGACAACCAATAATACTTGTGTGAAAACTAAGAAGCAAACATAGTATTAACATGGCCAAATGCAGGGCTAGAAAGCAGTGGGACAGAATAGTTGGCAGTGTCAAAGCTTTTCTCAATTTATGGACTAAAACAAGTGTTCTATCATTAAAAATTCATCTCTGTCATTGTCACCCCATCTACCATCTGCTCACTATGTTGCCCTATGACAGGGGTGGGAGCACTTCATTGCTAATTTGTTTTGTGGTTTGTTTGTTTTTTGTTCAGTATAGTATTTTCAAGTGGCCTTGTCAACAGAACAGTAGGGAAAAATCTATCACTTCCACAAAGAGCTCAATAAAGCTTACTATATCCACAGCATCACTAGCATGGTCTAGTGATGCCATAATATATCTGAAAGCTAGGTGTTATTTTAATAACTCAGGAGATTCCCTCCTGGTGTGGGTGGGGATGATGAGAGAGAAAAGGTCTGTGTGAACACAGATTGTCCCTTCGTAGTAAGACCATGACTTCACAATTATCTGCATTTGAAAACTACAGACTCATCAAAACTCCCAAGGCAAATTGATTTCATGTTTCCCTTTAGGAAAGATCCATCCCTTTGTAGACCTGTGATTTGAAAACTCTTTTCAGTTAACACAATGCTTATAAATGCAAAAACTGGTCCAAGGATATGTTATTAAAAGGAAATGCTGTGGGTTATGGTTGTTACTTAGGAAATGTAGAAAATAAAATTTTAGAATTAAAATAGCTTTTGTCTCAAGGAAGTTTTGTCTGTATGGCAGGAATGTGGATCCTTTGGTTTGCCAGATGTTTTGGATTGCAGTTCACACAACTCCTTGCCATTGGCCATGTGATAGGAGCTCTTGGCCAAATAATCTGAAAGCTAAAGAATCCCCAGCCTCCATGTATGAGAGGTACAAGGGCAATGTACATGGGCAGGCTATGAAAATGTCACTCATATTTCACTCACTGGCTAAACACACTAAAAGGCAGTGGCTGCTTGTTTCTCATAAAACAATTGCACAGAATATACATTTCATTCCTATATCTCACATCCTACATGGGATATAGACTTGAGGTATTTTTAAAGTGAAATTTTGTAATGTGGGAACAGATAATGGTCCAAACAAGCTTCTGGTAACATCAGGTGATATGCCTAAAATCTGGGTAAAATTTGGCTTCCCAGGTAGTATGGTGACTCTTTACTAAGCTCTCTCTCACACACATACACACACACAATACTTGCATCTTGGCTATAGAAACCACTTGCTTAGAATTCCTGGAGGTAGAGCAGTAAAATAAGTTGATACCATAAACCAATAATAGCAGTTAGTGGATATTCAGTTTTAATAGAGTCAGCCTGGCCTCAATAGTATTTATAAAAACAGAACATATTGAGGAAGATTATTGATATTACATTGTTGTGCTCCCATTGTTGACTATATGTTATGCTTAGTGTTTTAAAGGTTGCATTTTGGAGCTGCCATGCTTGAAAGTAACATAACAGCTCAGCATGTAGTGTAGGAAAGGAGCACTTAAGAGCTTGAATTCAAGTATAGCCTTGATTATTTTTGTCTGCTGACTTGGATACTTGGATAAATTTTAGGTATGTTATAAGATGACCTTGTAGCATAACAAAAAAAATAACCATTTGATTTTCATATCATTTTTGTCTGCTTATCATTAAACATTCATTTTCTCTAAATAGCTTTTCTTGCTCAATAAAGTCTTTATCCACAATCAGGATCATGTAGTGGCCTCACAACTCTGCTGTCTTGTGTTTAACTGTCACAGACAGGTTCCCTTTTAATTGTTCAACAATAGAAAATGATCTTGTCTTTATTTCCTGACAAAAAGAGAAAGAACATACATTATAAACATACCTATATCTGTATTCCTTGTGGTTGGGTGGGCTATAAATAAATAATTTATTATTATTATTATTATTATTATTATTATTATTACTATTATGTTGGCTGGGGGTGGTGGTTTCAAGAGCATCTAAGCCAAGGAGAGATCTTCATTCTTTTGGATGTCATACAAATGTCATTTGATTCATGAAATTAGTAAGAATTCTTCATTACTTTGCTTTCCCATTAAGACTGAATTATAGTTTGAAATGAAACATACTTTGGTTGTCCTGGCTTTGCAGTGATGGATGAGTGTGAAATAGCAGCATTGTTGCAAACAACTCTCCAGGTTGACAGTCCCAGTGGAAGACTGCTGTCATGGAAATTTGAGCTCATAATGGATGAGTGCATGTTTCAAGAAAATTTAGAGCAGTCCCATAGTGGGTTCTGAAAGTGAAGACAGAAATCAGTGGGAAAATCTAGTCAAGGTTTAAGATTCAGTTTTAGTCCCATTGAAATCAGTAGAAGATTCAAGCAATCTTCTCGATATAGTTAATGAGTCCCCTAGAAATACTTTATTTTGGATGGATTGCTGCTATGTTTTTGATTTAAAAAATCAGTAGATTGTTGTTGTTGTTGTTGTTGTAAGTATCTCATCCAGAACTTAAAATAGATATGGTTCAGTTCCAGATAACCCAGAATTTCTAACTTCTTGATTCAGAATACAAATTTGTTAAGGTTGCATTTTTTTTTGTTCTATTGTAAAGTTGAGCATCGTTTGCCCTGGGAGTTATTCTCTGACTTGGTCTGAAAAAGCATTACTTTATATCATTTTAAAAAATGCCTTGCCATCAGGAAAAAGACCAGGAAAGCTTTCACACTGACTGATCTGTATATTGCCATGAATATATCGTGTGAATGGAGTGGATCCAACCAGGCTCAACCCAAAATGTTTTTTTCCTACTATAGCCAAGAATCATATTACCAAGTTTCCCACTTCCCCATACCGTTGACATACAGAAGCCATCTGGTCTGGGAGCTGACTCTTACTTCAAGGCTGATGATGGGACAGATGCTTCTGTTGCTCCTCAGGGCAGCAAGCTCACTTTGGAAGCACAGGGCACATATCATGCACCCTTCACCCTTCACTTCATCATTTCCTTTTGCCATTTTGAGAGGGAATGGGAAGAAGATGGAGGAGAAGTACTGGGTTCTGTGGTGCCTGTGGGAATGGGCAGGGGCATTTTCATGTGTTTTCATATACTTGGTGGGCTTTCTGTATGGCTTTGAAGGGCTGGTGCCTGGGGGCTCAGGGGCCAGAAAAATGGTGTCCAGGAACAACATGCAGCCAGCACTATGTCCAGCTATGATCTACTGGTCAGTCCTCATCTCAACACTCTTTTATGACTATTAGTAATAATGCAGAAGTTGTCTTTCAAAAAAACTTACTCACTCAGTTTCTCCTTCAACAACCTTTGATAAGCTTCTAATGGTTCCCCAGAACATATTTAAAGACTACTGGTTTATAGGAGATCAAGTGGCACAAAGCCCTGAATATTGGAATTTTTAAAAAAGTAAATCTTACAAGGGGAAAATATTAGCATGAAACTGCACTAACAAATTAAAAAAGAATGACTAGGATATTTTGTGACAAGTGCATGGCAGAAAGGCTTTGCCAACGAATGACAATCCTACTGAGAATCCCTGCCTAATTACATTGTGGTTGTCCTATAATCTTCTCATTTCTTAGTAAAATTGCTCTTATTGGGTTTTCTGAGTTCTCATGTAGAAGGATCACTCCAGTTAAATGTGATGAAAAGTAAGGATTTTATAAGACAAAGATACTTTTTAAATTTTTTACTGCATTTAGCATTGCACAAAAAAGTTTGATGTTTGTATTAGCTATGTGGACCACTGAAAAGGAGACTTTATCGAGGCATTTTGAAACCTTGGCACTTTGTATCTTAACTGAATGGCTCTGTCATAAGCATTTGGTTAAATTAGGTTATTCTGCAGTTTATATGCATTAATGCATGGCAGGGGGTTGGACTGAATGGTCTCTCCCAACTCTATGATTCTGTGATTCCCATTATTACCAAATGGCGGCTCCATCATGCTTTTCTGATGGGACAAGCGCAGGGGGGTGGCTCCATTATGATTTAAACCCAGGAGAAGGATGGGAGAAAAGTGTGGGGGTGTGGACCCTGATTGTGCAATTATGACAATTTAAATTTGATTTAATGACAGGAAGAGGACGTTGTGCCTCCAGTGTGATAAACTCCTATGTCTTCTATTCAAAGACATTCCTGCAGACCTTGGCAACATCTTAGGTGGAGGTGGAGAAGTAATGGAAGCAGTCAAATAGTAATTCAAGGTTTACATATCTGAAAAACAAGGCAAAAAATAACACTGATAGAGAAATGAGATGGTTGGTTGGAATAAAAAATGAAGAGCTCAGCTTGCAGTTAAGGTGATATGATAGACTCTTGGGGAGGGGACACGACACATCAGTTACATTAAAGGCACTGTAATTAGTCCTAATAAATCGGCTTGCTCTCTATAAAGAGAAAAGGACATGCAAATGAAAGAGAGAACATGATATAATTGAAGAAGGGTCTCTACTTGGTTAGTTTTTCCTGCTTAAATCTTTAATTTGAATATATTTAAATTAATTAGCAAGAACAAAACATCTTTGGTCATCCATCTACAAATATGTTGCCACTTTTTACAGTGGAATCGTAAGCATGCCTGCTTGCAATCAATCCATCAATTTATTTCAATCTATTTTCCAGCATAAAAATAGAGATGATTTCTATCATAAGGTACATAAAACAGAACAACATGAAATACAATAAACACATAAAATTCACACTTAATAATACAGAAGTAAGTTCCAACACTCTACCTAAACCCAAGGTTTGTACAAGGTTTGTAATCCCACTGGCCCCACAGGGCTCACAGGGCTACCTGAGTATGTCTAAGAGAGCTCTTTATCTTTATTGTCATTACTTATTACTGATTTTCTTCTCACAAATATGTCCCACTGAGTTCAATGGGACTTTCTCCCAGGTCAGCATGCATGGTGTTGCAGTCTAAACAACATTAAGATTTAGACAGAAGTAATTTCAAGTAAGTTTGAAAAGTACAAAAAAAAGTACTTTGCTTTTAGTAAAGGATAATTACCTTATCTACAGGTATGAAGTCAATGGAAATTATTTAAGTTGAAATGAAAGTCAATTTATTCATTTACTTTGGGCACTCAAAACTAATGTGCAAGTGCATCTGCAAGTCTTAACGTCTACTCATTTTGAAAAGTACCTTGTACTTTTGAGATAAGTTAATACTGGGATAATGTTGAAAAGATCCAATACAGGCAGCTTAAGATAACATCCACATTAAGCTCCCTCGCACCCACACTTCCATTAGATCTCCATAACAGACAGGAAACTTCACAGAATAGTATTTTAATGGGACTGTCTTAGTACTCTGGATTTTTAAGTTAATATCTAGATAGCTGCGAAGTTAAGCAAAATGATGTTAATGTGATTGCATAATTATTATTTTTTATCCACATATTTTTTTTATCCACAGATTCAAGCATCCATGGCTTGAAAATACTTGAAATATATATAAGTTCAAAAAAGGCAAACCTTGATTTTGCCATTTTATATAAGGGACACCATTTTACTATGCCACTGTATATAATGGGATCTGAGCATCCACAGATTTTGGTATCCACAGGGGGTCCTGGAACCAAACCCCAGCAGATACCAAGGGAGCACTGTAATAAAGATCATGGTAGCCTCTGAATCATTTGCTGCAACTTAAAGCCAATAATAATATTCTCAGGAAACAATGCAAGATGTGAGTCATATTCCTGTCCCATTTTCTTTCTTTCTTTCTTTCTTTCTTTCTTTCTTTCTTTCTTTCCACTCTTCTTTTGAAAAAAAAAATGTTGGGAATACAGAACTGTCTATCACAAGGGTTGACTCTGCTGTACATTGGTCCTACAATTTAAGACTTGCCCCTGTATGCTGAACGAACATAGAATACTGTGTAATGATGCAGGCGACAATTGGAAATGGCTAAAGCAATTTTACAAAGATGATTTTATAGCAGCATTTGTTAAAGCAAGGGTAAACTCATGCTAGACTCTAGTATTTACTGGCTCCACAGATATTATGCCACGACTGACTTATGCCATAATACAAATATAAGTGTCAGTTAGGAATAGCTTTGCTCTCCTTTCCCTCCCTGACTTCTCAGCTAAGACCACTTCTTTGTATATGAAGCTGAGCTAACTGCACAGACCATAAATGGAGAATATTTACCTCCAGATATTTGGTGCCCTTTAATTGTCTCCACATGTGTTTCCTTCATTTCTAGTGGATGCTATTGTTCTTCTAGCAATGGGATTTACTAAATCAACCCTGGCTACTAATTTTGCACTAAAACAGTATGAACTGACGTAGCATGTTCATCCTTAATATGTCTATCTTATGATTATATCACAAGAAACTGGTGTACTGTGCCATTTTCCTTCCTTTCCTTCCTTTTTACTTTAGATTTTTTGTAATTCTAGAAGATTTTGATTCCTATTATTTAAAACTTAGCACTTTTTTTTTTTTAAAAAAAAGCTTCCTATCATTTTGCTAGGATTCTCCTATGACTGCTATACGAAAGCCTATCAATTGGGAGGTGCAGTGCTTATTTTACAACTTATTTCTTCTTGTCCTACATTAACAAGCATTTTTTTTGTTTCTTCTCCCCAAAATAGAACCATTACACTAGAGAATCAGCTGGTCATTCTTGCAACATCAGCAGCAGATGCTGGGTGCTACTATGTCCAGGCAGTCAATGAAAAAAATGGAGAGAACAAGACAAGCCCATTCATTTACCTGAGTGTGACAAGTGAGTACTACTGATATTTCAACAAATATATTCTGAAAGAGATGTAACACACAATGCCAGAGAGAAAGAGAGATTTTTCCTGCACAGGAAAGACACTTTAGTGGTACATCTGATCTGCTGTATCAGCTACAAAAAGCTGAAAAGAATTTGGCTAACAAATGGTGAGTGAATTCTAACCGCATTAAGCAAAGTAAGCCCAGTTCCTGAGCTTTTAACTCACTCCTTTCTGTATGATTCCTCTTCTTCTTCTTCTTCTTTTTAAATACATTTAGATGAATTTTGAATGACAGTTCATTACTTCTTTAATCAATATATTAAAAAGTTAGCTGTCTCCCCCATCTTTTTCCATACCATGCAATTGAAAAGCTTGGCATATTTTGTTAAGAAGGCATTTTAGTACAGAAAGAGAAAGCTCGCTTAGCACCTTGTGAGTCATAAATGAGAAGTATGAATTATATTTAGCACCTATAAATGTATTATAAGCACTTCTATCAATACATGCTAGACAGGAATCATTGAAAAATATTCATTGTTTTCTTCTTTTAACCTTTCTAATAAGTAATACTTTCAATACCATTACTAATAAGTAGTAGTAGTAGTAGTAGTAGTAGCAGTAGTAATACTTGTAATAATGTTAGCAAGCTATATAAGGAGGTAGGAATCATGCAACTTGCAGGTGTTATCGGACTGAAACATCCATCCATCTTAGCCAGCTCAGTCAAGGAATGCTGGAAGCTGTAGTCCAATAAAATCTGGAGGGCCATATGAGGAGAAATGAATGTTGTTGTTTAGGAGGAAAAAGATTTTTTTAATCTTGTGTGTGTGGGTCTTCTCTTTGTGCTGCTTCAGAGCCATAGAACAGAATAAGTTATCTGAATTACCTCAGCATTATCAAATAATTCATGTAAACTAAGGTTTGCTCAAATATGTATGATCTTTAAAGAATGTTGCACTTCTCATCTTTATTTGAATATGAGTACTTGCTGGAGCTGGATGTTGGACTGAGCAGATGATCTGAAGAAAATGTTATTTTTTCTGGGATCTAGTCAGTTGCAGTTATTTACCTTTATATGCAGTTCATGACTTCTCAGAGCTTGGAATGCTAGATATGAAAATTAATTGATTAGCATTAAACATTAGGAATTGGATGATTAATTTCATCAGGAACAGACCATGGAGTTTACACTGTATAGAATGGAAGTCTCTACAGTTGATTCTGGGCTCCTACAAATTTCTTTTTTTGCTATTTAAAATTGTTTCTTTCCCATCCTAGATCTTTTTTCCAGATGGATGATGAAGCCCTTAATATGATTTCTTGGGGTTGTGGTAATCCAGTATGTCAGCTTGGGAAGCATGGGATTTAATTTCACAACCTGTTAAAATTTATCACTAATCTAGACTCAGTTCCTTTTCTTCCCACCCCTTACAACCTGTATACATAAAAATGATTAATTAGAAATGTTTTGAGTGCTGACTCAGTGAAAGAAATAGGAATTGATGGGGGTAAGTTACCAGCTTGGAGATATTACCATTTTGTAACCTCTGTACTATGTATTCTGTTTCATGATGGAATGAAGACCTTGTCTTTTTAATTATTGGTCCCATACCTGGAGAGAAACCCTGGTGTTCGGCTTCATAAGACGGCTCCTTTGCAGCCAAGGTGGCCTGGCCCCTGCTGCCATAAGATGAGTGATGATGGGGTAAAAGTTAAGTCACAGGAGCTGCCATCTGAAGTTTTGTGAAAAAATTCACCAAGGCAGCTTTTCTCAAATACTGATAAATAGTAGCAGAGGCTTGATTTGGCTCAGATGTAATTTGCCTGATAACTCACGAAGTTCTCGATCCCATGAGGTTTAACACAAAGCCTCAAAAGGCAAAAGCAGACCTTGGGCATCATGCAGCTTTTGCCACAAACTCTATATAACATAGACTTGATAATTACATTCCCCTAAGTTGCTTGAAAAATCTTGAATAAAATGTGCCGTATAACCCCAGTCTCATTTTTTTTTCCTTCCTGGCAGCCTAGGAAAAACAGCTATACTTAGAATTTAATGACATTCATTTATAAAGCAGGCTTTAATGGTCTGTATTACATAACCACTAATGCACTGTGCAGCTCATTTTCTGATCTTAATTAACATTTGGGAATAGTCAGTCTGTGGCCATGTGAATAAAACATTTACACTACAACACCATAGGGGACCAAAAAAAAAAAAAAGTAGCATGGACATATAGAAGAGAAAACAAAACGAAGATAATTTTAAGGGGTTGCAAAGTTCATGCAAGTGGTCCTGCCAGTGACGGAGAAAGACAATGATGAAAAGAATTGCACGGAAAATGAGATCTAAAGATTTTTTTAACATTTACTTTTGCCAACAAAGAGGTGAATCTTGGGCACAATTGCTTTGATGATAAGTTAGTGCTACAAACAGCAAGTTTCAGAGAAGCTGAATGCTTATTAAGATATTAACCACTTTTTAAAAAGTAAACAAGATAGAGTGATCGCCTTGAGGAACAAGGAAACAAATATACTAAATTCAATAGCTATGAATGAATCTCCACAGGATTCTAATGAGGCAGGATGTGGTCCTGAAAGTGTATGAAAAGGATGGTGGACATGACTTTAAAACCAGCTAAAGAATGGAAAATGTTGAAACTGAGCCCCAGTAAAAGTAACTGGAAGCCAGGGTTACAAAGCTTGCTTTCATCTGGAAGAGAGGTAGCCAAGGTTGATTGTTGGAACAAAAACTGTCAGTGTTTTCTAATACACTGAAGACAAAGATATTCTTTCTGGGCTCTAGTTGAATAATATATCTTCAAGATTGTGTGAACTTCTATAGAATAAAGGAACACAGCAAAGCAAAAAGATTATTATAAAGAAATGCAATTCTTGATATATTCACAGTTAGCGTTTCCTGTAAATATAAGCTTAAGACAGATCACATTTAGCACAGAACAGAGTGCGGTAGGTGCTTTCCAGTCTTATAAAAGCCTTTAGAGCCCACATAAAGGGTCACAAGTGTGCACAATTTACAACAATCAAGTGTTAAAGCAGCACGGTTAGTCTCACTATTAAGCAAGGTGAAACATATGTGTATGGTGGAGATGCTTTCTCCTTGCTTTTTTCCTCTGCATCACATATGACAATGTTTGGCAATGCCCTCAGTTGATCTATGGAGGCAGCCAGGTGGGCACTCCATCAGGAATTATCCATGTGTCGCTCTGCACTGTCACACCTGCTTGAGCAGGCATTGGAAGAGACAGCTAGCAAGAATGCACTGGTAAGCAAGTTGTGCCAGGCAGACTGCTATATTCCCTGGTTTAGTCAGGTATGTCAGTGTAGTGCATGGGTGAAAATTGCCCCTGTCCCTTCCACAGTTACCCATTCCAACCTATCCCAACTTTATGTCCTCTGATACAGTGGAAGATGTCATGGATAGAAGTAAGACTCAGGTTCCAGAGTGGATAGTTTGCGTACATGTAACCAGCAGAAAACAAACTGACCCTTTGAATTTGGATGTCCCTGTTAAGACATTGGAAAGGGAGCACACAGCATTTTTTCTCCATGGTGAAATAGCTATTCATAGCTAATGAAACATTTATTAGGCGATGGTTGCTTGTTGCTTTCTGCTAAGGTATCACAGGTGGCACTGTTTGAAAAGGCTCCGGGTTGAGTGAAGGTGCTGTAGTAGGTGTGTATTCTTTTCTTATTTGTTTATTTATTTATTTAATGAGCCTCTGCTCACTAAGCACTCAGGATGATTTACAACAAAATGAAAATGAGAAATACCGTCCTTTTTTTTTTTTTTTTAAAAATGTGTATGTTGTAAAAGCAAAGACACACAGGAATAAAAACATTAATTACAATAAAATTAGAGAGTGACAGTAATGAGAGACAACAAACATTAAACACCATTAAAAGCTGAGCAGAACAGGACAGTGTTCACTGCCTTTCTAATGCATGACAGAGCAGGAAAGGGATCCTATATATCCTTCCAGGGAGTGCAGAGTTCCCAATTGGCTTGTAACATATAGCTGGAGTTCAGCATCTCTCTTCCCCAAACTGTTAGCACTTATGGTGAAGACCACAAAGAATCCATTTCTTCTTTCCATTTTAGTGGTGAGATGAGTTGAAGGAAATTACACATTGTCACTTAAATCATTCTGCAATTGATAGACAATTACCTCTAGGCCAGACTCTGTTATGTATCTCTTAAGCAATATGTCCTACATTTAGAATTGGTTTCAGGGCAATATTACCTCTCTTTCTATCTGTTTCTCTCTCAATATTTTATGAAAAGATGTAAAGAGTGGAGTCTGAGTAAATGACTGAAAAGGCAAGTATGAAATAGGTGAGAATCAATAAGCTTCCTTTTGGCAGCTGGGACTGTTTTTGCGACATTAATCATTTGGAACTTCAGTTCAGTTCCTTGCTGTTGGACTTCCTTCTTTAGGTTTATGAAATATAGAGGTGCATGTCACCCTAGCAGAAGTATTAGTAAATTATATATTCTTGCTCCCATTTCATAATAGTATCCCAAAGAATACAAAGTGTTTTGCAGACTTTGATGTCTTTTTAAAAAGCCTAATATGGGCTTTGAAAAACACAAGATAAGATGGATGAAATTTTTTAAAACCTTACCAGCCAGCAGTTCTGACAAGTCAAAAGATAATGAAGCCAATTATTATTTAATGAAGATAAATCTCCCTCCCAAACATTGCAAGAGGAATGGAAGGAACCCATTGTCCTGTTGATAGGATTAAAAGAGAGAGAAGTCCAAAATTACATTCTTGACTTAGCTATACTATAATTAATTGGAAATGTAAGGATGTCATTTTGGTATGGCCAGTTTCCATTTGTAACAAGCTGTTTGTTCCAAGGCAAAAGAAGTGCGGAGACTACATTAATACACAAATTTGCCCAGTTATTAAATTAGTATTTAGTCATAATGAAATTCTCCAAGAAACAATAGTTGGAATTATTGCACTTAATTGTACTGACCCTTTGTTCACAGTGACTGTCCAGGTAGTCCATTGGTTTTACCCCTCTTTCAACAGGAGGGGGGAAGAGGAGGAACAGGCATGCATGTGTGCCCACAGAGAGAGCTCTGAATGCCAGAGAGGACACGTGCCATAGGTTCATCACTGTTGATATATAAAATACTTCTGATTGGAAGTTCCTCACAGAAGTCTTAGAGGTCCTGATCCTTAGTGTCTCATTATTTCAGGGGAGCTCAGTGCCCTCCAGCATAGCCATTCTGGTGTCCATGAAGTTGACTACCAAGGAGTACATTTATATTTTTTTAAAATACAGGCAGGACTGAATGCTGACCCACGGCATTAATTGGGATCCTGCTTGAAGTCATGATTTGTGTGTGTGTGCATGTGTGCCTGTGTACCATCTTCTTATGAGGAACAGAAATACATTTAAAGGATGCAGCCCAGAATGTTTACTTACTGCTTCCCTTTGCTGTAGTGCCAATAGCCGGATGTAACCAAATAATCTAGGAAGCGTGTCTCTATTCAGATGCCTTGCAGTGGGTATGTCAGCCTAAATTGATGAAATGCTCAGCAACTGCAAACTACTACATCCAGTGTAAGCAGGATAAGACTATTGTGTGTGTGTATTGTTCTGGGGCTTCTGATGGTCATCTGGTCAGCTGCTGTGGGAACAAAACTGAGCAACCTTTTCATCTGATCTCATACATTCTTAGATAATCCTAGGACTTAGGACAGATTAATATGGTAATTTTTAACCGAGTCTTTATAGGCCACATTTGAAAAATTAGTTCTGAGCTGCTGTCCTACTTTAACAATCTCATCACTTTTTATAGTTATGTTCCTTCAACCATCACTGCTACAGTCCTTCTTTCATCACTATTGTTATGAAGAGCTAAGTCATTATTGGGTCAAATATGATGTTTTCATCTCTGAAAAGAAATTTTACTAAACAATCTGTATGCCATCAACACATGCTGTAAAGCAGAATGGTGGAGTGATGGTACTGCAAAGGGTTTTGCTTTGAGATTTTAATGGTAAATCAGAGTCAGCAGATGTTGAGGATATAACAAAGGTGTCTAAAACATATTGCTACATTAATTTTTGATGGTGAGTTCCAGCAGCTCAGGTGCACAAAGAGGGGAAAAAGCAGAACAAAACAGTCCAAATCCTCCAGGGGACAGACACTGCAGTGCCAGGGTCACACTTCTGCTGGCTCTATAAACTTGTCAAAGTGCTTTTAGCCCATGCCAAGAGGGATTTTTACAATCGTTCAGCCTCCATGGATCAGTTTGACTAAAATGAAATTAATGCTTCAACACCAGTTTTTCCCATCTAAAAAATAGAATAGGGGAGGGAATTGGATTTCTCAGCTGTGGTTGTACTATATATATAGCCCCGCTCCATTCAACAAATACAATAGAAATCCAATGCAGCCCCAAATCAAAGAGCTTTATGACTTATGTCATGGTTAAATCTGTCTTCAAAAATAATGACATTTCATTTTGCTCACTTTCTTGATAGCTTTTCAAAAAAAATTCTGTCGAGGAAAATTTTGGGAAAAATTCTACCCCAATTTGTTCTGTCTGTGGCTCACATCAGACAGACAAATATGGTACTCTCTATGCTTCAGAAATCATTCACTATTCTTTTGTAATCCAAAAGCTAATTTCAAATAGTTGCACAAGTGTTTAAGGACTGAGCTAGAGCTGTATGGATAGTACCACCAAAAAGGCTATTTAAAATGCTCAGCAATGTTTAAAATGTCTCTTGCCACTATGATATTTCATGCTGTTTTTAAACTCTTAGGCTAGTTAATACATACAGACACTTCAAGAAAGGCAATGGAGAAAGAAAGAGAGAGAGACAGAGAGAGATTCTCCATTTAAAGAAGTGGTGCAATAAAGCTAAGTCACAATCAATACATCTCTAATTATCACTCCTGCTGGGTGTATATCATTTGGGATGAGCTTCTCAGTGTATCACATTACCTTCAATTTACCAGCCATGAGTCACATTTTCAAGTGTTGAACAAAATGTGGAAGCAATTGTTGTACCTGTATCATACAGTTCCTTCAAATTGGGAGATTACAGATATTGCATTATGCTTTTCCATGATACACTGTTACATGTTGTCATGGGATTGGTCCTCAGCCTCAAGACTGGTGAGAAAGCACAAGTAGTTAGGGATGTAATTCTTCACTAAGTTTGTTCTTGAAAATAGCAATTTTCTTCCCACTAGAAAAAAAATTCATCAAAATCTACAGTTGCAAATTCTACAGTGGGACCTCGGTATCCATGGGAGGATCCATTCCAGACCACCCACAGATACCAAAATCCATGAGAGCTTAAGTCTTGTTGTCCCCGATGGTGTCCCAAATGGTGGCATGACCACATGCAGTCCCCATCACTGGGGATAATGTGGGCTTGCTGTCAATGGATGCTTAAATCCATGGATGGCAAGTCTGCGGATACTGAATATTTGCAAATTCAGCATTTATTTTATGCAAAATTTGCATATAATTCTTTTGCACAGAACATAGCATTTTCATTCAGCTGTTTTTTAAAAAGCAGAAATCAATAAAATAGAAGAGTGTTTTACCATTATATCATCTGCAAATTCATCTTCAAATGCAAAGGATACATAAAGGTTTGGTTGAAACCCTTCTGTATGCCATCAACACATGCTGTAAAGCAGAATGGTGGGGTGATGTTGTTGAAAAGGATTTTGATCTGAGATTTTAATGGTAAGGCAGAGTCAGCAGATGTTGAGGATCTTTTGCTCACGGAAGGGTTGTGTGAGAATAATGAAGCTAGACCCAAAGTTATTTCACTTACACAGGAATCTGTCCTGTCTCCTGTGGCATGAGAAGAGCAGAACTGCTATAGAACTGCATATACTATGGCAGAAACTCTTTGCAAGCATTTGCAGAGCAGCTCTGGCAGGTATTTTTCCTTCTGTTGAGACACCTTTTTAGCAGAACTCTGCTGTTTTCCTATTACTAAATAAAAATTTACTTTGAAGTATTTTGCAAACTTTTCTTTTTAAATTTTGTATTTAAAAATATGATTTGCAAATTCTATATACAGCTTATATTCAGTCTGGAAATAATACATTTGTTTGCACTACATTTTCAAAGCCAGCAGGGATCTTTTCCTGACTACTTTATTTATATCTGGCACATGCAATTAATCTTTCTCTATCTCTAATCACTTTTGATGTTACATTCATTGGAGTGATTTGTTTCCTATCTCTGTCACTGCACTGGAGTTGATATGTGGTGATAAGAGCATCTTAGAGGACAGAAAGACAGAAAATAGAAAATTGAATTCACCTTGCAATCATTATACAAAATGTGACATATATCAGTTATGTATGCCATCCAGGCATATGCATTCTGGAACAAAGTGTGCTGATGTGCTGGAAGAGTTACATAATGACAGTCTCTCTGTGTTGTACTTTTTAATGCATCCTTGTTGTTGCAGGACATTTTCCATGTCATGAGCAATGAAAGAAATATTAGAATGATGTGCTCATGATAAGAGAGGATTCACTAATAAAAAATAAGCCTAGAGTTACAAGGGAATTTTGAGGTCATTTGGTCAATGCCCTTACCATGGCAGAAAACCTCTTGGAAACCCAGAGAAGTGGTCATCCCGCTTCTGTGTAAAAATCTCTAGTGAATGTCAGTCTACTACATCCTATGTACCACTGTTGAAGTTCTTATTCATGTTGAGTTCAAATTCTTCATCTTGTGAATCCTTTGGTCTGTAGAAAAATCTCTAATGTATGAGGGTCTACTACATCCTGAGGCAATACACACCACTATTGAAAAATGACTACCATCAGGAAGCTCTTATTAATGTTTAATTCAAATTTACACCCCACTTGAAGATGGCTGTCATACCAGTTCTTAAATTCTTCTTTTCTAAACTAAATGCATCCATCCCCTTTAATCTCTCCTCAAAAAACTTTGTGTCCAGGCACCCTACTTTGCCTTCTTCTGAGCACATTCCAGTTTGCTGATACTATTCTTATACTGTAGTCAATGCTCAGAATTGGGCAAAGTGGTCCAGATGTGGTTTGTCCAAAGCTTTACTCTCGCATTGTGGACACTGTGCTTACATTGATGCAGCTAGTACAATTTTAGTGATCTCAAATGCTGGGGAAAAGTAGTATATAAATCTAGAAATAAGTAATTGTTGCAGCTTTGTATCCACCCTAGTTGTTGTTTAGCTTGTACTCCCCCCCCCCCCACTTCTTTCTACTGCTATCAATGTAGGTGTTATCCATCCTGTATTTGCAAACTGATTCTTCCTAGTTAAATGAAGAATTTTTCTTTTAGCTCTGCTGAAAATGAAACTCATTTTGCTGTTTTGGTCCAGCATGGGTCCCCCCCCCCCCGTTAACTAGAAACATTTATTTCCATGAAAGCTGACTTTTGTGCATGTAGGTGGCAGGATTACAAAAAATAACTTCAGCTACTCTGAGGCTCTGAGTAAAATTATTACAGTTACAGGAATAGTTACAAGCCCATAGTTAATGGTTAAAAATCCCAGGTAATACATATTATTTACTCTATTATTGGACTTTAATTTCATTAAAGCAGAATAGAAATGTCCCGCAGTGACCATTTCCTTGGGCTATTAGATGACTAACCACAAATAACCCATAATAAAAGGTTATCAGTTTCTCCCAATGCTGCAGGCCCATCCAAGCAATAAATATAAACTAAAATATTTTAAAAATCCCATTCATTCCATAACATTGAGCCATGGAGTTAAAATGGTGTGAAACTGCATTATTTCTGCAGTGCAGATTAGACCCAAGTCATTGTATTCACCAGCACCATGTATAGATGTTAGAACTGGATAATGAAGAGAGCAGACAGAAAGAAAATTGTGGGGTGCAATTTGAGTTTCCCAGGGTATTAATCCCTTTAAAGGGAAACAAAAATATGCAAGTATGAAAGTTAAACTTGTTAGAGTTCAGCTTTCATCAGCAGAAACAGCAAAAGTGTTCCTAATCTGCCTTCCTAAAAATAGACTAACTCAAAGAACAACAAACATTTACAGCGCACCTGCACCATATGTGGGCTCACCGTATGCGGACTCAAAGTCATGTGGACTCAAGGTCAGGCAAACGGCAAGCCCCAGACCTCTTAATGGTATATATGTTTGCAGCACATGCGCAGCACTGCACCATTAAAATCAATGGGACTTGACGTCCTGCGGTATTTCCCTTACATGGGGGGATCTGGAAAGGGGTCCACTGTAGTTTGTGGTAATTTGAGATGTGGTGCTGGAGAGGTGATGGTCTGGGATACCGTGTATGGCCAAAAAGACAAACAAATGAATCCTAAAATAGAGCAAGCTTGAATTCCCCCTGGAAACCAAGATGACTACATTGAGGCTGTTGTACTTTGGCCACATCATGAGAAGACATGACTCCCTACAAAATACAGTAATGCTGGAAAGGTGGGGGGTAGTAGAAAGAAAGGAAAAGCACATACTAGGTGGATAGATTCAGTCAAGGAGGTAATGGCCCTGAGCCTGCAGGAACTGAGCAGAGCAGTTGAGGACTGGGTCTTGGAGGTGTCTTGCTTATGGGATCGCCATGAGTCGAGGTCAGCTTGATGGCAGTCAACAACAAGAAGCAGATCTAAATAAGCCTTTTGTTTATTTAGATCAGCATGGCCACAAAAAATATTCTGGCTGTATATCATCATTTTACCAAGGTCTCTAAAAAGCCCATCACCAGCAGCTCAATATTTTTGAGTTATGTTAACCAATCTTTTTAGTGACAGATTCACTGAATGCTACATTAATTTAGAATTACTATTCTAGAGGATGCCTAGTCATAAGAGTTGTGCCTTCCTTGTGATATTTTATCTCATTTTTTTTTAAAAAAAGCAAAGATTTTATGCCAGTACTACTAAGATCTACAATGTCATTTCAGATGGAAAGTTTCAGTTTCCCTGGGAACTTTGTGTCAAAATATTTCTACTAAGGGCACCATTCCAGGATGTTCTTTTCTTCAAGCTGCATTAAAATGAATGAGAGCTGAACAAGAGTGCTACTGCTCTTTGGTATAGCTGTTCCTTTTGATAGGTCATACGCACAATGACTTCTTGAAAGATAGGGCTCTCTGTAATACCTTATACATTTTGACCCAAGTCCTGTTGTTAGTCCTGACTAGAGTAGACCCATTGAATGAATGGGAAGGAATATTTGTGTTGACTCAACCTCCAACAGTTGATTGAATGGATCTACTCTAGTTGGGATTAACCAACAAGATGCCGGCCATGGAGTGAAAGTGGCATGTTCCATGTTATACGCAAGGTTCAGTATCCTACATATTGTCCATGTTATGCACAAGGTTCACTGTCCTACATATTGTCCATGATTAAGTATCGTAAAGCAAATATGTTACACTGACAGAGTTTGCAGTGCCTTATAAACTTGTCACTTACTTGTTCTTTACATGTTCATTATCTCTTAACAAAGAAGCGCTTTGCAAAACTACAAGGAGGAAACAATTTATGTGTGCTAAATTCTTCCATTAAAACGATATGTGACAAGTAGCTGAGGCAGCCGTTTTTCAAATGTAAACACACACATATAATTTTCCTTTTGGCAAACATCTTAAAAATTTAAACATGCAGAACTGAAGGGTTGTAATCTTAATAAGTCTTCTTCTATTCCCCCCCCCAGCAATATATAACAAGTTACGGGTGGCAGTTCTGTTTTTATTGACATCAGTAGGTCCAATTTTAATGGAGCTGGGTTGCAGATCAAAATTGTAAACTGTATGTAAAGTTTTTGTGTGTGCAGAACTTCTGATGTACATATCCATAATTTGCTTAGAATGGAAGGCACAGTCATTCACCAGTTCCCTCATTAAAATATATCTTTAATGTTAGCGATATCACCTCTAAAAGAACTGGAGTCCAGGTTAGCAACTATTTTTAAGTGGACAACTTAAAAGCCAAACAAAACTGCTCAAAATTGCTTGCTGACTCTTTTGCAAAAAGCTCCAATTTGATTCTGGATCAGTACTACAGTTTGGGTAAGAAGGTGCAGGTTAAGACTGCGATTTGCCTCTGAAGATGCTACCTGTCTACATCACATAAAGATTTTAATAAGGAAAAAATGAAACAGTATTATAAAACAATTTGAGCTGAGCCCTATAGGTCTATGTTTTATGCATCCTGTTGGAGGGATTAGAATTTCAATTTATGAAATTATGCATAGAATTAATATTTAATAGTAGTACAGGCTTTTGAATACAATTACTGCTCTGCATAATAGAAAACACTGTACTTAAGGAGCTATGGAGAAGAGCAGATAGGATCTTGGAGTCAGATGTGACAGCTTTACTAATCATTCTTTAAATGCAATGTTTGGTACTAAAGTTTTGAAACACGTGTTGGAAAGCACCTAGAATTAACGAACAGTATAAATACAGTATAAGCTTCATTGTATAAGCTCCTAAACTCATGAGCCTTTATATGGAAATGAGGGGATTTTAGATCTGCACTTTTTAAAATTGTCTCCATCAACTATATTAATTTTTTTTTCCATTTTGTTTATGGCATAGAATATAAATGAATATGATAATTATTTGTTAAATTGAGATGCTATTGTGATGGTCAAAGTCACATTAGTTACCATTGTCAGAGGGGAGCAGTTGTTCCACTATAACACTCACAGTTACACTCATATATACTTGATCTGAAAATTTTGAATGGAATTTCTGTGTACATATGGCAAGAAATAGCAACTCAGCATTAAACTGGCCAGATGCCATCTTACAATGGATTAGTAGATAGCAATGGTACTTCTTTTCTGGAAAAATCCAATTCCAGCTAGGAAGCTCATGGGTTGCCTATTAAGTAATATCACTTCTCAGTCCTGCAAATGAGCTACAGAAAGTAATGCTTTAGAGATATTGAAGCCAAATGGGAGGTTACTAGAAGCTCAGGTTAAGCATTTCAGTGTTTTTAAAAAGAGAAATGAGACATTATATTTCCTTCCTTCCTTCCTTCCTAATCCCCAATGCACTAGTTTAAGCATAAGGGCTTAACTAATGTTACATAATGAATGTTAAAGGTTTAAAGATACTGTAGTGGATAAGACACTTCGTTCAGAAGTGGTTACTATAGTTTATTTCAGTGATCATAGAATTTTTCAGCTAATTAAATATTAGGAAGAATCTATATTGACCTTGATAAAGGATGGTACAGCTCCACCTGGGGCAATACTGGGCATCCAATCCAAATTATGTTGGCAATTTTGACTCAAAGACAAGTCTATTACACCACATACACAGAGAGACATAGTCATGGGCATACACAGTATTGCACTTTATGCATCACTTTAAAAAGCATAAAGAAAACAAGCTGTGCTTGCCAATTTCATATTGTATATATTTCCACTCCTGTCACACAAATACACAGTCACCAGGATGTAAAAAAAGCAATAATTATTCTGTAAAGAAAGTTTGTATTTGCTTTGAAAGGAAATGATCCTGCAAGAATATGTCAGTATCTGATGGCTGGCATGTTGCTCTAGAGATATATAACATTAAATGTTCTTTTAATGCATATCTATCACCATTGTTTTGTATAGTGGGGAAGGAAAGGCTGGAATATTTCAGAATGGAAATTAGTGCTATTGGTGCCTATGCCAGCAAACCATCCTCCCAAAAAAAATTGCTTTAGGCAGGAAGTGCAAGGACAACAAGAAAAAAGAGACAGCCTTTAATTAAACAGTGGATGCAAGATCAGATACTGTACTCATTGATGCAGAGGGCTATTTGCACTTCAAAAGCTCTTGCAGGGGGATATTATGGGATCTGACAGACCTTTTTGGACTTTATGGTGCCTGTGGAATTCCTCACTAGAGTATAATATATAATTTATTTGCAAAAAGAGTTTTAGACAATTCTACGTCTATGTTATAGATGGAAATGTGGCTGATATACTGTCATCAAGCTATATTACACAGATGATTAATCAAGTAGCAGAGGTATTTGTTTCTGAAAATTGCTTTGAAAATTGTATCCATCAGTGTAACTTCCAGAAAACATCAACACTGGAAGAACTGTTGGATCCTTAATGATTGTGAATGCTAAGCATAGCATATGGATTGTACATGCATTCTGAAATGGTTGAAATGAAATGAAAATATTCTTATCTTAGTCTAGAGAGACTTCATCATTATAAATGAAGGGCAAATCAGAAGCTGTTAGTTGTGTTTACCTATTCTACATTGTCAGTTGGTAGAGGCCCACTGGTAGAAAATTACATGTATATAAATACAGAGGTAGATAAAGTACAACTCCCAGAACTACATGCAACTCTAGGGCCATTTTCATAAACTCCAGTTCCCCTGGCTCCCACAGATGGCCCTTTCTTTGGAACAAAAAAGAGTCAAAATATTAAGGTGTCAATATTTGTAATTGATAATTGCCCAGTTTGTACACTTTTGCAAAATCACTTCTTTGTCGTAGCAGTAGACAAAAGTTTTCACTAGAGTACACATTTCAGTTTTAGTAAACTTACTGTGTTAGAACTTTGATATGAGTACTATTTGTTTAATATATATGTTTTTATGAGATCAGATGACAAATGTTGTTATTGATTTCTAAAAAAGTAAGATTTTTAATGACCCAGTTGTCCTGTTTTGTAGTGTGTTATTGGCTAGTAATTCATTTCAGTTTCTTGTTAATAATCTTGTAAGCAGTTTTAGTGATTTGCAATTTCTAGCTGCAACATTTGCACCTGCTTCATGATGCAATCTATCAGTAGAGCTGGAAGCACAAAACTAATCTGTTATAGATATTAGATTTGCCATAAGCAGTTATCCTTAATGGTATAATATTTTCAAAATATTAATCCCTAGTGAAATACAGTTTAGATTTATAATATTTGTGGTGTGAACACTTGCCAATCATATTTTTAATATCAGCCTTCCAAATGCAGCTGGATTAACCTGCAGTGCAAGTTACATGATTTATTTATATGTTGGTTTATGACTGATTATTCACAGCACTCCGGTAAACCTTTCTGTACAGACTGCCCTCGTTACTCCAGATGGGCTTGAGAAATATCTGGACTACAGTGAAATATTTCTACCATTTAGTTCCATTTATCACCTTAGGCCATGCTCCAGAGAATATTTAATTTGATGTACTTTCAAATTAATTTTGAGCTGCTCAAACTTGCATTTAAGACACTAAAGCTTCTTAAAACATTATAGATACAGAGCCCCCTGTGCTTCTTTGAAACATAGCCAAAATACCACGCTGCTGAAAAGCAGTCACAAAGCCTTGCTCACTCATCATTGTCATCATTATTTTTATTTGTATCCCTCCCCTTCCTCCATACAAATGGCGGCTTACAATTTAAAATAAGTACCATACAGATAAAAACATCCAAAAAGTAAAGCTTAAAAGAAAATTAAAGGTAATGTTGCAATCTTGGTTAATGTATTACCTCGATGCAACCTTCTTCAGGATAGGAGGAGGCCAGGAAAATTGTGCAGAGCTTTTAAAAAAGTTACTTTAAGGACTACAGCTCCCAGAGTCCTGCAGCCAGAGTTGGGGTTGGGTGTACCATTTTTCCAAGTTCAGCAGCTGTGTATATAAACCATACTACATTAAGCTCCTTGGAAGAAGTGGTTGGATGGGATTCACCCAAGATAAAACTTTGCCTTAACCAGGGAACGAGCTGCAAAAGACTTCAGGTGACAAGTCGTGTAACTGACAGAGCTTTCCACATCCAAAACTTTTGCCAGCAGTCTTCCTGTAAACCATCTCTGTGCTTAAATTAAAGAACAAAATCAGAGCTTCCCTCCTTGCCTTTCCTGATAGCTAACACACTATGGTTACAATAATTTGCTTGAAATTATTGCAGGAGAGAATCTGGAACTGACACTTGTGAATTTCATAGAGGTCCTACATCTCTTTCTCCTCTGTAATGTATGCAATGGATCACCTCAGAGCTCAACTAAATTATATGAGACTCCTGTAAGCCAGCTGAACATCTTTGATGACTTACGTGGTGCTTGTACAAGTGAGCTATGTAAACCATTTCATCACAGAGTTATGCTTACTACAAATTACCTTACTTCAAATTATCAGCTAATCTGCATACTGAAAACATTTTTTAAAAATTGTATTAAATGCAAAATACCACTTAGGGTGCATCTACTCTGTAGTAGTTTGACACTACTTTAACTGCTATGGTCCCATCCTACCAAATCCAGGATTTGTAGTTTTGTGAGGCACCAGCATTCCTTGGTAGAGAATGTTATAGATCTTGTAAAAGTACAAATCCCAGGATTCCATAGTATGGAGTTATAGCACTTAAAGTGGTCACAAAATGCATTGTTTCTACAGTATAGATGAACCCTACATCTTAAGAGAAGCTACCTCTCTGATCTTGGCTCACATCCAGATGTTTCTTTTTTAAAAATCTACCCAGTCTGGTTCCCCCCCCCCCCCCGCCCCAATTTCAGTTGTATTTTGTGGCAGCTGTCTTTAGTTTTCAAGATTTTCAGGCTTCCAACATTTTTCTCTGGAAAAATATTAACGCTATCAAAAGGATAATTATATAGCACTCTACATTATGCACTCTACATTATGTATTTGATTGCATTAATAGCAGTATAGCACTGTACCTTGGACCAGTCATCAGCATCTCAAATGCGTCATCTAGCTCTTCTCTCTCTCTTGTTCAGTTGACACAAAGCACAGTCATTTAAATGTGTCTATAACAACTTTTTAAACTTAGCATGTTCTGGCTCAAGATTCTTTGTAAAATAGTGACACATTTTTATAATCACATAAGTTTTCTCAAATCAAATACATGAAGCGTGTGCAGTAGTTTATCAAAGTGTGTCCCATAGGCAGTAGTCAGTAAAGTGATAAAATATTATTGTTTTGGCTGCTTTAGACTTAAACAATAGGTAGGACACATGACCATCTTAAGATTGCAAACAATAGTAAAGGTCAATAGGCCCAGAAGACCTGTTTGTCAAAAAGAGTTTAAAAGGGATGCTTCAACTGCTTAATGCAAGGTGATCTATATGGCTCGGAATATGGGAGAGTTTCATTCAGTTTAAATTTCATATAAATTTATTAAATGTAGAATGATCTAGAACAGTGCTGTTCAAAGTGGTGGTCCCTGGTGAGTTACTAGGACAGAAACAATTGTAGCCAGTGGGCATAAATATAGTGCCACCTGGTCCTCACATCAAATAGTCCAAGAAACACTGATCTAGAATGCAGTCTTACTTCTATACTTGCACTTCTCAATTTTTTTCTGATGCAATTCTACATGCAAAAATACATTTAAAATATGAGGGGAAGTGTGCTTTTGAGAACAAATGTGTACTGACTGAAAAGTGTACAAATTTTTTAAGGAGAAACTGTGTGAAAAACATTTTTCTTAAGAAACTCTTGGTAAAAAGTGGTGTATACTATGATAAATGTGCATGAAAAAGCACACAAAGGTTTATATAGCCTTTTTCAAAAGTCACAAACTGAAGTAGAAACAGGACAAAAGAGACTATATGCATGCAACTTTTGTTTTTGATTTTGGTTTCATATAATAAATAGGCTTTCCAAGGTTGCAATTGCAAGATTATAAACACCAGCCCAAGGTGTGTGTGTGTGTGTGGTTGTTTTTTTTTTTAAGGATCAGGGCATAACCCTCTTTGAAGACAATTTTCATTATCTGAACAGTCACTTTACTCTTATGATTACATGAAGAGAAAGCATTAAATAGGTTGGAGACTCCTTCATGTCCATGGAACTCTGGCTATAATACTTTTATTTATCCATACAAATGTGATCCATGTTACATTTTGCCTTTTGCACAGCTCATTCTAGTAAATCAGATTATGTCATTGGTTTAACTTGTTTCTGCCTCATGAGCCTGCATTTCAGAAATCTATTTTAGGAAAAGAAGGAGTGACTGCAATATATCATTAAGGATAACATGTCCTGTGATGCCTGGTAGGCTTTATTTTCTTCTTCTTTTTACTTTTTGAAGTATCAGATGGAAGCAGACTTTTCTATTAGAGAAATGGTGGAATGGTATGGATTAAGTGGTTTCAACACTGACAAGTGTATTATCATTTTGAGGCTGGAAGCTAAGGTGAGCTGAAATGAATCGTCACTATGGGAGAAAGGGGACTGGGTTGCATTAACCAAGTTCTTGAGAGACTTTGACCTCTTCAAACTCAGGAGTATGAAAGGGTTTACCTTGCCTTTAGTCCCATAGTGGCTCTGTTTGATGAATCATTAAGAACAGTGTAAGGTTTCTTTCTCGTTCTAATTTCAATCCCTCAGTCTCCTCAAGAGAAAAGAAATCACATCAGTTTTCTTGAACTATTTCCTGTGGTCAAAGCCTTCAGAACTGTCAAATCTCTCCTTGCCAAACATTATCATTAAGTCACAGTGGATTAACAATGGTGGACGTGTTTTAAGAAGCAGAAACAAGCAACTTGCTTGTTTCAGTCTCTCTCCTTGTCTACCTTCAGGTTCTGGGATTGGTGCATCCTAGGGGATGCATTCTTATTGCTGTTTAATTTCCAGGGGGGGAAATACCTGGGCTGATGTCCTCAGTAGGTCATAGACTCAGCCTCATGAATGGAAGTAGCTCCCTTGAGATTCCCATGAGGTATTCAACTCTTGGGCTCATTCAGATGTGGACCTGTTTGCCAGCATGGACAACCATCACTGCTCCTATGTCCAAGGGCCTCCCCAGCTGGACATGCTAGGCATTGTGTTTATTTTCATCTGGAACTGTCCTCTTCTGTACACCTTCCCTCCCTTTCCTCTTATCACCGGGGTCCTGGTAAAGCTCAGGGACAACAATGTAGACTGCATTCTAATTATACTTTGCTGGCCTCATCAGTTGCTGTGCTCTTGCACCTGTCCTGTCATCACTTTCACAGGCTCCCATTGGTTTGGGATCTCCTCACACATGCCAAAAGTCAAATTCTGCATCTTCCCCACTGCAGAGGCCATCTTTCATTCTGTGTGCACAATCAACTAAGAAATCTACAAGTGAAGCACTTTCTCTCATTTCTCTGTGGCATTTATGTGAACTAGCACTGTCTTTCCATTAACCACATTCTTGGGTTCCTGTCTTCCTTAGCATCACAGGGCTTCTCAATCTCTTTTATACAGTCTACATCAGGGGTAGGCAACCTTTCCTCTTTAAGGGCCGAGGGACTTCATTTCCCAGAATCCCAGGAGCTATTGGCCAACATGGCACTATTGGCCAACATGGCTGAGGCTTCTGGGAGCTGAAGTCCCTCGGTCCTTAAAGGGGAAAGGTTGCCTACCCCTGGTCTACATCATGTCTCTTTTGGCCTTCATGTGGCTCTGAGATTTTTCTTTTTTGTTCACTCTTTGTTTATACTTTTCTTGAAAGATAACATTAACACCTTTCCTTCTCAGATTGCTCTGGCTTGGGATCTATGCTTGGTTCTCTACCAATTGATAAGATGTCATTTTGAACCCCTGCCTTGTGTGACTTATACCTTTTCACATGGAAAACTGTGTATCAAGTGTCCATCACCTCTGCTAGGAGGACCAGTGAACTAACTGCTGGTGGTTAGATCTGCCATGCCACTAGCTCCACAAAGACAAAGTGGTCAAGTTTCTGGAGGTCACTTTCCTCTTGAAAGTGACTTCATTTTTTGATTTGTCTCAGCAACTCTTTGCTTTCAGCTTTCTTTTCAAGCACAACTGATGATGAGCAGGTTTGGCATGTGCTAGATATCAGACATGCCTTCATCTTCTGTGTTGACTGGACAAAGCATTTCAGGAAATCTCCTAGACTCTTTGTCTGCTACACGACTTAGAAACAAAGTTGTCAAGCTTCCTCTGTCCATTCTCATTCCATGACAGTTGTCTCCGCTTCATCAGCATTCTTCATTCACACTATCTGTCAAGCAGCTATATAGGCTTAGCTACTCACCTTTGTAAAGCACTATGTACTTGCTATTCAGACTAGAGAATACTTTTTATGTGCTTCTGTCTACTTCAATCTGTGCTTCAGTCATTATAAGCATAGTCACTCTTCATGCAGGTGTGTCTAGCTTGCCAGTCTTCCATAAGTGTAAGTCAGAGACCACAAAGAAGAAAAGCAGGTTGCTTACCTGTAACTGTGGTTTTTCAAGTGGTCATCTGTGAACTCACACAGTCCATAGACATCTCCTCTCTTACAATGCTTGACTTCCATGGTTTCTAGTGGACACGAAACTGTGGGGATTTGAGTGGGAAACATATGGAACATGTGTGGTATGAAGGGGTGTGTGCCTTCAGTTGAAGAGATCTAGCTGTAGATGTTTGCAAAGATGGTCTGCACAGGAGCAGGGAATTCCATATATTTGACTTCACAGATGACCACTCAAAGAACCCACAGTTATGGGTAAGCAACTTGCTTTCCCCTGGCATTCAATGGAAAGAACCACTGTTAGAGAAAAGCTTACCTCTTAATGCGGTGGGGAGGGTGGCAGCAAAACTGTCCACCTCCAGATAATGGTTGGGCTGCATGTTCTAGACTGCATAGCCAATGGTAAGGTATCGTCAGCCTAATTCCAGATTTGGCCCATAGTCTGTATGCTTCTGATCCCTAAAATGGTTTCCCTTTCTTTCTTGGATCTGAGTCTGCTTGCAGCTGTTTTTCTGTATTTGAAAAAGAATAAGTAACCTGAGAAGTAGTCTGAAAACAAGGGAAGAGTTATTTGTTGCCTTACTGGGGCAGGCCTGGACATTTTTACTGGGATGGATTTATGCTGTTTTGTGTCTTTCAGTTAAAATGGCGGGAAAGGGTGTGGGAGCGGTTTGATTAAATGTTTCTTTATGCCTTGCTGTTGTGATCCCAAAGTAATTCTCAGGGATTGATTTGTAAAGCATTCTGAATCAATTAGGCCTTTAATCAGTGAGCAGCAAACTTCAGATGGCCTGTAGACTGATTTTACCATCTCCAATTGATGTGAACCTAAGCAGGAAAAAAACAGGAAAACAGTTCAAGGGGTGTAATTATCTTCCCTGATTACTGAATTAGAAGAGCTTGTATTTATTTCACTTATGGGTAAAGGGGGGAAATCTCCTTTTGAAAAACACTTTCAGGCTGTTGCTGAAATACTAGTTCTATCAATGTTGAATGCAGACATTCAGTAATTTCCTTTGCAATAGAAAGAGTTTGCGATAGAAAGTACTTGGCTTAGTGCAGAAGCTCTACAATGTCTGCTCTTTGGGATGAGCCTTTGGCTAAATATTACAAGACAATTGGGGTCACAGCAGGGAAATATTGATTTTAATGATTTCTCCATTAACTTAGGTTTTCCCTAAAACTGATTGTCAAAATGAAGAATTATTTTTTTAAAAAAGAGAGAGACAGAGAGAGATGAAAGTTTCACACAGAAACTACATGATAGATTTCTAAGTTTGCCCAGTGGAAAGACCTGCAATTGCATTGTAAGTGTGCAAGTTGCACAATGGTAGGTTTATCTTGCCTCAAAGAATATGCAACATATCACCCAAATGGTAGTGTTTTTGAAATTTCAAAGAAGATGGTCTTTTAGACTTTTAGAGAAGTCAGATGTGAGGTCTACAGCTGTACTTAGTAGAAGGTGAAAGAATGTTTCAGAGGACTGTTAAGAATGGATGAATGAATAATAATGCCTTCAGGAAGAACTACAAAGTATGTTGCCAGCACTGCCCCCCCCCCCCCATACATTCAAGTGTGCAGTCAAATAAATAGATAGTTTTGAAACTTTAGAAATCCCAGTCCTCATAGAAGACCTAGAGAATGTTGTCATTATATACTTTCAAGTCATTTCCAACTTACCACAAACTTAAGGCAAGCCTCTCATGGGATTTTATTGGCAATATTTCTTCAGAGGTGGTTTTGGTTTTGCCTCCCTCTGAGGCTGAGAGAGTGTGACTTGCCCAGAGTTACTCAGTGGGTTTCCATGGCTGAGTGGGGAATTTGAACCTGGTTTCCAGAGTCCTAGACCAATGCTCAAACCACTACACAGTTCTGACTTTCACCTAGAGAATACAATAATTTTGTTTTGGGTTCTGCTGTATTTAAACTAGATAAGATGGGCACAGTATGGATGTTACAAGTTGCCAGGGCTGATGAGTAATGTGGTCATGGGAGAAGGCAGAAGTGAAATAGAAGTAAATTCCTCTTCTATTGCTATTGAATGGAACAGAGAATGGAGCGATGGTTGCTGGAGACAAGAAATAAATTGTGAGCGAAAAGCAGCATGTTATTTAAGGCTTCAATGTACAAAGGAACAAATTAAAGAGGAAAGAAGGCACCCAGTTTGAGGGGAAAAAAGATCTCCCTCCACATCAGACCTCATTTAGTTTCTAAATTTGCACTGTGCAAATTGCATATCACCTTCTTATTAGTAACTACTATGTGCTGTGGTTTATTTACACAATTTAAAATCCATTTCCATTTGTTCATTGAATGTATAATTCATAGGAGAAAATGCAAAGACATACATCATATTTTTCTCAGGGTCAATTTCATCAGGTCACTTCAGCAGCTGATGCTTGCTAAGGTGGGTCTAATTTTGTAATGTGTGCTATTTGTGAATATATCAGTTTAGTCATGTAGTCTGTCTTTCATATAAGATGTTGAAAATAGAATCACATCTTATCAACATCATTTATGTTCTCCTGGCAGGATGAGTGATGGTTAAAATTTACTGTAATCTGCCAATACACATCTTTCTAGGTCCTGTAACAGCAAGGGCAAAAGACATGCTCTTGGCTTTAACCTTGGTGATCTAGGATTAACAAGAACAAAAACAATTTAGTAGCATCAGTGCACATAGGGTTTTTATAGAGCCCTAGAGATCAAGTCTCTGCTCCTAGCAGTATATAATCTAAAAGGCAAGAAGGGGGAATCAGGTGAATGAAGATGGGTCAGGAATAGTTGTGGAAGCAACATGCATCTGTTTCAGGTACATTTTGCTGTTACCTGCCCTCGAGTCAATCTGAATTCATAGTGACCCTATGGATGAGACATCTCCAAGACCATCTGTCCTCTACTGCTCTGCTTAATTTGTAACCCCTTAATACCCGTGACCTCTTTCATAGAGTCCATCCATTTGCCATGTGGCCTTCCTCCTTCCCTCCACCTTTCCTAGCATTATTGTCTTTTCCAATGAGTTCTCCCTTCTCATGATGTACCCGAAGTACGACAGCCTCCATTTGGTCATCTTGACTTCCAGGGAGCTTTCTGGCTTGATCTGCTTTAGGATCCATTTGTTTGTCCTTTTGGCTGTTCATGGGATCCTCAGAACTCTTCTCCAGCACTACATTCTCTCAAAGGCATTGGTTTTCCTCTTTCTTAACTGTCTTCTTTCTTAACTGTCCAGCTCTCACATCCATACATGGTAATAGGGAATACCATGGCTTGTATGATTCTAACTTTTGTGCAAGAGTTGTATATCTTTGTATTCTAGAATCTTTTCTAGTTCTTTCATAGCCAACCTCTCCATTCTATTAGTGTCATGCCCAGCCTGGCTGAGGACTCAGAGGACAAGGGGGATGAGCCACAGCCTCCCTTGGGACCTGAGCCCGAAGCTGTTGAGCCTGAGCTTGGCCCTAGTTCTGCTTTGCCAGCTTCAGCAGAGCCTGTGGTCTCCCAGGAGGCTCTGCAGCCAAGCCTCCTGGCATCAGAACCTTCAGACATGGAGGAGGATCAAGGGACAATACCTACCTTCAGCCAGCATTGAGCATCACATTATCATCACATAATGAGGAGGGGGATGAATCACCATGAAAACACAATGCTGGATTGATATGTGGGAAGCAAGCTGAAATGATGGATGACTAGGGAGGAGAACATTCTAGAAGACTAGGCAAAAGGCTACCAAATTGGAAAGTTTATGTTATTAAGTGAGAGATGAAGGGATCATTTGCAGAGTTGTAAAGAGAGAACAGTATTCTGTGCAATCATGCTGGCTACATGATCACAGAGTGGTCTCTGACAATGCTGGCTCTTTGGCTTAGTAACGGAGATGAGCACTGCCCCCTACGGTCGGACATGACAACATTGTCAATAGGGAATACCTTTACCTTTACCTTTAAAGAGAAAACTAGTTCAATTAAGTGACAGAGTGATTATGGGAAGAGAAAGAGAAGGTTACACCAAGACCTCATATCTGTTCAGAGGAATGGATTATAACATTAAGAATCATTAATGGATCCTTACATTAACACTGTCTGTAAAGAGATGAGGGTTTGGGCACAAAGATGAGCAGTTCATTCATGGACATCACTAGTTCATGTTACAGTTGAGCCCATGCAGAGGCATCATATGACCAATCTGCCTCATACAGCAGCTGGCATACAATTGACTACCAAGTATTTTTATGGATTTGTAACTCATGGTGAAAAATAAAAATTTCTTTTTCCATGATTCTTCTTCACGTTACACAAAGCTAGTGCCCACAGCTTTGAACAGAACTTGTTCAGCCGATGTGTCTCTTATTTTGTTCCCTCCTCCCCAGGCTAAAGCAATAATACTTCTAAAGAAGGGGCAAATTTAGTGTATTCTGTACTTATCTCTGAAAGCATCACTTTTGGTTAAAAAGAACAGTAATTTGTACGATGGCCTTTTCATTTAATTATAAGGGCTTGACAGAGAGATAAATTGTCTGTAAGGACAGTTACTAATTTTTAAACTATCTTCTTGGATCCTCAGATTGCACAAGTCTGTCTCATAACCCACTGCCCCCCAGTTTTATAAATGTGGTATAATTTTCTGTTTGATTGGTGAGCAGAATGTTACGCCTGGCATATTTATCTTCCACAGTAAAGGGTTGCTGTTGCATTCCACACAAAGTTCAGAATAAATGCCTAGATCTCAGGTGAGTTATAGGTCATGTGCAATAATTGGAAGGGAATGTAATCAAGTAGCCTCTGTATTATTCAGCTGTAGTGATACCTTTTATTTTTGCTAATGAACAGTAAACAAACCTGTCACTAGTCATTGATTCTGGGGAAATGTGCTGTATAATTTATTCCAATAAACAGCATCATATCTACCAAAGGGAGGTGTCTCTTGATAACACAAGGGTTATTAAATACTGTTGGAACAAAACCGTCAGTGTAATGAGATTAAAACTGTCTGCAGAAGAAAACTAAACTTTATTGCAGCAGAGAGAATGAAAGCTGCCTCATCAGTGTTGACTTTACATCACCAGTGACACCTAATTAAGGGTTGGCTATGTAGTTTTGAGGACTAATTTGAATTGCTATTTAATAAATTTCAAACAAGAAAGCTTTATAAATAGCAAAGCATGGCTTCTGGATAAAATTTAGCCCAGCTTGGATTTTGTTTCTTAGATGCACAAATTGGATGTGATTGGCATTAAAATATCCCCGTGCTGCTTTCAAAATATTTGATTTTCAGTAAAACAACTATGGTGATGATGCCATTATCTCTTTCAGTCATGAGAATCTAATATTCTGCTATCGTATGAGGGAAGTCAAAAGCACTTCTTTTAAAATTGAATGAACATGCCCACCAGTTTTTAGAAAACCATGTAAGCATACTGTTTAGGTAATATGCAGGAAACCTACCCCTCCTTAGTTGTAATATTTAGGTTACACTAGTGATATTTTAATGACAGTCAGGGATGTGGTGGTTTAGTGGTTAAAACATCAGTTCTGACAATTAGAAGATTGGCAGTTTGAAGCCCAAGTGCTGCATGATGGTGTGAGCTCCCATCACTGGTCCCAGCTTCTGCCAACCTAGTAGTTCAAAAGCATGCAAATGCAAGTAGATAGATAGGTACCACTTTGGTGGGAAGGTAAACAGCATTCTGTGTAGTCATGCTGCCCACATGACAACCAGAACAGTCCTCGGACAATGCTGGCTTAGTAATGGAGATGAGCACCGCCCCTACAGTCGATTATGACTAGACATTCATATCAAGGGTCTACCTTTACCTTAATACCTAATGACATTTTACTCTTCCTTCTGGTATCTCGAAAGCCCTCCCTGTTCTCCTGCTGGAGGAAGATGTATCTGTACTTTTCTCATTTGCTCAGTGGTGAATATGTGAATCTGCAGTCAATAAATTGGCAATAAAGTATTTATTTCTAATCTCAGTCTGTGCAGAGACATGTGTCATGAGATTGACTAACACCATGTGGCACAATCAACTGCAGTCTATCAGAAATGTCTAACATTCTTCTTCAAGGTTTTCATTATTCAAACACATATGGGTTCTCTGCTTGGGCAGAGCTGAACCAAACCTAAAAGGTGCTCAAGACCACTTGGTGCTCAAAACCGAGCTCAGTTCTTACCTTTTCTGTCAGTTTCTTTTCACTCACCACAGTAGCAGCAACTAAATAAGGAACCTTGCTGTCAGCTTTACCTTTGAGCAGATTCTCCCTTCTCTTCTGTATTTTTTCTTTTTTTTTTAAAAAAAAAATCACTTCTCTTTCCTTCCACCTTATTCTCATCATCAAAGTTTATCACCTTTCAGTGGCACTTGGTGATTTATGACCTCCAAGCTTTCTTTTTAAAGAAATGCATGTAGCACAGACATAACATTCCTTTCACTGATGGACACTTTTGATCTCTCTCCTGCTTTGGTGAGATTTACTTTGTAGGGAAGTAAACAGGCTTTTTGCAGTTGGATAACCCAGTTGAAGGTTTACTCCTTGGAAAAAGAATTAAGGTATAAGAGTCTACAGCCTAACCTCTGCTTTTCAAGCCTTCTCACCTGAGCATGTGCTCTTGCCCTGCTCCATGTGTTGTGTTCCAGTATCTGGACTTGGTGACAGCAACTCAAGTAGAGTAGGATATCCAACCATCCATAAATTCATCAGCTCCCAGACTAACTGAAATAGTTTTCATGCTGATCTTGTCACCAGCAGTCAATATGAAGAAACACCTGTTATTCAGTCTCTGTTGGACATTGAGTGTCTTGGCCTGATAAGAAAAGAACAAGAAAGAGCAAAAGAGGTACTGGCCAAGTGCATCAAGGGCTGCATGCTAGCAACAGCAGTGGCCCTTTGGGCTCTGGTGCTGCCCACTGGAGGTATGTAGTTCCTAAACATGGAATTAATGTATTGTTTGAGCCAAAAAATACCCCAACACACACACACACACAAACACATGCTCACTGGAACTTAAAACTCCTTGACCTAACAAATCTTAGTCTTACAAATCTGAAAACAGAACAGATAGTCCTAATAATCTGCAGATATTGTCAAGATGCAATGATGGTCAAATGAGACTGGAGCCTTATTAATAAGCAACTTTAAGAAGTAGATTATGGTGCTTTTATTCTGCTGAATATGCTTTTTATGACTGTTTCTTGCAAGGATTTCAGAATGTGGACACTACGTTTATAGTGTAATTTTTTAAAAATGGACATATTGCTCCCAGATGCTAGAGCTTTAAAAAAATTGAAATAAATACATTATCTTTTGCACATTTTTATGCTCTTCTATTGATGGTCAGGTATATGTTCAGCATTGAAGAATTTATGTTCTACAGTGAATTACAGTGAATTACCAGAAGATAAAATCATTTTAGGATTTTTTACACAATAAAGCCCGAGAGGAATTTGTAAGTCATAAGGTTAGCCATCTAATCTAGAGATATAAGACTTATGAAGGACACAAGTTTTTAGGAGCCGTTGGAAATGCAGAGATGAATTATTTGAACTTGGTTTTAATAAGTGGTGTCCACACAGCATGTTAATTTAGCTTTAGAATATTGCTGGCTGCAATTAAGGGATAAGTTGCACTTAAAGAACTTTCTATTTCTCCCATTTGTTTATCAGTTTTATGTTGTTATACCAAGTCAGTAATATGTGAAATCAGAAATCATACTTGTTTACATGATGAGATTGGTTGTTAAAGAGATTTACCTTAGAATTTGGTATTGAGACACTGTAACATATGAAGCAACAGCAAAATTGTTTGCTTTTTACTTTATATCTGACATCTCATTGTTTAATGATTTCTTGATCAGTGATACAGTTTGAAACACTATTGTAATTGTGTAAATACAGACATTAAACATGTAATGATATGCTTTAAGTTACAGGGAATGTTTGACACAAGCCAAAAGACACAGAAATTCACTGCTTATCATCACCTATGGCCTTACTCTTGGCAGCACAGTTGCAAATGATTTCATATCAATCCTGGGATGACAACCAATTTAAACTTTTCCATATTGGTCTGACTGTTGCTTGGGTTTTCAGGGAAGACCACCCAGAATCAATTCAACATGAGATTTTCAATGTTTAGGGGTCATATAGGGTTGAAGAGAGCTCTGGTACCACAATAAACTACAGTTCCCAGAATTCCACAGCAGGAGGAGGCTGATGCTATGGTGAAGGAGAAGGACAAATGGGCCCTTTGACCACTGTCCCCCATTAGTCCCTCCGCACTGGGTGACACCTGGGGTGGGGATGCTACTGCTAAGAAGCACTAATGTAGGCAAACTATGTGGGCAGTAAATGCAAGTACATAACAATTAGATTTTATTGAGAGTGGTTCACATTGAAAAAGAAAATCTGAAGTGCTGGTAAACAGTGGCATCACCATGCTTGGTATCATCTTGTTCAGTGACTGCAAGCAATGAGGGCATTCTCTCTGCCCTTTGAGATGCATTACTCACTATGCCTTCCAGCGAGGCTCATGGAATAGAGGCACTCTTCTCCTCGCTCACAGTCACTATCAGCAAGTGGGAGAGTGTCTCTTTGCCCCTTAAGCCTGGCTGAAAGGCATGAGGGGTGCATGGGATGTGGCTCAGGGAATGGAGAGATGTCTTCCCACTCACTGAACATGTTTGGGAAGCAGTGGTGTCACCCCACTTAGGGCATCACCTGGTGCAGTCTGCCCTCTCCCAGTGACACCTCTGCTGGCAAACAGTGTGCCCCAAGGTTTTGTAAATATACCAATTTGCAATTCAATTTCCTCTGTTTTAATTTTAACAAAACAAGAGCAAATCCTACCTTATTTCTTTGCTTTTTGAAATCATACCAGGATGGTGGGGTACATTATTCTGTATATTCTATATAGAACATTATTGTACATGTTCAAAATTCAGAATGAATAGATTCTGACATAATCAAAATGAATGTTTTAAATGGGTGACTCCATTATTTCCATGCTGCATTGGGAGACTGTGACTAGTCAGTAATGCTTTCTTTTAATGTTTTCGGCTCCCATTCAGTAATTTCTACTGTTCATTTTACATCCCCAGAATTATAATAAGATGTGAGCATTATAGATGAGGTGTTCAAGGAAAATGTGTGTGTTTGTGTGTTTGTTTCTGTGTTGGACTAACGCTGTATGACATGGTGTTTTATCATTATAGTGACCTGCCCTGAAAACACCTCAAATGTCTCCAATTCCTTTGGTTTAGTTGTTGATGAAGAGGAAGCTGATACCAAGGAGCAAATTTGCCCATTCCTACTAATTTAAGTACTATTTGTTTTGAACTGACCAATTGGACTGAACATCAAGAGAGAAGACTCCAATAGCTGCTCCCTGAATCTGTACGCCCCCTCCCTCCTCTGGAAAATACATCTTTGCTGTATTAGGCCAATAGCTATTTAAAACAACTAGTACAATAAACAGACGGGAGGAGGATCAAAGCAGGTAGCAACTCTTATCTCCATTATGCAAAAGGACAGGCCCTTGCCCTTGTGTACCCAGTGCAAACCTGCATAGTCAGGGCCTCAGTCTTAAAGAAGCAGAGGTCCAAGGCGGCATCAAAACCATCAGCCTCTTCCTCCCTACAACCTTCAGACAGTGTCCCTGGTCCTCTCTCTTTCTGCTCAGGTTGCTTCATGAACTTTGGAACTACCCTTTGACCAAGGGTAGTCTAGGAGATCACTTCTAGGTTCTCTTAGTGGTAACTGAGTCAATGAAACTTCAAGACCTGCCATTTCTAACTGTGCCCACAACTCAGAGCAGAGCTAGAATTTGTATACCTGGCCTAGCATCGCAATGAATGGGATGAAGCTCTGAGTGTTCGCTATCCTGGAAGGATCAGTTTGGTAGAGGCACAGCTAGAGTCAGATAGGGTTCCAGATAGGGTTCTAAAGTTGTTTTCATTCTTGGGTGTCACTAAGCAGTGCTAGCTGACATCCACAGGGCAAAGGTGAAGAACAAATAGCTGTTGCATCAGCATTTGCCCCAAGATGCACAGTCCTGGTCTTGTTGAATCAATACCTTTCAACATTATTGTTGTTGTATGTGGCTAATGTACCATGTTTCTTTTTCCCTCCACACTCCCTCCTTCTTAAACAAACACTGTCATGCTTGAAGTGCTTTTCCAGCTTGTAGAAAGACGGTATAGCTTGGGATGGAGCAGAATGGTGTTCTGATTAACATGATTAAAACTGTATACAAGGTGCATAATTAACCTTTGCACTGACTGTCATGGGGAGCTGATACATTTAGCCGATACTGTATCTATCCACGGCAGCTAGCGTATGCTCCATGACCATTTCTTTTCCTCTCAAGAATTTTCATCACTTGAGATAAAGAGCCAGCCGGGGGATAGGGAGGAATCAAGGCAGTATTAATCCTCTCAATGACTTTATAATTTCTCCACTATTTTGCTGCTCATAATAATACTAAAAAAGAATGCTGCCTTAATCCTGGATGCCAAGGTCAATCATTCTTGACCCCTTTTGATATTAAGGATGTCATAATTATGAGAAGATTACTTAATTAACACAATGTTCCCTTTAATAATTGTGGCAGGCAAAGAGAAGGACTGTATTTTATGCAGGTTAGCTTCTGGAAAACAAAGCAAATGTGCATTTCAGGCAGGAGAAGAGAAGCTGTTGTTTTGCCTGCCGAGGCTAAGCTGGAGAAAATATTGTCGTAACTCTTAACAGTTGGTCAAGCAGCAGGAAGGGCACATTAGCAAAGGTGGAATTGAAAAATGTAGAGGGAAAGCAGCACCAGGTAGGGCAAGAGGAATGGTGGGGAGAGAGGAAAGTGGACCCCCAAATGATCAGCCAGAATATAAGAAAGTCAAAAGGTCATGGCAAACAGGCAAATAGGAACACAACATCGCTTAACATCAGGTCCCCTTGGTGAAATCCTGCCAAAATGATGCACAAGCAGCCAGGTTTTCCCCTTAAGTTGTGTATTCCATTATAGAAACATGCTGGGTGATGAAGTTTGTGGAAGGCATGACCTTTAAAAAAAAAAGGAACATGCTTTGTAGAAGGAAGGATGTTGGGGCTCTGGAATCTTGTTGTTCAATTTGATCCTTGATTTTGGATCAGAAAATGCTATGCAAGTTCCTGCTATCTTGTCTGAACAATGCATAGGTTTTCATTGGTAAAGAAGACAGTTGTCCCTCTGGATTCGTTGACTTCCTGTTCACGGTTTTGAATTTCCATGAATGGGAAGCCAGGAGGGACAAAATGGCATGTGGGGGGCCATGTGGCCAATAAAAACAATGGGGCCCCAATATTTGCAGTTTTTCCAATTTGCAGGGGGGTCCGGGACGGATCCTCCACAAATCAGAAGGGAAGACTCTTAGAAACCGCGTCTTCTGAATGCTTGAATAATTGCAAATATTTATTGTGCCATTTACTTCAGTGTTGCAGTATCCCAGCTATGATTCTTTTACATTACTTATTTAGCTCCTTTCAGTTTATTCAAAAGTTACTATTATAATAATCTTTAAATCATGCTATTATACTACAAGTAAAACTCCTCACCAAGTAAGTCAACTATATCTGAAGGTCATAGGTTACCCATTCCTTCCATATGGGAACACTACAACTGCAGTAAACACATGGCATTAGATGACTGCTAATTTTTAATAATTTGATCTACAATTTATCATTAACTGCATGTTTAATCCCCAAACACAGATAGCCAGTTTTCTGTACAGGCCAGAAGTGAATTTGCACAGGTTAAGCCAGTGTACAAATCACACAATTCCTGAAAATGTCAGTTACATTTGGGCTACCATATTGCTCTGCATGAGTTGATCTTTAAGAAGTCTGTTTTTGGACACATTTTACACTCTTGATATGTAGGCCAAGTGTGGAATTGGGTACCACCTGTGTGTCAGATGTGCAATTGACCTGTGCTGTTTGTACACTATCCACTATAGTTTCAGGAGAAGTATCAGTTCTGGGCCATCTAGTGCCATTCCATCACCATTGTTACTGTCTAAAGAGTTTGCTGCTATGGTCCATGTTGTAACTGGAAGATACAGGCAGCACCAAAAAAATGCAATCTATCACTGACAATTTGTCACTTTTATTTAGTATATAACAAATTTCATCCTTGAGATGTAAAGGTTTCAAGAGTCATTCCAATGTTGACATTTAACGATTAGCATTACTTGCAGCTGCAGTGTTCAGTTTCTAGAAATTTTTCGTCATTATACTGACATTCTGAGTCCAGTGCATGCCAGACTCATTTGTTATGACAATAAAAGGAACATTTTCATTCCCATAAATTCTTCAGCAACATTAAAACACTTATCTAGTTATTGTTTTTCCTTATATCTCTGATTTCCTGTTATCCTTATTAAATGTCATTTCCAAGTTCTTTACTTATACTTCCTTATATTCTTTTTTTAATAGGTCTTTAGTTTAATATCTAAAGTCACCTTCTGTTCAGTCTTGAACCTGTATTCCTCAAAGTCATCATCTGATGTCTTAAGTCATATAATTTTCCTCATCAGTCTCAGACTGTTGTTGGGAAATGTTCTCCATATCAGTATAACACTCAGGTTCCATTATCTCACAGTTTGCACAATTTTACAATGTGGTTTCTGTTCTTCTCATGTGTGCATAAGACACCAGTTATCTATAGTGATAAATAGTTCTGTGATTAATTGTTCACCACTCACAACCTCTACAAAAAGTCCCAACAGTATTTGTATCATTATCATTAGTGTGATCATATAACTTATACCAGAGCTTAAGTGTCTTCAACTCTTCAGTACAACTGCTATGCAACAACTGGTTGAAATTACTTTTATATGATAAGATTAAATCTGCAACCATCTAGACTGATGTTTTAAGAGAAAATTCAGCACTTCTATAATTCTGCTCTAGTGATGGTGGAAGTTCTTCTTGCAATAACTTCACTTATCTCCTTGCCATCTTTTAGGCTTGTATGGTCAGGTAGAACAGAATTAGGGTATTAGTAAAATCTAGTTGACTCCTCAGGTGAGATTACTACATCTAGCAAGGCTATAGGTGAATGTACATGACTATCTCGAGCAGTAATCTTACATTACGCCATTATCAAATAGCATCTTTCAACTAGTCTTTCAGATAAATAATAATACTCTGGAAAAGGCCATTCTGTCGCCTTTGACAAAGGGAAGATGAATGACATGAATATATTCAAAAAGTGAATAATCACAATATTTTTTCTAATATTGGCATTGAGAGGCATTGGGGCAATGCTGTGATGCCTTATGGGAAAATCCAGAGGGAGTAAACTACTATGGTGCTATGAAAATCATAAATATATAAATAAATGACAGAGGATGCCTCACATGATTTCCCTTCCTCTGTAGTGAACATAGGGCATGTGTATGTTGGTATCAATACCAACATGCTGAAAGATCAGTGGCGTCACTAGGGTTGGTGTTACTCCATTGCAATAACTGATGTTGTCACTCCCAGCCAGCCAGCCATTCCCATGAGGAGAAAGTGGAAGGAGGGGAGGGGAGGGTGGCAAAAGGGTTTTGGATCTTCCATAATAAAGGATATGAGGGAAGGGGGATAAAGGGTGTGGTGATATATCAATATAGTGAAGTAGAAAGGATGATTGGGCCAACATCATGGATCACTTTCTGAAAGTCCAGATTATACACCCATTAATAGAATTGAACCAACTGGATAATGTTCTCTTTGTTCTGATCATATATCAGTTTATTAAGTTGCCTTCGGTTGATTTAGTACCACATTTGTAAGTGGAAATGTTAATGATCTACTTCACAGATCTATTGCAAGTATGTCTGATGTTAGGATTATAACTGTACATTAAATGTGTTGTAGAAATCATGAGTAAGGACAAGGTTGCAGAGATCGTAGCTTAAAATCCGTTCCATTTCTCTTTGGCCTAATATCTCCAATTGAAGTTGTGGTTAAAGATTTTGATCTATCAGTAAGCTCATATTGCACCTGCTTTATTTTTTGATTTTATTTCACCACCAAGGATATAATATGTTTTATTATAAGTAGATTAATCTGATGAGAAGACAACTCATATTATCTGTTGCTGTCTAAAGGATTACATGGAAAATCTCCAAACGTGATGGAGTTAATGCTTTCTTAGGAAAATGCGTGATGAAAACTGCTTTGTTAAAAATGGTTTTGACTTTGGCTTTTGAAAAAGGGAAGCATTAATATAAATGGTCAAGGCTTTGGTTATCTCCTAGGAGTTATGACCAACTGGGAAATTTTGCCTCCAGCTGCCTATGCCAATTGCTCATTAATTCCCAAGAATTGCCCCAGGCCATGGTTGTTGATGCTAATCTAATTCATTTGTTTTGCTATTAAACAAAACACAAAGAACTTGTTCCCATTTCCACACTGAGTTCTTATTTCTCCTGAGAGTTGCAAATAATCACTGAATACTGAATACAGTGTCATAGAAATCTGGGGATTTTAAAGATAATTACTTGACATCCCAGTTATCAGATGGATTTGTTCCCTCTTCTCATGTATAACCTCACTTGTGGAGAGGGGGATTTAACATGACGAAGGACTACAATCATTGGAAGAAGACACTGCCACACCATAATGGGCTCCAGCAGTTAAATAAATGTAAGGGCAAAGCACAGTTTCTTCAGAGGAGGGAGGGATGAATCAGTTAAAAGAGCATTATCAAACTAAATGCTTGAAAGAGCAAGCATTGCTTTATCAGAAGGGGATGGTTAAGACTATCCATTGCAAGTTGTCATCTTGCTAAAACAGACAACATTTTGTTGCTCCAGAATAGATGATGGGCAGAGAAAAACACTGTGTGACTTTCTAAGCCCCAAATTGCTTGCAACCATATTTAAGGACAGTGATTCTCATACCTCTCCCAAGCTGCAGAAGTACCTCTGACTCTACATTTCTGTAACTTAATAATTTATTTTTCATTTTCTTGTCTTACAAGTATCATCTCTTATGGCCTTTGGCCCAGCAATCCTCCTGTTTATGACCTTGGCCTCCATGTTGGACTTTGCTGACCCAAGAGTTCATCTTCACTGTCCCAGTAGACGCTTCTGCTATTTTGCCCTCTAGCCTTTTATTCTCTCTTCATTGTCCAAACACTTTTCAGTGGAGCCAGGAAAACTGATTTCTTGCACCAGATGCCCTGTAAAAGTTCTCAACAGATTGCCACCTGTCACTGTGTTTCTATGGAAGTGATACAAACCTGGATCATCATCAAATATTGATAAATATCCCATGAACAGATATCTGACTGCAGGCTTACACTACAAGTACACGTGATACAAATGGAGAGAAAGAAATGAATTGTAGAAACAAACTTAGCAGAAAAAAGGCTTAAGATTTTAAAAAGGAAGAGCTAAGTCAGAGGTATAAAATCCTATTGAGAATAAAACAGGGAAATATGAGAGGGAAGGGGTAAGGGGACCAAGGCAGAAAATTACCAAGAGAGGCAGAATTAAACAAAGGAGAGAGGTCAAAGAAAAAAAGGAATAGATAGTATGTAAGAGGTAAGGAAGAAAGAGAGAGAAAGTAATAGATTTTTTCCTGTGAGGGCAACAGGAAATTAAAAAATGATGACAAAGGGCTAGATTCATGAAGAGATTTGAAAAGGAGGTGGTAGCAGAGTTTAAATTTAACCTCAGAAGCAAGATGAAAAAGTGAAACGATTGGGAAAGAGAAACAATGGTGTGCAAAATGAGTAAACTAAAAAATATTGAATGTAGACATTAATGATAATAGTAATAAGGAGATTTGTAATTTCTAGGGATTGTGTTATGATTGCAATGCTGTACATGTTTATCTTGAATTCAGTGGCTCTTAGACCTACTGTTTTGTGATTCCAGAAAAGAACAGATACATTCAAAGAATAAAGGACAATGGGTTGGAGCAGACAGGCAAGAAAAAACGATTCAGTCCTGCTTTTTCCAAAAGTGGGCGGAAACCCTGCTGCCTGCATGGCCCACTCCCAAGGCAGGCCAAATATGCATGGTGTGACCTCATGGCATGGTGTCAAGCCATGCTGCTGGGTAATTTTTTTGTTGCCTCCGCACCATACATGCACACTGCTGCACAAACACACCACCTGTGACCTCCAAGTACTTCCCGCATCTGCCCAGATGCCATCCCATTGCACCCCTGCCCTTGTGATTGATCACACTGTTGCACGTGCGATGCTCTGCTGGTACAAGGCATCAGTGCATTGGTGTGCGAGTGATACACTGGCAAAGCCAATCATGGAGCCCCCCCATACATTCAACCCCCTCCCCCTTCACCCCATGCCCCCCATTGGACTGTCTGGTTGTGTGCGTTGCAATTACATCCATTGGAGTTGTCACACTTTCATTTCTTTGCTTTGCCGCAGCCCCGCAGTCATGTCAGTGTGTTTACATGCAAGCATGAAGATACATATTTTCTGCCTTGACTAGGACTATCCTGGCTTTTTTTTTTTGCTCTGGTTTTTAGCCCTGGAGTGTGGCTTTGGTTCAGTTTCCAGCCATTTTCGAAGCATGCGTCACCTAAACAACCCACTTTCAAAGTGGCTGGAAAGCTCTGTATTTTGCCTGTCTGTTTCATCTCAATGTTATCAGTAAGATCGGAAAGAAAAGGGAGAAGAATAGTATATTCTGAGGTAGTTCTGAGTCACCTCAGCGCAAAAAGTAGAAAGATATTAGGAAAAAGAAGGGGAGATTAAAAAAAAAATCAGGATGAAGAGCGAGCACCAACTACTACAAACAAGACAACAATAAGCAAATAGCAACAAAAGGAGGAACATAAGGATGAGCATAAAGCAATAATCACAGATGAAGGAGAAGCACTTTACGAGTTGCAATAAAAGCATGAGTTTTCATTTTTCATGGGTTTTTGTAGAAAAAGCATAGGGCATCTTACTGAATAAAGCAGTAAAATTCCAATCACAGATTACTGCTCCATTCTTTACTCAGCAAAAGTGCACAACAATGACATTTTGTCCAGCATATCATTTCAAAACAATAGAAGCAACACAAAAGTGGAAATGGCTTTGATAAATTATAGATGAAAAACCTGCTTTATTTAGAGTTTGGATCCAATTTGAGGAGATCTGTATGCATGGGTACAGTCAGGTGATATTTATGCAGTGTGTGTCTAGTAAAAATTCTGCCTGAAACATGTGGCATTAGTAAGCTCTCAGTACTACACTGACATAATTTAAAAAATTTCTGATCAAAGGTAGAAAATGCCAAGGATTCTTATATCATCTTTTAAAACTGGTTTTAGCTTCATGTATCTACCCTGAGATACGCTGAGCTCAATTTACCTTCTCAGTACATACACAAGAAATCTAAAGTATTCCAGGTAGCATGGATGTGATCTGGAAGCAGAAGTAATGCAAACAAGCAGCATGTGCTTTGAATGCTCCTAGCATCCCTTACACACACACACACACACACACACACACACACACATCTGCTGCTGAAAATAAAGAAGTTGCCCAATACCTTGCAGGAAATCTCTGACAGATTGCAACATCTCCATGGCTGCCTGTTCATTTCTGGGCATAACTCAAAATGCTGCTTAGGACCAAGAATGTTGTATGCAAAATTGTATCTGGGTATGGAGTAAAATATATATAATATATATATATAGGAAAGAGATGTGCAGAATATGATGACCAACACAGCATATTGGAACAGTGTTCAGATTTGCATAATATTTTCATGTGAACCTTTGGCAGGGGAAGTTACAAAGTGATAAAGAAATGCACAGAATGCACCCAAGACTGGAAAACAGAAACAGAGAGAAACTAAACTTTACAAGTTTGTCCTCCCAAGAATTCACAAAACAATATCTTGGAAATCTAAAACTTATCCCCTCTTTGTCTTTAACTGTTTTTGCTCCCATTAAAGTTACCCTACAATCAAGTGATGCTAAGATATTTTTTAAAATCCTCCATCTTTAAATGGAACTATAAAGGTAGCATTGATAGCATTTACAAGTGACACAATTCAGAATAAAAGCTTGCCATGTACTAGTTGTAAAAAGTGAAGTGGGAGGGGGATTTTTAAGCATGGTCAAGGTCATTGCCTGTGTTAATGGAACTCCAGAGATAAAGCCTTCCCCCTTTACATCACTATTGCTTCACCAAGAGTTAATAGAGGACATGACTAAAGGCAAAATATGATCCACAGCTTTTCTTCTCAGTGTGAAATATATTGAGATTGCTGGCAACCACAAGAGTAATGGCTGGGGTACATTCTCTGCTGTCCAGAAGGCTGTCAAAGTCATTCTAGTCAAAAGTACAGGAATAACAGACTTCCATATGTCCTTCAAACAATTTAATAGTACAATCTCTTTTTTAAAAAAACAGATCCAATTATTGTTGTTTTCATACATCCACTGTAGGCTGAAATCCTGCTGTGTTACTCAGCCTTATTTGTCGCCCCCCCCCCCCCCCGCCATTGTATTCACATTCTGCTTTTCCTCCACTGAGCTCAAGTGCCTGGCTTTCATCCTTCCCAATTTATCTTCCTAAGACCTCTGTTAGGTAGACCAGCTGAGAGACTGACAGGCTAAAGTCACACATTGTGTATTATGGCTCAGTGAGGGCTAGAACAGAATTTCCTAGGTTAATTGTCGAACCACTACATCACCCTGACTAACCATGAACTGTTCATGCAAGTCCAGAAACTCTCTCCTACAGAAATGTCTCTTTATGTTTCCCTTTGAAAATATGGCTCTATTCATTTGAACTAACATTCATGGTTGAGAAATGGTGTTCCAGTAACAGCATGTTAACAAATGGAATCTACTTGAAGAATGTAAGAGAATATAGGTGTTGTAGTGCAGTTTACTGCACTGCACTGAGCAGGGAGGTGGAGGATGGGGGGCTTGGAGATGTCTCATTGCAGGAGTCGGACACTGCTTAATGGGTTAAACTTGGCCACAACTTTAATGCTTATATATAGGTGATGTGTACAGTGTAACAGGTTGACCAATGATGTGGTGGCATAATCACAATAGAAGGGGTATATACAATAGCTTATCCCAACAAGCATAAATTATTCCAGTGATAATAATAATTAATCATAATCTGGTCCATAAATTAATCATAGCAGTGCCATAACTCAATCACGTTGAGATCACAAATCATTTGTGACAGGTGATAATAAATAAATCATAATGGCCATAAATCATTTGAAGTACCCCTTCATAAATCATTTGCTATCCCATGGAGGGGTAACTAACCTGAATCTGCACACTCCTAACAACAACCAGTTGTGACAGTGCACAGCAAGAATCTTAACAAAGGTGGCATCGTAATGACTAGAAAGCCTGGGAAACCTACTCTGTCTAGGGATTAATGACTAACATACCCCAAGCATCCTCCCTCCCACCCAGCTGGCAGTAGGGGATAAACATATACAATCCAAGGCAAATAAAACATGAAAACAATCCATATAACACAATCCAGTAATACAAGTAACAGATACGACTATTCTCCACAACCTCCAGGAAGGGCAACTAGCCCATGCTCCAATAACATGGGAAAATTCCATCCCATGGAATGCGACCAGCTGAAGCCTGGAGATGCAGCTCATAAACATTTGGTATGTGGGATGGGTTACTCGGCTGCTGGGGACTGGAATGGCTGCAGCCACATGCATCTGGCCTTGAAAGGACCACCACTCCCCCGGCCCAGTCTTGCGATGCTGGCCAGCATTGCAAGCCTCAGATGGTTCCTCTCTGCTGCTGCATGGAGAGAAGCAAACAGCAGGTGCCACCTCCCAGGCACTTGCTGCAACAGTGGCCCCTCCATAGTTGGGGCAGGCCTTCACAGGGTTTTCATGAGTCGATATTGACTCAAAGGCAGCTAACAACAACAAAGTGCAGTTTCAAGGTGGGGGGTGCATTTCAAATAGATAGATGACTTTCCTGTGAGAGCTGTCTCCTGCAGATCCATCAGTGCAGAAGGCTTTTCAGATTCCTTTCCCCATATAGTATGTTCAGGACAAACAATGCTGAACATATTTCCTCCTTCACTCATGGCTGACCAAGGGCATTTTACTGGCTGAGACAGTGTAACAAATACCCAGCCACCCCCACATCCAAGTGCAGGTTCATCATTAGCAAAGGCTGCCAACTTATTTTGTCACAGGAGGGAAGAAATCCAACAAACAACACTCCCCATCTCTAGCAGTAAAAAACACAAAATTAGAAAATTAAAAATTAGCTGTCCTTTCATAACACTACAGATCTGCTTGAGGAAGCAACCTCAGTCTGCCTCATGGAAGGGCTGCCCCAATATCAGTAACTGATAACAGAGATTAGGCAGCTTGACACTGCCCTCGTGTACACACACACACACACACACACACAGACATCATTTTCTTTTCTCTTTTAATGAAATTCTAATTAAGAATTTGGCAACGAATACCCAGCAGAAGGCAGGGAGTCAGCTAAGCCATGTTGAAGGAAATAGGCAGAGGCAGGAAGAAGAAGATAGCCATACCAAGTGGGACAAAAAGGAGGAATCCAAATTTTTGATGTGACATCTAGTTGAACAGTTAGAAAAGTAAAAAGAAAGATCTGTGGAGGACAGAGTTTAGAGAAGTCCTGCTGGCGACAGCAAACATTTCAAGTTGGCCAGCAGCTGTGTGGTTTTAAGTCAGCAAGTGAAATTCAGCTATTGGTCTCAAAATACAGTAGCTATAATAAATACTTATTATAAAAATATAATAATTAAAATGTAATAAATAAGAATAAGTGATCTGCAAGCATTTATTGATCAGTTCAAATGCTGGATGCAGAAGCTATCTAGGATGCCAGACAGAGGCAAATGGGATGAGCAAGAGTCAACCAGGATAGTGAATTATATACTGGAGTGTGTTGTCGTTTGTTCTGCCGCAGCCAGAGAGAGTTTCTTTAAAAGCTATTAAACTGGCTAACAATGAAAGAGCAATGGAGTATTGGTCAGGTGCTAACCTTATGTTACCCCAAATTACCTCCTGCAGGCTTGTACTTCTCGCTATCTTTGCTACTAGAATGATTTATCGTTTTAATAAATATGCTCTATGTTATTTTCTCCTAAATTTGAAGACTTGTGACTTTCCATTAAAAGGCTTGGAGTTACCTGAAAGCAGTAATGCAGGCTCATTTTGTTCAGTGGGATTTTATGGGCTACATGTTTATTGAAATGGTTATTTTTAGTGAGTTTCCTTGGCTTTTTGATTTCATTCAGAACCCATTTTCCAAATCGCAATTTTGTGCACAATTTGTCCCTCAAACTCAGTCATTACTACAATAGTCAAAGCCAAATCCTAACTGCCAAAATGGAAACCTTATGATGTTTTGTTGAAGATGTTCTGACCAGTGTGATGTAAAGAGTAAGAGGCTAATAAGCATAATCCAGATATTCTTCATTTGACAACATCTGTTCCTAGGAAGATGACACAATCAGAAACATCTAACAAATAGAAACACTTCCAGTGTTGCAAAATGTTAAATATTTGTTGGCTTGTATATCTTACTCATCATTCATTCACCTGCCCCATGAAAATACTAAAGACTTTGAAATATCCTTCTTAGGTCATTGAGTATTGATTCACATGTGGCTGACCAAGAAAGTCAGAAAACTACAATACATTTTAGCATTGAAGTTCAAACAGTTCTGTTTGTGCAGACTGACTCCCTGAAAGAAAATACAGTCTTATTGCATGGTTTATAAAATGAAGAGCCCATAACCTTTTCCTGGATAGAGAGTTAAAGGTTTAAACAAACATGTGACTGAGGCAATTTGTGTGCATATGGGACTCAAGGATAGGATGGTGTTCCATCTTGGAAGAAAGGCAGGATATAAATTCAATAAACAAACAAATAAAAATATTCCAAGTCCAGCCCACCTCTGTGATAGCAATGGTTTAGCCTAAACTAGGGGATCCTACATGCATACTGTAAGTGGGATAGTGAACCACAGCAGTCATCCATCTTCTCAGTGGGATAGGCTTTCCTGGGATGTGGGACTTCAGAGTCAATCAAGGCTTGCTTTGCTGGCATGAGATGAGTTATGTCAGCAGATGAAGACAGGAAGGATCCCTGTCTGGTGCACCTGGGGAGCTTAATGCCATCCCACCTTGGCATGTTGCTTCATGCAGCCTGCAATCTTGAGTATCCTTGATATTGATGCATAAGTATTTCTGGGGGGAAAGGTCAAGGTAAAGATTTTCCCTTGACAAGGTTGACAAGTTGTGTCCTACCATAGGGGGTGGTGCTCATTTCTGTTACTAAGACAAAGAGCCAGCATTGACAAAGACAACTCTGGGCCTTTACAGACTTCCAAAAGCAAGTGGCTTGGGGGCATGCGTCATCTAAACGACACACCCGCAAGCCACCAGAAAGCTGCCACAAAGGGGCCATCTGTTTCACCCCTAAGTTGTGTAGAGCTATTATAGGTCATGACCAGCACTTTGATTTGTGCCTGGAAACAAACTTTCAACAAGGGAACTATATGCTCCTTATAACCGATTTAGCCCTATCTCTAGCAGGGAGGAAACTATGCAGCTGAAAAAAAATAATAATATAAAGAATGACAATGGTAATGTTTGAAGAGAAAGCAAAAATCATCCACAGATAGCATCCTTTGTTTTGTAAGGGGATGTTGTACAGTACTTAGAGATCATCATCTCTCTTGTGATGTACCACCCCTCAGATAAAACAGGGCCTCAATAGGTGATGAATCTACAGGGAAAAGCAAATTTCCTAAAGAATCAACAAACTTAGAGCTGCCATTTCATAGCATCCAAATTAACACTTTTCCTAGAGATTGTTCAATTTTGTCTCTTTCTGGCCTGTGGCACTTTTGCATGTTTTCAGTGCATAATTCTGTTTCGATTCCTCATTAATTCAAGGCTTTAAAAATAATTATAAAATACATATTGTAACGTGCATTTAAATGCTCCTGTGCACCAAAGAAAACATTTAAATGCATATTTCATATGTTTAAGAGGCTGAGAACTGCGTCACAAGGTTAGAAGAAACAGAAAATCCAGTGGATAACTAAAATTGTGATCCAGTCATTAATGGATACCTAGATCAGATTAATTCCTGTAGAAATTTGTAAATACAGAATTCTTCAAGGATCTTTGACTTTCCCTGTGAGTGACATTATTCATGTATGCATTCATTGTTCTTTATAATAAGTTACTTCCATATCCTGGGGTTGCTCTGGGGAGCCTCCTGGGTATCATCTGCAACACGAATAGGGGTGATTCCTCCAGAAATGTGACATTTGAGGAACCAGCAGAATTGGACCCCCACAGGGCTACCAGGAGAGTGGTTTTGCTTGGGGAAAATGCTTGCATTCCCCGTGTAGCATGGTTGTCTTCATTAATTATCCAGATTCAGGGAATGAGGTGGAGGTTTAGGAAAGATAGAGGCATGAAATGTCAAAGGCCAGGTGGATTCTCTACTGCACTCCTAGTATTTCAGATAAATTTCCTGAAGCATCAGTCCCGTGACCAGCAGGCATAGAAATGCAACAAGTAAGACATTAATATTTGATGTACAGGGCTCCTACTTCAAGCCTGTAGCCCCAGGTATCATGTCTCTGGCTCTTTCTGGGTAAAGAATGGAAGAATATTAACTCTGGAAGATTAAATGGAAAGTCTCTACCTCTGTTTCCTCATAGTTTTGTTTAATTTGAACAGAATACCAAATTAGATAGGATGCCATGAGTTAGTCTTTTCTAGTAGGCCAGTATGTTTACGGATATTGTGCCAGCTATATATTCTAGACATGTTGCAAGATGTTTTTGAGAACCTTCAAAGTTTTTTTTTTAAGATACAGAAGGTTATGAGTTACTGTTTTATAACAGTCTGGGAAATGATACAAACCCTAGCTTTGATGGAAGTTCCCCACCATCACCACTGAAGCACCTGATTACAAATTTTCTACACAGAAACTTGGCTGTGAACACTCATAGATTAAACAAGACAGCTCTGTTTCTTGTTTTACTTCATCTTTGCTGTTTTGGCTCCTGGGGCCATCAGCCGCACAATCCCAAAGATTTAGTGGAGAAGCAAAAAATTGAAGCACAGGAAGAATCTCAAGAAGATGCCTCAAGATGCAAGCCAGAGGAAAAGGGAAGGGAAAATACGGTGTGAACTCTGGACAAAATTGCAAATGATCACAATAGCATTGTACCCTGTGAGATCAAATCCTGTTAATTGTTTTGAGATATGTTTGTATGAGGCTGATGCTGTACCCACTTAAACACTTTCATAGTAGCTTTTCTATGGATTATAGGTAAGCTAAATGCTCATCCGATGCTACTCTGATATTAACAGCAACCTTAAGGCTTAGGAGTTATAACAAACAAGTGGAATTTTCTGATTTAATATAGTATGAAGCTTGGTATATATGATGTATTAATGCTTTAAAATCCACAGAAAGCCTTTAGGAAAACCATACCTTGCCTCCAGAAAGATCCAGCTATGATGTTTCTGGATGTCCAATGTCCTGATGTCCAGGATATATGTTTCATTTCCATAGGCTATTGTTATCTTAAAGGAAGACGATAATTTCCATGTAAGATGAAATAAAGTGGTCCTTTATTTATCGCCTGCTTTTTTGTTAAAAAGAAAGAGAGAGGGAAAACTTACAAGGTGGCTGATAAGAAGTTAAAGAACAGATAATAAAATTGACAACTCATTAAAATAATCATAAAAATCACAACAGCAACAGCAATAGTAGCAGCAGCAGCTAAATTAAAAGCAAATACAGAAAACTGGAGAAGGTACACAGAGCAATAAGAATGGAAGGATCATTTGTTCTAGAATATTCAAACAAAAATCCACCAAACAGTGATATTTATTGGCCAACCAAAATACACAATATAGTTGTTGCAGGCTTTCTAAGCTCCACAGGCTTCTTCATCAGGTAGAAAGTTCTGCAATTTTCAGTTTGCACACTGAAAGCAGGGCAGTTTTTGGAAAACTGCAAAGTTTTCTGGGCAAACTGTGCAGCTTTCATAGAAGAGCTGTGCCGTTTCCCTTCATTGTGGTGAGAGGGAAATCTCAAGTATCCTGAAACTATGAGATAAAAACAAACACCTGTTTCATTGTTCTTGACATCTGTCAAAAATTGGAAAAGAATACAGATTTACCATCTCTAGCATATACTGGATTAAAGTTACAGGAGCCCCCTCCTACTTTCAACCTGGCAATTGTAACAGATCTGGAAATGTCACACTCTTTGTCAGTCCATATTAATTGGGGGAATGGGAGTAAAATCATGGAGGAATATTTTTCCTTAGTAGCATCAGCTGTCAATGAAAAATTTACAGATGTTTTCAAGAGAAAGCAGGGGTGTTTTGTCTGCTTTTTGATTCTGATTCACATGTGCACAATATTATCAATCTATTCTAATCAGACAAAAGGTTTAATTAGTGTTTTTCACACTCAGATATGTTGAGAAGGTTGTTAATCTATCAAAAAGATGTGGTACATTCAATTAAGGCTCCAATAAATGACAGACACAGTTGGTTTGCAGCAAGAGCATTGGTGTGCATCCAAATCATGTCCCTCTGTTTGCATTTGATCTTGCAGATGAGATTATCAACATAAGCAAGTTTAGAGAAATGTGATGCCTATAAATATTTCAGAATTCAAGGCTCTTCTAGCAGCTTAGCTCATATAGTGGGAGTACTAACTGAAGGGAATATTCCACATACAGCTAAATGGTGAAAATAAGTACTTAATAAAATGCATAAAGGAGAATGGTAATGGACTAGCTTGCACCTTTATTTTGAACATATATGTGGACATGAAGGGCAGCATCTAAAAAGCAGTTCACCAAGTGGCCAACATATAGGTATCGATCAGCAAATCAATTCTAACATTGTGAGAGGTTCAAAACATAGTTACAATACTGAGTCATTTTAATTCTTACCGCATTTTCTTTTATTATGTACTGTAACTCTTTAGATTGTTGTGGCTATAAAACTCGCTTTCACATTAGAAAGATGTTCAGCAGCATTGCTCAGTGATCCAGGGATAACTTTGATTCCTTATTTTATTCCCCATTACCTCGCAGAATATGGAAACTGTCATGGGGCAGTGGGGTGGTTACCCATGGAGTTTCCTCCTTGTTGTTTTGACTCTAAAAACAGGTGTAGAAAAAGAAGAAGAAAACTACTGACCAGAGATAATGGGGGGAATGGTGCATATGTTATGGGCAGCTGTGCCTTCATTTAACTTTTTTCAGTTCTTTTCAAAACTGTTGTCTGACTAAGTCAGACCATTGTATATTCCAAGGCTGGCCAACTATAAAGCAAAGTGAGGCAGCCACCTCGAGCAGCAGATCTCGAAGGAGGAAGGAAGGAAGGAGTAGCCATGAGGTGTTGGAAGTGACAGCTAGAATATTATGCAGCCTGCCCTTGAGCCACCTTGTAGTCTTCTGGTCCAGTGGATGACAATGTACAGTTGTTCCTCGTTGTCTCTATGCCTCACACAAATGGGTCTTGCGGTATTTTGTGTGAAGGCACAGATGACCAGTTGAAGAAACACAGTTATCTGTTGTTTCCAATACTTTAGTAAGATTGAGCTGTCACTGAGAGCAGCTTCTGTATGCAGAATTTATTGCACATGCAGGCTCATGTATATAGTGCAAAGCATTATATCCCATCCTTCATCTGCTTATAAGCCATTCAGGGAAAAGAGAAGAGGCTTGCCATTTTATGCTTTGCTCTGGGCGGCATAATGTCTTGGTCTAGAGAGACTGACTGGTAGTGGCTACCAAAGATCTCAGGAAAGATGTTTCCCATCAGTCGCTGCCTTTTCTTTTTAAATTAGGGACTCTCAGTCATGTTCAGACCACATTGCATAATATATATTAGCTGCTGCCATACTATAGAATTAATGCAGTTTGACACTGCTTTTAACTCTCATGGCTCCATCCTGTGGAATCCTAGGATTTTAAATTTGTTGTGGTCCCAGAGCTCTCTGACAAAGAAGGCTAAATATCTCACAAAATTACAAATCCCAGAATCCCATCACATTGAGCCATGGCATTTAAAGCGGCGTCAAATCTGGCTAGAGATGGTTTTATTATGCTGTTGCTTGATGGTCCTGCTATTCTGACATCCTTTTGGTTGCTTTTTATTAAGCATATTTGTTGCCAAGGCCCAGGTTTCTTGTTTTCTGGTGGATTTCATTATATTACTCCTCATGTCTATATATTTTTTTTAAAAAAAAAGCTAGCTGGAAGATTAAATTGCAGAACTATTGAAATGAATACATCTAATTTCGTAGTCTTAACCTCACCCAAATGAGCATGTACTATGGATTGAGTGTATGCTTCAGCAAGCGAGGGTCTATTACTTTCTTGTTCCTTAATAGGTTTTCTCCCCTCTCGATCCTATTTAAAAAATGGCTTTCATCACTTGATACCCTGTGTGTGCTGCCTTGCACTGTTGTGATGGGAAAGATGCGAAAGAAAATTGCAAAACTGAACACGTGTTAAACAGCCTGCTATTGTAGTAATCATTGCTGTTTTTTAAAAAACCACAACAAAATGTTGTGCCTCCGTTATCCATTCCTGCTATCAGTAACACTAACTATCATTAAGCACTAACAGAAGCAGTGACTTTTTCTTATGAATGATGGCATCTTTTAAAGTAGGAAAATTGTGACAGGAAGAGGATGTGACTGCATGACTAGAATCATGTCTAGGGTACAAATACAACATGCTGGATCTGGTGAGTATTGTCTCTTTAGTGCAGGGAAGGCCAAAGTTTGGGCAGCTCCATGAGCAGCTATTTATACATACAAACAAACAAAATGCCATCACTTTACTTCTTAGGGCCAGGAGAGGTCTTTTAAAAAAACCAAAAAACAACAACAAAAAACTAGGAAGTAAGGCAGTTGTCTACATTCAGGTTACTTCCTAGTTTTAAAAAGGCTTTTGCTAGGTTTAAAACAGCCAAAGGGAGCCTGATAATATGCCCCTGTATCCATTAACATGGGTGGGTAAGGTAATTTTTAATGGAAAAAAAAAAAGATTAAAAATGGAATTGGGGCATGTTGTGCTGCACTCCCTGGAGGTCCCATGGATGACCAAGCAGTCACCCAACGTCTTGTAGTTGCCCACAGACACTTCAGCATTTCATAGATGAAAACTGGGCCATGTGGGGTCAAGCAACATCAGATGGTGGTCAAGATGGCAAAAGTTATTAATGCCAAAACACACACAAATTTGAATAGGCTGCAGCAAGTTAGCCTTTGTCAGAGCCTACAGGGAAGGGCAAGATTCTGCTCCTGGCTCTCCTATCCACACTGCAGAGTTAAGTACAGTTTGTCCCTCCTCATTCATGGACTTTGAGTCCGTGGTCTCGCTCTTTATGGAAGGGACAAGCGGCTATAGGTAATGCACACAGACCCGTGCATGCGCCATTATTTTCAATGGGGCTTGAATATTTGTGAGTCGCCATTTTTCAGAGGGGCAACTGTAAATGCAAACTACTTTTTAAACTTTGAACTCAGTTTGGAGCAATGGAAGTAAGCTGAGGACAAAGGGGAAAGGAGAATAGAGAAGGCAGGGCAGTTGAATAGTCATTGGAAAAGGATGATAACCAAGGATTAATTGGAACTGTTCATGCCAAACTGGGACAGCTGGAGTGTATGTGTCCACCCATGTTCTAGTGACCTAACCTTTTTCTCAAGGGGCCTTTGCTTAAATACAAAACTAACTAGACTTGGGATTTTCTGTCCACAAACAGTTGTTCAAAATATTCAGGAATGTACAAACAGATTTCTTTCACAAAACACTTCAAGAATATTTCTCTGTTTCTACTTGGTTTTCTGTAAATCTCATTAAAATGTGGCCAGACCTTTGCCTGATATTTTGTAAATTATTGTATTAACCTTTTTATGTAAAGCACAACCTTTTTGACCCAAGCAAGAGACTAAATCTTAGATATGGTTTCTGCATACATCATAGTGTTTTTAGTCAAATACAATTTATAATAAAAATAATTTTATCGCTTGTGTGACTGCGAGAAAACTACAGGACCCTACGGTGTGCAATAAATGTTCCCTAGTTATATTTCTTCTATGAGATACTCAAATGGCTCATAGATTTATTGACCTCTTATTCTTGTGAAAGATGGAAAGTCTGGGGGGGGGGGAAATAAACAGTCTCAATAGTTGTTGCTTTTACTATCAGTTTGCATATTTTATTTTCTTATTCTCAGAGTACATTTAAAATATCCATCATATATAAAAACTCAGAACTCTGCTGGTTTATTGTATACACACATACAGAGAGAGAGAGGATTCTAAGGTGTTTAGCTAAATGAATATTTTGTTCTAGTGTGATTTGAGTATAATGTTAAAATACTGTTTTATCTTTTGTTACAGAACACCTCTTTTATCATTTTATCTGTGATATTGCATAGGTTCAGATGAGTGAAACTGCAAGTGCAGAGGTGCTGTATGCATATCCAAATCCTCATTAATGGACCATAAATCGACATGGCCCAGGGAAATTTTAAATGAGAGGTTACTATGTAGCTTTCCATTACCATGGTGATATTATAGCCTGTGTGGATTTGGAAATGCTGTGTTCCAAACCCTGTAATACAAGGTCAATTTACCTAATTTAGTGACATGGAAAAGGTGGATGTGGGTGACGAAATAAGATGAGGCAGAGTGAGGCCAGGTGAAAGTGACAAGTAATCTAGCAATTCACTTTACTTTAATTATTTGTTTCTTTTTATAAAAGTGACTTACTAAAAGGAGAAAGAGAGACAGCTATGGTATTTCATAGTAGTTGTAATGGGAAGAACTGGGAACTGTCAAAACAGACATCCCCAGGTCATTTTTTAAAAATTAGGTTTTAAACTCTGAGGTTGGGAAAGGCTTTGAAGCAGTTATACAGGAGACTTTCTGGAATACTTTTGGATAGGATTGCTAGGTTCAAATCCACAAGGAAGCTCCTGCACTCTTTTGAGAGTTTTAGGGAAGGGAGACTTTTCATTAGGTACAACTTCTCCCATTATGATATGGAATCACACCTTCTATCAATCTTTTAAAACTAAATATCCTTTTTGAAGGCTGGAATATCAAATGAAGGCACCAGACAAAGTGATAAATATAAGTTCTATTCAGAGCTTCCCACCATCACCTTTTCTCTTCAACTCATCATGTATGAGATGGTTGGAGACATGAAATTGCACATCAGTAAAATTTGCCTATGAAGAATAATTTCTGTTACATTTATGTTTGATCAAGGAGAGGTCTTGGTAAGTGATTCATCCTGTTTGTCCCTGTTCTTGCTTTTGAGGCAGGGCTTAGATAGCTATTAACTGAGTAGTAGTAGGATGCTATTTGAGTCCTAAAGTATTACCTTACCGATACTCATTTTGGGTGGCTTCAGCATATTATTATATTCAGTGGCCTAAGGAGCTCAGTGGTCTGAAGTGCAGGATCTTGTAAAGTAATCATTGATATGAAGTTAGAGATATTAATCTTGGTTATTATCAGAGCTGCACTGAAGGGTATGAAGTGAATTTTGATTGTACCTTGTGTTGAAGTGCCAGAAATTTTCTAGAGTTAAGATGAATTACTAAACCTTTGTTTTTATTTAGTTTGGTGTGGATTGCCATTCCTTCTGTAACATGGACCTTGTACTACTTGCTTGATTTATCTTAAAATTATATCTGTTGACCTGTGGATAATTAGTGACTAGTCTTACCTTGCAGGTTTCTTTCTAGCTTTATGGTAGATTAACAATATCTATCCTCTCACTTGTAACATTGACATCTTCTACTGAGATCCCACTGATTGACCAATTGATAATCCTAAATGAATACAACAGCCTTCTCTCCAGTTTTTAAATTCTTTATTTCACTTTACTTTTGAAATGTTTCCTGTGGCATAATATCCAGCAGTATGAAGGTATGCAAAGGTATGTGTTTTTTAAATCCTCTTAATAGCTAATCCTAATTGATGTGCTACTGACATCTCCTGCCAACTAACTTACACATAATTATTTATCTTCCTACAGCTGTTCTTGCTTTTACATTTGTAATCTGTGTTTGTTCTGAGATGCTTAGAGCAGACTACAGAGAGCTGTTAACTCAGTTCCCATTCAGTCACCACCCAAGAACAGCGTTGTTGTGGTAGCAACTACCTTTTGCAAGGAACTTTGATCTGACATCTGCTGAACTCTTGAAAGGCATGTCTTTAATCTCTTCAGATTAGGCTTGCCCTTGCTACACATAGGCTTGCCCTTGCTACACTTTGTCAAAAACAGCAACAACAAAATAGATAAGGAGATGAAATAGGTATGTATCCAGGTTAAAAATTATAGGGCTGTAGATATGCAACGTTATTATGAATCAGTGTACTTTAAGAGAATTGCCCGTAAAGGATAGAATAGTGAGCACAGGGGACACCTTGTTTACCCCTTAGGTGCATTTATTATTATTATTCACACCAGGGCAGTTACAATGCATAAAATGCTTTATAGCACTACAACATCAGTAGGCATTTACTTGTCTTTAAAAGCCATTTGAAGTACTTGCTTTTTCTAAAGCGTCTCCCAAGGTGGTTTTGAGTAAAGTGTTTTGGGGGTTTGTTTTGCTTTGTTTAAATACAAAGCTTTGTATATTTAGTGTGGCTCTTGAGTGCACCTGAAATAGACATCCTGGAGGACGAACAATCCTAGTAGACCTGTGCATCACACACTCAACAATGTTCTGTGGCAGTAAGAAGATGACTGGTAGCTGAAGGTGCCCTTTGTGGATACTTGTGCAGGTTTTCTCTTTCCCTCCCTTTGTGTGAAGAAGCAGTGCACTTGTAATACATTTGTATTACAACAATCTAGTTCAGATGTATCTGAGAGGCTTTCTCAGCAGAGTAATTTTGAGTTTGTCTCCCCCCCCCCCCCCCCCCCGTGGATTGGCAAGGCACTGAAAAGTGGATGCCAAGCACTGAGGAGGGAACGTGGGTGCTCCCTTCCTTAACTAAATCTCTCAGTCTCTATATATCCCACCCCTTAACCTTAACTCATTACTTTTAGGCTGTGATTTCAATTAAGCCTCATCTGGCTCTTCCTTCTCACATTCTTGTCTCCTTTCCATCTCTTCTTAATGTAATTAGTGTCCAAGACAGCTCATCTGCTGCAGTTAATGCTTTGAATTAATCCCCTTTCCCCCCTCTCCTTCCCTCTATCTCCTTATGTTGATTTGGCTTGTGGTCCATTTTCTAAATTCTCTAAAGGCTTTCCAGTGTGTTCAGGAAGATTTTATGATGTTTCCTCTGACTAACTTCATAAGAAAAGAGGGCATTAAAGGGACAGTATGTGTAGGCATAGATAAGAGGTGATGGTCTAGCAAAGTAGGAGGAAAAGGGAAAGCAAGCTCCTCAGTGTACAAAAACCTGAGTTGCATAAGCAGAAAAATTATCTTCCATCTAAAATAAAAGGTTTTCATTTATTTCATATCAGCAACCTAATTTCTTCTGCTATTTATAAAAGCTTTAAAAAAAAAACAACCAACATCCAGCAAACTCTAAGGCAAAGCTCATGCCTAGCAACATCATCCAAGAATAATTTCACAATGATTTTTAGCTGTGCATTTGTGGTAGACAAATTGACATGATAAAATGTTACTGCTCCAAAGGAGCTATTATTTTCTATTGGGTAATTAAAAGCTAAATAGAATGTTAAGAATCAATTCATGCAACTTCTGGGCGGTTTGTTTGTTTGTTTGCTTGTTTTAACTTTTACAGCTTGGAGCCACTTAGGATTGCTTTTTTGTCATTTCAAATGAGGTTATCATGAAATGTAATTCTACACTAGTATTTTGACAAACAAGCTGCAAGGGAATGCTTGCATAATTTTCATGTTTCTTTATGTCCATTTCCCATTCACCAGTGACATTGCTATAATGGGATCTCCACTGGTCTAGGAATGGTGAAATATAAGACATGACCCACATGATTTTCTTGTCACATCAACATCCCTAGAAAAAGCAAATCAATCTAGGCTGGGCTGTAATAGTACTAGAAAGAGAGCACTGATATGATGATGTTTTAAAATGGTATTAGCAAGTAATAAACCAACAGAGAACATGGTGGTTCCATCTCACAGGCTAGTCTTCAGACCTTCATTCATCAAGAATTCCTTAGGAGCAAATCTTCCTAATATTTAATTTGAAATTGAACAAAGAGTGAACAAAGTCCAGTCCTATGTACTGTGTCTCTACCAAATATCCCAGGTTCCTCCTCTACATCTTTTTTCAAAGAAGTGAAATGTATTTGCATGTCATAATTCTGTTTCAAAAGATTTGGGATTGGATTTTCAAAAGATTAGTTTTACAAAGTGTTGGGTTGCACAAGACCTAAATTTTAGAGAGCAGGTGAGTGGTTTGCACAAATGTGCAAGTAACAGATGTAAAAGATGGAAGAAGAATGGTAAGGTATTCTGGATCTCTGTTAGGTCCACTTCTAGTTTATTTAACTTAATTGGCATTTTTAATGTTGCCTTTTATTTTTCAAGAAGAAATAGAAACTGACTAATCAAGGCCATTGTTTTAATTATGTGAAACATAACTTTAAAGCAATGCTAGCTCAGAGTGCAGAGCTCAATTCTGCCCTTTTGTGGCAGGCATAAAATAGAAACACCAAGGCCTCATTCTCACTTAAATTTAAACCAGTTTGCAATTTGCCTTCAATCCATGTTGGTGAATCGATTCCAAAAGCTCTGTTGTTCCCACTATGAAAGCAGATCTTTTTATTATTCCCTTGTAATCACTTTTTTTTTTGCATGATTGTCATTTCCACTAGTTTGTGCCACTTCAAAATGCATATCAGTCATCTACACGTCATCAGTGATGCAATGGCAAGACAGTGAGGATGGAGCCAGAGTGGGTGACTTTAGCTGGCTGCTCAAAAATAAATAAATAAATATAATAATAATAATAATAATAATAATAATAATAATAATAATAATAATTTATATCCCGCCCCTCTGCAGAGCAATCGGGGAGGCTTACACCATTTCCCCTTTGAGCAGTCCAGTTTGGGAACTAATTTTTTTTAATAAAAAGTGATAGAAGATTCAGTCCATTGGTTTTGCAACTACTTGTCTTGCTGAATTGCTGTCGTTCCCAATTGCCCAGCGAGCCAGCAAGTAGTTGCAAAGACAACAGATCACATATTCACTCAATTTTTAAAATAAAAATTATATATCTATCATGCTCCCATAGGTCACAGAAGCACAAAGGCAGCACGGGGGGGGGGGGGGGGGGGGAATGGCAGATCTCCCAAAAACTCAGTTGGGATGGTAAACACCCCTCTGCCATTAGTCCTTCCCCTCCAGTATGACCCAGTTCAGATCCATCATTCCCACTTGTTGAATACACTTTGGAATTGATTCTTTTCAAAAGAACCACCAAAGAACTAGTGTCAGGAAACGGTGAGGTTTTTGCATTTGCTTCACTTCATCATGATTGCAGCTGAGCTCAATAGGATCGGAACTGGTTTCAAGTGGGAATGACAGTCATATAACCCAGTCTGCAATTCTCTTTAAATCATAGTGGGAACGAGGCCCAAATGTCACTGCCCTGAACATAATGTGCTTGCTCTCTCTGCTACCACCATGTCTTTATTGTGATCTTGTGAACTGCTGTGACTTGAAGGCAGCAGATAGTTAGAGAGCGTACTCAAGGTTGCTGCAAGCTTTCACTGATACTGCAGTTGTAAGACTGCAAAAGAGTAGCTTTGCTCTCTAACATATGGATGGGAGTTATAAGATATACATGTAGACCCTTCAATTGTAGGATGCTAAGGCTGTCTTAATCTTTTATATAAATAGCTTAGCTGGAGGTGTTCATAAACAGTGTTCCAAACAACTCTTAATTGAGCATTTAACATAAAAGATGAGAAGAATGAAAAGTACCATCATTGAGGATTGTTCAGAGAAATGGATTCTTTTTGAAGCAAAACCAAAAGCTTTTAAAACATTAAATTTCCTGCCTTACTTTGGTTTATCTGTTTCTCCGCTGTTTTCCTGTCATATACCACCTGCTCTTTATTTTTTCCTTTCCCCCCCACACTGTGTTGCTTTGCCATGAGACCCTGCAATGTACTTTTCCAAGCTATGTATTAAATAACTCTAAAAGTTAGAATCTCTAAGTGAAGACACAAAAAGTTGTTGATAGAATATGACAGAAAAGAAGCCTTTTATGAAATATTCTTGCTTTTTCTATTCTCTATTTTCTCTTAGTTATCACTTCATTTGTCATTTGACATAAATGTTGAGATAATACTGAACATTTTGTCCTTGTTACAGTCTAAGCCTTTTGTCTGCTGTCCTAACTATACATATCTATATTATCAGAAATAGTAGAGATGTGGAAGGCTAGTCAGATATTGAGTTCCAAGAGCTATGTCACTGCAGGAAGATTCTATAATACCTAAAACTTTCTGATCGAAGCAGTGTTGCCAAGGCTGTACCCACATTACCTTACATGGAATGTCATAAATGGAATGCCAAAAGTCCAGTATTTTGATATGCACTCCACAAATTATACACCAAACGGTGTATTCATTGTGAGCTCAGTTGCTGGTGCCCATTCTTGCACTCCTTTCCTTGTGATGCCTGTTGGTTGGCATCACAATGGTTTAAGGGGGTTGGGGACTTCTGTAGGATCTGTCATCTCCCAGGAGCATAAAACTCTATCAAGAGCCCTCATCTCACAAGACGTGAGCTGGGCTTCAAATGTCTCGGCTAGGGTGGTGTCAGCAGGCAATAAGGTTGCAAGGTTTCCAAATTAGTTTTCTCTATATTGGCCAGCCACAGATTTCTTAACTGGTGGGTAAGATCCATCAAGGACAAGGAATATGTATACGATCATACCTGCTGGACTTACTGCTTAAAACAATAGTCCTGTGGCACTGGAAAGACTAATAATAAGTTTTATTGTCACCACTTCTTAATTGGTAACCCTGCACCTCAAAAATTTGAACTGTCCCGTATGGCTATTTTGAAAACCTGGAAACCCTAGATTGAAGCGTTTTAGCTCAGAAATAGTATTCCTTGCTGATAAGCAGACATATCTTTAGAGATCTCTGAACTGTCACTTGCTAGTCTGACCTTAGCCCATTAACTCAATTGACTCCATTGCCTGGTGTTCAGTATTCCATTTTCTTTTTCATCTAATTGTTTGGACATTTTATCATGTCTACAAGGAACTGTGATAATCCTGTTTTGACTAGTGGTGAATTTTCTCAGGTCACCGTTAGAAATGAACACAGAACAGAGATCTTTAATTCCTTTCCTGTCACTTTTAACCGCATAATTGCATGTGCATATGCAACACTGCAGAGAGAAAGAGCATGGAAAAGGTCATGAGATTCTTCAATATGTTAGAATTTTTTAAAACTTTCACTTTGAATGGTCTGGTAAGTAAGTCACTTTATAATGGAGAAGACAATCAAAAATGCCTGGCTGCACAAACATTCTGATGAGAAAAGAGGGGGTCTATTAAAACTGTTTTCAGAGTAGAAATTGCAGACAGTGATGCAAAAGCAACTTATTCTGTTGCACCCTGTTCGTTGCTCAAGTTGTTATTGGCAGGGGGTTTGGCATTTGATTTTCTGCAGTCATTAAGCAAAGCTATTGCTATTAATAGCCAGCCTCCCCAGGTAAATGTGTTTATTCCTTAAACTGGTCACCTAATAATGGCAGCATACTGTTTTTCTTCACTTTTGTGTTTCTTATCGTGTTAAGAAGGTTTTTCCCAGAGAGCACTAATGAGGCCCTGAGATCTGTGGTTGTAATCTTGATTCTAGCAAGTTTTAAAATGTGTATTTTAAAATATTGTTGATGGTGCTCAAGAAGTCAGGGGAATACAAGAATGTTTCCTAGATGTCATAAGACTGGAGAATCCAGGCATAGTCCAGCCAATATTAGATCAGACATCACTTCTACTCTGACAGATAGAGCAAGGATTACGGCAAATCCAAAGGCTTGTCTGAATGTAAACTAGTATTGCCGATGCCTTAGTCCATTCTGAGCCATCAACCACAATAGATGTGATATAGGTTGCAAAATTTTATTTACTTATTTGTTTATTTAATATTTCACCTTTGCCAATGTAGGACCCAACACAGCTCACAACATAGATGAAAACGAAATGCTCTTAAAACCTGATCACAGCAGTAAAAGAAAGAACAAACACCAATTATATAAACTATCCTGTGAAAAACAGCAGTCATTTAAAACAGTTTTGAAGGACATAAAAGATGAGGATAAAAGTACCGTACATTAGAAGATCCTTCTGTGGCAACCAGTTAATAATCAAAAGTCTGCCTAGACAAAAAGGTGTCTCTCTATCAGCACAAAGAGTGCAGAAGAGGGTTTGGCAAAGCTTTCCATGGGAGAAAGAAAGTTTCAAAGCCTGGGAGCAGCCACAAGAAGGCCCTCTCATGTCTCTCCATTAGATATGCCTCTGATAGTGGTAGGACTGAAAGAAAGACCTCTCCTGAGGATCATAAGTTTGCAGACTCATAGAGAGAAACAGATTTTGAGAGGTTAATCTAAACTGATATTTCCAGTCACCCAGATGTTTGTCTGATATCACGCCCGAGTCCTGTTGGCATATGTCTGTATAGAACTCATCATTTCAGTTGGAAGATTGTTCATTATTTGTGCAGCAAAACTCACAAGTGTTGCTAAATACAACATGAAAAGCAGAATCCTAACTTACAAGATTCTGATGCCTTAAACACATTTGTAGTAGAAAAGCATGGTTAGCACATGTGAAGCCATGCAAGTTTCCCCTTCAATAAGTTAGATGATTACACATGGGCTTTATATATGTAATTTAAATATGTGACTCTAGATGTATCTTTGCATTGCTCTGTATGAGATGGCCAAATTTTTTCTATGTGTTGAACATGCTTAACCCTGATTCATTTCTCAGCTCAGTAAATTATTCTAAGATACAGAGATACATGAGAAACAGATAGAGGAAAACAGGGCTGTTCATTTTCTCTCTCTCTCTCTCTGAGTTTTATGAATTGGTACACAGTTTGGGTGAGATCATAGATTTTCCCCAATTCCACTTTGTAACAGGTTATGAGTGCCAGATGGAATCAAACATGTTTTTTTAGGTCAATGAGGCAGATATTCTCCTTCTCTCTGTTTTTTTTTTTAAATTAAGTCTGTTGAACAGTGATCATATTGTAAATAATGTGGTCAGTAGTTCTGTATCCAGGGTGAGAGCCCATTTAGCTTTCATGGATTAGTTAATGTTTCATTAAGTGCTGAATTATCCTTTTGCTGATGTGGCTGCAAAACAATTTGCTGATACTGCTGTTATACCTTTGCAGCTGATTATGTTGAGTGTGTCTGTTTTTATGAACTGGATACTTAGTCCATCTGCTCATAGCTCTGAGAAACAGCCAGCCTTCAGAATTCAGTCTAAAAGTTTTCTGGGAAAATCATAATGCTGAATTTCAACAGTTCTAATATTTTATCTCTGCAGCCCTGTTGCCAGGTTTGCATTTTCTGTTCTATTAGAGAAGCCTACAGGAGCTTGATAGTTGTTAGTGAAGTGCTTCAGCTGTCTAATACCATTGCTTTAGGGTCGAATTTTAGGTGAGAAATCTTGCATGGATTTATGAAGTGATATTTCCATGTTTCGTTCTTGGTCGGTATTTATAGCAATCTGCATCCATACTTTTTTCCCTCAGGTTTCCAGAAAAGAGTTTGTGTCTATTGCTTTTTCTGTCATCATTATATTTAATTTATACACTCTGCTGTCTGTGATTCCATATGGTACCTGCTGGTTTTGACACCGGTACAAATCCTAGTAGTTGTACAGGCAACACAGAAGACCTTGCATGACATTACATTTCCAACACGTATTTTTAATTTTTTAAAACCCACCATATCATAGAACTAAACATATGCAGCTATCCTTTAAGCAGTGGTTTTTGTATGACAATTTTATTGCCCAGACCTCTATTTGGAGCAAACCTGAAAGCAAGCTAATCAAGCATATATTTCTGCAAATGTTAGCAAAGAATAACATAACAATTAGACATGGATAAAAAGAGAGTCAATGTTCTGGTTGCTGGTTACTCAAATACTCATTTCATCCTTAATACTTGTTTCATCCATAACAATGTTTTTGGATATTCATATTTTCTTAACACAGATGTAGTTCATTTGAAATAAATACTATATTTTGTTTTGTTTTGTTTTTCTTATGCATCTTAATATGGATTGTGCAACAGTGTCAATTTGTAGGGGATCCTTAGCATGTAATTGAAGTGTGCTAAAATGTTACATTTCCCTGTCTTTATCAATGTATATTGATGAGATTATAGATACCCAAAGCTGTTTACATTTTGAACTGTGATAACACAATACCCAAGGGATTTATACTGCTTTGGGTTTTAAATCAGTAGAGGCTGTTGAGGAGCAGTTGAATACAGCATACCAGGGACTGAACAGAGCCTTCAGTAATACATAGTAGACTCTGAATACGTAAACATAGTTGTTTTCCCCTGTGAAATGTTAGACAGCACAATATATAGGTAATGGGTGTTGATACATCCAAGTGAGGAATCCCTAGCTCCATGGTGAACAACTAGAGATTTCAAAGTTTAAGAAGTTGGACTTGGTGAATTCCAGTACAATTGAAAGCACCTATACCTTCTTGAAAAATGTGCAGATAAGAAACCCCATTGCTTCTTGCATTTTCATTTCCTGAGTAAAACACTGCATTATTTTCTGGCTGAAAATGTCCCATTCCTATCCACTTCAGCTTTTAGCCACAAGTATTGCAATGATTATACGTTCCATTTCTTCTTTATAATATCTAGCTTTCCCTGATTCGTACTTCTCACATTCCATGTTCCTATTACACATGCTGTGCAGTTTCAGACTTTCCTGTCCTGTGTGAACATATCAGCAGCTGAAATCCTTTGGGCTTGAGTCCAGCTGCATCACTAGACACAGTGCTATGCGTACCTGCCCTCTGCTCTTCCACAGTAGATAGTTGAGTGCCTTCCAACTTGGGATTCTCATCTTCTGACACTATTTATTTATTTATTTATTTATTTACCACATTTATATCTCACCCTTTATCTGAAGATTTCAGGGCAGAGTACAATAAAATCAATTTGAAACAGTAGGTAATAACAATGATTTTTAAAAAGTTGTGCTGGAAGACCTAGAGAGCACATATTAATCAAAACTGCAAATAAATCCACAAATGTCAAAGTCGCAAATGTGGAAGGCCAGCTATATACTGGAATCCAACCTAAAACTCTTGATGACATCTCTCAGCAGCTTCAGATAAATGTAAAATAGTATGGAAGATAGAATGGAACCAACCTTGCAGATAGGAGCATAACCTGTAACACAGTACCTCCTACTCCCATTTGCTGGAGATGAAATAGGATACCATAATGAATGGTATCAAAAGCCATTGATAGATCCAGGAAGATCAACAGGGTTGCATTCCCCTTGCCCATTTTGTAAGTAGGTAGTTAGTCAGAGCAACCAATACTATCTATACACCCTGGTCTGAAACTAGACTGAGATCGATCCAGATAATGTTTTCCCCAAGAATCACCGAAGCTGCCTAGTCACCACATTTTCAAGCACCTTGCCCAAATTTGAGATATTAGTGATAGGGTGATGGTTTTCACAAACCTCTGGGTCCAGGGAGGTCCTTCTGAGGAGAGGGTGCAGTAGGCACTTCCCCCTGCCATAGTAAGGCATTTCCCAACTCTCAGACTCGCCTGATCAATCCACATCTGCAAGATCTTAATGGGAGAGGTTGGCCATGGTAGTGTGGGAGTGAGGCCCCTAGAACTTTCTCCTACAATGACCTGTTACCCAACCCTGTTAATGAAAAAGTAACTGAAGTCAGAATTGATGCTAGGACATTTTTCTTAAGAGTGTTCACAGTTGTCAATACTACCTACAGGCTTATATTGCAGGAGGGCTGGTGGCTGGTTAAATGCCAGTCCTGCAGCCACAAGGTTGTGAGTTCATTCCCAGGCAGGGCTCCAAGGTCCACTCAGTCTTCCATCCTTTAGTAAGTTGGTGAAATGAGTACCCAGATTGTGAGGGGCAATTGGCTTACACATTGTAAACCGCTTAGGGAGTTCTAGTTCATTGATAAGTGGTATAGAAATGTACTTGCTATTGCTATTACACTTGCTATGGTGAGCCCTTGGTATCTGCTGAGGTTTGGTTTCAGGTCCCCCCCATGAATACCAAAATCTGTGAATGGTCAAGTCCCATTAAATAGAATGGCATAGTCAAATTGTATCCCTTATATAAAATGGCAAAATTAAAGTTTGCCTTTTAGATTTTTTTTAATGTTTTCAAGCTGTAGATAAAGAATCTATGGATATGGAGGGCTGACTGTAAGTCAGTAACCTAGCATGGTTGGTTTGATATGGCTAGAACTTATATTTTTTCTTGCTACAGCTGATGTGACTTCTCATGCTCTCCTCTTGTAATGAATTTTCACCCTCCTCTCTCTTTTTAAGAGATGGAATAAGAACTCCATGCATAATTAGATTAGCTGCTTAAATGTTTAACGTTACTACTTGGCTCTATTTTACACGTTTCACATTCCTATAGATATAGACCTTATTATAAAAGGGCAGGGAAACACGAGTTGTTTGACAATAAACTTCTTTCCATTTTTTAAAAGTTTCTTTCCTTGATTATGCTGGCAATGACTATTATCATGTTTCACACTCTGAAGACAGACCCCTTGTAATTCTCTATCGCCTTAAAATGTATGATAGAAAAATAGCCAGACTTTTAAGTGGAGATGTAACCCTTCAGATTTTCAGAGGCAAGAGTTAAGCTTCGACTGCTCATATATTTTTTTCCTGCAATCTTCTTATGAGTTTTAATGATAATTGGTATCCCACTCAAGACCTCACAGATGTTTGGGTAAACTATATCTCTGTTTTGAACAAGAGTCAACACACATGAGCAGAGTGTGATTGCTCTGTAAAACAAGTGTTGCCTGTAGAAAATAAATAATAAAACAACCATTCATTAAAACATGTATACAGAAATGATAATTCTTTGCGGCTTCTATGAATCACACAAATGGGGTTACGCTGTGCCTGCACAGTGCATCTTTAGCAAGCAACATACCAGCTTGCTTCCCACCTCAGCCTTCAGTTCCTTTTTGTCTGCCACAGGAACACATTAAGAGTTCAATTCTCCTGTCAGACTTTGATTTCTGTTTTTGACATGGTCTGCCTTGCCTTTTGGTGATTACTTCTTCATTCTTCATTTGCTTTGGTTATTTTGAAAGGAGTATGGTGATTTCTGGTGAAATACTGAAGTTAGATGGCCACTCCCCTTGCCTTTTGTACTTGACATAGGCTGGTTATAATATAGAGGTGAGGTTAACACTGTATGAGCAAAGCCTATCAGAGGCTTCTTGGCCAGTTGGGAAACAGCCTAATCTGACAGATCGCTAGCTTCTTGTTCTTCTCCATCTTGTTCCTCTTTGGTTCTGACCCCATGGACTTGTCAGACCAGTTGGCCCTCAGGCAGTCTTACATGGCACATACTCCTACACTGACTAGAAAGCATTGGGTAGAAACCAAGCTGGCCTTTTGAGGTCTAGATAGCCAGTCCACATGCACTTTCCTCAGAGCACAAAGGTAAGGAGTTAAAAGCAACATTTACTGACGGGGGAGAGAATGAGGACACAAGAAAGTTACATTTCAAAAGTAATATACAGTGGGTCCTCGATATCTGTGGATCTGTTCTGGATGAAAATCCATGGATACTCAAGTTTCATTGTCCCCAATGTCAGCATATGTATGTGGCTGTGTCACCATTAGGGATAACAGGACTTCAATGGCTGCCTGTGCATGTGGCCACACCACCATTAGAGACAATCCCCGTTGACTCCAGTGGTGGTGCATGCACGTGGCTACGCCGCCATCAGGGACAATGGGACTTAAATGGTGCTGCAGCCATGTGCATGTGCCACCACAGGACAAAGAGGGCTATCTCTAATGGCAATGTGCCATTATGTGCACACACCACATGCACACGCCTCCATTGGGGACAATGCAGGCTCACCATGTGTGAATGCTTGAATCCATGGATGGCAAGTCTGCAGATAATCAAGGGATGACTGTAATGGCTGCAATCTTGGATGTCTCAGCATAGCACAGTAGTTCCACATGATATCCAATGCTAGGCTGAGCCTTATTCCCACCCCTAGACTTGCCATATAGGGCCTTTGCAGACTGCCAGAAATAGTGCAAATTGAGTCCACTTTAACTGCCCTGACTCAGTGCTAGGGAATCATGGGAACTGTAGTTTATTGTGGCACCAGAGCTCTCTGACAGAGAAGGCTTAATGTCTCAGAAAAAAATACAATTCCCATGATTCCCTAGCACTGAGCCAGGGCAGTTAAAGTCTACTCAATTTGCACTATTTCTAGCAGTCTGCAAAGTCCCATAGTCTCTGAAGCCCTCCTGGGCAGCCATCCCATCTCTTGAGGGAAGTGGACAGGATTAGGAAGTGCCTGGCTATGTTCCCATAGCTAGGCATGAAATGATACATCAGTGCTGAGATCCACCAGGGTCCTCCAGAGGTCTCAATGCTGTTGTAATAATTTCATGTCTGGCTATATACTCAGATGCTTCTCTGATCCCATTTGCTCCCCATGGGACATCAAATATCCATGGGAGGAAGGGTTTCAGAGGTTGTGTGTTAAGTCCCGAGTGGCTTTGGGTGCTGTGAAAAGAGAGGGAGAGAAGAAAGAAGCCCCACAGCAACCAAGAAAGGACATTTGCAGGCAAAAGAGAAGTGCAAGTATGTGTATGTCAGTAACTGGAGGCCCACCATTGAATGGAAGCAAAGGTGCTTCATTGGCATTCTTATAATTACTTTTATAAAGAGCATTTTGACAACAGTGTTTCAAATTTATGTCTTTCCCTATCAACTGTTAAAAGGTTTCTTTTTCTTTATTAAAAAAAGGCAGTAAGCAACATGTTGAATTACTTTTTCTACACTGTAATGAGTAGCAACAATAAAATACTTTTCAAACACTACAGTTGGTAGCAGAATGAATTATTTCTTAAAATTTTCTTTCCATGTTCTTTACCTGTGCTCAGAGTTTATAGAGCTAATGACAGTTTTAAAAAGGAAAAGTCTCCAGTTGAAATAGCTGAATACATACAATTTCAGTGCCGTAGGCTGACAGATATCCTTCAGAGTGAACTCTGCTTTCAATCAGTAAAATCACGGTAGCTTTCTACTTCGCATTACAGGTCCCTGTAACATTTCAAGCTGCCTGTCATAATTTTAATCTGAATCTGAAAGACATTTTTATAGGTATGAAAGTGGTTCATGTTCCTTCCAGTCTGTTAGGCTTTGTTGAGGTATATAAGACATTTATAAAAAAAAAAGAAGAAGAAGAATGGTTTTTGCAGTTTTTTAAATTTTAGACTGAAATTGATGCCTTCACTGTTTCCCTATCTCTTTTTAAAAAAACAAAACACATGTTTATGAGCTTTTCCTTAAGATATAACAAAAGTATTTTGTTTTAGAAAAATCTGTATCAAATCAAGATTTAGTTATATTGATGATTATAAATCTTAGAGCAGCAGCCAAAGTTGGTTTCAGACAGGTTACTTGGGGTGATATCAAACTCTGTCCTATATCCGCTGAGCACTGTGCTTTTTGTACTGTAGGGGAGAGAGAGAGAACATATTTCTGTTTATGACAGCTGGGATACGCAGGAAAATCCAGCACATTGCTTTTCTATTTTCTCTGGTTAATCCTTGCAGCCACTCAGGACTCCATCATACACCCCAAATGTGAGTTTCGTTCTCAGCAAATAGCAACCATGGAAATATGTGTGCGCATGATAAGAGATTGAATAGCCAAAGACTTGTCAGGTTGCCTCATCATCCTTCCAATTATCTTTCAGGGCGCAGAGTGGAGTGCCTTTTCCCCTCCAATCCATCATAGCGTATGTTTTTGTCAGATGTGCAAATTTACCTTAACTATTCATTTTGACACGAAGTGGTTCAAAGTAGAAGGATATAGTTAATATAGATCTGATTTCTGGGTTTTGAACAGACTAAGGGAGAATACCTGACATGATTACTGTGTGATTTACTAAACAAGATGGTAAATGCTAAAAGATAATTTTATTAGTATTGGTATTTACTTATATCTCATCTTTTTCCCATTTGGGGACTCAAGGTAGCTTTGCAACAGTTAAAGCACACATGGTTAAATTCACAACATGCAAACCTTTAAAAGGCAATTAAAAAGCATCCCCAAAGTAAAACTAGTTAAAAACATAAAAGTATTTTTTAAAAAGTCCAGACAGAAGATGATACAAGGCTTGTTTTCCCTATAAAAACAATACTCAGGTTGTTGCTCTTTATTTCTTAACCATGTTACTTTAAATTGCACAAAATTAAGTTGTATCAATGTCTACACCTGAGAGATACTTTGTGTTGTATTCAAGACACTTTTGGCATGTTTTTCATCTTTGAGCAACAGCAAATGACCCCATTGTAGAAAACTAGTACATCAGGGAGAAGAAAAGGTTAAAACAGTTCTTTCTGATATCCTTTCATTCTGCAGGCAGAGGATTTTCTTAATGAGAGGTGGGACTGCAATTTCACCTGAAGTCTGAAGTGTAATAGTGCAAAAAAGTATTTCCCACGAGCTTTTGCTGAATGTGTAGCTTGGTTCTAAATGCAGTAATTATGACCATTTTGGACAGCATTTTTGTTGTTATGAAACTGAAAGCACCTGTCTTTCATTAGACCAGGCAGAAGTTTAGCTTCATTTTCAAAAGCTACCAGGATTTGAGGTTACACCAGGAGGGCCACTGATTGCCCTACAATAGAATGAGTTGTAGAAGTGTCATATAATTCCTATACAGTCACCCCTCCATTTTTATGGAGGATCCGTTCTGGCGCACCCCTCATTTTGTCCACCTCCGTTTGCCACCCGCACATGGGTGAGGGACACAGACTCCAAGTCCTTCAAAACAGAGGGGTGACTGTATGCCCCAAAATGTCAGAAAATTCATTAATATCTAAACTTGAGAGGTTTAACAATGTGAATGGTTGTGTCTTTAAATAGCACACTGTGACAGGCATCCTGTTATTGACCTACACATGAGTAAGTTGCACTATGCGGGTGGAGCAAATTATTTGCGATACTACAATGCATATCCTCAGTTGATGGTGGCAGGAGCAGAGTTGTGCATATAACAGTGTTTCACATTGGTAGAATTCAAAGATATAAGTGTGTGAGTCTGTAGAATCAGAGATGTAGAGAGATCTTGTAGCACCTTTGAGACTAACTGAAATAAAGAAGGTGGCAGCATGAGCTTTCGTAGACTAGTCAATTAACCTCAAGGGTGCTACAAGATCTCTGTACAACAATGTTGCACATTGCAACTGTGCGTTGCTGTTCTGCCCTTTACATTGTGGTTTCATATTACAATTATGCATTACATGTTACACATTGCAGTGGTGCATTACAGTTGCACATTGCGCATTGCAAAACTGCAACCAGTTATTGAGATATGTGTTTCCCATTGTTCCTGTTCTGCATGACAAATACATAGTGCTGGTGTAGCATTTCTGTGCATGCAGATATTTATGCTATGCCGAGGGAATGTTGGACTGCAGCCAATGATGATTTACGGGCTTATTTCTAAGAGTGGTACATGATAGTATCCCATTTGTTTGCCCTTCTCTTATATACCATTGGGATCAGAGCCAGAGAACACATCTTGTCAAAAGCTCCTTGTAGCCACATACTCCTTATTTTGCTGCTGCATAGGTGGTCTCTGTCTTACCTCTTCCATGACCCTCACCATGACCTCTTTTTAAAAGAAATCAGAGAGTCAGTACAAGATCTCAGTACAAGACACTGCTCCTGAACCATGTCTTATCTGCAAATGCTAGATAACAAGTCTTTCTTCAATGTGAGTACTAGTACCGGGCAATGAATAGGCGTCTTAACAATTTATTCTTAACAATTCAGGTGCTGTCTGCACAACAAAAATCATATACAACAAAAAAAGGTCCTGAGTAATAACTCCTAGCTTTCCTTTTAAAGGACAGACTGCATGTTTGTATTATGACTATATGAGCAGTATATAAATAGATAAAATAGAAAAACTAATTCCAGTCTTCACAAGGGATATGCACATTATCACATCATCATCATCATCATCATCATCATCATCATCATCATCATGACAGAATATTAAATGCTTATCCTTCTTATTTATTTTTTATTTTTTGAATGAATAAACTTTCATACTTTGTTTATCTAACCTATTATTTGTTGTTGGGGGAATAGTCTTTGTGTTCATACTCCTCTTTGGCAGCCAAAGCACCATTCTCTGCATCTTTTTCTTCCTGTTGACTTTTGAAGCAGTCTTATAAAATGTCCATATGATTGATAATCACAAAGACTGTAAAAAAAAAGACCTTACTCTTTTTTTCCCCTTTTTTGGAAGAACATCTACGTTTGAGCAGTGGTTTTGTTTGTGTCTTTCTTTCACTTGTTTCTTTTATGGTGTATAAAGCCTTATGTGCTCTAGTTCTGACACAGTCCTGCACTTAGTTTTATACTATTCCAAATTTGCAATGGAATGCATTATATTTGTTTCTGGTTCTCTTTGACCTGAATGATTCCATTTTTGTTAAATATGTATTCTTCTGCAAGTAGAGGGAAAATTGCATTTTGGTCAGGTGGGTGGAGAATCCTAACCAATAGACCTCAGTCCTCAACAATCTTTCTCAATGTATTATTGTGACAAACTATTCCATATGCGTGCTTCTTTTTGTGATTGAGAAAAGGCGGTGGGGTAGCTCCTTGCTTTACACTTCAGCTCCTGTTATGAGAGAAAACTCAGAAAACATCAGAGCTTTAGGAGCCAAGGTAGCAATCTGGATCTTGAAATATATTTTCCATATAAATGTATACATAGAAGCCAACAATAGTTGACCTTGAGCTTAAAATGCAACGCTGCCTGTTGTGTGCTCCTTGGAGTGAGCAATGATTTCAGAAGCCAACAGAAAACCACTTTCATCAAATCTGTTTTTCCAACCATTGTTCTCTAGTAGCTCCCTTTTATAAGTCTAAAAATAATATTGAGGGTGTGTGTGTAAGATCACATGGACCATTTGAACATTTCTTCAAGTATAAAAAACTACTAAATGCAAATAATTACCTCTTTGAAGGTATAAGTAGTGTTTCTAGAGATAGTTTGGGCTGAGAAGCAACCAAAGGCCTGTACAGACTACCAGAAGTAATCCAGCTTGAGACCATTTTAACTGCCTTGGATCAGTGCTAGGGAATCATGGGAATTGTAGGTATTTTTTTTTTTAAGACATTGAGCCTTCTCTGTCAGAGAGCTCTGGTGCCACAATAAACTATAGTTCCCATGATTCCCTAGCACTGAGCCAGGACAGTTAAAGTGGTCTCAAGCTGGATTATTTCTGGCAGTCTGTTCAGGGCCTAAGTCACCAATGGCCCCTTTTGGGTTATTTGTACTCTTTGGTGTCTTGTTTTGTTAATGTATGTGTCCTTTATATGGACATGTTTGTTTTTCCATGTATACAACATCTAGGACAATATTAAGCACTTTATACATCACCAATTGCCATAACAACATCACACTTTACAACACGTTCACAGCAGCCAAAAAGGTGCTCTTTTGACCACTTAACCAATCATAGAACCATAGAGTTGGAAGTTTAACTCCCTGCTATTGCAAAATCTCCAGCTAAAGCCTCTCTAGCAGTCCAGACTCTTTTTGAAGACATCCAGGGAATAAGACCACACTATCTCTTTCTGCAGTTGGCTCCATTGCTGAACTGCTCTTACTGTCAAGTAGTTAATTTTGCACAAGAAATTAGGGGCTCTGTCCCCTTAATCATTTCAAAATGTTTAGATTCATCCTAATCTAAGTTGTTAAGCTGGCTCTTTGAGTGCTTCGACATGATCTAATTTTATTTAACTGTTTGAGATTAATTTTGGTAACAATCCAAGCCAGCTATTTGCTCTAATGTTAACTCAGATCAAAATTTTGAGGTTGCTTTGCATCCAGACAAGACAGTCAATCATAAGGCAGATCAGGGGATGAGAATTCAGCCTATGATGTATGGGCTTATGTTCCTTCTGAAATCTCCAGTTTGCAGCTTGGGAATGCTCCTGGACTCAGGTTTTGGTGGTGACCAGCAGTGCATTGGTACTGTGCACAGCTAAAACTAATGTGCCAGTTGTGTCTGCTCCTTGAGATGCCAGATCTGGCTATGGTAATGTGTGCCTGATTACATCTTCTTTGGATTATTGTAAGACACATGCCTTTGGAAACTGTTCAGAAACTTTAGTGGGTTCAAAAGGCTGCAGCCAGGCTGCTGACCAGGACTGGTTACAGGGTACATATAACTCCCCAGTAATATCACTACTACCAATCTATTCTTAGGAAGAATTCAAAATGCTAGTTATGACCTTGAGAACCATATGCAGCTTGGGTCCAGGCTATCTAAAAGATTTCCCTATACAAGCAAGCAGTTTTCAAATCTCCAGAGGAGTGCTTTCTCTTAGTCCCACCATCTGCACAGGCCTGTTTAGTGAGGACCATACTCTCTAACAGTTCACAGATATCACAATGAGAATTGAAATAAATACAAAGCTACATCAACACAGATATTAATCAGGTACCTGTGAATTTGCCAGTTTTCTATAGCCCTTGAAGAGAAATCAAGTATGGGCCTTCTTTATAGAGGACTAAAGATTCAGTTCCAAACTCAGTCACTCAGGGCTGGGCTCCATTGAAATTGGCACAACTAAGTAGACCAGCAGAGGATTCTACACTGGGATTTGATCTCCTTTCATGGCCTGGATGTTCATATATGTAGAAATAAATATTAAAGACAGTATAGAAATGCTCTAGACTTTGAGAGCAATCCTTTAGATTTGTACAATTCTCTGTGGATTTCATTACATCCTAATATCCTTTGATGACTGACAGATGATATTTACCAGTCTTGGGCTAGTTCTTGTAGATTTGCATGTGAAATATGTCATGATCCTTTCATGTTTTATTCTGTGGCTGAAAGAAGACTGCATTAATGCAGGTTAATTCAGGAGGGGAAGATCTTCATATAGGAGAAAGGACTGCAATTTCTTTCCTTTGGTGTTGCTGTACTACTTATCTATTATGCTTGCAAGTAATTCAATTTAAGGGCTAAGATGTCTCCAAAATATCTTTCCCAGGGCTCTTGTACCCTTTATGTCAGCATGGAATGTGGTACTAGCAATACTGGTAGTAGCATAAGCCTATGAACCTCTCTTCTACTGAGTCCATTCTGCCACCGCTCCTTCTAATTAACCCTATCTGATCTGATTTCTGAAAGCTCTCCAAAGCCTAACATAAGGTGGAGAATATCTGGCCATCCTGAAGTTGTTGGGCTGCACTTCTATCAACTCTAGCTAGCATAAGCCAATGGTGAGGTATGTTGAGAGTTGTCTATCCCAACCTCCTTGTGGACTCTTCACCTGGAGAGTCACACCTTCCCCACTTCTGGCTAAGATATTTCCCAGCAATGGTATCCAATATAATTTAATGGACTGAAATGGATGTTTCACATATGCAAAGTTTTTGGTTTCCTCCATGCTTTACTCCAGGGGTAGGCAACCTTTCCCCTTTAAGGGCCGAGGGACTTCAGCTCCCAGAAGCCTCAGCCATGTTGGCCAATAGTCCCACGTTGGCCAATAGCTCCTGGGATTCTGGGAGCTGAAGTCCCTTGGCCCTTAAAGGGGAAAGGTTGCCTACCCCTGCTTTACTCCATGCTAATTATTAGCCTTATGCACCTACCCAGTCACAATGTATTTTGCAAGCTAAGCAGCAATGGCAAAGAGCTTAGAAAATTGAAAGTTAATGGTTACTAGTACCACACCAAGTCATGGTGTTTTTTTTTAAAGTAGCTCTTTACTTTCTCATTATTCAGAAAAAAATAAAATATGTAGGCTTTTTTGTTACTTTAAAAAGCAGGCTGCTAGAAGCCAGTGTTGTGCAGTGCTACAGAACACACCTAAATAGTGAGGTCACATGCCTATGTAACAATAAAACAGTTAAATTACACTGCAAAAGGAGTGAAATGGCATTCATTGTGTTATAGCTATAATGTAATAGGTATGCCCTAGCTATTCAACCAAAGCATTAATTAGAAATTGCTATTTGATATTGGTCCTCATTATGTTGTAGTCATAATGCAATATAAATATGCCTTAATTGTTGCAACAGAGAATTCATTACAAATAACATGCTGTTTCCAAGTACTGCCTTATCCCAACCCACCCAATTACTGTATTGCTTCCTGAGACCAGGAGTGTACAGGTGTGTGTCGGGGGGTGAATATGAGAAAGAAAAGTGGGGAAACTCTTCTTTCATGGCTTCTCCTCATCTCATGTCACAAACAAATGAGCAAAAGAGCTTTCCTCATGAAAAAGAGCTTGGAAAAGTTAACATTTGTGGCTACAACTCCCTGGAAACCCCCCCCCACACACACACACACACCCGGCTGCATGGCAAATGGCAGGGGGACTATGGATACTGTAGTCCAGAGGTAACCTTTGCAAATATTATGGCTGTAACAAACAATTACTTTGTTGTTCCTGCTCTCTGTTCATTTTATTGAAAGATTATCATAGAATCATAGAGTTGGAAGAGACCACAAGGGCCACCCAGTCCAAGAAAGACCTTTCAATGGAACCATAATAAAGATATTGAGAAAAGGGAAATAAGCTTTTTGGTATCCTTATATAGTCACCTAAAAAAACTGATGCCATTTTTATACAAGGGGTTAGAACAAGGTTGCTAACAGCTTGGACATCATTCCACATAATATTATACTTGCGTTGCAGGCAGATACTTCAGGACAGATGTTCTACAGATGTGTATTACAGGATAAGGCTGACTCATGGGTAGACAAAGAAAATGCTTTTCACCTGAGTAAAGAGATCAACTATCAGCTGTTTTTACCACACTTATTCACTGTAGTTAAGCTATTATTGAAACTGATGCAATTTCACATGCATTTTTATCCCAAAGTGTCTCCTCACCCTTAAAATATCTCTTTCCAAATTCATTCTCCAACATTCGTTTTCCTTTTTCACACTTCATTTTCCTTAGGTCAAGTAACAGCCAAATGAAAATGTGTGTTGCTAGTTATTTCCCATCTATTGCAAGATGGAGGCATGCTAGAAATAGGATCGAAGAAGAAGAAAAAAGAAACAAACCAGTGTTTTGTCTTGTTATTAGAGTAGGATTTTTTCATTCAAATGTGATGAAGTCCAGCAGATAATATGATGAATGATTCTATTTAATGTTGTACTGAAAGACTTTATCCCTAAGATGGTCCCAGCCTCATAATAGATCTTGGGAAATGGCTAACCATAAGAGGAATATCCTTCCCATCAATAAAAGGCTGTGCCATATTCTGGTTCTGCTCCTACCCATAGGTTTAGTACTGGGGCTATGACCCTACCCTGAGTTACTCTGGAATGTGTTTTGCTTTTATTTTCAAAATTGGGTAAATGTAACATGAGATCTCCTTTATCTATGATTTAAATATGGATGAGGCAGTTTACCTAAATGTGTAACAGAGGCCTTATGTAGGAGAGCAGCAGGGTGCCCATGTCTTACAGCTGTGCTCACCCAGTTACTTTGTTAAGCAACAGGGAAGGAGGGAGGAGGAAATGTCTGTTGTCTATAGGAAGTCCATCTCTCACTCCATTTCCAGGCTTCCGGTTTGCTTAACTGTTAGTATACAATATTTGCATTTTGTGTTGGTCCAGAAGGGTGCACTAGAGATTTTGCTAGGATATAGCAAAATAGATATAGCCATGTTAGTCTGTAGAATCAGTATGTAGAAATCTTGTAGCACTTTTGAGGCTAATTAAAGAAAGAAGTTGGCAGCATGAGCTTTTGTAGACTTAATTCTACTTCTTTCTTTAGTTAGGGGCAAAACAGACTGCCCCTTTGCACCAGCTTGGGGGAGGCATCTGAGTGTAGTGTTTAGATGCTGCATACTCAGATGCTGCCCCCAAGCCAGCTTCATGCTGCCCTTCCGACCATATGGCACGTAGCTTTTTGGTGATGTGATGTTTAGATGCCACATGCTGCAGGAGTAGTGAAAAGCTGTGGCAGCATCAGAAAAGCAGTTGCTGAAGCACCCACCTGACTTTTTCGGGGGCGCCGTGGTGCCACCCCTTCATGGCGGTCTGCTTCACCTCATAGTCTCAAAGGTGCTACAATAACTCTCTACATAGACATTTTGCTGTTATACTCTCTGTGCTGTTGTCCTGTGGACCACCCTATCTGAGCTGACCGAGGTAGTCTCAGAGGTGGGGTTGGGGACTCCTGGGTTTGCCCCAGAGAGAAGGACAAATGTATCCTAAGAAAATTTTAATAATTTCTGGCTAGTGGCAGATTTGAAAGCATGCAAATGCAAGTAGATAAATAGGTACCACTTTGGTGGGAAGGTAAACAGTGTTCTGTGCAATCTGCTGGCCACAGGACCACAGAGTAGTCTCTGACAATGCTGGCTCTTCGGCTTAAGAACGAAGATGAGCAACACCCCTATGATCAGACATGACTTGGCAATCTTGTCAAAGGTGAATACCTTTACCTTTACTTTTTGTGCCAGATACCTTCAGCATGGAGGCATGGAATGTCTTCAAAAAGAGGCTGCCAGAGTGGTTACCAAGCTGCATTTCAGGTTCAGGACTGGTTTTTCACATCAACTCCTTCAGTCACTCTGTAGGATGACCAGGGCTGGGAGATAGACAGAATGTACATGGCCACTTCTCAATGGCTTTCAGTACCATTGATCAAGTCTTGTTTTTGGAGGGGCCTAATTGAATTTGGAATGATGCAGAAATACTCCCCATGAAATGCTGGTAATGAAATGCAAAAGAGTGCTCCACTTTGGAACGCATTTCCCCCCAGTTTCTTTGCAGTGGCAAAATAAAGTAAATAAAATAAACTAGATGGATGCATTTTAATGCCAGCATTCCCCTCCCCCCCCCCCAATTTGAATGATAAATGCTTCATTAAAAACCTTTACAACTGTCTATTACAGGGGTAGGCAACCTTTCCCCTTTAAGGGCCGAGGGACTTCAGCTCCCAGAATCCCAGGAGCTATTGGCCAACATGGGACTATTGGCCAACATGGCTGAGGCTTCTCGGAGCTGAAGTCCCTCGGCTCTTAAAGGGGAAAGGTTGCCTACCCCTGGTCTATTACATAGTGGTTTTGTAAAGTTTCCTGGTTTGCTATGTGACACAGAGAGTCAATTCTTCCACAAGTATCAAACTACTGGTCCTGTTAGACACATAAAACTAGTTTGTGGTTCTTTGGATTCAAACCAAGATGTGTGAAACATTCTGGTGTTATATAAATATGTAACATTATTACAAGAATGCTGTGTTCCAACACTGAAAATACTTCAAATGTATTGTTACTTTTGTGGGATTTTAAACTGCCCATCAGATATGCAACAGATTCAGAAGCGACCATTCTGCCTCATGCACCAAAAACTAAGCTCTTGATCTTTGCCTCCTGACTTCCATGTACAGAAAGGCTGCTTTTAAATAATTTTTCTGCATGATCTCACAAAACCTTCCCACTCCTTCCTCCTGAGAGAATACTATCTTTGTGCACATTGACAAGGATGTTTCTCTTGCTTTAGTATGTCATAAAAATATACAGCCCTCCTTAGCATCAGTTCCACTGATCAGCTTTTTAAAATTCATTCTGAAATACAGACTGTCATATTGAAATTTTCATCATTAAAAGAACAAAATGTTATTTTCGCTTTGGCTCCCCCTGGTGGTTGTCAGGGGCAGGATATAATGTCTGCAGCCATCCTTCGAGCAACTTTGAAGAGTTAAGAAAACTGTGGCCATCCAGGGGCAATAGGATTCCAACTCCCATCAGCCTTAGCCAGCTCGACAAATGGTGAGAGAGACCAACTGGAGTTGTAGCTCATCATCATCTGGAGCCAATTTATATCATTGCCCAGTTATAGTTCTCACTCCCTTGAATAAGATTACACATTCCCACCAGCCAGATTTTATATTAAAAGCATTGAAAAATGCATATGAAAGGCTACCTGAGTGTTCTTTGGATAAAATGTCTCACAGCTATATAATATTTTTTTTTCCAAGATGAAAGCTCTGATGTGTTGGATGCTACATTTCTTTGCCAAAAAGATCCCCGCACTGTGCATTGGGGGAAGGTCAGGTCAGTGACAGAGTCTGAACTCCCAAATTGCTCTTTGAGCACAAAGAGTTGTCAGAAGGCAAGTTCAGAATAGAGAACAAAAAGCATGCCTGCTTTTGAGCTGAGCACTGAGCTGTAACTGGGAAGCTATATAATATTGTGTCGCCTTAATTTCCATAACACTACAGTGTATAGTGTATAGGATTTGTTCCAAAATGGCCTTGAAGTTAGGGTTTGGTTTCTGTGTGAACATATTTTTAAAAACATTGGCCATGGTAGAGACCGTTGCTTTGCCAAAAGAGGAGAAATGTTGCAAAGCTGTATTTTGATTCATTTAAATATTAGTAGTTTAAACTTTGGCCTAAATATCCTAAAGACACCAGATCCCATCTGTTTTTGGAAGCTAAGCCTAGGCAGCCTTGGTTAGTACTTGGAGGGGTGACTCCACCAATGAATAGCAGAAGCTGTAGGCTGCATTTCAGAGGAATGGACAGAAAGACACAGAGCTAAAAGCACCTAACATAGCAGAACAAAGGAGCAAAAAGAAGGGGCTATGGAGGTTGGGGCATTTAAGGACCAAGCAGGAAACAGCTTTGTACTGACAACAGACCATAAATTCTGGTACCTCTTGTCGTTCACAACAGAGCTATCTGCTGGATGCAACATTCCTGACTCATGTTCCTGGCTTGTATTGCTTGATAATCTCAGACATTCTCCCATTTAAAGACTATGCTTTGGGGTCTCCCCTTTGGACTGCCGTTTGGATTGCTTGCTTGACTGTGTTTCATTGAGTTGGCCTAACTGCATTGCTATATCATCCTTGCTGGTGAGCCATGCACCCCCCAGAGAGTCGCCCATGTTTTGTTGTGTCCTATACTTTCTCTCAGGGACCTGGACTCATGTTGGCACCAAAACAGGACAGGGCAGGCAGAGGAGAAGATGGGAAAGGGATGGAATGGGAGAGTGTGACAAGGGACGATGTGCTCATTCACTTGCTCATGCAGGCTGGATGAGAGTAGGAGATGGGGCAGGTGTCCCGTTTTTCTCTCCTGTCACTCCCTCCATCCCATCCCATCCCATCCCATCCCATCCCATCCATCCACTTCACCAACCCCATGTGAGTTAGTGGCAAATGTCACAGCCATATTCAACACATTACCAGTGAGGCAGTGGAACAATACAGAAGGAACAGAGACAATGGATGCAGATGTGGGAATTTACTCTTGCTGTATCAGAATTTTTGTAGCTTCCCAGGACAACCAAGAAAGAAAACCAACATCGTGCCCTGGGTTTTACAAATTATTATTCATCCCAGAAATTCCTAGGAAACAGACCAGTGCAGGAGGTACATTGTACGGCTAATTGTTTTTAATCCCAGTACGGGTACAATTCCTGCCGAACACCAAGGCTTCTTTCTGGGCAGTCTGGATGAGTTACCAAAAACTTTTCCATCAACTTTCTACAGATGCCAGGTTTTGTCCTCTGCCACTCCTCTTGGATCCTTTTACAATTGTGTGACAAAGTTAGTTATTCAGTCTGCGACACAACTGCAGTGATGGGGAAACACCTCATCTGCTGCATTTTCACACCTCACTTAGCTAGTAAAGGTAGAGGAACGCTGCCAGGGTGGCATGGGGGAAACAATCAGCATTATTCCATTTCATTAGAGAATTAGACTAACTGAAAAAATGAAATGGCCAGATAGTTTTAAAACCACTTGGGAAGCTACAAAAATTACTGGGAAATCCTCTCATACCTAGAGATTCCCAAACTGTGTCATAGGAAGTTCCCAGATGTGGCAGAAGGAATGCACACACGCACAACCTTGTCAGTGAGGTCTGCCAGGCTTTGACTCATTTCATGTGCCTCAAACAGCAGTTTAGCAGGCTGGTGATGCTTTAGCAAGAACAAAGAAAAGAAGGCGACAGAAGAAGCTTCACTGGCTTAGCTTCTGCACCTCAGATTTTCTCTTCTATGTCAGGATCAGAGCCAGTGGTGGTTCAGGGCCAAGCAGGGGGTTTCAGCAGCAGAGAGACTTCAAAGAAGGACCATGGATAGCTCACATTAGAGACAGACACACAAAGCAGACTCACTGGCTGATTTAGTAGCAAAGGTTTAAATGGGAGCAGTAGCTCAGTCAAGGTGGCAGGCTCCACATACAGTGAGAGAGCCTGGACAGGAGAGATGTCAGTCTTCCTTTGTTTTGTTTGCATGCCCCAAAGTGAATAATTTCGGCCATTTTCTCCTTGCGCTAGGATAAGCCAGTTTGGTACAGAGGGCCCTTGGTATCCACTGGGATTTGGTTCCAGGACACTAATAGGTAACAAAATCTGTGGATGCTCAAGTCCCATTATATACAATGGTATAGTCAAATGGTGTCCCTTATATAAAATGGCAAAACTGAGGTTTGCTTTTGGGAATTGACATGTATTTCAATATTTTCAAGCTATGGATGGTTAAATCTGTGGATAAAGAATCTGTGAATATGGAAGGCTGATTGTACAGTGGTTTATGCAGTGGACTATGATTTTAGAAACTAGTGTTCAAAGCCTCACTCAGCCATGGTAACCTACTGGTGAGCTTGGACCAGTCACATTCTCTCAACCTCTGAGGAAAGTGCAGGCAAACCCTCTCTGAACAAATTATGGCAAGGAAGCCCCAATGACAGGTTCACTTTAGGATCACCATAAGCTGGAAATGACTTGAAAACACACAACAATGGCAACAATAACCATGATAATAGAAGGGTTTCAATACAATTTTTAAGCACTAATTGTTATGGGAAATTCATTTGCATAAAGGTAGATGGTTCTTCTGTGCAGAAGAAACTTTTCTGGTCAGAAAAAATCCATTGTGCAAAATACACTGTTTCCTGTGCAAAAATGTTGGTGGGGGGAGGTTGGTTGCACAGAAAATCCACATAGAAAAAAATATATACTTTTTTTCTGTATAGAAACTCATGCATATCCTCAAACTGCATGGGAGTTACATAATTTTTCATAAAAAGTGACACTGTTTGTGTAAATACAACCACGTGTAGTTTTACTATGTTTTTCTGTGCAGAAAAAAACATTGGCCAGGATTCTGTATCATCATCATAAATGCAGTGATGGAAGTCCATCAGCATAGTTATGACTGATGATACTTTGTTCCCAAAAAGAAAACTACCTTTGCAGCTTGGCAGTGCCTCAGTCAAAGGATTTCCAAAATTCTGGAGACTGGGGTATTGGGAAATGGTGTCCATAGTATGATCCCAGTTGTAGGGTGCCTTGAGCACAGAGAGCTCAAGGGAGTCTAAGGCTTCTAGGAAACTGGGGTCATTTGGAGTTGATGCTTAGAGAGTTTGGAAGTTAGGCTTGAAGGTTAATTTGTTAATGCCAAATGCTAGAAATGGAAGAGATTGATTCTGTGCCATTAATGTTAATGATGACAATAGTTTACTTCATTAAATTGCATTAACTGAGTTGACAGTTTTCAAAACAAGCCACGGTATACCCTAAGAATGGTATCGGTTAACATCGTTGATCAATAGCAACATATTTTGATAGAGCAAACTAGGGCACTTTTGTAGACCTCAGGCTGGAGCTGAGGAAGTAGACCAAGTCTATGAAAACTTGTGCAACAACTACTACTACATAGTTAGTCTCAAAGATGCTACGAGGTCCCCTTGCATAGTTTCTTCTTCTGATTCTCTCTTGCATTTGTTATATCTGGCAGAAGGAGAGCCACCCCACACTATGTAAAAAAAAAAAAAATACTTAAAATACTGAAAATTGTTTAAATATATTTTTATCAGGCAACCTATGGTGATCAGCTACATGGAGGCAGGAGTAACAAATGAATGATTTAACAAATTAATTTAATGCATATTTTCTCAAGTTCTTTTTTAAAAACCCATCAATCCACAATTTATTTTTCATGACTCATTTAAGCAGACATAATTAGGTCTTGAGCCTATCATTGATAAAACTATGACCAGCTGGTTGTGCAAATTATCTTTCTCATCACTTCCACACCCTCCAAAAAACAATACCTGCTACTACATTGCCTCATTATAAGTTTTTTTTTCAGAAATGGGAAATGTTATACATTAGTTCGATGTTTGCTGATAGCTATTTCTTCAATTGGTGTCCTACAGGCCAATCACTAAGCATTTTGATGAGTTTAATATAATTGAACAATGCAACATATTATACGCCATTTAGTAGCCTAAGCACATTAGTCCACCATTAGATAAAAAGCCCGTGTTATTGTACTGTTATGTCAGGATTCAAAGAAAACATATTAGGTCTTGATCAGCATCATCTTAACCTCACATGTTCAGAAACCATTATGAAATGACTAATTTTGCTAATAGGCTACTTCTAGGACACAGTGTGAATAAAAATGAAATAAGCATGGATACTATTCACCATTGTTCCTTTTGCAATTAGTAATAAGTAGCAAATGAAGCCCAGCATATATCTGCCTCTTTTCAGACACAATCAAATCACCCTAGTTCCTGTATTTTATCTATTTATTGCAAAAGGGCTCTCTTCCAGACTGGACTGATAAAGGTCAGCACAATGTCCTCATTTGTTCTTTGGTTCCTTTTGAAACAGTTGAAGAACTGAAAAACAGTGTTCATGGCATTGCAGGTAGAGGTTAGCATTACTGCAAATTAACACATTTCAGTATTTACTGCTTCATTTTAATCATCCCATTTGCTTAAAACCAAGAAAAAACTTTCTAATGTTAGGGCCCAGGCATCAGAGGCTTCATTCACACTGCAGAAATAATCCAATTTGACACTACTTTAACTGCCATGGCTCAATACTCTGGAATTCTGGGAATTGTTGTGACACCAGAGCCATGCCGTCCCCTCAGCTGTCCTTGAAGACCAATATAAGAAGACACCCTTCTCAGACAGACTATGCCCCTGTTACTCTGGCCAAATGGAAACAACAGAGCATGTATTACTCCAGTGCTCAGACTACAGGGACATCTGTCTCAACCTTATTTCATCTCTTTTACATAAATATCAAGGACACACCAATCAGTTTTACACTTATTTGTTGTTTACAGACATCAACCCTTTTACAACATATAATGTTGCCAGTTTATGTACAGCTGCAGTTTAAATTTGCCAAACGGTGAACTCCACAGTCCTAATCTTGTTTTGTTATGCTGAAACTATGTAATCTGAAAGGATATTTTAACTTTGTGTTTTTGCCTCCTTTTATTCTGTACCCCTTTTTATTGTTTTGATCTATGACTGTAATAAAGACTCTTCTTCTTCTTTACTCCCAGCTAGCTAAAAAAAAGGGGGCAATGGTATCATACCAGCTTTCTGCTTGTTGCTTGGTTTCCTCCCACATCCTTTGCCTTTTGGTGTTCTTCTTTTGATGTTATCTCCTCTGATCCCATCCCATCTCTGATCCAACAGAGGTTGGATGGGCATCATTGAAGAGAAAAAGCATAGTTCTTTGGTTTGAGTGTTGGACTAGGCCTCTGGGAGACCTGGGTTTGAATCCTCACTTGGCCATGGAAACCAACTGGGTGATTATAGGCAAGTCACACTCCCTCAGTCACAGAAGAAGGCAAACTTCCACTGAACAAATCTTGCCAAGAAAGCCCCAAGACTTCACCTCAAGTCAGAAATTACTTAAAGAAAGATAACAACAACTTGTATTTTTCTGTTGGCATTTTATGATCCTGTCCAGTGGCTTGCTTCTTTTCACTGAATAATTTACATGTTATTCATCCTTAGTTTCTCTTGGGAAATGGAAAGAGTTTGTTTTTAATCTGATGGGTTTGTAGAGGTGAAGCAGATTACATAAACCCAGGTTGTTAGCTTTTGCTCTTCCGCCTTTCACTACTTCTAGGTGGCAAGCTTCCTCATAAAACATAGCTCTTCCTTTATCAGGACCAAGTGATGGGATGACAATCATTTCAACAGATTTGTAATTCATCTATGCCTTGCTGGTATTCTTAGGCCTACTTCTAAAGAGATGCACAATTACATGCCCAAGGGCCATGGATTGTGAGTTGTCTGATTTGTGTCTCTTGCACCTCAATTCCTCACCCTGAAAATCTATATTTTAAATGGTGGATGGCATGGAAAGAAGTTTAATTTATGGGTAGTCTGGGCCAATTCAAATGATTTCAAAAAAAAATAAAATATCTCACCAGTTGCACCACAGTAAGTCTTCTGGTCTTTATATTGTGTTCTGTGTTTCATCTTCAAAACTGAAACCTCAGTAAAATGTCAGCACTGTGCTATTTATGATAGTTTGTGCTCGTTTTCTGTTTGCCTCACCCATATATCACACTTTAAAACATTTTTTGCAGAATGTCTAACAGAATTAAATATGCCACAAATGTTCTTTCCAACCATTTGCTATTTCATGATAGATTTTTTTTTGTATGTGTGCTAAGAATTGAGGGATTTGAAGTCTTCCAGTTGCCAGCTGTAAATTGCATTGACTCATAATGGCAGATTTTATAATGCTAAGATGCCTTAATGCATACTGTTTGATGAGCCAGTTTGGGGTTTCATTGGTTTAGATGTGGTTTAATTCTCTTTCCCCCTGTAACTCTTTTATTGCAATCCTTATTTTTAGCAGTCTTTTATTATACTCTTTTTGTGTACGGAAAACAATGCTGGTTTTTTCTCTCCAAATGAATAGCTTGAAGCAAGGGAATAACATGTTGGTATTTTAATTCACTTATTAAATACCTGCATTGATATTTATATATAGATATATATAGATATATAGATGGATGAAACAAGCCTAAAATAGCAGCATTTTTTCCCTTGCAACTTTTCCCCCCTGGTATGTGTCAAGAGTTGCATAAGCTAAATTATTTACAGTTTGTAGACTCACAAAAGAGAAGCAGATTTGGGTTATTTACTTTACTGATAAGGAAAGAGGATTGAAGTTGCTGTGATACGCTGCTTTGTTAATTTTGCATTTGTTCCCTGGTGCATAAAATCTTTTTAAAGAACTCACTCAAGCACTGGCAGGCTCTTTTGAAACGGCATGGAAGTAGTAAGATTAAACAAAAACATGAAAAGATCTTAAAAATATAAGTCAGCAAATGTTTGATGAAAATAAAAGTGCTTGGTAGTGAGGAAAAAAACCTCTTTGAGCTCAATTTATTTGTTCTCTGGGAATGGGCGCTCTTGCATTTTTCTGGGGAGCAACCCTTATGGTCTCTTTGCTTCAAGTGATATGGAGCTTCAAGTGCTGAAATAAAAGGCATTTGCATGGTATCATGAAAGCAACAGAAAATGACTGGGCAGGAGAGCTATTCCCTAATGAGAGGATGATAATCTACTCTAAAGCTGGAAGAACAAAATTTATGTTTTGATGGTTGACTGAATTCTTCCTGATACAAAGAGGGTCACTTCTGTGTAGATGTCATGTCCCCATGCTAAAGATCTCTCCTCTACCCAATTCTGAGACATAAGTGAATTATTTCTTTATTTATTGAGTTTATTTTTTGAATTTATTTCTCACCTTTCTCCAGAGATGGGATTCAAGATGGCTTATGATAATTTTTAAAAGACTTAAGCTAAAAATATTACAGTCATCCCTCCTGATTCACAGGGGATCCATTCCGGACCCCTACACCCCCCCCCCCCACGAATCAGGAAAATCACAAATATTCAAGTCCCATTGGTTATAATGGATGCGTTCTTCCATTTGCGGTGCTGCACTCACACCTCAGGTTCACTCCCCATTTTGTCCCTCCCTGCTTGCCGTCTGCGAAGGACCAAGGCCACAGACTCCAAGACTGTGAACGGGGAGGGATCAGTGTAGTTTACAGAAGTTAACCAAGAAAAGCAACATTATTTTGAAAAAGTTTTAAAACAGTTTTTAAAACAGCTATAGTGGTTTAAGCATTAGACTATGGGATGAAACAGACCGGCAGCTTGGGGTGGCCTCTGGCCACTCCAGCCCTGGTCAGCCCCTGATCTGTTCAGGACCACAGCGACCGGACACCACAGTCCCAAAGCCGGCCACTGCTGCGGCCCTCAATGGGCTGCTAGCAAGGAGGGAATGGGCAAAAATAAAAATGGTTTTCAACCTCTTTGAAGGTGGGGCATTTAGATGATGCATGCTGGCCAAAGTGGACAGAAACTGGACTGAAGCAATGCTCTGGGGCTAAAAGCTGGAGCAAACAGAACCTGGAATAGTCTGGCTTAGTGCAGAACATGCACATCTTTGTCCCTGCATATAAACACCCCAATGCAAGTGCTGGGCTGCAGCAAAGCAAAGAAATGAAACTGCAACAACTCCAGTGGATGTAATTACATTATACACAAACCAGATAGTCCATCAGGGGAGCATGGGGTGAAGGGGACATGTAGGGGGGTCCTCCATGAGTGTGTTTTACCAATGCATCGCTCATATACTGATGCACTGATGCCCTGTACAGGTGGAGCATCACATGTGGGACTGTGCAACCAATGAAAGGGGCAGCCATCCACTGGGATGGCATCTGGGTGGACATGGGAGGTACTTAGGGGTTGCTAACAGTGTGTTTGTGTTGGTGTGCATGTATGGTTGGGGAGGCAACAACAAAAAAAATTATCCAGCAATGTGGCTTGACACCACGCCATGTAGTTGGGCCATGCACATTCATCCCTTCTTGGGAGTGGGCTGTATGGGCAGCGGGGTTTCAAACCACTTCAAGTTGCTTTTTCCTGCCCATCTATTCTGGGCCTCTGTTTCCTGATTCCTGTAGGGAAAGAGCTGTTCTTCCTGGAGGAAACAGGCTTTAATTCCCTATCCCAGCAAGTCTGACAAAAGACCACCATTTCTCCACCACTACCAGCAGTAGAGAGATGGCAATCTCATTGCCTGGCTGATGGCTAGTCAGCTAGACATTATTGACAAGTTGGCCAGGTATCCTGAGTTCTGTTGGTTGGAGGTTTTGCAGACAATTGCAGCAGTTTGCTTATCTGTACTTAGGCCAAGATGTATCTGCATTTCCCTAGTGCTTTAACGCAAGGGGTTCTTAGCCTGTGATTCCCAGACCCTTTGAGTTTGGATGAGCTTCAGAGTATTCAATGAACTGGGTGCCAATTGTGACTCCTTCCCTATTTCTTCCTGTTACTTTGAAAATTGTCTTCATGGTTTATTTTTCTAACAAATTGTTCAAACTCTGTGGGATTGGGCAGTACTTGTGCTGCCTGATAACAGATTGTAATCCTATGCCATGCCAAAATCTGAGCTGTAGCAAATCAGCATTGTGACCATATATGCATTAATTCAGCTCATGTGTTCTTATCCCTCCACTCTTATTCCCCACTCTGTGTTGTTGGTGCAATTGTAACTGCAAATCCAGGCCTGGAAAATATTTATGGTAGGCTTACTTTTTTGTTTGTAGATGCTGACACTTCATCTACCACTATGGCTCCAGTTATTATAATTCCTCCACGTAATACAAGTGTGGCAGCTGGAAGTAATGAAGCCATCCTAGAATGTGTGGCCAATGGCAGGTAAGGCAATGCAAAAATACAGAAGTTCTGTTTAATTCAAACTGAGGATACACACAAGCGAACACACAGGTCATTTTTTTTTTTATCCAAATGTAGGCAATGTGGATGTAGCTAGGTGAATTTTGCTACTAGTTGCCAGTGAAAGAAGCAAGATTTTCTTAATAATTAGTGCTGGTACCAAGCTGAGTTATAATGAAAACAAGACATGTCATGTAGCTGAATTTTTGTCTGCTTGTTTGGGGTTTTTTTCCCTATTATTATGATACAGGTTACTTCTTGGCTTGGGAAAGTACGTTAGAAAAAAATAATTGTCTGTATTATTTATATAGAACTATGGAAAAATCAGAAACTCAAAGCTGTCTCAAGCATGGTTTGTACAAGTCTCTACAATGGCAGCAGTAAAAAAAACAACTACCCAATAATAATGGCATTTTTTGTTATGCCACTTTTGATGTCTTCTTGACCCCTGTGTAAACATTTTGGTACCGCGGCAATGTTAAATGACTACTGGGAACCTAGTTGCTTTCCTTAATGCTCATTTGAGGTTTTGGTTATAAGTATAGTCTCAGGGAGCATTGTGGGAGAAAGAGAACAATCTGAAATCTTCCTAGAGCCAATTAATTGTTTCTACCCTGTGAAAGAAGAGATATTCTTAATCATAGTTAGTGCAGTCTCTCAAATTGAGTTATAATGAAAATACCTCCCATACAACTTTTCCCCAAGTTGTGTTTATTTTTAGTATTCTTTGCTTAGGCAAATCAAATAATTAGCCTTGATAAGTTCCATCGTTGTTACAGATAGCATTGCTTTTTCAATGGCACTGTAGTCGTTCTTTTTCCATTTATTTCTCTGATGCATCTTTCCGCATAAGACTTCGGAGTTGTGTCAGGATTTATTTCTAAGTGTCCAGTGCTCAATGTGCCTGCAGTCCTGGAAGAGTTAGGTGAGTCATATGTTCAGTCTGTGTTATTACTGCAGATAACATAATTCACAGTAATAATTGGCATGACTTTTACCCTCGCAGGCCCACTGAGAAATTAAGCATAGCCTGGAAGAGGAACGGAATCAAAATAACCAGTGGAGTTAGCAGTTTCGGGAGACGTCTTGCTATTGCCAACCCAACCTCTGCTGACATTGGAATGTACGTCTGTGAGGCACACTTGAGAGACAGCCCTGTTGAGCCAGAGAGAGCAAAAGCTTTTCTGTCTATCCTGGGTAATTCTGTTTTTTCCTATCATGAGCCTTGAATCAAAGTACAATAGGAAATAGAAGTGGTTATTTCCATATTTCACTGACCTTACAGTTGAACTTCTCTGCTATGAATGGAACAAAAGAGGTGAAGTAGGGTTATCTTCTCAATTAATTCAGTTGTTCTCTTGATGCATATAAATTCATCAAGGATATTATTTTCCCTCACATTGATGTTATACAGAATTTAAAACTGTGATCATCAGACTGGAAGAAACATTCTTGATAAAATACTAATTGGTTGTGGTTTCTAGATGGATCAATCCAATACTCACTGCCACCTTATTCATGGGGAAGATTTTTGAAAACATTTCCTCTTACTTGTGACAATTTCTAGATGGGTAACCTTTTAGTCCTGAATTGCAAGCATTCATATGCATGCACATTGGTGGCGGACACTGTAAACAGTGAGGTCAGAGGGGAAATAATAGCCCATTGAAATCCATGAAAGCTCATGCTAAAATAAATCAGTTGATCTCACTGGTGTCATTGGAACTTCCACACTTGTATTTTTATGCAGACACTGATACTTACCCTCCAACTGCCTGGATTTGGCAGGGACAGTCTTGATTAATCCTCTTTTATCCCACTTTTTCAGCTGCTTTAAAAGTGTCCCTGCTTTGCTCTTCTCCTTCTGCTTCCCCCTTGATCCTCAGCTTACTTCAATTCTTGCAAACTACATTCAAAAGTAATTTGCGCTTTGTTAATTCAGCAGGGAGAGAGGTCAGGAAGGGGCAGAATTTGCCCTTCCCTGTAGACTCAAGGCAAAAACAAACTGCTGCAGCCCCTCCTGGCTTTTGTGTTCTCCTTCACCAGTAACCTTTGCCAGGTTGATCACACTCTGATGTTGCTTGTTTCCATATGCCCCAGTTTTCCTCTTTGAAATGTGGGACGGTAGGGTGAAAATCATTTTATTAATATTTATAAAACACTTGATGCTTACAGCCTGAAGTGCCAGAGTCTTTATTTGCTCTCTGGCTTTTCGCAAACGAAGATTCAGAAAGGACTCATCTCACGCTTTTTGCAAGCGTGCTGATGACTAAAAAGGCCAATCCAAGATAAACAAGTCCGGTTGCAGAAAGCACAGCAGAAGATCTCCTTGGGTGATGTTTTGGGGTTGTGATTCTTTCTGCGTTGTCGTTTCTCTTCGAGACTTGTTCGGCATGACTTCTCAAAGAAGGCTGCAGCATTGTGGATAGTGCGTCTCCATGCCTCCCAATGTGAGGCCAGGGTGGACCACTGTTGGTGATCAATTTGGCCGAGCCTGAGATGTTGTTTCAGGGAGTCCTTGTATCGCTTTTTTGGAGCGCCCCTCTTACGCTGACCCGTGGCGAGTCTTTATTTGCTATTTTGCCATGGAATATGGTCATTTTGTTTTTTCTGATCAGAAGAATTTTGTTCTGATCTGAATAATAACCAGACGTTAAATTCTAGGCTCTATCTTCCATCTAATTAGTGCTCTGAACCTGTCAACTAGCTAGATCCAAGTTGGGCCTGGTATTTCTGTTTCTGTTTTGTGTACAATACAGAAGTCCCACAATGAAACCATTATGAGTCACAGCTGAAAGGAGATGCTGCTGTCTTGTCTTGTGCCTTGACAGCTCACCTCCATAGTCCCCCCTGTAGAGTCACACTAACCTTTTATTCAAACTGTCATTTTTTTTACAATTTTTTGTTGTAAACTCCTGACTGTAATTTCTGTTTCTTCTTCATAGTCACTGTGCCTCAGATGCACTGTTTCGAAGCCTGCAGAGAACCATGAACAAAACCTCTACAGCTGAGACCTTTAATGTTAGCCTAGCCCCCACAATCCATTGCGACTGCTTAGAAACTGCCAGTGATTGATAGGAACTAACTAATTAAAATCAGTGAAGTTATCAATTAAGTTTCTAACATAAGGAGACAGTTTAATTGGACTGGCTTTAGCTGGACTTTCAGCATAAAATTACTAATTAATGAAATGAGAGACTGCCCTCAAAGTCAACATTTCCCCATTTCCTACCTGGTTCTGTAATAAATGTAAATGGCTATAGAAATCTTGGTTTATTTTTGTTCATTATCATAGCATGATAGTTCAGTTAATTCCAAGGCTGGTGTGTTTTAAACCAATATAAATCAGGGACAGTTTGGTTTACTTTGCATCCATATGGTCCTTGTGTTCTACACTGGACACTGCATAGAGGCACCTCATCTGTCCCAGGAAACTGAATTTTGAAGCTCTTAACTCTGGACGCTATATGGGGATCACTGAGCTAAAGAAAGTGGGAGTTTGAGATTATAACAGAGGGAGAGGGGGGAAGCAAGAAAAAGAATTGGTTGTGAGAATGAGAAAAGGTTTTTTTTCAAAAACTCATGCATGTATTTTCTTCTAAGATTCATGACCGGGGGGGGGGGGCTTAAAATCACCAGTGATATTTTTTACCTTCATTCCAGTGAAGCCATTCCTGTTCAAGCCTATAACATAAATAGCACTTTGACTTAAGCATAACAGTCAAGGTGTCCCCGCTTCTAGCACACATGCATTAAATTTGTTTTAGGGCCTGAACAGACAGACAAAATGAAGTGGCTTCCAGTTGCTTTGGAGGAATGCTGTTTAAATGATGCATTATGCTGAGAGGGATAGAATTCAGAAACATAGCTGTGTTAGTTTGGAATATCAGTATGCAACATCAGAAGCACCTTTGAGATAAGGGCTGATGCAAACTCGCTAAAAGGGCCAGCCTGGGGGTGGAGTTAGGGCAGGGCGACCGCATGCTAGCCACCCCGACTTCACCCCGGTGCCACATCATGCCGTGAACCCAACCGCATGGCATGCGGCTTCAGGGCATTCCCTTGGTGCAATGTGTAGACAGCAGTGGTGGCAAGAGCAGCTTTTTGCCGCTCCAAAAAGGAGCGGCATTTGCCAGCTCTTTTTGGAGCATCAAAGAGCCAGATCGGGGCCACGGTGTGTGGTTGCCATCTGTAGAGCCCCTTATTCTCAAAGGTGCTACAAGGTCCCTTTGTATCATTATACTGATGCATTCCTATTGTCACTTTCAGTAACATTTCTGTTTGCTGTTCTCACATTCAGAAAGGTCTTCCAGTGTCCTTACAGAGACTCCCTGGCTGCATAATGGGTGCCACTGGACTGACCTAGGATCTTGCTTGGTTGCTGGTCATGCAGGGTTTCTGGGGACTTTAGAGCTATTATAACTTCAGCAATGCTACTGAATAGTTTATTTATTTAAGATATTTATGTATCACCCTCCTAGCCCATCAGGCCCCTCAAGGTTATGAACAAATAAAAGCAAATAAAACATTACAAAGTTTTTTTAAAAAATTAAAAACACATTTAAATACAGTCTTAAAATATTGTTTTAAAAGAGTTAAAATAGAGCAATTTCTAACATTGAAGGTCATTTCAGAGTTCTCATATCTGACCTCTGCAGAGCAGGCACATGCTCATAGCTCTCCATGCTTATCCTTCATTACACCTCAACAAACATGTTCAGGCAGATGTTTCCTTGAGTCATGGACTTCTTTCTTCTGTTCTGGCTTGACATGAAATTTACCTCTGCTAAGCTAGAGACCAAGAAAAAGAACCTATGGCTTGCCTGTAACTGTGGTCCTTTGGCTATCACCTCTGAACTCATACAACCCACCCTTCTTCCCTGCCTCTCCATTTGCACTTGCAATCCTGTGACTGCAGACCATGAATCATAGAATCATTCTATGTTGGAAGAGACCCCAAGGGCCATCCAGTCCAACCCCCTGCCATGCAGGAACTCAAAATCAAACCATCCCAGACAAATCGCCATCCAGCCTCTATTTAAAGACCTCAACAGAAGGAGAATTGAGGAGAAGATGGTAGGGCACGCTTAAGCATGCATGATGGAGGATGCGGATGGGGCTCTTCCAAAAAGTCTCAGCTGTAGGTCATTCTGATCACGGTTCTGTGCAGGATCAGAAGCCAAGTTCACAGATGACCACATGAAGAACCACAGTTATCAATGAGTGACCTGTTTTTTTACCACCTGCTTTTAAGTTTTTATGACCTTCTATTTCTTTTGCAAACTAGCCTAGAATCATTTTCAGTCCTTAGAAAAGAAAAAAAAGAAGTGGGAGAGGAGTGAAGCGTAGACAGTTCCCAAGTTGTACAAGACATCCCTGCATCCTCTGACCAAATCTACCATGTGTCACAACCACAACCTGTTATGCTATTGCCAGTTCTTGACAGTATGAGTCTACCCACAATCTTTTAATATTGAGAGTTGACATTTCTATCAGACTGGAAATGTAGACTATATCCTCTGGTATATTCAGGGGACTGGAAACATTTCATGCAAGTCAAGATGTAGTTCTTTTTCATTCCTCTGCAAAGTTGTGTTGCAGCTTTTATTGTTGTCTTTTTTATTTTAAAATATATGTGGGAAAGTTGAGTTTTAATCTTCTCAAGTCTCTGTTTCTCTCTCTCTCTCTCTCTCCCCCTCACTTTTTGCTTTGTTTTATTTCTTCAAATTATTATCTCTCAGCTCGTTTTCCTTTAAAAGAGCAAGGGCCTATTTCAATTATTTATGATTTTGATTTAAACCTTTCTTTATCCCCACAATTTTATTGTGACTAATTTAATTTTGCTACTGTGCTGTCAGATCTTTCCTTCTGCAGTATTTCAAGCCACAGTTTCTACTGGTGCAAACAGTACTTAAGTATAACTCAGATAAAGCAAAAACTCCGAAAACACTGGAAAGGAATCTTTAAAGTCACATTGCAACTTTGATTAGTAGCCTGTATACACTTACTTGTGATGTTTTATTTTTCATTTATTTATCTGTTATATCAATTTTATCTCAGGCTGCTGAGGAACAAAGTTCACAATATGAGCAAGTGGATAAAACGGATCAGTTACAAATTGGTTATGTTACTTTTATTGCACTTTTTTATGCAACAAGCCACTCTCATTTTGAGTATTTACTTTGAGTGTCAGCTCGGCCTGCTACATTTTAGAACTTATAAAATTGTGGAACAGCAGGAAGGGTTTCTAACAGGAAGCTAAGTACATTGAGTGATAGAATAATTCATGAAAAGGCTAGAGCTCCAAAACAGTAATTAATTAGCAAGGGAACAGAATAAATGAGAAGGTGCAGACAAGGATCAGAAATGATAGAAGAGTTTGTATAAAGGGGATAATTTTTGTCAGTTTTCCTGAAGGTGTTTCTTCTACAACTTACATTATTAAAATCTGTTTTAGTAGCACTTAAGGACTGAATTATGCTTGTCCATTTGTGTGCATAAAATATTTGTAGGGTACACAAGTAGATAGCATCCCATTGAGATCTAAACAACTTGGCATGAGGTGCAAATCTTGAACATGCGTAGTAGAAAATATCATGTTACAGGATCACTCCAGGACTGATATAAACATTTATTTAGAACAAGAATGGTCTCCCACAGACCTCAACAAACTGGGTATAAGGAATGATATGGATCCCTTTTCCACATGCTTAAAATCTGAGTAATTATCAGAAATGTAAATCTAGTAATCCCCAGATGTGGATTAAATGTAGGCATTTCTGTTTTAGGGTTTAAGTAGGTTAAACAGTAGTAAGGGCATAGGAATCTGATGTAATTAATCCAGGAATCTGCAAGCAGTGATTATAATATGTGTTGAAAAGGCCAGTTGGTAAAAATTATAGTTTAAAATAGACTTGAAAAATAAATATGGATGAGTGTGATATTACAGAGGAAAGACAATGCAGACTTTGGGGAAGGAAATAATAGTTCTGAAAAATATATTGGAAAGCCGAGTGTGTTAGTTTTAGGTTGAACAATAGTAGATAGAACCAGTGAAATAGAATGTTATTGATTATATATTTGGTCATGAATTGCTAAATTGTAATTGTTAGGAATGTCTTATAAAAGGAAAAGACTAAAAAAGCATATATGAAGATTCAGCCAAAATTACCATAATTTTAATATATAGGGATGGCCAGATGATATTCTGTTAGCTGTAATATCGTTCATAAACTATATTACAATTAGGAGGTCCTGTTGTGCAGTAAAGAGAGATTTGACAAGAGGGACTTGGTATCTAGAATAGATTTAAAATGTCTGCAACTTAGCATTTATCACATAAAATGTAGATGAAGAGTCCCACACATGCCACAGCAGTCTCTCATAAACCAACATGATGAAGGAAACCCACATGCCATTTTTGGCATCATGGAGATACTCATTATCCAGTTCTGTCATGTAAACTCCTAACCCGAAGCAGAAAAATCAGTTATGCTCTTTATGTCATGAATGTCCTTGACAGAAGTGGTCTTAAATGTCACCCTTAAATTTCAATAGCAAACAAGGGATCTGCACCCTACACAAACACTTTCCAGTACACTAGAGCCATTATGAGCCATAAGCTCCCATAAAATGCTTCTAGTCTGAATGCTTAGTGAGTTGCATCAGTGATACATCAAGAAATAAAATGGTTCCTATCATGTTACTAACATATAGCTGCATTATACTTTTCCAACAAGTGTGAGAAAGCTTCCCTTGATATCTTCATATAGTCCCAGCAAAGATAAACGGAGGTGGTTCCAAACTCTGGTTTTATTAGCTGCAGTTGTTATAAATTTTTAAAGGGTAGCATGCTCCTGCGCTAGCACAGCAGTAGTTTGGGGAAAGATTTGTAGCAGATTAGATAAGAACATATTTGTTGTGTTAGTAGCCATCTGAAGATTAAGCATTGCCATTGTCCTCATTTGAAAGCAGGACTTTTTTATATATATGAAAAAGTGCATACAGTGTTTTCTCCATGTTCTTTGAGGTCCTTTAATATTACGGTTATTTTTATAGTGGCATTTCAGTGGAAGTTATGAAATCCTGCCACTACATAAAATGAACAATTGTGTTTTAAAACAGACACTGTGGCTGAAAATAAAATTTGGACAAAGGGGAATATGGGAACAGCCAACATCCAACAACATCCAATTGCTCTAGTGGGACAAAGCAGCCATGTGAAGCCCAATACTCTTTTAGTGTCTTACAAAATAAGGGGAAATACATTTCACTCTTATTAAGGGTCTTATTTACTTTATTTACATGTTACAATAGTTTATCGAACATTTTCCTGTAACATAACAACTTGGTTGGAATGTTGGTCCAAAACTAAGTTCAGAAAGCAGTTATACCTGAGAAGAGAAAAAACGTGATGTTACAATAGTGGTACAAGAAGGAGACAAGAGAATTGGGAGGGGGGCGGAGAGAATAGAAGAAATGGTATTTTAATAATGAACCTGACCAGTGGTACTCAGTGGTCCCAGAGCCAGGACCAAGGCCAATCCATGGGCCATTAGGTCCTGGTATCTGCCATGTTTCCAGAAAAGAAAGACATAGTTATACAGTTGTCCCTGGCACAGTGGGGCGGTGGGGGGGATAATTGCCTATCCTCAAGATTAGATGTCCTGAGAAGTGCACTGATCTCCAAGCCAGCCTTTGCACTTTCTTCTTTAACTATCTAAGTCTACAATGTTTTCCGGTAGTATTATGGTATAATTGAGTTCCTGCATGGCAGGAGGTTGGATTGGATGGCCCTTGTGGTCTCTTCCAACTCTATGATTCTATGATTCTATGATTCTAATCTGCATATCTTAGATTGTTGATATTCCTTCCTCCTTTTTTTACTTTGCTCTTTCTATGATATAGAACCATAACATTATAGGATTCAGAGAGACATCAGCAGTCATTTAGGCCAGCTCCCTGACAATGTAGGACTCCACAGCTAAAGAGTCAGTGACAGAGGACCATCCAAATTACCAACACAGGAGAGTCTAGAAACTTCAGAGGTAGTCCACTCCACTGCTGAAGAGCTCTGACAGTCATAATTTTGTTTTCTAATGTTTCACGAGAACTCTTTCTTGTAATTTTAATCCATTTGTTCAGGTCCTACACTTTGAGCAGCAGAAAACAAGTTTCCCTCATGTATCAGCCCTTCAGATATTATTTATTTATTGTCTTATCTTTTTCGCAGCATGTGATTCACAGTGGTGTATTTGAAGACTGCTGTCATATTACAGTACTTATTGGTCTTTGATTCTCCAAGTTAAACATGCCCAACTCCCTCAATGATTTTTCACAGGCCTTGCTTTAGCTGCAGACTCTTTGGTATTTTGGTTGCCTTCCTCTCTCAGATTCCAGCTTGTCACTATCATTAAACTGTGATGTTTAGAACTGAACACAGTACTCTGAGGTCTGACCAGAACACATCAGAGTGGTATTAGTACGTACTTTGATCTGCTGTAAGGCTGCTGCAAGTTAGAATTATTACTACTATTGCTATTACTGTTACTTACTACTTCTTACTTACTACTACTATTCGTCTTTGCATCACACACTGTTGACTCATGTTTAGGCTAGTGGTACACTAAAGTCCCTAGATTATTTTCACATATATTGATGCCAAGTCAGGTGTCACCTCTCCTGTATTTGTACATGTTATTTTTTTCCCCTGCCTAGATGTTGAACCATACATTTATTCCTGTTGAAATTCTCTTCACTCCTCCTCCCTCAGCTTTTGTTTTGGATCAATACTTCAACCAGTTAAGGTAATCAGTGAATAATGTTTGTGTATTCAGTTATTTCTGGTTTTATTCCAAAGACTCTTACCCATTATTTCACACCAATCCAGTTATAAGTAGCTATAGCTTACAAAATAAACTTAGAGTTTCAACTTTCTTAGCTATGCAGTCCTAAGCAGGGTGCCAAGCCTCAGTAAGGGATCAAATACCCTTCCATGCACATCTGACAGTGATAGCACTGATGGTTTGTGGGACTGTTATTGTGTTATTAGGGTGTCTTGGATCCAACTATATATACCTTGCTCCATGGTAAAGAAAATGTATGTATATGGCTGTGTGTGTGAGAGAGAGGGGGGTGCTTTAAACATTCTTCCTTTGGAAATGAATGGTGCCATAAGGTAGAAACACAGCAAGGGACAGTGCTATGTGTCTTTTTGATCTGACTCTTTCGTGGAATCTGTGTTAGATCCAAACAGGAGAGTGGACAGCATTTATTTATTTATTTCATTTTTGTGAATAGGAGGCTGTTAAGAAAACTTTAGCGGACTTGTGTATCAAAAGATAGTAGAGAAGGCCAGCTCTTCCTGGACAAACAGATGAGCTGAAATTTTTATCAGAGAAGATGACGACACCTGCAGTTTAGGAGAGAGATAAAAGAATTTCAGTTGATTTATAGAAAGGTCTTTTTTGAGTGTAGGCAGCCATTCCCCTGTTGCAAAATATTCACTAATAAAACTTGGGGAGGAAAAATCTATGAGTCCATCTTTCCTTGTTAATGTGGCTTTGAAAGATACAAAGAGGAATAATATTTCGCCAAAGGCTTAAGTCCCCACTTTTTAAGGACTTCCTTTTTGAGACTTCAAAAGTGAAGAGAAAGGGGAAAATATCCAGGTCTTTCTGTGGTTCTGCATGGGAGGCTGCTGGGCTGCATCAGTTAGCTTGCAGGGGCTGATCCATAGAGCCTATTCCTCCTCTGGTGTTGCTCCTTTTGAGCTTATAGTTTGACCATTTGTTCTGTTTCTACAGTATCTTCTCTCTCTTGATTATGAAAGACTGTTGGAATGTTTCCTTAAAGTTTGAGAATGATAGATGCTGATCAACATGCTGAAATATTAGTATTTTTGCTTGTCATATAATCTTAAATGGAATGTAATATAACGGATTTCTGCAGCTCCCCGCAGGTTTCAGTAGAGACAGCGTTCCACAAAAATATCAGAGCTGTTTAGTTGTTTATTAAATTTATTTATTCATTGCAGTAGTTTTATCCCATTCCCGATCTAGAGACCCGAAGTTCTATTTATGCTGTTGGTTGTGGTTGTTGCTATATGCCTTCAAGTCAACTCTGACTTATGCTGACCCTCTCCTAGGGTTTTTCTTGGCAAGATTTATTCAGAGGAGGTTTGCCTCTTAAACTGAGAGAGTGTGACATGCCTGAGGTGTCCCAGTGGGTTTTCATGGCTGAATGAGGATTTGAATCCTGCTCTCCTGGACTACTGGTCCAACACTCAAACTGCTACACCATTGAAAGTGCCTTCAAGTTGTCTTTAGCAGCTTAAGCCTAGGTTTTTCTCCATAGTCCAACAGGCCAGTTTCCACAACATGCTGACTCTCATAGTAATGGAATACATAATAATTTACTGTGCAGCAGAAAGCATACTTCCTCAATATTATGCTCCACTGAATTTAGTGAGACTTTCTTCTGAGTAGCCAAGCTAAGCACTGTTACTTAACTGTGAGTCACTGAATCAATGTAGCCTCTGATCACTGCTATGCCTTCTCCTGTGGGATTATATTAGATTTGCCCTCAAAGAACCTGCAAGAGGAGTAAACAAAACAAAAAAGATAAGAAGAACATGTCAATAATCGATTCTATTCAATGTCCCTAACAATGTATCAAACACAGTTCTGTAACCACTGACTAAATCAACACAAACTCTTCCAATTAGAGATATTGATAAGCCTAATATAAAAAATAACAACATAATGTCAGCAATATTAATAAACCAATAAGATGAGTTACAAAGTGTAACTTAAAACCAGGCAAACTCTGAAAGGAAAAGATAGAATACAGGACAGCAAAGAAATGTCAATCTCTGTGACGGAAAGACACAATGGAGAGGTTTTAAATATTACATAGAGACATTGGCAGGCAGCTCTGCTGCTCAGTATCAGCTCTTACATAGACTGGCACTTCTCCAAGAGGTTTGGATCAGGTCAGTGTGTATCACATTTCATAAAGACTGAATTCTTCAAGCATCCTCAAGCATATGCAATGAATATTGAGGAGCAGCAGCTATGTTTGGACATGGAATCATTCTGAAACTTTAAGGGTTGGATCAAGGCTAAGCCATACTAAGAAATTCATGGAAACCAATGATATGGGGGTAGTTATGGATTTAAGTTGGTTTACTTTAAGCGTGGCTAAGTTTGGCTCCAACTCTTTGCTCAGAAGTGGCCAGCAGGTGCCCTGTAAGGAGGATGTAACCCCCCAAAAAGGTTGATCCCTCAACATCATGCCATGTTTTAACTTAATACATCTTTAAAAGAAAAGAAAACCTTCTAATTTCCTTGCCTGCAGCAATTGAATTTAAACCATTTTACCTGTTAAAACAGCACCTATCATAGCTTTTGAACCATTTCTCTGTTGACATATATAATTCTACAACTGTACAAAGTGGCTGATATGCCAGAATTACAGCCTTCTCCACTCATCTGAATACTTGGATTCATTTATTGTGTGATTTCAGTCTGTCATCATTTCATGCCTTTTGAATGTACGGTCTGTTCAGAGTGAATTAGAACGACCTTTTGGAACTGCATTTGGTCCAGTTGAAATACTGTCAGGGGCAATTTCAGTGTGAAATAGATGCCTTGAGAGGGAGATAATGGGCTATAGCAGTACCTTACTCCATCTTGGGTCACCCATTTGGACTTGGGCCTTGGTGATTAATAACGTCTAATCGCCATTAGGTAACAGCTGTTAGTTATGGCAAAGACACAATGATCTCAGCCATTGAAGATATCAAAATGTATTTGGAAAAAACACAGATTTTCCCAGCTGGAGACCAGAAGAAAGGCCTTGCTTTATTTGGTTAAAGAGGCTTGAACAGTAGTATCCTATATTTGTATTTCTCTTGACCACCGTATTTTATGCATTTCTGAAATACTTGCATAAGCATCTAAAGTAACTGGTGGAATTACACTTTAAGGTACAATCCTCAGCTGAGAGTAACTCATCTTTCTTTACTATTATCTATAGTTCGTGTTTCTGTCACTGTTATATCACTACTGTCTTGTTTTTCTTCTGCTTCATCCAATCTTGAGATAGCTGCTTCTTCTTGATGATTTTTCCATAATAATCCACTAGCCTCTCACAGAGTTGTGCTGGTGACAACATAAATATGACAGTTATTGGTGTGAGATTGAGGAGCAGTTGGTAGCTTGGGCCTTTACTTCATTGTTGTGTTAAAGAACCAGTGTTACTGTTAACTCTTAACTATCCACTTTTGAGGCCAATGGAAGAGAACCAAAGACAGTTATAGTGTGCAGAGAAGCCTCCATGCCATGACTGAAGTATCCCTGGGATTGCTGCAATAGCCTTCACATGCTACTACTTTAATGGTTTAAAGATCTAATTCTGAAGAGTAGAATGAATATTGAAAGCTTGCACCCCATTCCAGCAATCTAAATTGGTTCAGTAACTGATATTTTGTTGCTTACTTTGAATCTCTTGGATTCAGCCAGAGCATGATGAAATCTGTTTATAGTTACCTTGTTATGACGATTACAAAAAACTTCTATGTTATAGTCTCTGCTATAGATTTATTCTCGTTCTGTGGTGCTTTATATCCAAAGCTACATAGGATGGTGTTTAGAAACAGCGGCGGTCTCTTCTATAAAATGTGTTGCTGTAAATAAAAACTTTTATAGACCTCCCGGGATGGGCTTTCTGAACTGAGAATTAAAATATTCCTTGCTTCACGCCTGTGAAATGAAAAGTGGCCTCTGCTCTAATGTTAATTTGCTGTATAAAACTCTAAATATAAATTGGCAGTTCCTCTGTACTCTTTGAAATTTATATTTATCATCATACATAATTGTTGAGGTTGTTTTATGGGGCTATCACTTAAAAGAAACTGTAAACTCAAAACAGAAGTCAAACTGGAGCATTTTTAACACTGCAGTAAATGTATTCTTCCCAGTCTGAGATGTTGGTTGGGCATACCTTTGGATCCCTCTACAGAAATGAATCAAGTTGCTCTTGAGCACTAGGGATGGAAAGAATATTCAAAAATATTTGCAAAATGCTCAAAAATATATTGTCTGAGTATTGAGAAACTCAGATAAGAAGAATCTTGGACTAATGATAATGCTTCCAACTTGGGACTTTATTCTGCACACTATTTGCACATGGTTGCTTTGCACAGAATACAATTTCTGAGTAGAAAATGCTGTTTCCTGCACAGGAAATGCCATAATTTGTGATTTATTCTTTCAGAAAATTGCTTTCAGAAAAATAATCATTTTCTGCACAGGAAACATCATTTCCTCCACAGCAAATAGTATTTATGAACAGAAACATTATTTTCTGTGTTAGGAATTCTGTGCAGAAAATCTTGTTTCCTGTGCTGAAATTGATGTTTCCTACCATATGAAAATTTTGCACAGAATGGTTCCTGAATTGCAAATGAACTCTCTAATTCTCAAAGACTTTCTTACAATGGGAATAAAATGGTTAAAAGTAGTTGTTACTTCCTTTGAAAACAAACTTAGGGGGGTTGCAGACTGTCAAAAATAGTGTGAATTCAGTCCACTTTTAGGGTTAGGGTTAGTGCTAGGGAATCATGGGAATTGTTATTTTTCTGAGACATTGAACCTTCTTTGTCAGAGAACTCTAGTGCCACAATAAAATACAGTCCCCATGATTCCCTAACCCTAAAAGTGGACTGAATTCACACTATTTCTGACAGTCTGCAACCCCCCTTAGTAAAGAATGAGATACATATTGGCACGATGTAAGTACACAACTTGGATTAGGGCCACTGCTTGGGATATATTCTCTGACACTATTTTGGTTTCTCTTTCTTAAGAGCCACCATATTTTACCACTGAACCAGAAAGCCGAATTGTGGTTGAAGTGGAGAAGACTGTGCATATCCAATGTCAAGCAATGGGTAAGTGAGGTGTGAACAGTCGCTTGCAGTTTTGACCATTTACTGTCTTTATTAAAGTTGCTGCCAGCTACATGTTGGAACAGTGGTTTGCTTGTTTGTTTATTGCTTTATAAAATACAAATCTCTAGAGTAACAAAACAAAATTAAAACAATTTTTAAAAATCCAACAATTACCAGCCAAAAAAGATGAATCATGCTTGTCTGCTGGGCAGACTGCCTTCTCTTCTGTTGTTGTTTGTGCTCCTTGCCTGAAAGGATGCATTCAACAAATGTGGTTAGCTAAAAAGGATTAGTGTCTTGATCCGAGTGAATTAATGGAAGTAAAACAGTGGCTCTGGGACCCATAATTTGGGTTGTGAAGAAACAATCAATAATTGCAATAGTTAAAGCTCCTTGTTTCTTAAAAAATATAGTACTTCTGTAATGGGAGGAAAGTGTCAGCTAGAAGAACATTTCAGTGTAGTTACACTTCTGTGGTAGCAAGTTTTCATCCATGTTTTAAATGGAAGGTGTTTGAAGAGCATTAAAACCGTCAAAATTCTTTTAATTTTACTTATAATGGAATACTTTTTGTAGGAATAATTACTGTGGAAGCATGCTAATTAAAAAAACAGTAAGTGTAATCTCCTGATCAGAGCTGCTTAGTTGATAAACCAAAAGAGAATGGACTCAGTCTCCAAATAACCACTTAACCACGACAAGTTTCAGGTCTGCTTCCCGTAATTTCATTTTATTTGCTTGTTTATTTAAATCACTTTTCTTCCATGGTTTCAAGGCAGTTTTACAGCTGAGTATACAACTAAAATGCTCTAACATGAATATATAAATGTTTAGGTTAGGTACATATTGGCAAATTCATCTGAAAGCTTTGTCACTATTCCCTATTGGGTTCAGTCTCCAGGGAAAACTCAGCTGAGTCCTGTGGGATGTATGAAGTGGCTCTTCGGAAATCTGAGTCAACCCTTATGAGGGATTAGCACTCCACAGCTGCAACCGATGCAGCCTTAGTCCATGTTCATAACTTTGGAGACAACTTTAGCAATGGTTTTGTCACCTTTTGGACTGGGGTGTATGTGCCTGTTTAGTTTAAGTGTTTTCTTGGTGCACTAGTTGTGTGAATTGGCTGCTGGCAAAAACACGCACAAGTGAACAGACTATGAGAATATCCAAACATAATGAACAAGGATGCCGTCTTTTTCTGGAGTGTTGCCCTAATTCCTGAATGCCCTTCCTGAAGAAATACGCTTGGTGCCAATGTGGTTAAATGCTTTTTACCTTACTCATGCATCTTAAAATATGTTCCCTTAAGTATTTGAAATTCCCTGAGCTTTAATTGCGGTTTGTATTGTTGTCTAAGCAAATGCACCAATTCATGTGGCTTACATTATGAAAGACATAAGTCTATAGCTTGAAGCTCTGCAAACTGGTCCACAGAAGGCCACATCTGAAGCAGAGGCATTGCTTTATTTGGAAGTGGGCTTAAGTGAGTACATTTAGATATACAAGGCAGAGAGTCAGGTTCCAATCCATACCAAAACTATAGTGTAACTTCATACCCTCAGATGAATGATTTGATTAGAACTATTTTTGAGGCTTTTCAGGGCATGGTATTTAAGAATAACGTTTTTGTCAACTTCAGTTTCAGATTCCCCCAGGAGGGTTTCCATCATTGATTCCAGTTTCAATATACCTCTAGCATTTTGATTGTTTCATTTTCTGCTGACTCCTCTTATTCTGAATTACAGAACAGTACAATAAACAGGATGATTTAGCTGTATATGTTATGGGCTAGAAATTGCTCTGATCCAGATCCAGACCTGATCCAGATCCAAGTAGCCATGTTTTAAAAATATATGTCAGAATTCCATAAGAAATTCTAAACTCCATGATAAAAGTGATAGTTCACTTCTAATTCAAACCAGAAAAATAAATCAAGATACCCAATTATGCCCTATCACATTCTCTAAACAGAGACATGGTTGTTTTGAAGTGACTTTACATAGATTTCCTGTGTTTTTTATTTCCTGCACATTATTACAGCAATCCATTACTAAGCATCTCCAAGATACATTTTACCCAACCTGTATTAGGGCCCACGTTAACAGAGGAAATGCTGTGATCCAGAACAAATGGATATCAAGTCCAACAGTGACAACTGATAATCTTTCATGGGCTTGACCTCAAACAATAGTGACAATTCTGCCATAGATTTGACAGACACATGCTCAAGAGATGAAGATCATGGTTTATGCGCTTCTCACTTGGTCCACTCCTGTCCAGATTAGTGCTCCATTTCCAGTTCTCTTGGTGCTGAAGTTAGTAGGTATATAGTCAGCACTAACTTTGTTACTGTTTGTTGTAAGCCATGCTTGGTGGAGCCCAGTGTCTCAGAAAGGACATAAAATGAAATGGGGGAGTGCCGACCCAAGTGCTTGAATAATAGCCCTGGGAGCATAACAGAGCTGCTCGGTGCCCTGACCATAAACAGCCAGGAAGTCTCAATTTGTCACAACTCCTATGGGGTTCTTTGGCACAAAACCCATTTATTCCATTTTTGTGCACTGTGAGTGTGAGAGACAAAGATTACATTTTCTTGATATTACCAGATGAACTATAAATAAAATTACCACCTGTAAAGGACAGCTTTTTTACTTCACTGTAAATGGAATTTTCTCAGGAACAAAGTTCATCTGCAGGGATTCCTATTGCAAAGGTTTAAAATGCAATGTGTTTTTGTTAGATTTTTTTTTAAAAAAGAGAATCTTGGATTTAGATTGTATGTGGTCAGCTATATGGAGGAAGGAATGAAAAATGTTTAAATTAATTGGACAGAAATTCTAGTGTTTTTGGAGAAAGAGCTTTAGTCAATCTCAGTAACTAACCAGAAAGTAGAGTAAAGCAAAAGAACAAAACAAATACCGAACACAGTAGCCCCTACCAATTTGCAGGGGATCCATTACAGACCACCCCTCCACGAAAATGGCAGCTCACAAATATTCAAGCCCCATTGAAAATAATGGTGTGTGCACTTATGGTGTGCATGGAGGGAGGCGCACAGGTGTGCACCGCCATTATATCCCTCCCTGCTTGTCCCTCCCATGAAGAGTGGGACTGCAGACTTGAAGTCCGCAAACAGGGAGGGTGATAATGTAATGCATAAAGAAGAAGATGATGATACAGGTTCATATGTGCTTGATTCTCAAAATCTGGGACACTCTGCACTGAACTACAGTCTTTCCTTTCAGCTGATTTAATTTCCCAACAGCTCTTGAGTATCTCTCATCCATAGGGTTGCCATGAGTTGAGGTCAACTTGGTGGCAGTTAACAACAACAACAACAACCAATGCTGGTGGAATTGGTACCACAATGCAGCCTTCTGTGGAGCCCAATATTTGCTCCAGAGGATTTCCCCATCTATCCTGAACAATTTGTTGGAAAGAAGGAATCAGGGAGGACCTCGAGACAAAGGAAGGATCACTGCTTGCAAAAGTGGTGAAATCCAGTGGAAGGACAGCACTGGAACCTGGCCTGACTAATTTGGGATAACCTTCTGGTCAATAACAGTGCTATTAATTTATTAACTAGTTAATCTACTAGAGTTTTCAGCCCTGTTCAGCAGAGTCAAAAGCTCATAAGACAGACCTTTGCAATAAATAAAATCGTATTGTCTATATATTTTTTTTAAAAAAATCTCTGTCTTATTTTTTCCTTCTGTCTTTCTTAAACATTATTAATGGTACAGATAAATTTGTTTTTTTAAAAAAATCTATAATAAAGGTGCTTAAAAAAAAAAGCACATATAGAAAATCCAGGCTGCCGATGCTTTTGTCCACTACTGCTGCCTCTAGTTGACCCATTGTGGCTCAAAAACATCCCTCATTATAAAAAAAAAATTCTTTGAAAAGCAGCTTTCCTCTAGTCCTGATGGTGTGACTGATCAAGCAGAATTTTTAGAATCTTTTAAGGCCTCTTGAAATAGATGTAAAACCTTGCTTGTAGGTACTCCATTGGCTGCTATGCCACTTGAGTACTGTAGGTAAAGAAAGGTAAAGGTATTCCCCATTGACAAGGTTGTCAAGTCGTGTCTGACCGTAGAGGGTGGTGCTCAGCTCTGTTACTAAGCCAAAGAGCCAGCGTTGTCAGAGACTACTCTGTGATCCTGGGGCCAGCAGGATTGCACAGAACGCTGTGTTATCTGTTGGTACAGAATAGCATTTAAAGTCTGTCATGGCTTTCTTGAGGAAGACAATGTATTGTTGGGTTCCCTGCCCCCCTAAATTCATCTAAGAACCTAGGCTTTTAGCATGGTGGTACTTTTAAGTGCATTCATTTCAAAAGATTGAAGTGTGGGAAATTTAAAGAAATGATGTGTTTTGTTGGCTCAGTACTCACAACACACAGCATTCTCCTTATATGGAAAGAGAGGGCTATGTATGGAGGCTTTCTGCATGATTGGGATTCCTCCTTTTTCAGGGTTCCCCCTTGCTTGGAGCACCTCCATGCTCAGCAGACCCTCTCCTTTCAGACTTTGTTGCTTTCTCCATCAGGAGAACAATGGAGTCGAGAAAGAGGACATGGGGCTGGCCCATTCCTCTCTTCACATGTTGATCCAACAGGTATGGAAACAAACAAATAGGTCTTTAGAGTTGGGAAAATAGCTCTCCGCTGATAACATGATTGGAAATGTTGTTAACAGTGTTAAATGGTTAGAAGGAGATTGAGAGAATAATGCCAAATGCTAGACTTCATGCTATTGTGTTTCCACAACTGCCATTATTTAAGCTTCAAAGCATTCCCAATGTCCTCTGTCTAGAGGACTATTCCATTTTTGTATCATCTGTTTCCTCATTACTCAGTGGTAATTTGTATTTGCCCAGGAGGGATTTCATGACATTAATAACATTTGTATTGTGAATTCTGACAATCAGACTGTACACAAATTCTATAGATGGCTTTTTCGTATGAAATTTAAATTGTGTTTATTTCACAGTGGTACACTGCATCTATTTTGTATCAGACAACACACATAGCACACAAAAGATTACTCTCTTGGGCAATAAATAGCTTTATTATTCAAGCAAAATGGAAACTTCAAATGTGATTTCAGGAACTGATTATATCCTTGTAGAGAAATATAATTTCATGGCTGCTCCAATATTTCCCCCTCCTTTTTTTTTTTTTTTTAAAAAAAAAACCTTTTCTCATTTGTTGCTGTGTTCTTGAGAAGAATAATGTATCTTTCATTCAACACAGAAAGATGAGTAAACTGAAAACAAATTGTTACGTATTACTGCATTTTCATTTTGAACTTGTCCATTTTGTGTAGCATTTTTAAATTTAATACACCATGTTAGCCTATGCCTATATTTTCATTCTGAATGCACATAACAGAATGGCCTTTACTCTCCATACAGTGTGAAAGGTTGAGTATCCCTTATCTGAAATGCTTGGGACTAGGGCTATTTTGGAATATTTGCATATACATAATGAGATATCTTGGAGATGGGATTCATACACATCTTATACACATAGCCTGAAGATAATTTTATACACAATATTTGTAATAATTTTGTGCATGAAACAAAGTTTGTGCACACTGAACCATGAGAAAGCAAAAATGTCACTCTCTCAGCCATCCATGTGGACAATTTTGGAGTATTTCGAATTTCCAGATATACTTTCTTAGCATATACGAATGTATGCGGCCACAATCCTGTCAGTGCATTGCTTCTGCTTAGCTAGGTTAGAGCAGATGGTGGAAGCAGGGGTTTGTTTTTGGTTTTTTGGTGGTGGTTTTCTTTTTTTAAAGCCCAGACTGTTTCACAAAGTCACACAGACTTTGGCCATAAAACGGAAGTCATTGGGGAAGTAGCTTGCATGGAGCTAGCAGATTTTGTCTGCCTTCCTTCTCTGCTGGGCATTCTTGGAATAAGTATTGGCTGTTTAGCAAATCCAATCAAAAATACCCCAAACAGGGATACCTTTATTGGCCAACCAAAATGTACAATATTCATGTTGCAAGCTTACTGACTTCTTCATCAGGCAAGGTGTTACAAATGAAAAGGAGAAACAAAATTGAAGATGTTAGTCATAGGCTTGCATTTTGCTGTTTCGGTTCTTAGTTAATGGAGGAGCCTATCCATACCATTTCCATACCATTTGCAATACTGCAAATAGTTTCTGCCTTGTCATTTGTCCTTTCTGAGGTTCACCTGACATGAGTAACTGAATTCTCTAGCTAAAATGTTTAACCTGAGGCTTTTCTAATTCTGATATGTAATTTGATTGTGGCAAAAACAACAACATAGAATTGTAATTCTTTGTATGTGATGAAGAGCTTGACTTTGGGCTTTCTGCAGATTTCCCCCCTCTTTGACAGCATAATGTGTGCTTTATAGGAGTTATTTTCATAACAGTTTATCTGTATAAAACCCTATGATGGGCAATGAAAGCTTAGCATAAAGTACTGTTTTGTGCGTATGCATACATTAAGAGTTTTCTTTGTGTGTCTGTTTTGGGCAGGTGTCCCACTTCCTACTCTGGTATGGTATAAGGATGCTATCCCTGTACTCAAATTGCTGAATCCACGTTACAAAGTTCTGCTCAATGGGAGTCTTCAGATCCAGGGATTGCAGCCTGATGACTCTGGACTCTTTCAGTGTTTTGCAAGGAATGACGCTGGAGAGATGCAGACCTATACCTTCTTGGATGTTACTAGTAAGTCTTGACCTTCATGGTGTATAGAAGGGCAGGAGAGATGGCGGAAGATTTCACAGACCCAGTCTTCTCACTATTGATGGCCTAGTTTTTTAAAAAGGCTTTCTTCACAGTTTGGGATGAAATGGGGAGTGGGTGGGTATTACCTGAGGGACTTCCATGTGACATCCTCCCTATGACAGCCACTTCTTCCCAACCTATCAAAAAGGTACAATAGACTAATAGGATCATAGTTTACAAGGGAGGTGACATAACTGGTCATGTAGGTGAATTCCTTATTTGAAACTGGGCACCCAGGCTGGATAAATATGTGGCTCTCTGCCCATATATCTGTTTGGTCTTGTTTTGATCTTTCACTCATGTGTTTTTCATTTTGCTGTTGTTACATGCTTTCAAGTCAACTTTGACTTATGGCGGCCCTGTCCTAGGGTTTTCGTGGTAAGATTTGTCCAGAGGAGGTTTGCCATTGCTTTCCTCTAAAGCCGTGAGTGAGATTCAAACCTTGGTCTCCTGGAAGCCCATAGTGCAAGACTCAAAACACTAGACCATGCTGCCCCTTCAGATTTTTCGTTAAACTTGGCTAATTTTCTTTTTGTGTGGGCAAGACTGTATCCAGACAGCAAGAATTGGCTGAAAAGAGATTCTATCCTTTTTGTGCCTCATTAATCTGCAGAGCAGAAAGGGACAATCCTAGAAAGAAGCAGGGAAGACAAAATTATCCAGTATGAAATTTCTGTTGCGTGTCTTCCGGTTGTTTCTGACTTACGATGACCCTAAGACAAACCTATCATGGGGGTTTCTTGGCAAAAGCAGCTCTCATAAATTGTGGTGATGGTCATAAGAAAACCTCTGTAAGGGATTGCAGTTGGGTTTGTTTGTTCATTTGTTTGTTTAAAAAAGACAGTTGAAGGCCCAGTTGCAAGAATGAAGCGGTGTATGTAATATTTAATTTTGTTGTATAGTTGTAAGATTTGCACTATTAGTTAGCAAATAGTTGAAACAATTTCAATGGCAACTTTCCTTAAGTTGTTTACTTAAAAAGGTGGCGGCTTCTTCTTCTTCTTCTTCTTCTTCTTCTTGAATTAAATTCACTTCAATCAATCTGCCTTTCAGAAGTTCTTTTGGTTGATAACATGAAAATAGCTTGAATGTTAACAGCTGCCATAGCTGCATCAGTTGGACAATGTTGCTTCACCTGTTAACAAATAAGGCAGCCATTGCATATGAGACACAAACTAGTTTCTACTTATAATTTCATGTTCCTGTTTTTACGAGGCACAGGTTGTCATTTTAAGCAGAGTCTCATTTAACGGCAAACATAAGCAGTAAATTCTCTAAGCTTTCTGGGCAGGATTCCTATAAGCTTCATGCTGAACTCGGGTAACTAATGGATTCAGCCAGTAAAAACTGAGTGACACGAGCTCTTTACTTTTTGTTCTTGGTACCATAAACAGTAAGAGCATTTTACACATGACTTTTGTCTAATTCTTATGCTAAAAAAAATTATAATGTACAGAGCAGTGTCATAAATGTAAATGTATCAGGGAATTGCCAGTGTAATGGCTTTCTATTTCATACTCGAGGGAAAGTAACTATGAAATGGCCTTTAGATATGATGAAAGTATAACCAACTTACCCATTAGGGACTTGTTGTTGTCTGAACCTACCATCTGGTATGGAAGAGATTACTCCGATCAATATTAATATGTCTGTTTTTTTAAATATTGTGGCCACAGTGCTTTAATTGCACCTTCCAGAATATTATTCTGAATGAAATGAGAAAGGCCGTACCCTTCCAGAGATTGCCAGCTATATCCCAAAGGAGGCATGCTTGCAACTCTTTCCTTGTCGGTGGGATGATTTTATTGTCTTCCAATGTCGGGAACATTGCTAGAACTGGTGTGAATTTCAACCTTTCATAAGTGGAGTTCAAATGTCAGCACTGTAATCCTGAAATTATGCCAGACAGAACTTATTTTTATTTATGATTTCTGTTTAAAACATAGCCTTCCCAACAACAACAAAAAAACCCCTCCAAGTTTAAAAAATCCAACAAAGTGGTTAGCTTTTTTTAGGAAAGAACTTTTTGAAAATATTCAAAATATGGCCAAAAATATGTTGTACTTATTCCTTTCTACATGGGCAGTGTAGAAAGTTGTAGGCACAGTGGATGACTGTCTAGCTTATAATATTCTCTAATATTTGCTTCAGCTTTAGCAATGACAGTTATTTGCTGGATTTTTGCATGATGGATGGGTGCCTGGCTATAGCATATCTGGCGATTGGCACTGGGCTATGTTGTTAAATCTTTCCTAGGCTTACCTCTGAACACATGTGGTGCTCTTATAATGTCTGATATCTTTTCTGGGCTGGAGATAATAAGGCTGCCCCTGTTTGATCTTTGCATTGGAAGCTGAAAGAATGTGGCACATTAAAACAGAATGGCAAGAAAAGATTGGTAGAAACACAGAAATATTTTGGATGAGAATCAAATTGAAACTTCTTTTGGCTGACATTTAGCTTTCCAAACTAATGTCAGACTCATGTTGCTTTTCATCTTAAAGAAGCATGTTAGGAAGATAAAAGCAAATAGTTCTGTTTATTTGAGTTCATCTGCTTTGCTCTAAACCCTCTTTTAAAAACCTTTTGCATTACTTTAAAGCCTTGTTGCTTGCAGTCGTACAACTGCTGCCAGGGTTTTATTTTATTCATTTAGCCAATAATCCAAGTTGGGAAAATCCCAGGAGATAAATAGTGAAAGGTTACTTTCTCCTCTGAAAGGTTTTCTTGTTGTTATTGTCATGTGCTTGTCCATTACCAGTGTTATAAAAATAGGCAGAAAAAAATCCATAGGGAATTTAGAGATCTTTCAAAGAGTTATCCAAGAACTTTAAAAAAGAAAAGAAAGAAACCACCTTGTTTTTTTGTTCCAGATGTTGCTCCCATTTTTACACAGCCTCCAGCCGATACCACTGTGACTGAAGGGATGACTGCAGTATTAAGATGTGATGTTTCTGGAGCTCCAAAGCCTGCCATTGCTTGGAGACGGGGTAAAATCTCATTATTTTGTTGGGAAATCACGCAAATTACCACTCTTCACCAGGAGGCATTAGCCTAGGATTAGATCCTTCATGTACTGCAAATCAGAGTAGTAAAGCTATTCTCACATGCTGTGTTTCAGGGAACCAGATTTTGGCCAGTGGCTCTGTCCAGATCCCCAGGTTCCTTCTTCTCGAGTCTGGGGGGCTCCGGATAACACCTGTCTTCCTCCAAGATGCTGGAAATTATACTTGCTGTGCAGTCAACTCTGAAGGAATCCTAAATGCTTCTGCTGCTCTCACCGTGTGGAGTAAGGACCATGTTTGTTTCAAATGCTAGTATTAATCAATGCCCAGACTACTCCAATAGTGCCCTCAGGAAACTAGTTTTCAAAGTTTCCATTTGTGAGCGGTAACTGAATAACTGAGAAGGAATACTCTGTGTAACATTTAGTTTTGATTTAAAGCATTGGCTCACCAGCTGTTTTGGACTACAGCTCACATAAATCCTTTACCTTTATGTATGCTGCCTGGGACTTCTGGGACTGGACATCCATAACTTTTGGAGAGCCAGCGGTTCCTCACCTCTGATTTAAAAACATAGGTAGAAACCTTGTACTTGTTTTGACAGAAGTGATGAGGAATGTTTAAGATCTTATGTCTTAATCCTTTTGTTGATGATTTCTGCTAAAACAATGGCTTAATTACAGTGAAGAGATCATCACTTTGATCCAGCTTATGTATTTATTTAATTTATACTCCAACTTTCTCCCAGTTTGATGAATAACCAGCAGTCAATTTTGTTCCGGGTTTGCCTTTCTAATATTGTTGTACTTCTACAATTGGAGCCCTTTGGGAAATTACACATGGGAGGCAAATGTTATCCCTTATACAACTTTCCTGGTAAACGTCAGCTGTAGGGAACTTTGCACTTTCACGGCTTTGCTAGTTGCAAGGAGTCAGGGGAGCACAAATGTTCTTGTCTGGAATGATAAATAACCAAGCTCACTGCTTTCTGAGGGCAAACACCCAAGTCAAGATGGAAGCCGGCAATTTTACCTGAACTGTGGGTCATGTTCTTTTTTAGATCGCACTTTTATCGTTCGCCCTCCTGAGGACAGCACTGTTATTAAGGGAACCACAGCGATGCTGCAATGTGAAGCTGCTCATGACCCAAGAATTTCAATCAGGTTGGTGGTGTCTGCAGTTGTTTGTGCAGGTTATTTGAACTTAATTTTACAAACCAGCAGCATTGTATTAGGTGAGCTTTTATTTTGGGCACCATGTTTTTGTGCGGGTATTCCCAGCGACCGTGTCCTAAGTTTGTAGGTTGCACCATTAATCATGTCAAGTCCTTTTTATTTTTCCACTTCAAACTTATATATTATTTACAATGAACAATGTTCCACTTCATGACTTCAATACAACTTCCCATGATTTACTGTCAAGGTTAATACGATATCAATAAAACTGACTTGTCAAAAGTTGATACTTAATGAGAATCAAACCCAAAGCAATTTAATGGGCTTGTAGAAATGTTTACAGAGAGGGATCTTGAAAAATTCCTGAAAGCATCATATCTGCACCTGAAAGAAATAACCAATTGATTCCTGTAGAATGTAAAGTAGTTTTTAAACTGTCAAATTCTACAAGCAGGAATAAGAGGAATTCTCCTTCTATTTCTTTGACATGATGAACATGTAGAGAAATGAAAAGTAATGCAGATGAAAAAGGGAAAAGCTAACTAGGAATGTTGTAGTTCCCTTTAGAATATGTTAAACCATACCATTGCTGTGAAAGAAAAAGAAAAGTAGACACAGAGGGGAAAACAGTGTCTTAAAAGCTTTTTTTCTCCCTTATAAATGCTAATAGTGTTATGTGTATCTGTGCTTTCAGACATGGTTATAAAATAGTTCTGTACTATAAATCATAACATTGAAATCACTGACAGAAAAAAATGTAGAATGGCTCATAAAAATAATGAAAATTTGATGTTAGGTATAGTTAGCTTTTACATGGCATATTGTACATGCATGAAAATTTGTACATAGGTTACTTTAGATACCTTTCCAATAGTTCCCTATAGGAGGCCAGCATCTATTCTGTGACAGGCATAACAAAGTAGCTAACAAATATTCTTCAAATGCTCTTCCTTCCTTTCCATTTAAATTTCAAATGTATTCAAGGGAAGAGTATTGTCCTTTGCCATGCACCCTAAATCTTGAAAGGATATATATATATAATATATATATATATATATATATATATTATTGCTGCCAATCCATATTTGGTTGAAGGAATAAAGTAACATAGGTAGGAGGGTAGGTATGGAAAAAATAATTATTCATTCTCAAGTCAAAAGACAGGTTTCCTGACAGCTAGGAAAACCCATCAGGAAGAATAATAGGCCAGCAGTAATTTTTTAAAACAGTCCTGACATTTTTATTTTGTATTTAAGCACAATAGTTTGAAATATACATTTTTACAAGGAAAAAAAAATCAGATAGGTGGAAAAATGAACCCAGGAAGGGAAGACATTTTTGTTTTTTTTAAAAATCTCATTTCTGCCATCATTATGAATATTCGGAGAATAACAACAACAACAACAACAACAATAAAAAGGAGACAGAGGCCAAGAGATCCTTCCCTGGGAGCTACTGGGCTACATCAAACCTCATAACATATGCAGAACTCTGTAAGATGAGTAGCCTGAAGGAAGCTCTTACTAGATATGAAATACAAGGGAATATTCAGAGGAGTATAACATTTGAAGTGCTGCTGACAGATTTTTCCTTTGCTTTTGCCTGTTGGTATAATCTCCATGTCTCTTCCCCCCCCCCCCCAAAGTAGTTTGATTCCATGCCAGCAGTAATTTTATGTAATTTCTTCCTAATATTTAACATTGCAAAATGCTAGGGAAGAATTATTTTGCAGAGAAAGATATGTTTGTGTTTAACAACTGTTTTCTGTGTTGAAAATGCATTTCCTGTGCAGAAAACAGATCTTTTGTGCAAAAAAATAACAATAACACCCCACAACACTTGGAGGCATATAGGGAGAGCATTGAAGAGGAATTTTCTCCCACAGCAGGAGAAAAACTACCATAATGTTTTGTACTTGTGTAAAATTATGAAATAGTTGAGGGTTTACATCCCTAGTATATCAATATATGTGAGGGAAAGTGGAGGCATCTATTATAGTGATATCAGACTCTAAAATAAACTCTAATATTTAGAGAGCCATAAAAGCTGTACTAAAACCCAACTTTCAAAAAATGAAATTATTGGGTCCAGAGCTTGAAGGGCCTAGTGTGATGTCCACAGGTTTCTGGAGAATCTGGAACAAAAGCTGCCATTTCATTTCAGTCATACAACTTTAAATACACAATGAGGTAAACGAAGGAAGGTTATGTCCTTGCCTCTTTACGTTTCCGAGAACCAAACACAAAAAAGACCAACGTCCTGGCCCTTCTCCCAAAAGCCCACGCCTTGCTTAGATTGATCATCCATGCTTCAAATTTGATTTCTAAGGAGTAGAATTACACCCTTCGTCTTGAACTGTAGTGCATTTTATTAGCATTGCCGGCCTGTCAGACATTGACTGCATCCCAATGAGACCTTGGAAGATTACTAGCAAGCATCGCTGTGCTTCATAATTATTTAGCTCTGTTTTTACCATATAATTTCAGCACTTGATATTTCATCATTTTTAACGAAATAGACAGCTGACTTTAACGGTCTGAAATACTGTGACAATCAGGTATGTTTGGAAGAAGGACAACGTTGTCATAAATCCATCTAGCAGCTCCCGAATCACGATAGACAAAGATGGCACCCTCATCATTAGCCAGACGTGGTCCGGTGACATTGGAGACTACACATGTGAAGTCACTTCCTTTGGAGGAAACGATTCCAGAGTGGCTCGGATGGAAGTAATGTGAGTGTTGTGACTGATATTGCTGAACGTTTATGTCTTTTCAATACTTTTTTTTAACTTTGACTTTTTGTTTGCTTTAAGAAACAGAATTGGTTTGTTGTTCTAGTACATCTCTCTAGAGGTGGTGATGCATAGATTAGGTTGACGATGCATTGGTTGAGATCTTATATTTGTGAGTAGCTCCACATCTGCCCATTCTTGGTAGCTGTCAAACACAGAAGGGGTGCTGTTGCTCTCAATGAGAAAAGGAAGGATGAAAGAGTTGATTAGACCACAGAGAAACAACTGATCTTACCTTGCTTGGAGAAGAACCTGAAAAATGACCAGTCCCACACCCACCCACCTACTGAGTCTAGCAGAGAAAGAAATAAGGCATGTCTGCATGTAAAAGTAGCTTTTCTTATGAAAACTTGCACATACTCAAATATGTGGTCTAATGGAGAAGAGAGAAGAAAAAAGAAAATGGCTGCAGGTTAGAGTGAGGCAAGAAGAGTGGATGTGGAAAAAGAAAGAAATAGGACCTGTGCAAGAATGCAGACTAGAGTTAGTGAATACAGGCATGCAATGGATGCTAACTCTTAACAATTCAACAGACAGATGCACCCAAGTGTCTCCAAGCCAGTACAGCTATTAGAGTAAAAATTCATATCATGTTGATTTGTGTTTCTGCCTACTTCCCTTCTACATCTTTAAGATCAAGTCTGGAAAAATATTATTGAAACTGAGTGGGGCTTTGGGGAACCATAACTGATAGTTGATTTGAAAGAGAGAAAATAGTAGAAAGCAAAGAAAGACATGAAGAATGCAAAGGTCCAAGGGTGTGTCCATGCTGCAGAAATAATAGCAATAGCAAGTACTTTTCTATACCGCTTATCAGTGAACTAGCACTCCCTAAGCAGTTTACAATATGTAAACCAATAGCCCCCAACAAGCTGAGTACTCATTTTACCAACCTACGAAAGGTTGGAAGGCTGAGTAATAAGCACTTTGACACCAATTTAACTGCTATAACTCTGTCCTACAGAATCCTGGGATTTGTATTTTAGTGAGGCATCAGCACTTTCTGATAGACCAGGCTGAATACCTGGCCAAACTATAAACCCCAGGATTCCATGGGATGGAGCCATGGCAGTTAAAGTGGTGTCAAACTGCTATCTTTCAGCAATGGGGATACATCCCAGGGCAGCTGATAGATCAGCCACTAGAGGAATGGGGAATCCACCCTCGATTCCCCCTGTAACTGCACTGAGTAGTAGAGCCCTTGATCAATTTGGAACAGCTGTGAAAGGAACAATGGTAAAATCTAGGATGGTTTTGTGAGCCCATGGCTGCAGATCTACTGGCTACCCCTGGGGGAGATTGAAATATATATAAAGAAGTGAAGAGAAGCTGCTGACAGCCAGAAGCTAGAGCTGTAACAGACAGAAAGGTAAGTGATTGCTCACGCTTTTCAGCCAAAGACAAGACTCCTGTTGTCTGTTTCTAAAGCACCTTTCAGTTATAGCTAATCCAGAGGCTTCAATTGCTGGAGCTAAGGTAGTATACTGAGAAAAATTTTGCAAGCGCCCCTTGGAGTCAGAAGCTAAAGGGGTGACCCTCACTGGTTGATGGTTGGGTTCTGAGGCAAGTGGAGAATCAGAAGACAAGGTCAGGGATAAAGTGGTGCTCAGTGTTAATCTGATTACCTCTTTCTATCATGCATGAGTTGTCCAGATCAGAGAGCCAAAGCCTTGTAAAAAAAAAAATCTTATATAAAACAAGAAGGATTACTATTGGCACCCAAGTCATCTGATCTGATTTACCCTTGGTTTGACTGGATGCCTTCCTTTCAAGGGAAGCAGAAATGTCCCTTTCATTACTATCTGAAGGGTGCTGTGAAGCAACCATATTTGATATCATCCATGCCCCTCCACAAACATTTCACAGATGAAAAAGGAGACATGTGTGGCTAAGCAGCTTCAGAAGTGGTCAAAATGGCAAGCGTTATTAATGACAAGCTAGATGAGGCTACAGAGCTTACTGCTTTTGCCTGAGCTTACTGGGAAGGGCCAGATTCCACTCCCTCCTTTCTTCTCCCCCTGTTGAGTCAATTGAATGCAAACTACTTTGCACTTTAAACAAAATTTGCAGCAATTGACGTAAGGTAAGAACAAGTGGGGGAAAGCAAAAGGAGGAGAGATACTGGGACATTTTAAAACCAGCTGGAAAAGTGGGGTGATAGAGGATTAATTGGAATAGTCTCTGCCAAACCAAGACAGTTGAAGGGTATGCGTCATCCAGTCCAATCTTTCACTGTGATTCTTTGAGCTAGGCTTTTTCTGGCATTTTACAGGTGTAAGATTAAGTAGACAGTCCCATTAGCTTATTCCACTGGATCCAGGTGCAAGCCCAGAGCATTCCCATTCAGGTCTTTTAAGTCCCTGCTGTGGTAAACAATCCCTCTTCTTCATGAAGAGCTGTGTTTGACCATGATTATACATATTAAATGTGCCAATGATAAGTATGAAATTGAAAGGGACCTGCATTGATTGCTCTTCTTTGGCTTAGCTGATCCTCAAGCTTTTGATGGAAGTGGATTGTAAGAACAGCTGGCACTTTTATAGAGCAGGAGAAGATGATAGTCTAATACAATAAACTTTTAGTGTGACCCTGAGTACTACACTCGTCCCTCCCCATTTGCTCGGGTTAGGGGCACAGGACCCCTGTGAATGTGGAAAAACTGCAAATAACAAAGACACAATGTTTTTACCTGAGAGAACACCTCTCTAGGAATCTCTAGGTCCTCCAGTGCAACTTTGTGGTCAACATCTGCTGGACATTGACCCTAGAATTGCCCTGGAGGCCCTACAAATGCCTAGCAGAGTGTTCTCTCTACGAATCTCTCGGTCCTTCAGTGCAACTTTTGGTGAAAGCTGACCATAGAGTTGCACCGAAGGACCTAGATATTCCTAGAGATAACATATTAATAAAATCCATAAATAATCAAATCTGCAAACGTCAAAGCTGCAAATGTGGAGGGACAAGTGTAACGTTTTCGGATTGTTGGGGTTTTTTAATAGCATCAGTTTCTGCTGGCTAGTCATACCTAATCATCTTTTGGAGAAGATGCCTAAGAATGCTTTTCAACCTTGCAACATTTCTGAGGGTAGGTTGGTTGTTGCTGTTGTTATTTTACATCCATCTTGCATCACCCCTTAGTCCCAGGATTGAATTATGTTTGGAAACCATTGGTTTTTACATTTCCTCCTTCAGTTCTGGAATGCATTCATACTGCTGGTTAAAAATCTTTAAAAAGGCTGAGGAGAATCTGTAAAATCTGTTTTAAAAGGCCAAGAAGAGAACCCCAAACAGATTGTTTCTTCCTATACTTAATTAGTTTGTTGCTTTCTGTGGTTAAATTGTTGCCTTCTGCAGTTCTCTGGGGGGCTTTGAGAACAGACCAGGTGCAACTTTATAACCTTAGCATTAAGGCTAAGCAGCTAGCACACACTGATGCAGTACCATTTAGAAAACCTTAAAAGTGTGAGGATTCTCCAGGCATGTGCACAATGATTATCTTGTGTATTCTTCCTCTCCTGACTAGATGTCCACCAAAATCTCAGGGACACTGCCAGTTCTGCTACCAAATTGTATTAACCAGAGATGCCAGAAACTGAATCGGGAAACGTATGCATACAGAATACTTGCTAAGCCCCTAAACTGGCTCCTGGCTTTGGTCCAGACTACTTGAAAGCCTGTATCTCCCTATACAAATCTGCCAGAGTCTTGATCCTCAGGGGAAGGTTTTCTCTTAGTCCTGCCTCCATCACAGGTCCTTGTGGTGAAGACAAAGAGAGAGCCTTCTCACTGGCTTCCCTCTCTGTCAAATTTCCTTCCATGGGAGGCTAAGCTGGTTCCTTCCCTGGTCTCTTTTTGCCAGCCAGCAAATACCTTCTTATTCAAGCTGGGCTTTAATGCAGAATTACTTTCAGGAAGCTGGTTTATGGGGGTGAGTGGGTGGGTACTCTAGTTTGAACTTTTGAATGCTTTAATGGTTTTATATTGTTTAATGTATTACTTTGAAAACAGTGATCCTTTAATTGTGTTTCAATTTTATAATGTTTTTAGCTGAGTGTTCTTGTTTGTGAACCACCTTGAGTCCCATACCAGGAGGAAAGGGGGAATTTATGTGCCATAAAGAAAATGGTGCCCTCTGTTCAGTGACTCCAGCGCTCAGGAGCATGGCTTTATATGGTCCCTATGCCTTAGTGGCCTTCCTTTAGTTTAATGTCAGATGACAGGTGCCATGCCATGGCCATACATTTGTAAAGATGTTTCCTCAAAAGAATCAATGTATGGAAACCAGGGGGGCTTCACCAAGGAAAGAAGGCCAGATACGAGTACAGTGCTAGCAACATAAAGGACGTCAAGTTTGAATTTCTCCCTTATTAAGTGCAAGTTAATAATAGTAATTCTCACAGATATATAGGAACAAAACTCCAAATGACACCTTGTTAAAAAAAAAAAAAACCATCTCGTCATGGGTGCCATCTCCATATATTCCTTCAATTGCTTTGACTGCCTCTTACCATTTGTACACTCTCTTTTTTTATTATTTTGCATGCTTCATCTAAGTGAGAACAATCGGGAAGAAGTCAGGCAGAAAGCAGATTATCTTTTCCACACAATAGAGAAGGTTTTCAGTAATTTCCAGACTCTCTGGTGGGCTATTATCCGGAAGGAAAAATTACTGCTGCATCCAAATTTACCTGCAGTAAGAGAAAAAACACACACCAGCGCAAAAGACAAGAAGTCCCTTTCCTTGTCAAATGCCAAATGAATAGATTATTGTTGCTAATATTTCAAAAGGTCAGAACCTACTCCCTGCACACACTTTAGGTCATCTATAGAAGCAAAAATGGTGTCTTGTAAATTAAATGTGAAATGTCTTCCCCAGCAAGATGAAAATTCTTTTGAAATTTGTATTGATGTGAAACTGTAAAAAGGCATAATAATAAAAGATCCAGTCCCAAAGAAAGATTATTTTCATTAGTACAGACTGGGGAGAAAACTAGGGAGGACTGCTAGCTAAGTAGTGGGATATGCTTTTGTATGTAGAACATCTCTAGCAAAATTCATCCCATCCAGCTCTCCCCACTTATTGCAGATTGTCTTGAGATTCTCTCTTAGCCTACTTTTTCAGCTGCTTTTAAAATGCCCCAGTTTCTCTCTCATCCTCCCACTTTACTCATTGATCCTTGGTTTACATTCATTGGTGAAAATTGCAAATAATAATTGGGGAGAAAAGAGCAGGAACTTGCCCTTCCCAGTAGGGTCAGCCAAAAGCAAACTGTTGCAGCCTGTCCTATGCCCCTTCCCCATTAATACCTTTTGCTACCTTAACCACATTCGGATTTTGCTTGGTCAAACACATCCCAATTTTCTTCTGCAAAATGCTGAAAGGTCTGAAAATCCCATGAATTTTTAGATAGCCCTGTGAGAGACCTATTTTTCTAAAAACCTGGAGAGATCTGCTCAATGTAAATGAAACTAAGCTAAACAAAGTAACAGTCTGACATATATATATATATATATATATATATATATATATTATTTGTTTTTCTACAAAAAAGAAAGAATTTCTTTTTTCTTTTTTTTTTTTTTTTGGTTACAACTTACATAAGGCAGGTTTGGCTGTACAAAGGAGACTTGAACTCATGATATGTAGCCCAGTTCATCTCTGATATAATATTTAATTATCTGCAAGGCCCACCAAAGACAGTGGGGCTGAAATCCAACTCAGTGTATTTAGGATTGCAAGAAGACTTCTGGTGGCTAAGTTGGCACTACTTAGCTGAGCTGCTGCCAAATAATTGTATAAAGGATATAATTTATAGAGAGAAGTTGCAGGTGGTGGGATGGTGCTTAACCCTTCCACAACAGCAAATATACACCCCAGAATTGCTGAGGATAGTGGGCTGGTGTAACATTTCCATCCCATCTACTCCTTTGTCCTCTTCTTTATTGCTTTGTAAATCTTTGCTAGCAATCTAGGTTGCTTCTCCAGAACAATTTTTACTCTCTTCCCACTTTGCAGCGGTTGAGAAGCAACTTGGGAGTTCATTGCACACGCTTTTTTCTGGCTTTTTCCCAGCCCCAGCGCAGACTGAAAATTTTGGATTTTTTTTTTTTTTAAGATTGAGTTTTATTGCATTCCTCCTTCCTTAGACTGGAGGCATTGTGACCCGATCTTAGCCAGATCAGTCCCTGATCTGTCCTAATCCAACTTTTTATCCTCAGTGTTATCCGTCCTTTGCAAAGGACAGGATTAAGACAGATTGGGGACAGATAAGGGACTGATCTGTCTAAGATTGGGTTGTGACGCCTCCAGTCTAAGAATGAAGGAGTGTGATAAAACCTGATCTTAATTTTTCCCCCAAAATGTTCAGTCCACACTGGGGCTAGGAAAAAGCCATGAAAAAGCCTGTGCAATAAACTCCTTGCTTTTTCACAAATGGATCTGCCAATGATCCTCTAGTTGAGGCCAAATTAGTTGACTGTAATAAGGATGAAGTAGAACTAGTTGAGGTCAAAACCATTAGATTCTGTTTTGTTCATTAGCTTTTTATGCCTCTATTCCCCCCCTCACCAGCTGAGCTGCTTACCACCAGTCAAACTTCATGGCAGACTTAACTTCAGAAGTCTTTTGTGACTATGAAGGAATGACTTTTTTCCCCTTCCCTTTTCTTTTTTTAATAAATTGACAGGGAAGCTTGCTTAATCTCTCTCGCCTTCTTGGTAATCCTCTCTTCAGTCACAGTCGTTCTAATTACCTGCTGTTTGGCTCCCCCAACAACCTTCAGTGAAAAGTCTTTCCAAAAACATGTCTGTTTTGCATTCCCTCCTTAGCAAAATAGCTTGCTTTTAGCTAATTTCATAAGCAAGTCCGTGGGTGTTTGCTGAGTAAAAATTTTAGTCACCCTCTGGCAGTTGCAAACTGTTTTTGGAAAACACTGGGGGATTTGTGTCTACTGTGTATCGTCTTTGAGCATCTAACTTTATTCTCCTTCAGGTTGTGATGAAACAGTTCCCACTTGATTAGGCGAGGTGTTAGGAAAATCGAAATGTTGCCAGATCCCAGAAGGCTGCATACTTATGATCAGACACTCACTGTCTGAGATTGCATCTGCATTGCAGAAATAGTGTGGTTTGACATGGCTTTGACTGCCATGGCTCAATGCTATAGAATTCTGGGATTTGTAGTTTTGTGAGACATTTAGCTGCCTCTAGTCAGAGAGCTCTGGTGCCACAACCAACTACAAATCCCAGAATTGCATAGTATTGATCCATAGCAGGTAAGAATTCAAGATATAGCCATGTTGGTCTGTACAGTCAGCCCTCCATAGCCACAGATTTTTTTTTATCCATGGATTCAAGTCTCCATAGCTCAAAAAATATTTTTAAAATCTATAAATTCCAAAAAGCAAACCTTGATTTTGCCATTTGCTATAAGGGACACCATTTTACTATGCCATTGTATTTAATGGAACTTGAGCATCCATGGATTTTTATTATTCACAAGGGGTCCTGGAACCAACTTCCAGCGGATACCAAGGGCCGACTACAGCATCAGTATGTACAGAGATCTTGTAGCACCTTTGGGACTAACTAAAGAAAGAAGTTGGCAGCATGAGTTTTTGTAGACGTCTACTTCTTACTTCACCAAATGCATCTGAGGAAGTAGACTTAAGTCTACGAAAACTCATGTTGCCAGCATCTTTCTTTAGTTAGTCTTTAAGTTGCTACAAGAACTCTCTACATACCTATATCAGTTAAAGGATTATCAAATAGCATTATTTCTGCTGTGCAGATGCAGCCTGGATCAAAAAATAGAAAGGAGACAGGTGATATTATAACCAATTTTAACTATACAATCATTTTCAGTCTCTGCAATTTTGAAAGATGGTATACAAAGACAGTGGGACTGTGTGCCCTGTTCTTTAGCTTCTTAGAGAAAAATGTGGGCTATGTACAAGCAGAAAGCAGTCCAATAGCAGAAGTTCAATAAATTTCAGGATCGTTACATAGAGATTTCACAAACACTGTTACGGAGCTGTCCTTGTGTGCGTCCTTGTTTTGGCACAGGAGATAGCCCAATATAGATTTGTCCCCAGTCTGAGAGCCAGTTAATAGGGATATCATTTCATGGATGTCAAGAGCATGAAACTTAAATTTCTTAGAGAGGGAGGTCATAGTATTCATGAACACGTAAGTGTTTACGATGATGGTGTCAACAGTTTCTCATCTCCTTGGCTCTCCATATTTTTTGTTCTCCTGTATATAACATGAAAGCATTTGTTCAAGTGAGATTAATCATTGTTAACCCCCACTTGTGTGATCAAGTGAGAGACTGATGCATTTCCCGAACTCAAGAATTCTCCTTCAGTTTTAAATGATGGTTCCTGGCGAGAGATATTTCTTGCAAGCTCAGTGCCTTTGCCTGTAGGAACTTTGGTGTGTTAGCTTCCTCCATAACTGACACTTAAGAAAGCAACAGTTCCTTGTGCTTATATTTTACGATCTTACAAATTAGCATAGAATGCTGCTTAACCATAAAGATTGTTTAATTATTTACCCTTGCTAATACTGGTTCAAGAATACTATCTATGCACTCCATCCGGTTTTTAACAAAAGAGTTTGCAAGAAATCCATTTTAGTGACCACACTGTGTCCTAATGAAAAATAGCAGAGATTGCTTTAGAGACGAAGAACTTCACATTAATTGATGCTCTAGCACATTAATATTCAAATTTGAAGAAAACCTTGCAAGATCCTATACAAGACCTTGCATTTAAACTCAGAGCAACCCAAAAGGGACATTGACTTGAACAGTGTTTCCCCAAATGGCAATCAAACCGACTTTCCTAATGAGTGTAGACAAGTTTGACATTCAGTCTTTCAGATGCTGAGGAGTCTCTTTCCATTTCCACTACAGACCAGAATCCTAAATAGGCCAAAACAATCCCCTTCTATATCAACTTTTTACATAAGCAAAATGACAGATGCCTTGACCAAGCATGCTTAATGAAGCACAGTTTCCAGCAAGTGCAAAGTAACTTTGAATGGCTACCTTTTAAAAACTGATCTACATACGAATTGCCTCATCTGGTGGTTGCAGTCATAGGCATGTTTGCTCCCCATATCTGCAATATTTTTCCCTCAGCATTTTTGCAGAAATCCTGCTTGGCACTCCAGAGTGGGTGGCTGTAACTAGGACATGGCAGTTCTCAGTAAGACAGCCAGTTTCTGGCCTCTGCGTGAGTCCAGACACCACTTTGCCATAGCCAGGCATTTTGGGGTGCAATCTGACAAGAGTTGACTTGTGATACTCTTGCTAGAATCATTGAAGTCTTTCCCCCATCAGGATAAAAATAGGAAGAGAGGAGGGAAGGAATGACATTAGCTTTAGGGAATATAAACCCACTTCTTCAGATGCAATACAGAGTGATAGTGAAGCCTCAGGCTAAAAGGCATATTTATACAGTTGTGGGAGTGGGATAGAATGTAATAGGATCCAGAAAGACTCCATTGTTTTTCTTACCCTGAATTTTCAAAAAACTAGGTAAGATGATACAGGTCTTTCAGATCTACACAGTGGTCGGTTAGTGTGGATGCATGAAAGCAATAAATCTGCTTACCAAAATTCAGTTTCTCTGCCTTCAAGACTCTCTCTGAGATGATTTCTTTCTTTTCTGGAGATATGGATTAGAGCACAGATGAAAGTGAGAGGGCCTTTTCAACCCTTTTTATTCTAGTGAAAGCTTTCCCTGAATCCTTCGAACTTCTCTCTCTCTTTCTCTGTCTCTTTTTCAGACATAGCAAGAAGGCAATGGAAGCCTTCGCTGTTTAGGATGTTTTCTCTTGGACTGGTTTCATTTGCTCTCATTGATGCCATCAGTTCACTAAGTGTGCACAGATTGACTAGGATAATGTATGTGAACAATCCAGGAATCTTTGCCTTGAATATAGGCAAAGCCCAGAGGTGCAATGTTTTGCATTCTCTGGATTTTAATTCTTTTTTTCCATTTTTACACAATTTTAAAGGCAATGTCCATTACTTATTGTCCCTTTAGACTGCTGTATAATTCCTCCAGAGCATCTGTTGATTCATTCTGCAGAGAGGTGGCTCTTTTGATCTGGAGTTTAATCAACACTGTCAGGACATCCCTTTCCTCTTTCTGTAATCGCTTTTACCAACTCAAACATAATTTTATTTTTCAACCCAGGTTGTGCTGCCTGGTATGGGTTGTAATAAGCTATGGACCATGGTTCAAAGTTAATACAAGATTAAATTTATTTCTCCTCTGTTCATTTCAGCTGCATGTCAGAATCTGAAATTCGGAGCATGCTTTTTATGGCTCTGATTTAAAACTGCATTCCGCAGGCCTGGAATTGCACTTGTTTATGAATCTGGACTTGTTGTGGTTTTAGATAGTGCTAAGTATGCAGCAGCTTAATAAATTATGAAAAGAAAATGAGTACATTTTTTTAATTAAAGCATGTCAAGTACAATTACTGCTTCTTGGTTTGACCAGCAAGGGTCAGCAATAATTGATCTTGAGAGAGAACTTCCCGTGAACAGTCAGTGAGAAATTGCAAGGCTGGTTGGCATTTTCTCATTCCTAAATGAAACATTTGAGTTCTGCTTTGATTAGAAATGGCAAAAAAGATCCCAGGTTTTGTCAGCTACAAGTGGGGCTAACCTAAGACATTCAACGTTAGCTGAGGCGGAAAATCCCAGAGTCAGACCTACTGTTCAACTGGTTCAGATGGACGAAATTGAGCTACAATTAAAAGCCAACAAATGAACACTCATTGGATTTACCACTTAGGGATGTAGGTAGGGTCCATGTGCTGAAGAAGAGGATGCTGGATTTGGTCATTAGCTTCCCTAGGTAGGGAGCTGGAAAAGGCATCTGTCTGAAACTCTCGAGAGCAGCTGCCGATCAACATAGGTGACAATGTAAGAGTAGCTTCTTAGGTTCTTGTAATCTGTCTCAGGAACCAAGATTTTACCACTGAAGTCTTCCATGGCTATAACTTGCAAATTAGCATTCCAGATACTTTTCAGCTCAAAGTATTAGGCATTGCAGCTTATTTTTTCTCAACTTAGGGGAGGGGGGTTATCTCATATTCCCCAACATTTCTCAGGTGAAGCCTGGGACACAAGCGACTAAGCAAAGTCGGAGAGTGGTTAAGATGGCAAAAGTTATTAATGAAGAAGAATAACACAAGCTAGGAGAGCCTGCAGCTATTTGATTTTGTCTGAGTCTACTGGGAAGGGCAAATTCCACCTCCTCCTCTCAGATGAATTCATTGAACTCAGAAGTGGTTTTCCATAGCTTTCCTCTGAAATACAGCCTACAGCACCTTGTATTCATTGGCAGTCTCCCATCAAGTACTAACCAAGGCTTTGCTTCTAAGATCAGTTGATGTCTTCAGGTTATTTAAGCCTTCTCTCTTCTTTCTCTTTCTCTATGTGTATTTATACTCCTTTTACTTTTTCAAAACAACTCTGCTATGTTAGTGATCTGCCAATGAGAGCACAAGCTGTGAAGTGGTTGAGGTCTAAGAGCATGGACAATAATTTTGCCTGGGTGTGCTGTACGGATGGCGACAATGTCTTCTGCTTGCCTGAGTATAAAAAAATTCCACTTTAAATCATCTTTCATCCCCACCCCATCCATTCCCTCTTGGTCTCCTGTTCATATGTTTTACAGTTTTCCATTACTAAGAACATGCAGTAAAAACAATTTATGGACCAAGTGTCTCAATTAAAAAAACAACACTGAAATTGGCTCCCCCCCCCACCCCACCCTTTTTTTTTTTTTTTAAGAAAGAGTCCCATTAGCTGTTTAAGTGCCAAGCTAAGACATTTCTGTATAAATCATAAATTAGAAACTGGACAAAACTCAGCTTTGCTCTAATCATTGTTATTTTATTTCACTTGTATATTAGGCACCCATCTGATGTATTAACTGCCTATAAACATCATGTGTAAGGGCATAACGCAAGGGGTAGGTTTTGTTTCTGTTTCTTTCTAATTTTCAGTGGACTGTTTTTGGTCTCTCCTAGAGAACTGCCTCACCCCCCTCAGAACCTGCTGGCCACCTTGAACTCTTCCTTTAGCCGCAGCGTGATCCTCTCCTGGGTACGTCCCTTCGATGGAAACAGTCCCGTCCTTCACTACATTGTTGAGCTGTCTGAAAACAGTAAGTGAAGCAAAGCTTTCTTTCATCCTTTTCACCTGGGACAATGTCATTTCATATATATTTTTGTGTTTTTCAAGCAGTTAAGCAGATGTCCTTTATCTCTCTCTTTTTACTCTTGCAAATATATATGTGGATTTTTAAAAAGTGCAATTACTTTCCTCTAGTGAATAATGCTGTGTTCTGGTACACTGGGGATTCTAATTGGGAGCTTCCCTGAACCACATCTGCTCCTCAGACTGCTGCACATGGCATTAGGTTTGACTTAATGTGCCAGGCATGACTGCCTTGATCTTCACTGTTCAAGAATAAAATTATGTACCCTGTCACAGTTCTAAAGTTTAGTTTATGTCTATTGTCATGGAAATCATTATTACAAGAGGTCTCCTTTTGCACCAGAGTCTGGTTAAATTTCCCATTCATTATCCACCTTTCTTTACTGTCCAAACATTCCCCATCAAAACACTTTCTTTTCCCTCCTTGCTCTGCTTCACCAACACTACAGTATGGTGGCAGACGCTCTCACACAGGTGCACATAAGCTTTCACTTTGGCTAAAGCTAGCTTGCAACTTGGAGATGCTCCACTTACCTTTACATTTATTGCTGTCAGCCAAGAGCTGAGGCAGCCACACTTTCTCTTGTTAATTCCTTTCACCCTGGTCGTTCACTTTCCCCTCTCCCCCAACATCTGCATGGCACATCTGGAGTCTTGCACCCAACAGCAGGTATGGGGAAGAGTGAACACAGGAATGGTTGGGTGGGGAGTGGAAGGCTGCAGCTGCTTTGTCTTCCAGTTCAGCCATGGACTGAAAGATAAAAAGGAAATCTTGCCATTTCAAGGAAGCAGCCTTTTGCAAATGCACACTCACACACACTATATCACTCTGGCCTCATTCCCACTATGATTTGAAGCGATTTGCTGATCACTTTATATGTGCCTCGTCCACATTGGAAACAGTTTCAGATGTGACCGTGATTGTTCTGACTCGCTTTGAAGCCAGGCAAATGCAAAAAAAAAGCGCTCTTTTTAAAGAGTAGGTTCCTTTGAAAAGAATTGATTAGCAAGTGTGTTGAGCAAGTGGGAACAATGGACCTGAATCTCATTGCACTGGAGGGGAGGGACTAGTGGCAGAGGGCTGGCAGAGAATGTAACCCATCTCGCCCCTGGTTTTTGGGAAATCCGCCATTTCCCCCCTTTCCTTTCCCAGGACCTGTCCTATATTCCAACCTTTTGTCCAGGAGGAATTCCAAAACATCCTCCACTCTGTGCATGACTAGGAAGCATGAATTTATATGCTGTGTTTTTAGCTTTTGGGTGTGTGTGTGTGTGTGAGAGAGAGAGAGATGTCCCTCATTTTTGCTGGCAGGTCTTCCATTTGGTGGTGCCTTGCTCTCCTTTGCGGTGAGGGCATCCATCCACCCCGGCCCTGGACTCTGGGGTCTTTTCAGGGGTCCCTTCCCCACCCACCAAAAAGCCATGTCCCGGCACAGCCTCACCAAGGTTGGCCCCTTGGCGAGGAGGAGTGAAACTATGCATCAGCCAGAATCGATTCAGAGACCTGGTGTCAATGCAACTCGCAAAGCAATTTAAATGCAAGTGGGAATGAGCCCTCAGTCTCACACAGTCTCTGCTCCCATGCCATACTGGTAACCTCCGATCTAGTCTTTGCCTCTCATTTCTTGCTTAACACAGATGGTTGTGATGGAGAAATGAAGGAATCAGGATACAGGCAAAGAGAAGTAGGTTCTGCATGTATGAAGGTGCTCATGTGCACACACACACACACACACACACACACAACATATGCATCAGTGGAGGCTGCCCTTGTTCAAATCTTGTAGGATTTCAAAGCAAATGAGAAGACTTAACATGTATTTACTTGAACATTATATTTTGAAAAAGCTGCATATATTGTGGGTTTTGAGTCCAGTCTGTTAGACCTTTTATATATATATATATCCAAGAGCCTTGCTGTATACTTCAGTCATTTTGTCGATTCTCCAGCCACTGCTCAGTAGACATACTCTGAGAATATCAATGCAACTGAAATATTTATGGGTTAGAAATGTGGGCTTGTACATGCAGTTTTGAGTAGCCTTCAAGTACAATCCAGAATATCAGGCTTTGCAGGAATCTGTCCTGGAGATAGGGATGACATGGTCAACTGGAAAATACAGTAATTCAGCTCTAAAGATCTGTAAGAAGCTCAACAGAGATCTGATAACATCCTACAGAAATTGCTTCGATAATCCTGGAGAGTATGAAGGGATTTTCTAAACTCTCACACGCTGTCAGGCAAATCCGATGATTTTAGCTGATGGCATTGTAATCTACCACAGACAAGGTCTCAGCACATATCAGATACATGTACTTCAGTCTGCTTTGTGTCGGTAAGCACACAAACAAAGAACCAAGAGAGCCTAGTAAGTGAGAGCTGACATTACAAAAAAAGGTTTCATTTAGCTCAGATAGTCTAATCTTTTGGATGACCTGAAATCTGGCTTCTCCTTCTGGCTTGCCTTGGACTCATTTGGTGATCTTGGGCATGCTGTTCGATCTTGATTCCTGTTTGTTCTATGCAGAATAATTGATTATGTTACACATCATAAAACTGTTGCAAGGATCAGTGAATATTGTTAAACAGTTTGTACTTGGTAAATGGCAAGATGTAAATGGAAAATAGCATATTTGTAATGCTTTCTTTGCAACAAGTCTAGCAGATTCCATTCTCCTCTTGCTTCTCGTTCTCCTCTTGCATTTTAGCCTTTGCAGGAAAACATGGGTCTAGTCAGTGATTCCCTATGGGGATGGGGCTGCAAACCTTTTAAGACATGAAGAAAGGGATAGCAAACTGTTGGGAATTACTGCTCATTCTCTTCATACTCCCTTTCCCATTTGCTATGACAACAATGGGAAACAGTATATGGTTATCCTCCCTGTCTCTATACTATCCACACTGTCCCTCAAGCTTTTCCCATTTGCTCAAGTATAGATTGTAATGCATGATCACCAATAATCGATGAATCTGAGCAACCAGACTGTGACCCCAGAAACTCCCAGGTGCATGTGGTCACATAAAGATTCCTCCCTTTCTCTTCTCTTCCTCTTTCAAGATGGTGTGTCCACTTTGCTGAGTTCCTCCTTTACTCAAAATGTTGCCTAATTTTCTGACTAAATAAAGAAAACTATGGGTGTATGTTTAGGATATATAGTATTTCAATGTAACTAGTAAAATGTTCAGTTATATAACTTGAATACTGCCTTGCTTTACTATTAGCCTTGCTTTGATGGTCTCAAGAGAGCCAGTATTTCTCTGTAAACTCTGTTAAAAGATACTTAATTGAACCATCTTTTCTCAAAAGGGTCTGACACTCCAGGAGACTACTCCATATTCAAAACCAACTAACAGCATAAGTAATTTGACAAAATATCCGCATTCATAGAAAACCATTCTGCAGAATAGTTAAAGTAAAAGTACAGTAATAGACTTCCAGATGGTGCCACTTCAGACCACAGATTGGGTATGTCCTTTTACTGAATTTCCCTCATTTCAGATAAGAAAACAACCCAGTTCATTGCCTTTAATGAATGAACTGGTACATCAGACCATAGTAAAGCTTTTATTTAGATGAGCAGGTTTACTAAGGACAGAAATTTTGAATATGCATTTAAAAATACAAGTTTACACCCAAAACAGAACAGTTTGGAATGTCACCATCGCAGATTCATATGTAGAATGAAAATGAAGACCATTAAAAACTTATTATTGGAATTAAAAGGGAAATCAAAGATTATGCTTTATTCATATGGATTTATGCATGGTGATTTATGCTTATAGATATGGTCAGTGGCCTTACCTTGTTTTTACCTTGTTAAGGACTGAATGCCTTCCTCATAACGTTAGCATGCAGTGAACATGTTTAGAGTGTGCAGACTTGAAAATTAATAATCAGTGCCTCTCTTTTTGCAGAGGAACAGTTGGAAAGGTGCATTTTTGCAAGTCTAAATTGAAAGCAGCCAATTACTTGCTGCATAGGCAGGCCAGTCACCAAGCCCAACATATATTCATATGTCTTTTCTTCAGTATCATTCACATAATATAAGAGGGGGTGACGGAGAAAAGCAGTGATGCAAAGCACAAATAGGCAAGAACCTCGGCTATCAAAAGGACAGTAATCAAGTCTTCTTGTTTCGGTTTTCATTATCTGGCACTGGTGTAATCTGCTGGGAAATTCTGTTACAGAGTCTTCATTTAAGCAATATGAGATGCACAAGGACACCTGCTCTGTATGTCCCCTGAGAACTTTATGAGACTATCTATGTCCATAGCGAAGAATAGGGGAAATGGAAGAATCTAGAGATAATGAGAATGGAGCACAGAGCCTAGGCCTTAGTGTAGCTTGGGTTAAATGCATCACATTATCAATTGCTATAAGAGCACTTGCTTATCTGAAGGCTCCGCTCCTCCCCAAACCCTTTCCCCCTATATCCACCTTAGTCAGTCATATTTATACACCACATTTTCCACAAATACATAGTGCTCAAAGAAGTTCACAGGGCAGACAGTCAAAACACAATGAGCATAAACACTCTACTATCTACCACTGACATTTAAAAAAAACAACAACCGGTGATTAATCTAAAATGTTAATGAACGCTGGCAATATCCTATACCCATAATGTCAACATCCCACATTAAACATTTCATGTCATGGTTCATATTGAAATGCCCAACAACAAGATAGCTCAACCACATAGGATGACAGCAAGATAGGAAAACATTAAAACACAACAACATTGAATTATCTTTAGCACACACACATACCCCAAGCACTGCGCCATATCCCAAAATGGTGGGAGTATGAAGATCAATAAGAGAAAGGCAAAAATGGCCAGTGATTTCATGGAAGCTGGGCATAGAAGAGGCCTGGTGGACAGATATTGATCCAGTGGGTGGTCTTTGTTTTCCATCTGCAATGTGAGCCAACCCCAAATCTCCACGTGGCCCACAAATATATCTTCATGTGTTCACTGGAGAACAGATTCTAGGGATCTGACTCCTTTTTTTTTAACCAAATAGTTTCAATTCATAGCATGGCATTACATTGTTGAAAACTAACTATTGGGAAAGGAGAGTTATTTCAGAGAGTGTCAGCTGAAGTGGGGGAGAGAACAAGCAGAGCCTTCTATGGTAGCCTACGCAAAATGAAAGATTAGCACTGTCTCTTCAGTATAATAGAAGCTTATTTAATAGCTTGACCCGGTGTATCTGTTGTCACTGCTGCGGAGCTTCTCCCAGTTTTCTGGGTCAAGCAAGTGACAGTAATCCCCAAAGGAAGGGGATGTGGGTGTTGACATTTTTATGGAATGTTTCCTATTTCTGGAAATAGGATAGAAAAGGGCAACAAAAAATGATCAAGCATATGGAACTCTCTTGTCCTTTTTATGCCACGCAACTAGCTACTTTGCTCCTCATATACACACACACATATATAGCACTTAAGGGAGGAGAAGCCTTTGAAAAGGCTTAGATTGACTGTCAAGAGAAGGCTTGCTATTTAAATTTTAAAGGTGCTCTGTGAACTTGCTGAATCCTTGGCTCCATGAGAAAGCAAATCTTCCCCCCTCGAACCACTTTTTTTCTGTGCAAAGCGGAGTGCCCAGGAGATGAATAGGGTTCGTTTATATTAGTTTTCAGTTTAATCTCTCTTCCTGCCAGATCTTTTATCTTCTACCAAGAAAAGGGGAAAAGGATAAATAAAGTATTCTACAGATGCAGCGTATAAACAGAGCACAACCCTAAGCCAGTGGAGAGATTAATAGGCTCCGTTGTTGAATCAAACTTCACTAGATCGAATGGCTTGGGTTAAGCACTCTCCAGTGGTGTTTACACTTGTGGTAAACAAATAGAAGAGGATTGCTTCTGGAAACAGACTGGTGACAATTAGCTCATTTGTGGACATCCGGCATTCTAGTTAGTGTCTGCTCTTCCATTTTCTTGATTAAACCCCTTCTGGCTGCTTATTAATTCAGCCCAACCTTCATTTCTGCTTCCCATTCGTTTTTGTCATGTACTTTGCACACCGGCACAACAAATGCTCCTTTTATTCATAAGACAGCATCTGTAAAAGGCAAACGAAAGAAGCAATCTATGCTTTATAAAGTGAATGGGAAAATGAATGTCTCTACTTTATTCTCTCCATATATCACATAGGGTTGGGTCTCCTCTGCCTCTTGCAGTCAATCCGTTGCAGTTGCTTTTATTGAAAAAGTAGTAATGTTTCTGCTTGCTACTTAATCACGTTTTAACAATCTTGGTAGTAATCATCATTTACATAGTTCTTTAGAGGGTTTAAAGTGTTTTATGTCATGTGGTGTCACAGTAATCACATTTGGGCTTGAGACATCTTTGGTCTTGATCCCAAACCTCTTGCATGTGTCTGCAGATTTTGATGCACGTTAATGCTGGGCATGTCTGTCATTGGACAACCACATGATCAAGTGAAGGAAAGCCATTTGAGTCTTGGGCTAGGATTCTGGGAGACTAGGATTTCAATCTGTGCTTGGCCAGGGAAACCCACTGGGTGACCTTTGGCAAGTCACACTGTCAACCTCAAGAGGAAGGCAATGGAAAACCCCACCCCTGAATAAATCCTGCTAAGAAAACACCTGTGATGGATTTGCTTAGGATCACCATAAGTCAGAAGTGGTTTGAGGCCACTCAGCAACAGTGATCAAGCAGATCATATCCCCATTACAGGGAATTTCAGGGAGAATGCCACGGGCAGAACTTTAATCAACGAAATTCATATACCCAGAGTCTTTTCTTCTACTTAGCTGCCTGTCATCAAGCATAGGAGTCATGTATGTCCATGTAGGAGTGAGCCCCCAAAGTTAACACTATGGGCATCAGGTAAGGAGAAAATCCAGTCTGTGCCCTGGAAGCCAAGGAACACTCACCAAAAGGGATGTTAAAAAGTGAAGGAGGGAAGTCAACTGAGCTACTCATATACAGTATTTCTCAGTTGAAAATTATTCATGCAATTCTTCACTGTCACAAGTTTAGGTGTGTTCAGAGTCAGGCTTAGCATGGCAAAGGCACTGACCTGTGTGCATGAACAAATGTATGGGTTTACTGAAGTAGTTTATATTCTAGTAGTTTTACAGGGCAGTTTAGAAAGCAGCCTTTTAGTGCAGTGGTGTGATTTACCGGGGGGGGGGGGCAACTCTGTCCAATAAGTCTAGATGGATTTGGTGCACATACATCACTGCATTCCAGTGATTACAGATAGGGTAAGATCTTTTGTCAGACCAGCTCGTTCTTCCTGAAAGTTTTTAAGGCTTCATTGAAGTCCTTTTCAAGTGATAGCCTCTTGCTAATATCACTAGTTTGTATAGTGTCAGAAATTTAATGTTTTTCCCCCAGACCTGTTTCAATAAAATATATTTTGATTGACTGAAAGATGCAGCTTTTGTAGCTCAGCTAGCACAACATCCCCAGAGGATGGTAATTTGTGGCATGCTAGCCAATGACATGCTGAATTGGTGATTATCAACTGGTGTGTGGTATCTCAGTTTGTCGGGCACTGTGTAGTTTCTTTTCATTATCGCACAGTTTGTGGGTTCATCACAGTGACCACAAAGGGACAGCAGAATGAGACGGTGTCAGATGCCTGGATGTGATGCAGTTCTCTTTAGAAAGGGTCTCTGAAGATGTTTTATCTTCTGAAAATGGAATATGAAATAAGGAAGTATCATCTGCCTGTCATACACCACCACCCCATCGAAATGCTGCTATTTAGTGGTGGGACTGGAGCAAACTTTGCCACATTCTGGTCTCTTTTGTAAAAGCTGCTGTTGTAAAGAGGCCTGAAATAGCTGGTGAAAATGTCCTGCTCCTGAGAAGTCTTGCTTTTTAAATACCTTTTCATAGCCATTGTTCCACTGGACAATTGCTACTGGAATAGCTCCTATCCCCACCAAACATTTAGCTTATTTCTTATTCATGACATGATTTCAGCCAGTCAGGGAGGATGGAATAAATTATTATTATTATTATTATTATTTATGTTCCATTACATACCCACCCACTTGACAATACAATGGCATTGCTGAAGGCAAACAATTATATTTGACTCAGGACAGCCTTGCTTCCTGGACAAGCCTCACTGTAATCCTATCCAATTTGAAATGTAACAGTAGTGGTGGCCAACTGGTGGCTCCTATGTCTGGGATTCACTGCCCTACTGACATGGGAGTCACCAGCAGTCACTAAATAAGAGTCAGTGAAGACTATAGTACTTTAGTTATTTTTTTCCCTATAGAGAAAGACTACAGTTGGCCCTCCACATTTGTGGCTTTGACTTTTGCAGATTTGATTATTTGCAGATTTGATTAATATGTTCTCTCTAGGAATCTCTAGGTCCTCCAACACAACTCTGATGGACATTGACCATAGAGTTGTGTTTGAGAACCTAGAAATTCTTATAAAAACACTTCTATAAGCATTTTAGGTCCTCCAATGGTCAATTTCTGACAGATCTTGATCACAGTGTTGCACTGGAGGACCTGGAGATTCCTAAAGGTCAGGTAAAAAGAACAGAGTGTGTGTGTGTGTGGGGGGGGGGGTTATTTGCAGCTTTTCTACATCCACGGGGGTCCTTCACTCCTAACCCAACCAAATGTGGAGGTACCACTGTATTTCTTTTTTCAGTGGTCCCTGGAGGTGGAGATCAGATCACTTTCTACCATTAGCAAAAAAAAAACCACCTCTCCTCCTCTCATATTTCTCCCCCCACTCTCTCTCTCTCACACACACACAATGTGTGATGATATTAACACAGTTCTAGAATGGAAAGGAGGTAACATGTTCTATTTACCATATGTTTCAGGGTTTCACTCCTCTGAAAACTTGTTAATACATTGTAGTCAGTAGAGAAATTCAATGTGTTAAACATGCAAACTGACAGTGGAAGAGCTTCTATCCCTGCCACCAATGATGTTTTACATTGGAGAATTCACCTTTGAAAATGTTCATGCCAAATAATTTTCTCAATGTAAATCAATCTCTCTCTCTCTCACACACACACACTTACTTCCAGGCCTAGCTGAATCTTTCCTGAGACTTGCAAATTTGGCTCTAAAATCACTGTTGCATACCTGTGTGAAAGCTGACAGGAGAAGATACTCCATCCTAGCTGTGAATTTCATTTAGAGTCCTTCAGCCAGAGCTACTTGTGTTGGTGGTGCTGTAAATGGACTGCCAAACAGATGGGTTGAGAAATGCACGGCCCATCTGTCTTTATCATACTCATTTCCTCCTTTATTAAAATGTTAATGAATATAGTTTTTATTTATTATGCAGTGACATGTGCAGCATCCTTTTTCAGTGCAGAAATGTTGGGTCTGCTTAATCATTTGGACGGATGGGGAAGGTTCTCCCTTTCTCAGATGCAAACTTAAAACTCTTGACGTCTCAACAGAAGTTAAAAGAAGTGCTGCCAAGTTAAAATGACTTTCATACCTGGTATCTTTCATTTAAAGTTTTAAAATTATTTAAAATTATTAGGAAATAATACCGAAGGTAATGTGATCACCTTAGAACAGACCATGAGAACCTGAAGTCCACTGCCTAATCCAGCTCACAGTGCTCTCCAGCAAATAAAGCTCTCTAGCCCCCCGTCACCTTTGTGTCTTTGTGGTTTTGTTGTTTTCTATTTTCTCCTTCAGCTGCTGAAATAAAGTGTGTTCATTTCCCTTTATGTAAGGCATACATGAATTTTGAACCCAAGGTCCAATTTTTGTTGATCCATTCCAAACCGAACTGTTATCATCCTGTGCACTGCCTGACAAGGTGATCTAAGGTCCCTGACCTGAGAGGACAGTCTGTTAATAGGCAGATATTTCATACAAACCTCTCGAGTCACAGTCCCACAGATGGAAGGCATTCTGTTCAAAGGATGAATAAAATCTATGCAATTACATCTGCAGATAAGGGCTAAAGGAGAGATGCCCATGACTTCGAAGAAAGAGGTGGCTTGTGAGCTAAAACCTGAAGTAAATAAGAGAGTAGCATTGCATATGTGTGTGTATTGTGGGAATGAAATTACAGCTTCAGGAAACAATTCTAGAAGTCAGATTATGGAGAAAGATAATGTAAACAGCTAAGGGGAAAGAGCACTTTCTCACAAAAGAGATTATGGAGGCAACACTTCACATGCTTTTTTGAAAATGCAAGTGCCTTTCATGAGACACAAACACATCGATATGGAAAACAAAATAAGCACTGCTTGGTTGTGCAATCATCTTGAGCTGTTTGCCATGAGTACCTTCCTGCCAAGCATATGTTCTCTGCTTTTTGAGCAAATTGGTTAGGATTATGTCTCGGCTACAGAAGGATCTAGCCTTGGTCTTTGGAAACTGTCGTTCTTTGAGAATGGAAACAAAGCTCCAATATAAAATTATCCTCACTAGCACCAAATTAATTTCCAGTTAAATAAAGCCATTTGGAGTTGATAATACAAGCTGCTGCCACACTGCAGAAATAAAGCATTTTGACAGCACTTTAACTTTCATGGCTCAGTGCTATGGAATTCTGGGATTTGTGGTTTGGTGGTGCACCAGAGCTCTTTGACAGGGAAGGCTAAATATCTCACAAAACTACAACCCCCCGGATTTCATAGCATTAAGCTATGGCAGTTAAAATGGTGTCGGATTGCTTTATTTCTGCATTGTGGAATACACCCACAGATGTGCACCATCAAAAAAACACTGTGGACTTACAGATTGCTTTCAACATTTGGCTGTGTGTGGGTGTAAATACAGAGAGAAATACATGAATTATGATAGCGCATTTTCAATACAGTATGTTCAGATATGGGTAGGACTTGAAGAAGTGCACTCATGGCATTAAGAGGGAATGTGAGGAAACAGTCTTAAGAAGATTAGGTTCTTCAGCTTACAAAAGAATAGCTAAGGAATGATGTGATAGAGGTATATAAAAATAATTACAAGGTGGATTAAAAGGTGGATTTTAATTGGCTTTAATCTGCTCTTTTATGAAAACGTGTTCGTTGCTGATGATAGTATTGTTGTGAGCATAGTTGTCCTGGTAAAGAAGGGAAGATGAATTTTTCCAGGGAATAAATTATGTCTGTGTTATTAAGACAAGTCAGTCTGTTGCCTTCATTGAATATCCTCAAAGTATGCCTTTTATTGAGGTACTTCCATATTTATTTTAATCAGCTAAGCAGTTGATTAATTGGTTGAAAGCACGACTATTAATTGACTAACAGCCCAATCCTAAGAACATTTATTTGCCAGCAAGGGCCATTGATTTGGATTGATCTTGCTTATACTCACAAAATGCATTTAGTATTGGGGTGTAACAGCTCTATCTTCATAGTAATTAAACCAGAGCCAATGAGGCTAAATAAGTTTGCCAAGTGCCCTGGCTTAATGGGTTTATGGATTGAGCTATAAGAAACCACTGATCTGTTGATTGCCCTAATTTGGAAATTATGAATAGGGAAACACTGTTTCACTTTGAATACTTTTAAGATTTTCTTAATACTTTTCTTTTCTGGGACTTGCGACATAATATGGTGGCAAGCTTAACAAAGAAGGCTAAACAACTAAAAAGAAAAGGGGAATAGCAACTGCATAAAGCTTGATAGATATGATATGGACTTCTCTGTTGTTGGCTTCATCCAGACCTGACTGTTTAGAGAGATAGTGCTTGCAGAGATTGTTTACATAGTCACCTCGCAAGGCCATTTTTGTGTCTGAAATTCTGTTTCCCTCCACTAGATTCTCCCTGGAAAGTACATCTCTCTGACATTGATCCAAAGATGACCAGCATCACTGTGAGTGGGTTAACACCAGCCCGAACCTACCAGTTTAGAGTATGTGCAGTCAACCAAGTGGGAAAGGGCCAATACAGTCGAGAAACCAGCAGGTACAGTTAAAGAAAGTCCCTCTGTCAATACCAGTTCATTGCTCATCTCTGGGCAGAAATGTGTGGTCCAGTCCAGTTAGAACTGCAAAAAGAAATGGCCATTGCAGTAGATATGATCAGGATCAGAATAATGACTTTCATAGTAATTTCCCTCCCAGAACCACCAAACATTCTGACCATAGGGCCCATATTGTATTATCAGAAGTTTAACCAGAAAAGCTTATTTTGTTTCACTGTGCATGTGGGAGAGACTGGGAGTCGTGGAAGACTGAGATAGAAGGGAAATGTTGTAGTAAACTGAAGGGACAAGTGATTGCGTTGAGTAAATATAGATTGGGGAACATATAAATGGTGCCCAAATCCATTCTGTCACTTCACCCCAACATCTCCCTTAATTTTTGAAACTTTTTGGCAGATTTTATGTTTCCATAAATTCACCCTTTGAATTCTCTTGAATTGGAGTAGATTCTCAGCCACTTAAGATTTTATAAGTCAAGATGAGTGGGAAATTAATATGTTCTTATTAGTATTCATCTTTCCTTTCTACCTTCCGTCTATCAAAGGAAAGCTCTGCCTTATATGATGTAATATGTATCAGTGCTTCTGTCTGAATTAGAAGCTTCCTGGGAATTTTAAACTGAACACGTCCTTATTCCTGCATTCTAACTTTTTAGGGGGACATCATCTATCTGGTGAGGTGGATAAGAAATGCTGAAACAAATAATTTGAACAGCATTACAGATTCTGGGCCAGCATGCAAAATGGACTCACTCAGGCTTGCAGTCTTTTTAACAGATCATGGCAATCTGGGTGATCCAGATAGAATAAGCTTACTACAGCATCTGTCTTCCTTGTTGCTTGCTTAACTGATTTTCTATTATGTTGATTTGTTACAACTATTTCAAGCATGTCTACAGTAACAGAGCCATGTTGCTTTCTAGCTGGACTGCTGTAAACAAAGCTAGATTGCTTTTAAGTAAAGACATAAGGAGAGGTCTGTTTACCATTTTCCTTTATGTTTGCTTGTACTTAGGTTGATGTTACCTGAAGAACCGCCAAGTGCTCCGCCTAAAAATATTGTGGCTAGTGGGAGGACCAATCAGTCTATTATGGTTCAGTGGCAGCCCCCTCCTGAAAGTGAACATAATGGGGTTCTCCATGGTTATATCCTGCGGTAAGTGGCTTTTACCCATCTTTAAAAGCATAAATGGAGAGCCAGCATGGTGTGAACATTGGACTACAAGTAGTCTAACGTTGGAGACCAGGGTTCAAAGCCCCACTTGACCAAGTAAATGCACTGTGTGATCCTGGGCAAGTCCCAATTTCTCAACCTCAGTGGAAGGCAAAGGCAAACCCACTCTGAAAAAATCTTACCAAGAAAACTCTGGATAGGTTCTCCATAGGGTCATCTGAGAATACAGTGGAGATCAACCACCCCACATTGTAACTTCAGGCAAATAATATCTTAAGGAAAATATGGTAAGGAATTACCTCTAATATTACTCCAAATAATTATCATTAGAGATGTCCTGGAATTTCCCCCAAGTCTATGTTGGAGGTGAGTTTCCAAAATTTCTAAGGGAATACTTTAAAAAACCCCACACACAACACTTTTTCTTCTATACCACACTCTCCAGCATTTCACAGGTGAAGACTGGGACACATGTGGACATGTGGCCAAGTGACATCAGAGCATGGTCAGGCAACTAGAGAGCAAAAGTTAATCCTGGGGAAAAGAAGAACTACCAGTGAATGTGCTGTGAAATATGAGACTGTGCCCCATCTCTCCCTCCTGTGGATCTAACACAATGAAATCTGTTCTGCTGACTACTGAAAACTGTTCAGTTACTGAGTCTGTTGTTTAGGATGTTGGACTGAGAAAGATGGGTCCAGTTTGAATTCATGCTTAGCTGTTGAGTTCACTGGCTGATCTTGGACCAGTCATTCTCTCTGAGGCTTGGATAAACAAGGGTAAAATGTGGGCACGCAGCACGCAGTTCCTGATTATTGTCATTATATAGAAAGTTTTCTGCTTCTAAGAAATGTGCTGTTGATTAAACAGAAGCTGTATTAAAATGTTTTTGCAGAGCTGGAAGTGCCAGCTGCTAATTAGCAATTTTACATGTAGTATAGTGGAGAACGAAGATATTCATTGTTCTTATTTTAAAGAATTATGAGTCATGCAGCTGCCACAGTGGCACTCAAGGCAACATACCTAAATATCTCAAACCCATAATTAGAGCAATTGCTGATAACACACTTGCTTTCCGTGGCAGTCATCTTAACTTTTCCCAGTTTGATTGCTATAACTTCTGGCAGTAGTTCAGCATGTTCAGTGGCAATAATTGGTGACAATTTAGCTTAACCAATGTTTCAGCTTGCCAAAAAATTGACCATGATTTGGCAAATAATATTTTTGCAGACATGAATGTTTAATGCTTGAAACAGAAAGCGGACAGCATGCCGTCTTGTCACAGGATTAAATAGCTCCAAACTAATCCAGTCCCAGTTTGGTGACTGATAAACCAGGACTTCCTTATTTGCTTTGTATTAAATCAAAATTTTGCCCTTTCTCATTCTAAATCTGACCTTGAACAAGCCATTGCAGACAAGGAGGGTTTGTTGCTGCACCTTCCTTTGTTGATGAATGAACAGGCCTCCAAAGTCTGCTTTCATTTCTGCTCTGGTTGTACAGGCTGTGTGCTGCTTGTTGGTTTCTGGCAGCATTGACTGCCAGTGGAAGTTTTTCAGTTCCCAGCTGCAATCTTCACTGAAGCTGGGATTTGATATAGTCCACAGCTGTATACTTAGAGCCAGAGACTAGCAACATATCATGTGCCTGTCAGGCACTGATGTTGTCAGGCCCAGAAGTAGAGCACCTTTCCGTTGTCCAACTGCGATAACACCTGAAGGTGTACAGAACCTTCAACTGTAATATTTGTCAAAGCTGATGGTGAGGGGGGAAAACACAAAAGGACATGACATTTCCAAACTGGTCATCACCTGCTCCCCTTCTTCCCTGCAGGGAGATGTTGTATTTATAGGGCCAGGATTTCTCACTAAGACAACAGCATGGATGTAGGTGCGTTCCATACTTTGTCTGCTTTGGGCGCAACAAGCAAAGAGAACAGCCAGGTGGACACACTGTTTTGGATGGAGCCCTGTGTTCTATCAAACCATTAGTCCATCTAGCTGAGCTGCTTCTGATTGGCAGTGGCTCTCCAGAGTCTCACTTTTTAAAAATGTGGAATTTTTAAAGAGTGCAGTAGTGTCACCTCTCAGTCCTCTCTTTGCCAGGCTAAACATACCCAGCTCCTGCAACCTTTCCTCATATGTTTTATTCTCCATACCTCTGAACTTCCTGTAACTGGTCTATAACCTTAAAACAAGGTTTTAAGACCTGAATGTGGCACTCCAGATGAGGTTTAACTGGTTGCCACAAATCTAGATATCAACTCTGCCCACACATTTATCCAGGAAATGTCATTACAAGACATAATGGCATCACCCACAATATTAAGAGGGCCTTCATGTGCTCATCTTCCAAAGTGATCTATGCTAAACTGTGTCAGCAATGCCCTTCAGCACTCTACATTAGGCAAACAGGCCAGTCCTGTGCCAGAGGATAAATGGCCATAAATCAGACATTAGGAATGGGAATACACAAAAACCAGTGGCAGAACATTTCAGTCTATCTCAGATTTTGGATTCCATCTCAGACCTCAGAACAGCAGTCATTGAACAAAAGAACTACGAATGTAGATTGGAAAAAACAAACAACAGAATTGGAATTCTTCCACAAACTACAGTCCCTCAGCAATGGATTAAACAAATCCACAATGGTTTCCTGACTCACTACACACACTTCAACACTGTCTGACCCCTTCCTCATGGGGGATACCCTACATTCATCTATTCCCCTCACCACAGGCTAACCCCATTGCAAAACTGGATCTGGCAGATCATCTCCATGCACAAAGACCATCATTAACAACCATCATTAAAACTGGACCTGCCACTTCATTTGAATACACAAAGAATTTGTAATTTGAATTGACATCCCCACATACCAATGGCATATATATATCTTTCTTTCAGTTAGGTGCTACAAGATCTCTCGACATACTAGTGTAGAATATAGTGGAACTATTGCTTCCCTTGATTTGGAAACTAGGCTTCTGTTAATGCAGGCTGAGATAACATTTGTGTTCTTTGCTGCAGGATCATATTGTTATTTCATGTTCAGCTTATGATCAACAATAATACCATGATCCTTCTCACATGTAGTACTGCTGAGCCAAGTATTCCCCCATCCTATATCTGTGCATTTGTTTTTGTTTTTGGGGGTTTTGGCCTAAATATAGAGTTTTTCCTCAGTTGAATTTCATTCTGTTAGTTTGAGCCCTACTTTTTAGTTTACCAACATCCCTTTGAACTCTCTTCCTATCTTCCAGTGTGTTAGCTATGTGTCCAGACATCATTACAACACCCCTGCTCAGGGCTTTAACCACTCCATGTTTATGGCAGGGCCAGAGAAACAGACATTGAGAATTCAGAACATGAAGAGCTATAAGTAGAGCTACATACTAAAGCAATTGTTAGGTGGACTTGACACGGACTACTGTTTTCAGCAGCAGCTCTGTGTTCTTTGTCACTGTGCTGTGATCAGAGCCTTTAGGAATACAACTCTAGCAAGGTTTGCCTTCTCACTCAACCCTCTCCCATATTTATTAATTTAGAAATAAACAGAAGTGTGGGCAATGGAACTATTTTCATGTTTGTCTTCACTCAGAGCCATAATGCCTTATTTGCAAGTCAGACTGCTATTTAGTCTTCTTATTTCTGTTATATGGATTAGCATATTCTGAGCTGCTTCTATACAGTTTGTCTCCTAAAGGGAAAAGAGGATATATTCCTCCCCTTACCCTCCAAGTTCTCAAGCTTCCAAGGACTGTTTGTTTTTGATAACGGTTATTTCCTGACAGTGTCACACACACACACACACACACACACACACACACTATTTCTCTGTATGTATTCTTCACAAAATGCAAAAAACAGGGCTTTGAGGGATTCACCAGATGACCTTAACTTTCTAGGTCATAAGTCTTACACAGACACACTTACTCTGTGTCTTTTCATGTATATTACATCTCTTATTTGTAAAGAATGGAATTATCACTGTATATGTCATCAGTTTATGAATATATGCATTGGTATATTTTAGAAATGTAATGTCTGCTTTCAGTCTCAGAGACAGAAAAAGGGAAAATCCAAAAAGGGGAAATAAAATGTTTTCTCCACATTGTGCTAGATTACACAATGTTTGCACATTGTTTTTGATGATTTTCCACATTTGGGTTGTTGTTGTTGTTTTAACAAAAATCTCATAAAGTTTCATGTGTGTGCATTCAAAACACATTGGTCTTGTGCAAAATACAGCCATTTTTCATGAGAAAGAGTATAGTTTGCTATTACTGCTGCTGATAATATCCTTGTGAAAAACACTGGTCTTTTCATGTTCAATATCACTAATATATTGTTTATACTAGTACTGGTTCATTGTTTCCATCATTTGCTGTCAAGTTGGCTTCAACATACCTCAACCCTATGAATGAGAGACTTCCAGGAACCATCACATGCCTGACTTAGGTTTTGCAAGGGCTGGTTGATTGAATCAATCCACCTGTATTGTGTCTCCTTCTTTTTCTACTGCCTTTCACTTTGATGAGAGTTATCTTTTTCCCCCAAGGAATCTCATATGTCCAAAGTACAGCAGTTTCAGTTGAGGGATTCTAAATTTGCAGACTGTGGAAAAAATCATATTGGTAGCACCAACTTGACCCCTTCAGTCAACTGATGAATTGTAAGTCAGTTATAAATCCCAATGATTCAGTGGTTCTACTCGTTAAGATTTAGGGCTATATTCTTGTGCCTACAGTGAAAACCATTTATGTTCTCAGTTGCATGTCTTTCTAAAGGATCAGGACTTTGCAGTATTCATGCCTTAGTGAAAGGTGTGATTCCAATTGGTGAAAGGACTGTCTCTCAGAGGAAAATCACATGCTTTGGTTGTTCTTGGTCCCAAGTTACATGCCTAAATATCTTCCTATTTAAAGGCTTCCAGGTAGTAAGACTGGGAAAGATAACTGTCTGAGATTGAAGAAGCATTGCTGGCTTAGTGGTCTGACTCACAGTAAGACAGCTTCATATGTTCAATTTACGAGGCACTGCTCTTAAAGGCTGTCGAGAAGCTGCAGTTAGTACAGAATGTAGCTTGTGGCAGCTGCACAAGACACATTTCAAAACTATGAATAGACTGAAGTTAGTGTATCTTAAGGATAATTTCCTCCTATCTAAGCCCCTTTGATCTTGGGAGTTAGGTCCATTGGATTCGCTGTTAACTTACTTCTGAGACGACATCTCTAGGATTGTCTTCTGAATTAATGAATGCAGGGTAGTAAGGCAGGACCAAGGAGATCTGAATCCATAACCCCACTCATCCAGGAAACTCTGGATGAAGCCCTTGAGTCAGTCTCCTTATATATTATTATTCTCATTATTTTAGTTTATTCGTTCGTATACACCTTTTCTCCCAACAATGAGACTCAAGAAGGCTAACAACAACATACTTAAGAACAGTAAGATTAATGTTATGTCTTCAGGAAAGATGCTACTTTGGATAATCAGTAAATCTGCTTTAACTCAGTTCATGCAGCTGCCTCCAACAAATGATCCTCTCTCTGTTTAGGTATCGCCTAGCAGGCCTTCCAGGAGAGTACCAATACAAGAATATCACCAGTGCAGAGATTAACTACTGCTTGGTAAAAGACCTGATCATCTGGACTCAATATGAAATCCAGGTGGCCTCTTACAATGGAGCTGGCCTGGGAACCTTCAGCAGGGCAGTCACGGAGTACACTTTGCAAGGAGGTAAGCCCTGTTCTGGGCTAATATTGATAGCTTGTTTGTGTATAAAACATATGTGTACCTCTCTGACCAGGTGGGAGATTTTCTGAATGCCCATGGGTTGTCTTGTTTCCTGACAGATTTCAAATGTTAGATATGAGTAGGAATGAAAACAGAAGTGATAATGGCTCTGTTCTGCCCCAAGAAAGTAAGGAATAACATCTGCTCAATTGCAAATCGTGTTTCACTTTTGAACCACAGCCATTAGTTCATTTTGTTGTTTAAACAACCATTGTAACATTTTATGCTTATTGAAGCTTTCTTATATTCCAGCTTTGTACTGTATATGTAATGTAATAATAATGATAAAAATATGTAGCAATCATTATGTTCACAAACAGAATAGATAAAATTCTGAACAGAACTAACTATGATTCAATAGCTGTATACAAAATTGTATAATTCTTCAGCAGACATTATATGGCTTGAGAGTACTGTGAAACTCTAAAAGCTTGCACACCCTCTTAGGCTCCACCTGCACTGCAGAAATAATCCAGTTTGACACCACTTTAACTACCATGGCTCAATACTAGGGGATTCTGGAAACTGTAGTTTTGTGAGATATTTAGCCTTCTATGCCACAACAAACTACACTTTTTAGGATTCCTTAGGATGGAGCCCTCGCACTTGGAAGTGGTGTCAAACTGGGTTATTTCTGCAGTCCAGGTGCAGCCATAGTCTTAATTAAGCAAGATAAATAATTGGATTTTTAAAAATCCAGATTTAGATATACTTAGAGTAGACTGATTTAAATTAGTGGATCTTGAGTTACTTGGGGCCTTTGCAGACTGCCAGAAATAGTGCACATTAAATTGAGGCACTGCCCTGGCTCAGTGCTAGGGAGTCATGGGAATTGTATTTTTTTTCTGGGACATTGAGCCTTCTCTGTCAGAGAGCTCTGGTGCCACAATAAATTACAGTTCCCATGATTCCCTAGCACTGAGCCAGGGCAGTGCCTCAATTTAATGTGCACTATTTCTGGCAGTCTGAATCGTCCTTTCCTGCTTTTAGAGGCACCTGGTTGTCTATTGTGGGAAACAGGATCCTGGATTAAATGAGCAAATCTGTGGTCCGGCCCTGCAAAGTTCTTCCCATATTCTTTAACATCCTATAGCAGTATAACACCATGTAACTCTGACCTGAATGATGTCATAGCATAGTATTCTACAATGCCTTGCCAGTACTTCAGGATAGATTGGACAGTCCATGTAGAATCGTGGAGTTGGAAGAAACCCCAAGGGTCATCCAGTCCAACTCCCTGCCATGCAGGAATACACAATCAGAACACTCTTGACAGGTGGCCATCCAGCCTCTGCTTAAAAACCTCCAAAAGAGACTCCACCATACTCCGAGGCAGCAAATCCCACTATCAAACTTTGACTTAGTCCAACCCTATGGATGAGAGCTATCCAAAATCCCTAATCATTAACTGCCTTCTTCAAATCATGACAACTCATGGTCATGGCTTCCTTCATTGAATCAATGCATACCCATTCAAGGTAGCTCACACTGTGCTTCTGTTTTGGGAAGACTCTTCCACAGATGGAACACAAGAATCAAGAAAGCGTCCATCTTATTGCTGAAGGTATAGGCATGCAGAGGAGAACCTTAGTGTTAATGCTGATGATCAGTGGACTGAAACAAGAGAAGGCAGTCTCTTAAGAATATGAGCTCTATGTAAGACTTTAAAGATAAACTGCAGCACTTTGAATTGTGGATTGGAAGCCAATGAATTCTTTGAGCACAGTTGAGATGCCAGTGTCATTCCCAGCTTGAAGCCTCATGGCTATGTTTTGACCTAACTTGTTTCTATGCGCACTTCAAAAGCAAAAGTAAAAGCATGTTTCACATGGAACATGTTACAGTAGTCTAATCTGAGTGCCCTTGTGAAAAAGGAAAGGACTAGATATTAAAGCACAAATATGCAAAAGGAAAGATAAAGACAAAATACACAATCCCAGTCCTATACTAGCCCATATTTTAAAAAAGTTTTAAACTGAAATGCACCCTACAATTTTTTGGACATCAAAGCTCTCCAGACATTTCAGTAACAAAGGTTGAATGGAACAGGGGATAATAATAATTTAACAGATAATGTAACAAATAATGTAATTCCCAATTCATTAGCATCAGGAGAAATAAACTGATAGTATTGCAAATATGATATTGTGTGTGTGTGTGTGTGTGTGCCTTTAAGTCACCTGCTGACATTTTTCCTGATGAAGGAATACTCAGAAGTAGGTTTGCCATTTCCTTGTGTCTCTTAAAATTCCATTGGTGTGTTTTCTCCTTAGCCATTGGACAGTTTCCCCTGATAAAAAATATTTGAACTTCTCTGGGAATTATTCACTAAATTACAAGCACACCTTTGCTTGCTGCATTTATTCCTGATTTTGGTGTAGTTTTCTTTCTTTTGTTTGCACAGAAAAGACTAATTTCTTAAAATAAAGACAGTTATGATATATTCTTCACTACCCACACTACACCTACTCTGATGTTCCTTTCCTGCCTTCACTTTGACTGTGTTCTTTTTGTTACCTTGAAAGTCTCATATTCTCTTCCTTGTGACATTTTACGTTGTCTTGTTACCTTAACCATCTCCATCAGCATCTATTTGTATTTCAGACCTTTGATTCCTGTCCTTATACCTAGCAATTGGTTCTAATGTAGCTTGCCTGATATTGTGTGGTGTTATTATCATCCTTTATTGAACAGCTGTCTGTAGTCATTTAAAAATATATAAATCCTGTGTTGTAAGCTGAAAGTGGTCTATTCTGCATTAAGGGACTGACAGAGAATGGTGCTTAGAATGCAAGGATCCTTGGGTAAAGCTCTTTAGCTATCTGATAGATAGTGGTTGGTTGTAGATTAAAAAGCTGGACATTTGTCCTGTTTTATATTACGGCGTCATAATGTAGATGGATGATTCCAGCACAGGCATTGCCATGTGCTAATATGGACTTCATTGAACAGTGCATGATTAGGCTTCCTCCTTTGAAAGCTTTACTGTTTGACATGGAAAGAGGCCAGAAGAGGAGCAAAGGCACTTGGACCCAGTCTCATTTGAAGATACTATTAACATCAGAGCCTCGCAATAAAATGATGGGTTTCCCTTTATTGCTCTGCAGTTGGAGAACGTCCAGACAATTTCTGGTGGTGAACATTTTTCACTCCTCAATAAAACAAACAGTTCTTAAATCCATGGTGAGACCGTAAGAGAAAGAATGAAATAAGATGGGGCAGGAGGCAAAGGCCAGAATCCTCTTGTAGTGAACCATTCATGGTGTGATAGTCTCTGTGCTAATACAAAAAATTCTGCACTTCACCCAACATTCTCTGCACTTGTGTAAAAAGCACAGCAGCATTCATGGTGGCCAAAAAGGGAAGGGAAGACTGGTTCTCAGCTATGTCATGAAAGTGCCAGGGACTCTTGGAACCAAGGTACTATGGGAGGCATGGCTAGGAAAAACATCTTTATAATTTTCCATGTCAACCCACCCATAGTACCTTGATTCTAAGGATTCTCCATGTCAGGCATTTATAAAACAGGCAGCTTGGATCTGGTCAGCACCATCTCCCATCACTGTTGCTTCCTTTTCTTTCATTTTTTTCATGACCTTCTCTCCCTCTCCTGGCTGTCATTGCCATTGCTGCCTCCCACATAAGTACACCATTAGAGACAGGGGGGCTCTGCCAAGGAGAATGTATTCCACTATAAATGTGGGCTAAAATACGAGTCTGTGGCCTTTTCTCCTTTTAGATTCTTTTTTTCCTTCAGAAATTGTAATAGAAAATGAGAAGATGGTTACTGAGGTGACAAGACTGAGGACAGATCAAGGAAAGTATTCATGTTCTCCAAAAGTGCAGAGATTATGCCTTCAGAAAATCAAGAACAAAAGAAGAGTCCTGCTGGATCATAATAAAGGCCTTTCTATTCAGCATTCTCTTCTTCAGTGGCCAACCAGATACCTCTAGGATGCCCACAAGCAGGATAGGAGTACAGCAGCACATTGCCACTCATGTTTCTCAGCAAATGGTGTTGAAAAGCATGCTTATGTTGACGCTCAGTCATTTATATAGTCATCATCACTATGCCCATTGATAACCTTATGAAATCATCAATCCTCTTTTAAAGCCATCCACACTGGCAGGAAATTCCCTTGTTTAGCTGTGTGCTACCTGAAGAAATACATCATTTTCATTTCTAAGAGAAATCTAAGTCCAGCCCTTCTGGATCATGCCAAAAGACCACTGTATCCAACCTCATGTTATAGGCATCTCCTGTTGTAGCTTCTAGTAGTCAGCATTCAGTGACAAGCTAACTCTGAATCTGGAAGATGCATACCATCATTATGACTTGTAGCCAGTGAAAAAATCATCATTAATATAGCTGGTGCCCTTCTAAAGTAATCTAAGTTATCTTCCAGTTACAAACAGGCCATTCAGTGACAGACAATTTGAAATGGTATATTTACATGTATTTGTGGGCATTTTGCAGAAAAGGCAAAATATGGTTCTGACTCTATATTCTCACATCCCCAATTCTGATAACTGCACCTTCCTGTAAACCTGCAAGATCAGAAAAGCTATAGGAAGCCAGAAATTTCCCACAATATCTCATGTAATAGAAATGAGCACTATAAATTCCTCTAGCAGATTCTTGTTATCTGTACTAAATATTGGGATGAAAACCTGAAGAGCCCTGAAACACAGAATTTGACTGGGAACTTTGGAAAGAGAGATTAAAGAAAAGACCATTCACTATCATTGTCTCTAGTACTCCAACCCAATTAATTTATTACGACCAATAGCCAGCATAGGACTCCAACCCTTCATCTTCAGAAATAATTATTTTGTCTTAAAGGTTTTTGGAATTGGATTTAATTACAGAAAACTGTCATAAGCTTTCCACTTGCTTATGAACAAGCTCTCCAGGAAGACCCTAGAGACTTTGCCAGCCCCCATGATGAGAGGAGGTTATATTATTGTGCTCAAATGCTGATAACTCCAGTCATGAAGATTCCAGCAAGCCATGGTCTACCGTGTGTTGTCACACCCTGAGGCTTCTAAAAAAGACCAGGTCTCTTCAAGGAAGAAGACCTTTGCCAATCTGGAAATGATGCTAATCCTTCTATAACCTGCTGTGCCTAAGGCTCAGTGAAGATCTACTGCTTTGGAGCAACACAACTCAAGCTTGTCTGAGCTCCAGCCTCATCTCCCCTTGGAGCTGTCCATGGTGCTGTTCTGTTCCTGCCTGTTTTGGAAACCTTATTAATGAGAATCCACTTGAACCTGTCTTATCCCCAATGTTGTTGCATACCTGACCCATAGTAGGCTGCACCACCCTCTGGCTGGTCATGGAACATCCTCAACATGACAGAGTCAAAACAGAACATCCAGTCCCTTCCATGAGCCTTGCCATCTGTTTGAAGAAATTTGTGCAGACCCTTATGACAGTTAACTGCTGGTGAGTAGGAATGTCCCACAGATGCCGCCTGCCAAACACTCAAGTCTGTGGCACATAGGACACTCTCTTGTCAGTCTATTTTCACTTGGTGCTAGAATGACAACAGTTTTTATACCAAGTGGACCATCAAAAGGGACAATGTTCTACATTCAGGGTGCCAGAGCAGACAAGGTTCTTGTGCATTCCTCTTAGTATGGCTTACACTTACTGGCAGTGGTTTTCACTGCTGTCCAGTGTCTCATGCCAAGGAATCTTCCCATCACCTACTATCTGATCCTTTTTACCAGGAGTTTCCACAGATTGAGCCTGGGGTGTTCTCTACCACTGAGCTGCGGCCCATCCCTGGGAAGGATTTTAGAACTTTAGAGGCTTGCAATCTAAAGGAGTAGCCAGGTCATGGACAGTTCAGAACCTGCCACTTAAAGGACAAGTGCTGCTGTTACTTAATTATTTAGTGCCAACACTATAATGTCAGCTAGCTTTTCTTGAGAAGTATGTTGGCAAAGCATTAAAGCAATCTGCTGTTCATTTAAAGATGGACTCTCTCTGAACCTTGAATGTCTTTTCAGAATGTTACTGAATGTCTTTTCAGAATGTTACTCTTTGACCCTACAAGTGTTTGCTATCATTCATTAATTCCCATAACAACTGCTGCTTCTTCATTTGAAGTGTGTGATGCTCATAATTTTATTGGTGTATGCACATGCTAAGTTTTGGGTCTCAGATTACACACATTCTGGTGTGAAGGAAAATTTGGTCAGAATTAGTTTTTGCAAACATCTTCATTTTTATAGTTTATATGGAAAGGAAGCATATCAGGGTATGGATATTAGAAATTGAATCTTAATTCTTTGAGGATTTGCCTTCTCAGGAAAGCCTATAAGGAAACAGGATATTTGAAGCAGCACACTCAAATTCATTCTTCAGCACATAAATAAGTCATACGACTTGTCCGTTGGATAAAGAAAATAGCAGTAACTGAATGAGCGAAGTGTGAGATGCTTTTTATATTCTGTTTCAAATACTAAGAAAGTCTGTAGTTAAGCTTGTCAATTTACCATATGTCCATTTCTCCTCAAACAGACTGTGCCAAGTTGATTTGTTTCCCTCAACTCCAGAATGTCAGTATATGGAAGCCAGCTGGGTTGGTTCAAATGACCAAATCTTTCTGTTTTTCTCTAGCATATTTCCTAATTTTCAGAGCATCCTTTGTGTGTGTGTGTGTGTGTGTGTGTGTGTGTGTGTGTGTGTGCAGACTACATGAAACAGAACAGTTCATGACCAATTGGTTCATGCTGTGGCTCAAGAGTTCTCCATTGAAAAGAGGATTATCTTACTTCTCTTTACACCCCAATACATAAAATATCTTGATGTTCCAAACTTTAAAACCATCTTTAAACTGATTTGATAATATCTTTCTCGAAACGGAGAAGTTTAGTTTTGTAGAAGATGCTGGAAGTTTTGTGGTAGAGCAGGGTAGTCAACTTGTGTCCATCCAAATGTTAGACTTCAGCTCTACAAATACACACCTTCAATTGTGCTGACTAGGGCTGGTACAATCCAAAACATTTGGAGGGTTGCAAGATGGCCACCCGTGCTGAAAAGTTTCCAGCTATACTTCAAAAATTGCACTTCTTAGATTCCATTGTATGCTTGAACCATGTGAGTCAAATTATTTGAGTTTGGAATAAAGAAAAATGTATTAATGTCCAGAGACAGTATTTTGGGCAGATGTTTTAATTTACTTTTTGGAGCACAGAAGAGATGTCACTAACTTAGGTGTCATACTTGGCAATTGTCTGCTGCTCATGGAAAGAGATGTACTGGAAATTTGTTTCCGTCATGAACATTTCTAATAAGCATATTGATTTGAAAAGAAACTGTAGTGAAGTCTCTGGAATCCATTAAATAAATATTCTTGGAAATGAGATGTAAATACTGCAATGCTACATTTTAAACCACAGATTGAAAAGACGGAAACCTCAGAAAGTGACAAGCCTACAGTCTAAAAACTCAGCTATGTTTAGAACTAGAAACTGACATCCTAAGATATGAAAAGCTCATTTGAAGGTTTTTCGAACCTTCACTAAACACTTATCTATAAAATTGCTCTTCTGACTCTGGATATTCACAAGTAGCTAGTCACAGCAGTAACATGTTTAGCCAAAAATTCTCCTCGTTTTCCCATTACCTTACTGCCTGAGTCCATTTAATGGCTTTTATTCACACTGCCTCCCTGACCTTTTCTACTAAATGTGGTTTTGGAATGCTACATATTAACTTGCAGTTCAAGCAGCTGAGTTTTAATGCATTTCCAAATAAGTGAACTTTACCAAGAAGAATATAAAGGTTGGGTCTGTCACAGCAACATTGCTGTTAAATTTGGGAAATTCCTTAAATGTGTCACAAGATGTTGAAAGCTACACACATCCAGGGAAAAATTTTTGGTTTAGTGTGGTACAACCTACAAATCCTATAACAGGGGTAGGCAACCTTTCCCCTTTAAGGGCCGAGGGACTTCAGCTCCCAGAATCCCAAGAGCTATTGGCCAACATGGGACTATTGGCCAACATGGCAGAGGCTTCTGGGAGCTGAAGTCCCTCGGCCCTTAAAGGGGAAAGGTTGCCTACCCCTGTCCTATAATGTGATTGGAAGAGAGATATTTGTGAGCCATGCAAAGGCAGGCACTAGCAAATGTGCACCACTATGTCATCTACACAGAATGATGGGTGACCATCAACATTTTTAAATTAAAGTGGAGCACTGTAACTTTCTATGGATTTCAATAATAATAATAATAATAATAATAATAATAATAATAATATTTATTTGTACCCCGCCCCTCTGAGAACAATCGAGGCAGCTAACAACAATTAAAATTACATACAGTATAAATCCCCCAAAGCCCAAAACTCACCCACCGTAAAAAAGTATTAAACCAAAAACTATTAAAACATCTTAGTTAAAATGATATGCCATAAAATCAAATCATAACAACAATGATATAATAAAACAAGCAGAGAAACAGCAGCATCCGAATTAGGAAAGGGTGGATAAGTCCATTAATATGAATTGTATACTCTTGTACACATAAAAACTCCCCATGTATTCCCCACCCTTGTTTCATCCACATACTAAATACATTCATTGGGATTCATAAGTTGATTTTCTCTAAAATAATAATAAAATAATAAATAAGTAGTACGTAAATGGCCATTTCTGGACAAGAATTGCTTAAGCTAGCCACAGTAGTTCAAACACTAGCAACTTTCAAATTAGACTGCCTCAACACCCTCTACATGGAGCTATCTTTGCAGACTAGTGTGAAGCTGCAGCTAGTGCAAGGTGCTGTTGTTGAACAGGATATTGCATAAAAACTACACAGCTTAGTCTTTATGAAGTTCCACTGCCTGCCAATGCATGTTTGAATTCAAGATGTGGTGAGAACATTAAGATCCCTAAACAGCTCAGGGCCTTAGTACTAAAGGGAGCACTTCTCCCTGTTATGCACATGTATGAAGATTGAGGTCTGCCGAAGGAGCTCTTCTTTGTGTCCCAATAGTTGGGGCATTACATCTGGTAAGGCATGGAAGGGGGCCTTCTCTGATCTGCCACCCTGACTGTGAAAGATTGTCCCTTTAGAGACCCAGTTGGTATCAACACTGCTGTCATTCCAGCACCGAGTCAAAATGTAGCTTTGTAGTCAACACTTATGGACCTAGCTGATTTCATCCAAATCTGCACCTGCTTTTCAATTGTATTAAACAATTTTAACTTGGTTTGGGCTGTCTTATTTTAACTTAATCACATTGTTTAATATGCTTTTAATCTATTTGTTGTTTTATTTTTTAATTGGTCAAACTGATTGTATTCTACACAGTCCTGGGATAGAATTCTCATAAAAGAGAATGTTTTCTGATAATAGAAGTCAAGGAAGCACTGAGTTTGTCATGTTCCTGTGAACATTGTGCACAAATACTTGTGTGTCTTTGTCTGGGCTTTGTAGAGATTCAAAAAGTGAGGGTTATGTACAGAAACATATGACATTCTTTTAAGATATTCTGAGGTCTCTTACAAGTTTCACTCTCCTAAGGAGCGATCTCCCTTTTCCTCAAAGTCATTCAGAATTTTCAAAGAAAGAGGTGATAGTCAAAGGTGCACAGTATGTGGGCAGCAGGAAAATATTTAAGCTTGACTTCTGTAGGCAAACTCTCTGTGAACTGTTTTCAGAGCTTTCAGTATGCCGTTTTCTAGGAAGCCATAATTCTTTTCAAAGTATGAGGCAGGCCTCCCCAAGGAGGCAAAACTTCTTGCAATCAACTACTATCATTTTCTTTAAACATTGCTGGAACCATCCTATTGACCAGTTCACAAACCCACTCAGTGCAACAAACATTACAGCTACAGGTTGAGTCTCCTTTATCCAAAGCATTTGGGACTAGAAGGGTTTTGGATTTTGGAGTTTTTTGGATTGTGGAATATTTGCATATACAAAATGAGAGATCTTAGAGATGGGACCCAACTCTAAACATGGCATTCATTTAAGAAAGAGGTGATACAGACCTTATACATATAGCCTGAAGGTATGATGGGCCCTTACGCAAGGTTGTGTCTCCATAATATTTTCTGCTTTCTGTCTTCTCAGATATAAATTCCTTTTGTTTAAAGAGATCACACCCTATATTCCATAGGTACATGTTTTGACAAGACTAAAAAGACTCCTTCTAATCTTAAGCATGGTGTGGTAACAGAGGACACTTCCGGGTAGTTCTCCGGGCCAGTGTTCATACAAAGAATAGGACCAAAGCTTCAGGTGGAGAAGATGGGAAGCATGTAGAGGGGAGGTTGGTCTGTGTCTTAAGGCATGACGTAACTCTGACAATCTTTCAATGACAAAACAAGATCCTGAAAAGTGGGTAGAAGGTTTTCTGAAGAGTTTTATGCTGTCTTGAAAATTATGGAGAACATTATGATGTCAACAGATTATCAAAGTAATTTTTCTAATGGCATTCTAGGGATGATATACCACATTGGGATGCAAGGAGCACAAGATAGTCTTGGGATTCCCAGAGGTTTTGTGATTAATCACACATGGTGTGACTTCAGGAACCAATTTCAGGTTGTGGAATTGAAGTGATAAATGACTCCTGTTACTGTAGTCATGTACATACATAGCTCATTCTCATTGCAACAATGTAGATGACCCATGGGGAAGATGCTATCTACTTAAGAAATCTTTACCAATTATGGAAGAAAGATTATCTCCAATTTTCTTCTCTTACAGGCAGGCTAGACTACATCTGACCCATTGTAGAAAATTAATACACAAGTTTATTATCATTTTTTTATATTCTATGTGCATATATTCTATGTTGTTGTTTTAATTTGTTTGTTTTAACTCTTATCTGATTTTTAAGGGGAGGGAGGGAATGGGGTTTGGATATATTGTATTTTAACACTGTAAGCTGCCCTGATTGGTCTTAGAGGGGTGGGATATAAATAAATTTTATTATTATTATTAGTAGTAGTAGTAGTAGTAAAAGCACTGGTTTTGGTTTTTTTTAAATGGTTCCTTTCTCCTCAGGGTCTGCAGGAGGGACAGCCATTCAAATAAATGCCATCAAAATTAAGTCAATACTTTCCCCCTTTTTTTTTATTTGGGGGCATAATCTGCCAAAGACTGCTTTTGTCAGTTAGCATTCATTTGTATGGCACAGCTGTTATACATGATAGATTATACTTAGTCTTTGTGGGGTTGTTATTGTTATTAATTCATGCAGTGTTGAAGTGTTTATTTGGGAAATCAAGTGGTTAAAATGCTTAGTGCTTTTTAAGCTTCTGTTAATGGTATTTTTGATGTACAATTGTAGTCCTATATTTAATGTAATTCCAGTTTTGCATCTTATATAACAACATCCATTTGTATTGTGGAGAACAGTTTTATATTTTCAAAAGGAAAGGATATTTTTCCTTCCCTGTTACCAAACATCATGGGGCACCTCAAGATGCAATCTGAAACCAAATCACCTACTAGAACCTAATTCAAATGTCTCTAGATCTTTCATACCCCTATTTCACTTATGAATGTCACTGGTTGTATAGAAACCAGGATTACATTAACAAACCAGTCTATTTTTCCTTCCTTTTTTCCAACTGTGCCTGCTTTTCATTATACCTTGCCTGATCATGAGATCAGGTGATCTCAAAAGTTTATACATTTCTGATGACCTTTTAGTTGCCATTTAATGTAGTGGTATTACACTAATATGGCCTTCCAGGTTTTTCTTATGGCCAACTCAGTTACCTCTGCTTGTTGCCGCATACATTTAGGCTGCACTCCTGTGCTCACTTACTTGGACATAAGTCCTATCAAACATAAAATAAAGTATTTCCAAGTAAACATGAATAAAATTGGGCTATTACTTCCCTGATGAAAGAAAACAAGCTGTCCTGAATAATTTTTTTTAATCCCATAATGTTGCTGAGTGTGTCCCTTCCCATCTTTTTTTTATGATTATTAACAGACAAGGAAAGTGCTATAATTCAAGTATGCTTACAATAAATTTCCATGTCATTGAGTGAAGGTTTTGGGTTGCTGTGAGTGTTTCTTCTTGAAGCTGCAGATTCCCATTTTAGAGGGGCATATTCACCTCTCATCATCTGTGCTTCTGTCGTGGATCCTTGGGGGAAGCTCATCTGTAGCATAATAAACTACAAGAACCATTTCATCCCTCCCCTGCCCATTGGAGGAATCTCCAACAGAAAAAAATAGAGAAATAAGCCAATTAAGTTTCTTTTTAAGTCACCACTGAGTATCAGAAACATAAATCACAAGCCTCTTTTCACACTACTGTTATTTCCTTTGAATTGTGAATGGCAGCTAAACGTTTCTTCTTTTTCACTTCTCTTTTCTTCCATTTCATCCTGACTGCCTGCAATCAATTCTACTTTGTCTCCTTCCTGGCTGGCATTGTGCAGTCCCTACCGCACCTCCACAGAACGTACAAGCAGAAGCCATCAACTCTACCACCATCCACTTCTTGTGGAACCCACCTCCCCAGCAATTCATCAATGGGATCAATCAGGGATACAAGGTTTGGATGCATGCATTTCCAGTCATTTGCCATGTTAGACATCCCTTATAGTGATACGTTTCTGCATATTTTAGGAATGGATTTGGAAGACCTTCTCCAGCCCTGAGATCCTCCCCGTCAATTTGGATCTAGGCTAGGTTCTGCATTTCTTTGCTATCAGAACCTAGAGGTGCTTTAGGGGCAAGGTGGCATGAGAGGGAGAGGGAGAAAGAGAGCTCTTTCAGTCACACCACCTATGGAAGGCTCAGCTGAGTCCTGCACTAATGGCTTGGAGTAGGAATGGGAAATATATTCAAAAATATTTGAGAAATGGTTGAAAATCATGTTTTCTGATTGTTGAGAACCCCTGATGAGAAGGATCCTGGATTGGCAATCTTCACAGTTTGGTCTGTGCAAAATTCAGACATGGTTGACTTGCATAGAAAATAAATTTTCTGCTGAGTGAGCAGCATTTCCTGCACAGAAAATAATATTGCTGTTGTTTTCTGTGAAGAAAATGTTATTTCCCATGCAAGACAATTACCTGGCCTGAATTGTGAATAGGCTTCATAAAACTATGGTTTTCAAAGCCTTTTTCACAGAGAGAAGAAAATTGTTTAAGTTACTCGATTCTTTAGAAAGGAAAGTTGAAGGAAGTATTACATATCTACTTTGGAGTAAGCTCCCCCCATGATTATGATATGTGTGTGTGTATTATCCTGTCTTCAATCATTTTAGGGACATTGTGAGGGGGGGATTACCCCTGTAGCTTCTCTACCATGCAAAACACCTCACACCCAGAGAAACAAGTGAGATCTTTCAGAGTTGGGTCACCTGCAATACAATGACAACAATAATGGATGACTTCTCATAGAGTTACTGTAGGTATGGCCAAAGATCTCTCATAGCTACTCTATGGTGTAAGAGATAAACCACTAGTTGCACAGAATGGCCCTGCAATCTCAAGGGGGGGGGGGGGCACACTTGAATAAAAGGCTGTTATATCAGTCATGGGATTTGCTTTCTTTAAAAAAAAGTTCAAATCTAGCATTTCCATTAGGCTATTTTCTGGTCTTGTTTTTGTACCCATTTGTTGCTTAAGTTGCACTTCTGGCTTAGAAAGTATATAAAGTCCTTCACAGGTTGATTCAGACTTGTCAAGGGTTAGTGAGATCTCGCCTTTAACTGTCAACATTCTTTTTCCTTCATTTTTTTCTTATTCCTTTAGACTGAAACAGCTGTGCAGTTCATATTTTTCTTATAGAGTTCTGACCTGCCTCCCCAAACGCCCTGTAATATGGATAGTGTAAGAAGGACCTTTCTGTTACAAATTCTTGTACCACATAATTTTGAGTAATGCTTTATAAATTACCAGTAATCAGAATTTTGTGCCAAGTGAATCCCACCCATTGCATATGTTCTGTGGCAAATGCAGTCAGCTGCATTTTATGAGAGAACTGTTCAGTATGAAACTCTTGGGAAGCAAGGAAACAGTTGTTGACATTTAGACCTTCCCATTGTGTTTCATAGATACAATTTGAAAAAAGGAAAAACAGCAGCAAGGCTCTCTCTATGCCATTATGAATGTTTCTTCTATTTTGAAACTCACTTGAATTCCAGTAAATCTTTTGTGACAGCTCTGTGGGCAGGGAAGAAAGTGTGTGTGTTGTGGGAGGAAACAGCTTTCTCTTGTGCTGCTAAGAAATCAGTTCTGGTTATCTGGAGCATGGATAGTGGGTTGAAGTGTGAATTTTAGAAGCTCACTCCGGAAGTTTTTGTAGGCTATGACCAAAGAGACCATGGGTGCTGTGGTAGATGGCCTCCATACTTTTCTATGGATCTGATAAGCTGATCCATAGTGCTTAACCTGCATCAAACCTGTGTAAACCCCATTGTTCTTCCTACCAACATACACAAGATTTTGAAGATATGCATAATGGACTAGTTGAGATCAAAATTATAAGCAATGGGGGGGAGGGCATTTTTCCAGGTTGGGAGGAGTGATGGAAATTTTTGAAAATGGGTGGGGATGCAAGATTAACATCCTTTACAATTCAGAAAATACAGATTATTTTTTTTAAAAAAAATTACAAATGGAGCTGGAAGGTCTTGAACTGTAAGGAGCACTTGGATAGTAAGGGCAGCATCCTTTATTTGCAAGTAGCATCCTTTATTTTTTCCATCCTCTCCTTCCAAACAGACCTTCACATCTCTGATCAGCACATCATTTGTAATTCGCTGGACAGGTTTTCGTTTGGTAGTTCTCTGCCCACTTCTGAATGGGAAGTATTTTGGAATGCTTGAACGCATAACAATAGTGCTATATTTTTTAAGTCAAATCTTCAGTGGCTTGCTGTTTGTGATTTACTGTGGCCTAGTGGCAGAACACAAGATTTTGTGTCATGTTTGTCTGGTAGCAAGTCTGAACACCACTTTGTGTTTATTGGAAAATAATCACCATGGTCAGTGTACATGAAAAATACCCTGCAAGGGGGGCGGGGGGAAGCCTTCTTTTTTAATGTTTTGATTACAAAACAGATTATCCTTCTCCTCTATAGCTTTTCTTGACTTGCTCTTGGGATCAGTTAGCACCAATTAACAGCAGTTAACCACACTAAGGAGATCACATTTAGCTATTCTACTAGCTTTGTGTTGTGAAAAGTAATCAAGCTAGTGAGATTAATGGACACTTCAGCAAATGGTGGCTCATTCTTCCTGCTGTTTGACATCAGCTCAAGTAGCAAGGACCATGCCAAGTATGTCAAATCATGCTTTTAGAGAAGTATGGTCTGAAGGAACTTGGAGTAGGTTTCCTCTGGATAAGGTCAGCCCAAGACTTTTTCTGCCTGAGGCAAAGAGCAACATGAAACATACAATGATATGAATCAAACTCAATCAGACTGGTAGCTAACTTCAACACTTCTGACAGGGCAGTATTAACAGGCCAACAGGCTGCTTTGAACGATTAGGATAGTTCAGAATTTGTTGTCTGGCATGCACAACTATGCCCTATAGTTCCTCATTTGGTTACTGCTCCACCTTGGATTCACCCACTGCCTACTCAAACAAATTTTTCATTATAGCAATGGGCAATACCGATGTGCAGAACAATACAGAGGACTTGGTCTAAGCTGGATCCCTATGGGTCAGAATTTTCCCAATAATGTCTCTGGTATCTTGTCAGCCTAAGCTAAAAGAAAGCTCTACTTGGAATGCAACCACCACTGTGCACATCTTATGAAATGGCCACCTCTCTGCCTAAGGATAGAGCCAGTCCGCTGGGTTTATTTAGACATAGACTGTGCCATACCTGATTTGGGGGATCTTCCACACCACATTTGAAGGCAGACACCCCCTCTGAGGTGTCACCCAGTGCAGTCTGCACCTCCGTAGAAATGCCCCTGGTGTCAGACTCCTCTTTTGTCCTCTCTTCTGTTCTCTAATGCCATACTGATTTTGCTGTACTAATGTAGACTCTTATTCTCCAGATCTGTGATTGTTCATTCCTCTGTAAGCAAAGCCCTATCCTGTCACATTATGTAAATGTGTCACAGTTATTTAAATAGTTAAATCTAGCTTTAAGCGCTTTGTGTTTGACTCGGATTTTTTTTTAAAAAAACTCACACAATTTTGGAGACATGCTTTTAAAAATTCTCTGAAGCTGGATGTAATAAGCAAGTCCTTTCAGCCAGCACAATGACAAGGTTAAATTTGTATATGTAACCATATTGGTGGCAATTATGTTAATGGTTGTGTTTGAGCTTTTACAATTGAGCTAACAAGGTCCCAGCAGTTGAGAGTATTGGGTTGTGAATGGGAGACATCTCTAAAGTGATTTCTTTTTTAAAATCAATTCCCTTCTCTCCTGCTTTCTTTTTAGCTCCTGGCCTGGCCACTAGATGCACCAGAATCTGTGACCACAGTCACCATTACTCCAGATTTTCAAGGAGTTCATAGTGGATACATAACTAGTCTGAAGAAATTTACCGCTTATTATACATCAATTCTCTGCTTCACCACCCCAGGGGATGGGCCACAAAGCCCACCACAACTGCTCAGGACTCATGAAGATAGTAAGTACAGAATTGCCCATGACTATACAAATCTTTTCAAAGAATTGTTGTGTTGCAGGGAGTATTGTAAGCAACCTCCCTCCTCAGAGCATCCCCATCAATTGATGATACATACATCTGGTTGAATATTGCCAATGAGAAAGAGACCAGCTCATCTTACTACTTTATAATTGTTCCCATCATTGAACTTATCATACCATATGTTTCTCCTGATGTTCAACCAAAATCTCTGTCCTTCTGTGACTTGAGTTCATTAGATCTGATTTTGCTCTCTGGCGCCACAGAAGACAGGTTTTTGCTCTGTTGCATGTAACAGTTTTTAGATGTTAGATGAAGGCTATCATTTGTCTCCTCCCATCTCTCCTCCTGCAGACTCAAGTCATGTCTACATGGACCATTTACAATGGCTTCCCACACACACCCTCCCATCGCCCTGTCCATATGAGGCAGGGCCAAAGGCCAAATTCAACTGTGAATTGTTTTCATGCGGGAAGGGCAGTTCTGCAGCAAATAACCAGCTTTTAAATAAGTCACAATTTACAAGAATTAGAAGATCCAGAGCACTCCACAGCAACATCATGTCACTCTGTGCTGACCACTCTGTGTCACCTCTGCTGTTGCGTAGTCACTCCCTCTGAGGCCACAACAATGTACCCAGCCATACAACTGACGCTGGCCACCTTGTTTTTGACCTCAGAGGGAGTGATTCATACCAGTAGTGCTGATGACAAGTGGCATAGCAGGACACTGTGTAGACAGCTACTTGGCATCACTCTGGATTGCCCAAGTAAGAGCCTGAAGTACTGGCCAATGTATACCCATTCTCATTGTATCCAACTCGTCCAGTCTTTCCTCATAGAAGATTTTCTCTCCTCTTGACCATCTTTATTGCCCTTCTCCAAAGCTGTTCTGGTTTGCTGCAAGATACTTGACCTGCAAATGAACACAGTTTATGTAGCCCCACATGGCCTTTCTAATTAGGCTAAAACCATTCATGCAATCGATTAAGCAATGCAGACTAAAAATGTCCCTTTTCAATGGGAGCTGATCTCAGTTGGAAGGATATTAGTGCATAGTTATAAATAATTTTCACTTCTCCCTTGGGGAAACTATGTTGTTTGTATAATTGAGCCACAGTAAGTGGTTGCCTTCCTTAAATTGCTTCTAAAGACTCGACTGTTATTAAATTACTGTATTACCTAAATTAATTGGCTAATTAATTGTTAAATCTAAACTACTTTGCACAATACAAGAAACAAGAGTTTTGTGTTTGTTCACCATATGCCTTCCTGGTGAGATGCCATAACATGTAGAGGGGAGATCCAGCCATGGAAACATGTGGTTAACATATACTATTGCCCATGGTTCCTGAGCATACGTCTACTGTTTATTCTGAGATGTGCATTTAGACATTATGATGTCTACCTTAGGACCTGCAATTGATGAAAGGGAATAAATCTTTCCAGTAAACATGTAATTTAGTGTAATCTAGTTAACCTTCAGTGAAAATATTTTTTTTTAAAAAAAATATTTCCTACATCAGCCCCTCATAAAGTTAGTACAAGATCATACTCAAGGCACAATGGTGAAGTTGCTTTGCTAAAGTTCATCAGATCTAGGTCTTCTGCTGAAATACAGGTGAGAAACAGACTGAAGATCTGTGACTTCATTGGTGCAGATAGTTCCTTCACTGGTGTAGATCACAACTGTGCCACTCTAGGTTCCCACCATTGTGTTGTTCATAGTTGCTGTAACCAATTCATCACCTGATAGCCAATCCTCTGGCAATGAGAGTCTTTTTACTAAATTGACCATCATAAAGCAGACACGCAGATTGCCACTGGTACTGCACATGAAGTCTTACCAGCTTGGTAGAATCTACCCAAGCTTTCAGAACTCCAAGATGACCCCCACATTGTGATGAGACAAGACAGCGGAGTAAAATTTTATGGAGAAAAGGTATAGAGATGACTGCACACACACAATGAAATATAAAATCAACACACTTTTGACATTCGGAAAGATTGTTCGGAAAGATTTGGGCATTTGAAAGCTGCCTTGATTACTTAGGCAAAAGGCAGGATATAAGAAATAAATTATTATTATTATTATTATTATTATTATTCCTCGTGTTGGCAACCAGGTATTGCAAGGTAGAATGCACTGTGGTCTGCCTTCATCCATGTTGAGAGAGGGGCAACCACAATGGTGAAATATCTGGAAACCAAGCCCTATGAGGCCTTGGTTAATCTTAGGGAGCTGGGTTTGTTTAGCCTCGAGAAGAGAAGGGTAAGGGATGACATGGTGGCCATGTTTAAATATTTGAAAGGGTGTCGTATTGAAGATGGAGCAAGCTTGTCTGCTACTCCAGAGACTAGGATACAGAGCAATGGATTCAAGCTACAAGAAAACAGATTCCACCTAAACATCAGGAACAACTTCCTGATGGTAAGAGTTGTTCTATAGTGGAATACGCTGCCTCAGAGAATGGTGGAGTCTCCTTCTTTGGAGGCTTTTAAACAGAGGCTGGAAGGCCGTCTCTCAGGAGTGCTTTGATTGTGTCTTCCTGCCTGACAGATTCAGGTTGGACTGGATGGCCCTTGAGATCTCTTCTAACTATATGATTCTGTGACTCAATCCACACTGAATTGTACCAGTGCTTCAAGACAGCCTGCATATTTCAAAAGAATGCATGAGTTTTGTGTGTGTGTGTGTGTGTGTGTGTGTTGTTTTTAGGTTTTTTGGCTGTATTCATAGCATTTCCCCATTTTCATAGTCTCACAGCTTGCCACTGGACAAATCCTGGGAGGATGACATGCAGCCAAGTCAACTAGGCATATATCTTATTTTATATGTTTGTTTTAGAAAGACTGGAGGATACAAAATTTTGGCAGGAAAAACCATCCTGTCTGCCTGGCAACAGAAAGAAGATTTGTAATCTTGGTGGCATAATTCACGGGGATGTTCTTTGGTACAAGCTCCTGTGAAGAGCTTGTAATTCATTCATTCATTCATTCATTCGTTCATTCATTCATTTATAGGGTGTAGTAGTTAGCAAACCCCCCCCCCCCCCGTTTCAGTTTGCAGAGAGATTGACTGGCTTACTAGGAGAGGCTTATTTAACAGTAAACCATAACAATAATAAGAACAAAAGCAGAACAGCTGCATTTTTTTAAACTAAAAAGAGAGAGAGGTCAAACATAACAGATCAAAAGGGTTGCTCACACCCACGGGCAATGTGTTTGACTTGACTTCAAGTGAGATGTCTTGGGAAGACCATTCTAAAGCCTATCTATCTATCTATCTATCTATCTATCTATTTGGAGTATTTATGCCCCATCTTCAGCTACAAAGGCTCTCAAAGCATCTTACAAACTGTTAATTTGACAGACCCCTGTCCTCAGTCTAAATAACACATAACACACAAGTAAAAGGGAATGGTGTCCAATTGGGCTTAGGCATAATGTGCCTGCCTCTTCTTTTCTCCTTTCATGGACCTATGGCCCAAAGGTTTATCACCTCTGACAATGAGCATAGGAAATCAAAGGAGGATTTCTGCACAATAACAACAACAACAACAACAACAACAACTTCATTGAATGCTATTCTCAAAGATGCATGTCATTTCCAACACTGTCTAAATCTGATGAACTCAAGTGCTAAACTTAATGGAACTTGTGCCCTAATCATTGCCATTCTGTGGCTTTCATTCAGTTCCATGGGGTATGTGAACTGGTAACCCATAAAAGCAAAATTGATAACTAGTAACAGACATAGTTTTCTGACCACTCTTTCCCCTCTAAATGTGCCACTAATGGACTTGTGCATTTTGAAAGTACTTGGTTTATTTGGCTGTACCTGCACAAAATAGCTGGGACTAAAATACTTAGTCAAGACCTGAGAATTAAATCAGGGAGCTGCACAGTTCTGTTCCAAATACATCTCTCTCCAAATGGTGTTTTAAGTGTTCACTCCTCAGCAATTTAATAATCTTGTTTAAAAATAAACAAGGAAAAATGCATGCATAGCATGTCCAATTTGTAATATTGTGCATTCCAATTTTTCTCCCCATCATTTTCCGTGCCCTAATTTATCAAAGCCTACGGAGAGAAAAAACATTTTTCTTTGGTGTGCAACACAAGTACTCTTCACTTCAATTCCCCACTTCCCATTTGAAATCTCACCCCTGCTGCTGTAGACAGAAACCCAGACAATGCAGGAGATATGAACAGCTTCTTGATGCGGTTATTTCTTGTCCCCATGACTCAAGAATAACCATCTGTTAGTCAGTCCTGCTGCAAAGACGCATCTTATAGACTGTTCCAGTGTTAAAGAGGTCTGATTCCAAATGTTGACAAATTGGCCATGGAAGAGACTTGTTGGAAAAGAAACAGGGTGATACCTCTGTGCTCAAAGAACAGATTTTCTGCCACCAGAACCTTTGCATGTTTAGCAGACTGCAGTCTAACCCACTGGATATCTGCAAAGCTGCTTAACTTTAAATGTGTTTACTTAAAACCAGAATAGTAAAGCAGAACTGTTGCTTGGATTATTTATTTCAGAAGTAATCTGATTTTGTAAGGCTTCCGAAATGCTATTGACACACATTAAACCAGCGCAATTGATCTGGTATTTGTTAAGTACATACATCTACCATGGCCTTAGGCCACTTGTTCTCTGCTTATAGCAGCCTGCTTATTCCTTATTCCTTTGAGGGGGGGGGAGGGCAGCTGTCAAGAGATTACTCTCATTTCCTTCCCCACAAGTTACTAATACATATAAGCAGAATGACAGTTAGTTCACAGAAGGCCCCTGAGTCAATCCCTAATATTGCCAGGAGAAAGGATTGGGTAGGTGATGGGAAAGACTCCTACTTACAATTTAGGAGAGCTACAGCTAGTCAGCGTTGTTGGTACTTCACAGGATAGACAAAAAAACTTGCACCTTTGTGCAAGGTAGCTGCTGCTTCCTGCAAGGTGGACTGTGGCACTGAAAACCCTCAGAGCTCATCGTCCTGTCCACTTTGGAGAGGAGAAAAGAAGCTTTGTTGTTCACAGTCAGCTCACCTAGCTATACGCTTAACTTCCCAAGAACTGCTTGATATCTCCAGCTATCTTTGCCAAAGAAAGAAGGAGCGAATGAGCAACTCCTGCCTAGGAACTGCATGAGACCTAGGTCTTTCACTGCAGAGCTCCGGTGGAAGTGGGAAAAACATCAATGTTCAGGACATATCAAAAACTGCTGGATATTGGCATATGTTCAAATGTGATTTTCTTTATTTTGCCGAGGAGCACTCTGTTTGACAAAGTGGAAAATGTAAATATTGAAACTAAATGGGTGTGTAATCTCAGGACATCTTCCCAGAGCCAGTCTTCTCTTGAACAAGCTTCCTCACAATTGAGACAGTGGAATGAGAGATGGAACCAACTGCCCATCTCCCTTACTGCCAAGAGGATCTACTGCCATTGCAGTAGATGCTCTGTAGAACCTCACTGGGCCCATTCTACCTTTTCAGCCTATATGCCACAGTAGCCCTCCTCTCCCTGCTCCATCCTGGGGCTGGTGTCTGCAAAATTATAGAGAGAGTGGACACCAGCAGTTGATGATATGGCATCCAATGGTGAAAATGGAACCACATCTCCAGACTGGGATGGTGGGAGAGCTTGCATTGGCTTACCTCTCTTCCAAAATATTTTGTTGCTATATGCCTTCCCTTCAGCTATGTCTTATGACAACCCTTTTTTGGGGGGCAAGATTTCTTCAGGTTTCTTGCCATTGCTTTCATCTTAGTCTGAGAGAGTGTGATTTGCCCTCAGTCACTCAGTGGGTTTCCATGGCTGAGCAGGGATTTGAACCCTGGTTTTCTGGAGTCCTAGTCCAATATTACAATCCACTGTACCATACTGGCTGTATTCCATATTTGCAAAGCTGTCCTCACAGTTGTGAGAATATGAGGGGAATATCACTGACTTTTCAGGTTGGCAGTATCAAAGAATTTCAGGTGTGTTGATGAGGTTCCTACAAAAGTGAGGCAGCTGGTGATTTCTGCTTTATAAAAGGCATTTTAATAGGACTGAAGGCATAACACTCTCCTCTCCTGCTATAGTTCTAAGAACAATCCCCTCTTCTAAAATTGAGGATTCCCAGTGTGGTATTCTGTATTAGCTTCAGTATTTTCTTCAGGAGGACACCAGAGAAAGAATATCTGTTTTGATCCCTTTAAATGCAATTTCCTTTTTAAAAATGACTGCAGGCTATATGCATATGGGATTTTGCCTCAAAGTAATTGATGGCCTTGTTTAAGTGTTTCATCTAGATAGTGAACAGCATGAGGACTGAATGGGACATTTTGGACCTCACAGTATTAATGAGCAGGAGACAAGCAGTAATGCCCCTCTGCCCCATCTTTTAAACTTGGTTGTCAAGATAGGAATGGAACTACCACAGCGATATTCTTCTCTTTCCTGTCTTTCTGGAGGTTGGACATGCCAACATCTGTTCTGCCTTTGGATGCAGGAGCTCAAAACAATGATATTTGTATTGCATCCAAATAATTCTCCCAAGGTTTTTCAGCAAAGAAGACAATACTCATATTCTTCTCTTCCCATTTATTTTACCGTGAACAATCAACAATAATAGCCTGTTTTTAATTGTTTCTTATTATATATCTGAACTATTCTAATCGCTATTTTTTATCCTTAATGCTGTTTCTTTGTTCACCCTCTTGGTGCAAGTAATTCTTAATATCCTATGATAAACCAACATTTTAAATGCTTCTATCTTCTTTTATAATAGCCTTTGATAAAGTTCATGATCGTATGCCACACAGTAGAACAGAGGGTAGATATCACTGTACACTTTGCATTTTCAAAGCCAAATTATAAGTTTTTATTGCACATTGCATTACATTCTTCATCTTAAGAGGAGATACTCTATCTCTGTTCTAACTTTTATTGCATGGCTGTTTTCCTACTGTTTATTTTGACAAGGTATGAACATTTGTCAACATGCTCCAACTTTCATTTTGGATTTTTAATTGCATTTATACCACAATATGGTGCCCAGATTCCCACTGCAGAATGTTTACCAAAAGGAATGCTATGATCAGTGGCCTTGAAAGCCACAGAGAGATCAGCAGGAGCATGATAGCCATGCTCCCCTATCTTTCTTGCTGTGTAGGTCTTCCATTAAGGTGACCAGATCTAAGTTTCTGAAAAGTCAAAAGACTTATTAAAAATCCCATAGAACAGTGGGAGCAGCTGCTGAGAAGCATCTCTCTTGTGTCTTCACCAAGCAAACCTGTGTTGGTGGCAGAAGAGAGAGCCTTCCCCTGATGATCTTAGACTCTGGCATGTTCATATGGGAAGATACGGTCTTTCAGATAGTCTGGACCTAAGGCTTATAGGGCTTTGTAGGTCATGACCAGCACATTGTTCAGACCAATAAGGAAGCCTGATCAGGAGTATCTAGGACAAGGGTGGGCAATGAGTAGGCCTCCAGATGTTGTTGAACTGCAAGTCACAGCATCTCTCACCATTAAGTTAAGGCTGTTGAGGGATACACTTTGCTGCTGTGGAGTTTATGTAATGCCATCTTAACCATGTTGCTCCATTTAGTCAAAGATGAACCAGTGAGACATCATGAGCAGCACTGAGCCTCCTGAAACTGACCTTATTGTGACCAGCTCAGGTTAGCAATGCATAGGATGGAACACCACTTGACATAGGTCCTGCAGATCACCAGTGTCATACAAACACACACCACACACTACTAGATCATGTTTTGATGTTCTGCTAAAGTAACAATTTGGAACATTTCAGTCTTTGGGCTGAGATCAAAAAGGTGGTCTAAATATTCCAGTTGATTCCACTTATTCCAAATATTCCACTTAAACAGGACAATTGAGAAGCATGATAATTGAGCTCCTTATCCACTGTTCTCTATATATCCTGCATATTTCCTAAAACAAGAGCTCTCTTGGCATAATGCATCAGTTTCTGGATGCAAGAGAATTTAGTTTCAGCAGTTTAGTCTCCCTGCATTCAGGTGTAGAAATGCAAATTGGCTAGACCTGTTGACAGTCTTTCTCCTTCATTGCTGGAGGGGAATTAGAGACTGGATAGAATGAGAAGGAAGCAGAATAAGAATTGCTGGTCAGGGTCAAAAGAGCAGCAGGGCAGCCCAGTCCAGCAGGGATCTTGGTAACAGAAGTGCAGAGAATGTAAAGTGAGCAAAAGGCTGCTTTTTCTCAATGTATCTCTGAAGGAGAAAAGAGCAGGCAGGATCTCAGCCAACTTCATTGAAGATCAGAAATGAACAAAGCACATTTTGACCACCAGGTCAGCTTAAACTGTTTCTTTAGAAGTTCTACCCAGTTGCATGCATTTGCTGAAAGTAGTTACGATGTCACAGGGATTTTAAAAAGCTTTTGGGGAATGGGTTTTCCTAAGGGCTAGGTGGATATTGCTGGCCTTCATGTGTCCCCTGGTGAAATTGCCAAATTACTCTCCCAAAATGTATGTAACACTGGCATTGCATATATCCAATCTGGTTGTTCAGCATCTGCAAAAGATGGGAATAAGATACAGGCTTATGGAAATAGTAGAGGCACTTGCTTTTTGGAGTTCAGTTTGACTGCTTATTCTAGTTAGATGACACTGAAAGGCAGCTCCCTCCCCCCCCCCTAAAAAAAAAGTGTTAGTTAAGTGTGCAATTCTATAGACATTTACCTGGAATTAAATTCCACTGAACTCCATGGGATTTACTTCTGATCAGTAGACATGTATTGGATTGCAGCATAAATCCCTTCCTGCCAATCTCTTCAGTTCTGTGAACAGCTGTGAAAAAGATGGGGTAAAAATAATTCCTACAGATGATGGCTAGAAGGGTCTCCTTAATGCCTTGATCGGTCTTGCGGTGCTGTCTGCTAGCCCTGGCTGGCTGTTTTATTTCTTCAGCCCAAACAATGCCAACCTGAACCTTATCCAAAGTAAATGGGGCCTCTCCTGTTAACAGATTTCCCTTTCTGATTGCCAGAGCCAGGAGCTGTGGGACATCTGAGCTTCACGGAGATTCTGGACACATCGCTCAAGGTCAGCTGGCAAGAACCTGTAGAGAAAAATGGCATCATTACAGGCAAGTATCAGCAAGTAGCCATTATGAAACTTGTTACAAAAAATGGAGAGAGGGATCTGAAAATAGGGAAGGTTGAAGTGGAGGAGAGACATCACATTGCAGTGATCAATCGGGCCCGCTTTTATCGAGAGCCTCTGTCTAAGAATTCGAGCTTGCTGCTACTACTATTGTGAAGCTGAAAAGTCAACAAAGGTATGTTAGAGGAGTTATGGGGCCAATTACCACTAGTACAAAATCATGACTCCTAGAAGAGCTGTCTCTGGAAGAAATCAACTCCCCACTAGCTTTTTGAGCTTGTTAAATCCCATGATACTGCTCCCCAGTTTGCCAAACACACATATTTCTTTTCTTATCTCTCTAAGATTGGATGGCTGCTGCTCCCAAGAATGAAGAAATTCTGGTACTAAATTTACAATAGGAATATCATGACTTGCTAACATTCATATCCAAAAACCGGTTGCAGTTTAGTTAAACATTCCAGTTACATCTTTGACATATGCTGTATTAGAAACTAAACTGCTAAACCGTTCTTTCCTGTTATTTGTCTACGTAACATTTGTAAAGCCATTAATTGACATAGCTGTGGATAAAAAATGAAGTCAGTTTGATATTGAACTGAGACTTTCACAGGGTTTCATACATCTTTATGTTGCATATACTTCTTTTATGAACATTGGGAGCTGCTGCCACACTGCAGAAATAAAGCCTTTTGATGGCACTTTAACTTCCATAGCCCAATGCTGTGGAATTCTGGAATTTGTAGTTTGGTGGGGCACCAGAGTTCTCAATGTCCCACAAAACTACAAATCTCAGAATTCCATAGCATTGAGTTGTATCAGTTAAAGTGGTATCAAACTGCTTTACTTCTGCAGTGTGGCAGCAGCCTAGATGTCTGCATAAAAAAGAGAATAAGCAACAGATCTGAATACAGCTGGCCCTCTGAATCCATGGATTCAACCATCCTTGACTTGAAAATATCTCTCCTCCCACTCCACATGCCAAAAAGCAAACTTTGATTTTGCCATTTTATATAAGGGACATCATTTTAGAACCCCATTGTATATAATGACACTTGACCATCAAGAGATTTTGGTATCCGCAGAAGGCAGGGGTCGTCCTGGTGCCAAACTGTAGTGGATACCAAGGGCACACTGTAGTATACAACATGGAATTCTTTTGACTTATGTGTATCAAACAGGCATATAAATAAAAGAGAAAAAGAGATTGGAGGATCATTCTTGGAGGGGCACCAGTTCTGTCATGGAGCATATGTGCTGCGTGCATAAAGTCCCTTGTTCAGTCTCTATTGTGTCCAGTGGAAAGGGAACAAGCAAAATGTGATGGGAAATATTTTCCCTTGCATTAAACCTTGGAGAGACACTGACAATCAAAATAGACAATACTAGAAATAAGGATATCACCTAGTATAACATAACTTTCTATATCTTCGACACTCTTGCTTGGATCACTTAGTTCTCAAGGTGGGGGACATCCACAGAGCAACAGACCATACTGCTGACCACAGTGTGTCACAAAGAGAGCAAGAATTTAAGATGCACCAACCCACCGGGGATTCTATCATTGGGGCTTCTACCATCTTGTGATGGTTTGGGTGCTGGCTGGATGAGGTGATAGTTTGTCCCATAAGAATGTCAAACAATTTAAGAACTGGAGAGGGAGAGAAAAGAACCTTTTTATTTATGAGGAAATGCAAGTGTAAAGACATGCCAGGCAAACTTTGCAAGGAAGAAGAAGTCCCCCTGTTATAGCAAACATTGCATTGAAGGTTGTGAGATGGGAGGTGACAAAATCATTCATTTCCCTTGAATGGTTCAATGGTTTATACAATGCTGCTTAGAAATCTGCAAATGGTTAGGAGGCTTCTACTTCATCACTTCTGTGCATGGATGTCATTTACTGTGACTTGGGTTTTTAATTCTTGTGCACAGAATGAGAAGAAAGTGCAAAGGGCTTTGGTAAATTGCCCATTGCTCTCATTGGAAATTTCAGTATCTTCCTTTATCCCTCGGTAAACTCTGATTTATGAGGGCCTGGATGCAGACGGACAGTTTGTGATTGGATGTACTGCTCTCCCATACAGAATTTACTCCAGATCAACAGAAAATTATTTCTGAAACTCTTCTGGTCATTAGTTTCAGTTAGACTGCAGTTTGCTAATGCCAGAGTTTGAGAGACACTTCTCCTGGCTTAAACTTGAGACAGATAAAGCTGACTTTTCTCTGCCTTTTTTATTCTTTTGTGTACTCATGTGGCACAGTCTGTGCCTTTTAAAGATGGAAGCCATTTTTTAAGCTGACATATGTCCCAAAGTTCTTCTCTCCTTCTTTGTACTTCAGGCTTCTTTTGCAGTCTCAGTTCTTTTTTTAGTAACATTGGGTCAACAAAGTGAGACAATGGACCTTTTGCATTACAAAAGTATACCTTGAGGCTGGATTTATTGTGTTAAGTGTGTTCATCAGAAAAATCACATTGTCTAATGGTGCAAACATCATGAAAAGTCTGTGGGCTCTCTGTCAACTTTATGTTTCTGTTGTTCATCTTCTCTTGGGCTACATCTGCACTCCAGAAATAATGCAGTTTGAAACTGCTTTAAAAGTCATTGCTTCATCCTGTGGATTCCTGGGATTTGTCATTTCTTGTACCAGAGCTCTCTGGCAGAGAATATTAAATATCTCACAAAACTACAAATTCCAGCATTCTATTGCATTGAACAATGGAAAGAAGTGTCAAACTGCATTGGTTCTGCAATGCAGATGCAGCCCTGGACAAGCAAGCCCTTTCTCTAAAATCTTCTATGGGCAAAAAGACTTGCTATAAGGGATGTTGAAATGGCTTCAAATATGAGTTTGTCATATTTTCTACATGGTGTTTAAAGCCATGACATGGTCACCAGGTTAGTCCCATGTTGGTTTTCTGTGTGTATCAGTGGGAAGCCATCAGCTCAGGAACCTCTCAGATCAATGAAGATTTAAGTGGGTATCCAAATTGTTCTTGAGTCTTTAGATCTACCAAAGATGGTAAGTTGAGCAAGTGACTGATCTGGCAAACTCTGAGGAGCTGTACACTGGCAGTCTTTTGCTCAGAGCTGTGGCTGTCAGGGACTATGACAGGAAAGAACACTGGTTAATGAAACCAGATAGAGCTTTGCTTAAGAATATTAGTATTTTCCCAAGGATTGTTGACTTTCAGGTGGAACCCGAAGGCACGAAACAAGGTCATTTTAATGGCGGTGTGGTACTGTTATAACTGAAAAGCATTTTAGTAACAGTTCAAGAAATGGAGGTCTCATTCCTGTACTCAGATTAAAATACCAGTAGAACTGTGTTGTGAGCATTTACAGCATTATCAGGGATTTGTCTTTCACATTGGACCTTGGGTCTTTAGCTAAATTGTCATGAAGGGAAGACAAAGGTACCATGTGAACTTTTGTAGTCACATTGCAAAAGAAGACAATAGGAGGATCCACAAAGCAAGTACAAAAATGAGACAATTTCAGATTAAAAAAAGGAAAGTCTATAAACAGTCTTAATGAAGGATACTTTAATTCCTCTTATAATTGTTATAACCTCAATTATTCCACTGATGATTCCTGTTAATACGAGCCATAGGATAGATTTTCATTCTTTTCCTAGGCTGGTATTGCATCTCATTCATGTATAAGAACATGAGAAGAGCCCTATCACATCAGACACAAAGGCTTGTCCAGCACTCTGTTCCAGCTGAGCAGATGCCTCTGAGAAACAGACATACAAGACATGGGTGCAAACAAGACATGGCTACCGCTTGTGTTCATTAGCAATAGTATTCAGAATAGAGATATAATTCGTCATTAATTTCATTCTTGAAGGAAGCAGCAACTATTTTTTAGAATGTTTTCTCCCACTATGAGAACATCTTTGAAACCTGCAGTTTTTGAAGAGTATTCGTAGTTCAGGACTCACTCTGCACAAAATTTGCCTATAGTGTTTTTGTGCCAAAACCAGTTTCTGAGCAGAATATTTGTTGTAGAGAAAATGCTGTTTTCTGTGCAAAAAAACACCTATGTGAACTTTTTGGAGAATTATCACAAACTGCAAAGATTCTCATTAGCGCAGGATTATTGCAGTCAGGATTTTCTAACACTAGAGACTCGCATTTTTGACCATTTTCCAACATCTTGTGCAAGTGAATTGCACACTCCAGTTATACAGTGTGTTGTTTCTCAGTTTCCACTGTTCAGCTTCCTTGGATAATATCAGGTTCTAGTATTACCAGTGAGGGAGAATCTGCCTTCTCAATACCATGGATAATTTTACCCAGATGGTCTCCCATCCTTCCATGCCTTTTTCTAAGCCACCCCTCTGCCACTGCAGCCTTTCCTCTGAGCAGTTGCTCCAGCAGGGCCTGTGCTTTCTTGCCCTGATCTTAATCACCAGGGAAGTTGCAATCAAGCAAACTTTTCCAACCAGTTCTCTGGAGACTATGACAAGAAAGGTTCACAAATGTGCTCCAGAGTGAATAAAGTTGTCACCGGGGGTTCAGAGGAGAGAGAGAAAGAAGAACAAGTAAAATCAGAAGCAACACTGAGAAAATCAGGTTATAGAAGCTCAGGGAAAGCTCACAGAAGGCAGATAGGAATAAAAAGAGAAAAGGCATGAAGGGCTTAACAGGCAGTCAGACAGAGAAAAGTGAGGTGGAGGGTCAGGTGTTGTACAGATCAGGACAATGGATTTGCTGTACATGGTTTCAAAAGGAAGATAAAATGATTCACCTTGCTTAAAAGTCTATGCACAGGCAGCTGTACAGAAAGAACCCCCCCCCTCCAATTCTTTTAATATTCTCTGCATGTTCCTCTGAGATGATTACCATCTCATTTGTACGTTTTCCTTCAGTTCATGTTGGTGACAGTAGCTTTTGTCCACTATAGAAGTATCTCTTGTATAAGCACACAGATTTTTTTTTTAATTTCCTTGGCTTGTTAAACTATTTTCCAACAAAATTACATTGCATTTTTTTTATTCCACATCTTTGCTTTATTCTGTTTTCAACATCTATGCTTTGGAGTCTTACCCACTATTTGCAGGTGATTTATTGACTACTGTGTTGTACAATAGACAATTTAATGGAAAAATTGAGCCCTCCTTCCATTACCATCCAATGGCATCTGGGGGAGAGATGCTGGGCCCAGCACCATTGGGCCTAGAAGAATAATAAGAGCCCTCCCTCCATTACCATCCGATGTCATCTGGGGGAGAGGCACTAGGCCGAGCACCATCGGGCCTAAAATAGGAGGAGAGCCCCTCCCTCCATTGCCCTCCGGTGTCATCTGGTGGGGGACACTGGGCCCGGCACCATCGGGCCTAGACTAAGAGGAGGAGCCCTCCCTCCATTGTCATCCGATGTTGTCTGGGGGGGAGGCACTGGGCCCGGCACCATCGGGCCTAGAATGGGGAGAGGGGCCCTCCCTCCATTGCTGTCTGGTGGCATCTGGGGGAGAGACGCTGGGCCCAGCACCATCGGGCCTAGAATAATAATGGGGGCCCTCCCTCCATTGCCATCCGGTGTCATCGGGGGGGCACTGGACCATCGGGTCTGGGATGAGAGGAGGAGCCCTCCCTCCATTGCCGTCCGGTGTCATCTGGGGGGGAGACACTGGGCCCAGCATCATCTGGCCTAGAATAAGAAGAACCCTTACTTCTTAAAGGATGGGTGAGATTCAGGATTTTATGTTCTGTTTACTATATCTGTATGGAAATTGTAATGTTGTAAGCCGCCCCGATCGCTCTGCAGAGGAGCGGGATATAAATTATTATTATTATTATTATTAGAGGAAATGGTAGAGATCCATCCTCATCTCCTCCCCCCCCCCCCGCCCCGCATGCATTTATTTCTCTATTTTAAAAAACTTTTATACTGCCTTTCAAAGCAAAGCCTTCACAAGGCTTGGTTTATAAACATGTTATATCACTAACACTATGGTCATAGGCAGGGGTAGGCAACCTTTCCCCTTTAAGGGCCGAGGGACTTCAACTCCCAGAATCCCAGGAGCTATTGGCCAACATGGGACTATTGGCCAACATGGCTGAGGCTTCTGGGAGCTGAAGTCCCTTGGCCCTTAAAGGGGAAAGGTTACCTACCCCTGGTCATAGGTATGCTTAAGAAATTAATTTATTCTAGTAGATTAACTAGGCATTTGTCTCTGGTGGTGGTACTCAGGTAGTGAGGAAGAGATGTCAATATTCATTTTCATTCAATCAACAATTTATAAAGACTGTAATAAATGATTTATTGATTGATTACATTTTCACAAAGGGTGGAGATATATGCATCTTTGTTCATTTTAAACAATTTTACAATGATTTTGTAAAAGGATTTGTAAAAGACCAGGTGGTGGCACAAAATGTGAAGATCAGATTTAAAAAAAAATATTACAGGGCACATTTGAAGAAATTGGAGTCTTAATTTGAGAAGCCATCGTTGAATGGAAGTGGGAGGGAACTCATTTAATGGATACAAATAAGTAATGAGAAAAGGGGAAAGAGAGAGGTCTGCAAGGTGAGAGAGTAGGAGGGAGGGAGCTGTTTGAGAGATGTAGAGAGATTTTTATTGGAAAAGTTGCAGTCTTTTCTCCAGCAACAGAGAAAGTGCCCATCTTATGAGGATACCTTTGTAAGAACCAGGTGGAGGCAGAAAATACGTTTTAAGATCATCAAAAGGAAGAATGTTTAGTAGAGAAATTGATTCTTTAGAGAGAACAGCCTGATTCTTGCTGAACTCTTCTAGGAGAGTACAGATAGTAGGCAGACATGCATCAGTATGTCCACCTCCATGAAGTGAGTGAGCCCATGGCAGAGGCCAAAAAGTGTGGAGTTGTCAGCATTAGGCTAGGTCCTTTTTGGTGCAACAAAAGACAGGGATGTGATGACCATGGCTGAAATCAATGAGGTTATCTGCTCATATTGCTTTGTGATAGGGACAGAAAGAGGGATAAAGGATGCAAGAACAGAAAGGTCAAGTTCATAATGTATCTCTGTCCAAGCCACCTTATCCCTGCTGGACAAAAGAGTAACAAGAACAGAAGGGAAGGAAGAGGGCACTCTTTTCTTTTAAGTATGTTATTCTCACTCTTCAATACAAAGTCTTGGATAGGCATCAATGCAATAAATAAACTAACAACAAGGTAAAATCAATAACAGTACACTAAAATGGAGTAGCAGCCTAACGAGCTGAAAAATCTAAAGGACTGGAATAATGAAAGAAGGTTTCACTTGCCATGTAAAAGACAACATAGTGGGAGCCTTGTGGCTTTCTCTTGGAAGTGCCCTCTGTAATGCCACTACAATGAGAAGCCTTTCTCCAGTCCTTCTTTGCCCCATCTCTGAAGGAGATACGATCTGGAGAAGGACCTAAAAGGCAGGACTTAATGTCATGGCAGGTTCCAAAGGATCCCTTTCTGAAATTGTGTCCCCACTCAAGATTTAAAGGTATGGAGAGCTGTTGAAACGCCTTTCATGCCCACCTCCTAGGGAGAATAACAAAGTCAGTGTAGTGAGATCTTTTAGCACCTTTGAGACTAATTGAAAGAAAAGTTGGCAGCATGAGCTTTTGTAGACTTCAGTCTTCTCCTTCAGATGCATCTGAGGAAGTAGACTGAAGTCTACAAAAGCTCATGCTACCAACTTATTTCTTTCCGTTAGTCTCAAAGGTACTAAAAGATCTCTGTACATACTGATTCCACAGACTAACGTGGCTCTATCTTTGAAAGTCAGATAGAAACACTGAACACTTTAACCATGTGTCAAATGGTAAAAGAGACACATGAGTATGAGCCTGACTCTCATGTGTGTTCATGTCATATTTACAACAGTGTTGTGTTCGGGTTATGAGTTGGAAGAAATAACACTTTGGCCTGGAAACAAGTTTGAACAAGGGCATGTGAGCAGAATTGCAAGTGTGAAGAATTACCAGTGAGGGCATAAGAAAGTAGCAGTTTTTGTTTATTCTTAAGGCAATTGCAGAGTTGCAAATACAGTTGAGGGCATTATAGGGGTTTTCTTATATTCATATAGTAGAGCAAAGGAATCCATGGGAGCCTCTCAATCCAAGCCAGTAAGCTATATTCAGAATTTTGAGCCTGCACAAGAATCATCCTTAGAAGACCCCTCTGATAATATCATTTTTTTTAATCCTTCCAGGCTACCAAATCTCCTGGGAGGTATATAGCAAGAATGAATCCCGTCTTGCTCGCACTCTTGCGAACACAACCCTTGAGTACAAAATTACAGGCCTGTCATCTCTTACCACCTACACAATAGAAGTAGCAGCAATGACTGCAAAAGGAACAGGTTCGGTCACATCATCTACGATTTCATCAGGGGTTCCCCCAGGTGAGTGGAACATAGTTTGTTTAATATTGGCACAATATTTCTAATTAGCTCATTATTTCTTAAGACCAAGGAATGGTTTAGGATCACAAGAGCTGCTAAACATAGGAAGCAGAAATACAAGGGTTGGATATTGGGTTGCGCTAATTCAAGGAAGATTTAGTTCGGATGTTATCCCAGTGTCAAATAATGGGGCCCTTTTGAGGTTAATGGTAAAATGAGTAGAGGTTCCAACTCAATTGCAGCAAATCAGTTAGATTAATGCCATGCAGATAATTGCCATCTGTGCTTATGTCTACATCTCCATTCATGCCTCAAGAGGAGGAAGAAAGGCTAGGAATTTGAACCCCAGCAAACTGGATGGGGGAGTAGGATGGTTGGCATATTCTTTGCTCTTCATTTCCTATTTCTACTGCTATAACTCAGAGCTAGTAAGTTGTGTGGGGGTGCTGAATAGCAGGCAAGATAGTAGGATAGGTAGAAGAAAGGAGTTCTCCACTTAACCTACTCCCACCCTGTCCTCCTCTTGCTCACCTATGTGGAGCATTTGTGTCTTTCTTTTCACATACAAAGAGCTGGGTTGCACCATTATTAATTCATGATTGGATTTTAGCAATATTTACTTTTGTCTCTCCATTTTCCCCCTTTTAAAAAAGTTTAATTGACAATCAAATGCTTAACAATTCTGAGGCATTAGCTGGTATTTAAATAGATATAGACCTTGCTAACCAATTACATGCCTTTTGGTATTTATGAAAAGGCATGTACATATGAAAAGGTGAGAATGGCTGAGTTGCCTCCAACTTTGATATGCGGCCTCCTGGTTTGGGATGCAGGATGCTTTTGAGGACCAGCTGCTAGAGAGCAACAGAGAGAGAAAGATTTTGCCTTCCAGTGGTGATCATGAGCTTGCTGTAGAAGCAGCTGACTGGCACCATGAGAAGCAAGATGTTGGGCTACAGATAGATCTTTGGTGTAATGTTTGTGTTCACGTCTGTCATTCACAAAGAAAAAAGAAAAAAAGAATACACATTAATAGCTGTTGAAATATTGAACTGTGTATTTACACCCTGACTCTGTATCCTCCTCTCTTTTTGTCTGCTGTGTTGGCTTATACAGAGCTTCCTGGTGCACCATCCAATTTAGTGATTTCAAACATCAGCCCTCGCTCTGCTACACTTCAGTTCCGGCCTGGGTACGATGGGAAAACATCCATCTCCAAATGGATAGTAGAGGGTCAGGTATGCAAAATGTTTTTGGATAAGTTTATAATTATCTTTTCAATTTCACAAGTCCTAAGAAATATTTTTTTAATCAGCTTTTATTCCAAAACTGTCAGTATGTTCTGCAACAGGTTGTTCTGAAAGAATGGTCAGAAGCCTCAGGACCTTAGGTCAAATCCAGACTTTCTGAGGTCCCAGTATGGTCCTCATCATTTCCCAGATGCCAGCGGTCTGTCTTTCATGAGACTATTATTTGGTGGCTTCCCACCTTTTGTTCTAAGATGTCTCCCTGAAGACTTAACTACTAAAATCCTTAAAGGTAAAATCAATGGAACATGACCCCTGATAACTTATCTGAAAGAGAACTCAACCCTCAAACTCATACAGCTTTCATACCCTTGTTATAAAGATAATATGATGAATTGGCGATTACTTTCTGAAAAAAAGGGGAACCCAAATTGTGTGTACTCCCTTCTAAACATCTGCTTCCTAATCGAAGATGTGTGGATGCTGCTTTTGTGTGTGATAAAAGCAGTCCATGTTTGTATGATCCGTGTTTTAATTAAAATTAAAAATTTATCACAAATATTTCCATAATCCTTGCTTGGGTGAATTTTCTGTTTAGATTGCTGTTTTACATAGAATACTGCTTTTGTATAAGAAGCATTGTGGCTTCTCTGTTTATTTATAGGATTAAGTTCAAGGTGCTGATTTAATTTAAATCACTTTACAGTCTCGGACCAGAATATTGAAAGAATGTCTTCTCTTCCATCCCCCCCCCCCCCCCCCGCTCTTTGAAATCATTCAAAGAATATATTTTGATAATTCTATCAAGTTGGTGATCCCTGTACAGTGGCCATTCTTTTCTGGGGTCTCCACTCCAAGAGTAGTACCAAATGTGGTCCTTTCCAAAAAGGTATTTTGACATTAATGTGGCTTTGATTTCCTAGAGCTTTTGCAACTGTTGAATAGTTCTCTGCTTGCTGAATGAATGAATTCCTTTATTGTGGTCATAGACCAACACAATGCTTATTGTTTCCTTGTTAGTTTTCCCTGCGTTGTGGGATTGTATTTAGACAGGTATACCAAAAGCTTGGGCAATAAATAAATTAGGATTTTGTTTGTTTGGGGGCAGACTTACACTGATATGCCCCTGGCTATTTTGTAAACTTTAGAGGTGTCTCCCAGAGTGATCTGGGTATATGTCCCAAAGGAGCAAAGTAAACAAATGGACAAATAGATTTGTATAGCTTGCCAGAGAAGCAAAAGGTGAGCTTTTCTGCTACGTGGAAGTGCTAACAGGGCATCTGTTCAAAAACAGGAGAGATGCTTCTCTATTTGTAGAGAACCGGAATTTCACAGAAAAAGTGAGTGAAAAAGTGAGCCAGTCTTTGCTTCCATTTAGAGAAGGTGAGCAAAGCTAACATTTACCAACACCTTCAAATCTATCAAGCTGATAATTAAAGTGCATCATAAGGGATTAGGTGTCTAAGTGTTAAAGAAATAGAGATACTAAGATACACTCTTGGGGTGGAAGCCAATTTCAATAGCAGTTTCAAGGAAGGGCAATATCTGAGTATTAGCTAGATCTTCCTGCTTCGCTGTGTCAAAAAATTTCCTGCTTGAGCACTGGCTTAAGGTTTGATCATGATATCATTGTCAGTACCTTTACATTTAGATGAAGGATAGAATTCTGTAGATGGCTGATGATTTTAAAGACGTTGTAGAACAGTGATTCCCCAACTTTGGTCCTCCAGGTGTTTTGGACTTCAACTCCCAGAAGCCCCAGACAGCTTGGACAACAGTCAGGAATTTTGGGAGGTGAAATCCAAAACATCTGGAGGACCAAGGTTTGGAAACCACTGTTGTAGAAAGAGGTATCCAGTACCTCCATATTGGGTGCAGACAGGTAGCCAGAAGCTCCCAGGTCCTGCTCCAACTCCCAGCCACTGACCCTCAAACACTATGCCACACTGGCTCCTTATTTTTATGCATAGTTAAAGATTTGTTCATGACTGGGAGGAAATGACAAGTATGACTCAGTCAATATGACTATGACTGCAGCCACACTGCAGAATTAATGCAGTTTGACACTGCTTTAACTGTCATGGCTCCATGCTATGGAATCCTGCAATTTGTAGTTTGTTGTGGCACCAGAGCTCTCTGACAAAGAAAGCTGAATACTTTACAAAATTACAATTCCAGAAATCCGTAGCACTGAGCCATGACAGTTAAAGCAATGTCAAATTGCTTTAATTCTTCAGCGTAGATACAGCCTGAGATACAGTTTACACACTCTTTGGTTCTAGTCTCTATGGAATGTCATTTTATTTCTCTTTCCTTCCACTTCTCCCCAACCACCACATATGTGTAGACAGGCAAATATATCAAGTCAGTAAAAGAAATGACAAAATCACTAAAATACTTTCGTGCTGGGCTCCTTTGATGTTTCATAATATATACATGGAGATCTCCTCCTCTAAATAATTCACACGGATCTTTACGTGGTGTTCAGAAAAAAGGGATGCTGCAACATAAATGGCACAGAACCATATCTGAAATCTAGTTTGCTCATAAATGCATTTCATCATCCCTGGAGAAATCTGACTTTAGATTCTACTACCTGAGTGTGTGTGCTAAGCAGAATGTCTGGAGGGGATTCAATTATGGGGCACTGCAGGCTGATTGGCCATTCCCAGCATCCTTCCAATCATTCCCATGCCCAAATAGGTTGTTCTGTTGTAATGAAATGCTCTGGAGGTCCCCACCTCAAGCCTTTATGTGTACCTCTTCCCCATCTTTCTGCAATGTCCCTCTTTGTTTCTGTCATTCTGGCTGGGAGAAAAAAGCCTTTCCTCATTTGTTCTGCTGCCAGGCAAATGGTGCCACTTCCTTCCCACCTGCAGGTCTCTATAAATAATATCATCTGGTACGTTTAAGATTAAATATTGAGTTCCTGGAACCAGTTTCTGCAGCTTTCATGCCTTGATGCAGACCATTCACCTGGTAGTGAGGCTGCTTCAAGCTGCTTGATGCTTTTGGAATGATGCATGTGAACATTATATTTAACCTCTATCCTGGTGTGTGATTGCTGAACAGTATCCATGTTCTGTGGCATCCTGCTGCTCTTGTTAGTCCTGCAGATCTCAGAAAGTACACGAGCCATGTCACATTGCAGTGTGCCATTGAAACAATGTAGCCTTTGTCTCTTGGAACAATTGTGCAAAGCACAACGTGCAAAACTTTCTCTGACCTCCATGTGTGCATGACTCTCCTCCCCAGCCAGACATGATACAGTTCATAAATGTATTGCTGTGTAGTTGTAACTCTGCCCGTTCACTGAATGATGGATAGCAGACAAAGAGCATCACACACGGTTAGGTAAATTCCCCACCTTTTATTGTGTTTGCCCTTCCTCCTCTTTCTCTTACAAACTCTGCTCCTTTGAAGCAAAACTTGTCTTTCTTTGGTTATTTAGTTTAAAATGTTAGTGTTCCCAGGTGTCCCATTTTCATCCTGTATTTGAGGACTATATGTCTAGCCATACAGGTCATCCCCAAATCCATATTCCTTTACTTGTAGAGAGCAAGCAACAGCTGCACCCTGCAAGAGATCCATCCCAGCATTTGGTGGTAGTGATGAAGATGTGTGCCTTCATGTCATTTCTGACTTATGGTGACCATAAAGTGAACCCTAAAGAGAATCTATCATGGGGTTTTCTTGAAAGATTTGTTCAGAGGAGGTTTGTCATTGCCTTCCCCTGAGGCTGAGAGCATATGACTTGCCCAAGGTCACCCAGTGGGGTTCATGCCCAAGCTGCGAATCAAACCCTGGTCTCCAGAGTCGTAGTCCAACACTAAAACACCTACACCATGCTGGCTCTCCTATTTGTTATTTGGTAGGCAATACTAAATGTTGGGGCTCTGCCCTCTGGGACTGCAGCCTGTATGATTCTGTTCTTCTTCCTCTTCCCTAGACAGAAAGGTAGGGCAGTCCCAAATCATACTTGCATGCTGCTCTTTCAGTCTCTGTAGAACTAAGTATAGGAAGAATAGGCATTGACTTGCAACAGATGCATCCCAGTCTGAGTTTGATCAAATGCTCCAGGGTCAGTCTGTTGAGACTGTGGCTTGCACCCACTTTTGGAAAGAGCAGACGCCAGCTGTATTCACAGGCTAACCCTGGAGCGTTTATCATTCAGGGGTAGCTGTGTTGGCCATTTAGCAAATTCAAACAAAAATCCATCAGTGATGCCTTTATTGGCCAACCAAAATGCACAATATACCTGTTGCAAGCTTTTGAAGCTCCATGGGCTTCTTCATCAGGCAAGATGTTACAAACCAAACAGGAGAAAAAGCCATTGGAGATGTTAGTCAGATGCCTACATGTTGTTTCAGTCTTTAGTTAAGATGGTATATGGTGGGGAAGGAGGATATCTTTTGCAGGCAGGCTCAAAGTCCTAGAAATTTAAAATCCATTTGCATCTCAACAGGGACCCCCTTTTTTGCAATCCAATATGTCTCCATTCCAATGAGGCCACAGGCCTCTTTGTGGCAGGGAACAATGGATTCCTCAAGAAGTCTCCATGTTTTTGCATCAGGAATACTTTGGTGGATGCAGAGGTAGCATTTAATATGCAGGGAAATGACCTCAGAGCTGGTGCTCACTCCTTCCACTCTCAGCTCTACAGATAACTAAGAGGGGTTGCAGACTGCCAGAAATAGTGCAAATTGAGTCCACTTTTAGGGTTAGGGAATCATGGGAATTTTTTTTTCTCACACATTGAACCTTCCCTGTCAGAGAGCTCTGGTGCCACAATAAAATACAGTTCCCATGATTCCCTAACCCTAACCCTAAAAGTGGACTCAATTTGCACTATTTCTGGCAGTCTGCAACCCTCCTAAGAGAGGGACACATGAGTCAGGACTATATAAAGTCTTGCTTAAGTCCTGTGAGAGTTCTGAGAGCCTGGAACTCTTATGAAAAGTCATCTTCTTACAAGATTTGAGGCAGGATAGATTAATGGATGCATAGTTCAAACCATAATTCACAAACTGGTTGCAGATTGTGGTTTAAATAACCATACTTATATTTTTTAATGAAAAAGAGAGCATCCATACATGAGATAAGGGCAGAGGGGAAGTTGTGTACAAGTCTATAGTCTACTCCCAACTCATACTTTAAGGTTAACTAACTTTACATCTGCACGAATCCAGTGAAAATGGTGGGGACATTTTCCCTCCCCTTTCCCCTACCTATCTTGTGTCTTATTCCTGTTTGTGTCTTCTATCCTGTTTCACAGGGTAGAAGATAAGAAGCGTGTCATAAAATTTCCAAGCAAGTGATGTGCTGGTGAAACATCCAAGGTTGAGAGTCAATTCTGTGTCAGCCTCATTTTAAATAATTGTACCTGGTTTGTGGAGCGGTTCAACATTAAATCCTCTGGGAGCAATCATCTGCCTCTCAGTTGATTGAGCTTTCTCGTCCTATTTCAGGTGTAATGTTTCCATATTGTCAATGGATTTTTCTTCCTCTGTAGTCATTCAGCATCTTGTAGCTGAGCAAAGAACGTGGACTATAGAGATTGGTTCCCACTGTCGGGTATCAACATATTATTTCTAACAAATTCAGAAAATATTTCTCACTGGGTTTGTATCTCTGTCCCTTCCTTTTCATTTACATCTTCTTAATAAAATTAGTTTCAGTTTGTTTGTTTCACGTAGTTTTGTATCCAGATGTATCATTCTTAAATTAGAAAAATAAGTATTTGTATAACTGTTGCATGTCTCCTGTTAAGCAAAGCGAAAAACCAGAAATAGCAACATAGAGTGGCCAGTTCAGCTCATCTTTTGTAAGCCTCTTGGCTTTTTACAATTCGAAATCAATCCTTCATTGCTTCACATTCTGCTACATTTTACTTAGCAAGAACTCAGGTTTAGAAATGGCCTCTTCCTTTGTCACTCTAAATCATGCTAAATCTGTAGCCTATGATTTGTAAATTGGGAGCTTTTCTTGTGCTTCATTAGACAGAATCAGAATTGATATCCGAGTGTGTTTTCTTTATTAATAATAGCACAATTGCTTCTAAGTGCTTGCTGTCATAACAGTTGTCCAGTGGGGCAATATATGTTTCATCAACAAAAACAGAACTTCCCCTGAGTTCAGAATGAAAACGTACTTAATGTTTTGCAATGTTATTTTTTAAATAATCATAATAATAATAATAATACTTCTCCCCCAGTCCAGAGACATGCTTCTTCAGTTCTCAAATTATGAATCTTTCAGGATTTCTTCTCACTTTATGTTTTGAAGTCAAATACTCCTACCAAAGTACAAAATGCACATACCTCTCATCAGTTAAAATATAAAATTGGTGCCTTGAAAACACTCAGGCATTAAACTCTTTTGATTAAGAAAGAGGCATTATCAAGTTTGAATACACACCCACCCACATATTTCTAAGTGCACTGCAAAATTTCCCTCATGTCTTTTTCTCTAAGGATTTCACCATTGGGGAATATCTCATCTTGTTTCAGGTGTCATACCACTGCATTCGAAATTGTCTTAACATCCCATTTAAAAAAAAATACATTAGTAATTTACACAGGTTTCTGGGAACATAGGAAGCTGTTTTATACCCAATCTTATCACTAGTTCAAGCAAAATAACTTTTGGGACATCAACCCATAAATGAAGGTATTGAAGTGATGGCAAACTTGGGTTTGGAGGAGATGTTCAGGAGGCAAGAAAAGTAATGCTATTGTATATAGAAAACTTGCTAGTAGCCAGTGCATTATTTCTTGGCATGCTAGGTTCTGTCAGTCAAAATCCTGATATTTAATGGTCCATAGATCCCTAACAGTGGCAAAATTTTATACAAACCAAGTCTATAGTCTTGTGATAAGGAAATGCTGTTACCATTGATTAGCTGCTGAGGAAGGGGCTTTTAATAGATGGATGCTGTCCTTTTAAAAAGATTATTGACGTGACTTCAATTGCTTTTAATTCAATTGTGGCTTAGTAGTCTTCTGTTTGAATGTCATAACTTAATGTGTCTTTATTTTATCTGTTTTTCATTTTTGGTTTAAGTTGTCTTGGCCCTTAGTTTTGGCACTAATACTTACATTTTAATTAATAATACCAATCATTTGTCATTGCTGTTGTGTGCCTTCAAGTCATTTTTGACTTATACTGATCCTAAGCTGTATCTATCATTGGGGTTTCCTGGAAAGTTTCCTTCAGAAAGGGGTTCATCCTTGCCTTCCTCCAAGGTTGAGAGAGTGTGACTATCTCCAGGTCACCCAGTAGGTTTCTGTGGCTGAACAGGGATGCATATCCTGGTCTCCTGGCATCCTACTCCAACAGTCAAACCACTACACTATGCTGTCTCCTACCCCTACCATTAATAATTTGTATGTGTGCATGCCTTCTAGTTGCCTGTTGACTTATGGCAACCCCATGAATTTAGATAAAGTACTCAGAGATGGTTTGCCACCACCTTCCTCTGAAATATCACCTAAAGGACCTGCTCTCAAATATAGCCTACATGAACACATTTGCAGTCTCCCATCCACTTACTAAGCATGACTGACCCTGCTTAGCTTCCAAGATCAGACAAAATCTGTGATAAAGGTGCCTAGACTGTGTACAAAACATAATAGAGACACAAGACCTAATCCATTTGGTGGTTCTCCTCACAAACTTCAACTTCCCAACAATATGATCAACTTCTATGTGAATCATTTCTATAAGGCTTGTATACTAATATTTCCCAGGGAGTGATGTCTGTAATGTCTGTCAAGAGGCAACTGATAGTCTTCCAAATGTAATATTAATCTTAAAAATGCTCACAAACCCATCATCTTACTCTTCTCCCAATTGTGTTTTCCATGTATGCCAAATCACCGTGTTTTTCAAAAACTTCAACTCTTGCTTTTAAAAAGGACAGTGGGTCTTCTTGCTTTTATTCCATCTTCTGTGAAGGAAGAATCAGGTTCTTTATTCCTTGCTTTATGCAGGTCAAGATGCTCTTGACCTTGTAATCCCATCATCCTGATTTATAGAAAAGCCATATGACATACTGCTTAAAAGGTCTATTAAAATTTATTAGCACTAATTTTTCAACTCCCTCACACTGTACACTTGAACCCAATGTAATAAAGAAAAGCTGGATTTAAAAGCAGATGTAGATTCTTCTTTTTTAAAAAATGAAAGAATTACAGAATATATGTTAAAAGTCATCTCCATAATATACATTTTCTGTAAAATGTGCAACTCAGAGAAATCCTGGCGAAGGCCACAAGTTTTGGAAGTCTAATGTGGAGGAGCAGTTGAATCTATTCCAAATGAAGTGCAATAAGTCACTTTTTGTTTTAGTACTGAAGCCATCCAGCACTTGTGTCAGTAAATCCTTTGTCACCAGACAGTGGCAACATTTTCTTTCATGTTTTTAATGCCAAATGCAATACTTTTCTATCAGAGACAAGTCTTTATGATTTTGCACATCCGTATCAAGCCAAATGTAGCTCAGCAGCCATTGATAGTAGTTTGCCTGATACCTCAGAGTCCATCTCAGTGTTTTTCATGCTTTTGCCATACATTGCTCGTAGTCTGCACTTAGTTTGATGGTTCAAAAAAAGTTGTACAAATCTGTTGTAGGGCTTCTCCTTCTCCCTTTCATCATCAGCATCAGCATCATCTGTTGCTCTGTGTCTTCAAGTTGACTCTTGAGTTATGGCAAATCTATCATAACACTTTCTTGGCAAGAGTTATTCAGAGGACATCTTGCTATTGCCTCTCTGATGATACCTGAGGACAAAACGTCTTCCACATTATGCTGCTGAATCATAACCCTCTTATTGAACAGGCATTCCTGGTGATTCTACAAGAGTGATTCTTAGGCCTTCTGTTCAACTCCCATCTGATGAAATAATCTTACAGCTGAGTTAGACGTAGAATCATAGAGTTGGAAGAGACCACAAGGGCCATCCAGTCCAACCACCTGCCATGCAGCAATCCTCCCTGTGACAGATGGTCATCCAGCTTCTGTTTAAAGACCTCCAGAGAAGGAGACTCCATAATCCTCCAAGGGAGTGTCTTCCACTGTCAAACAGCTCTTACTATTAGGAAGTTCTGATGTTGAGGTGGAATCTTTTTTCATGTAGCTTGAATCCATTGCTCCATGTCCTAGTCTCTGGAGTAGCAGAAAACATGCTTGCTCCATCCTCAATATGACACCCCTTCAAATACTTAAACAGGACTATCATAGCACCCTTTAACCATCTCTTCTCCAGGTTAAACATACCCAGGTCCCTAAATCTCTCCTCATAGGGCATGGTTTCCAGACCCTTCACCATTTGAAAACTTGGTTTTCAATCCATGTGAAAACTTATTTTGAGAGGACCATTTCCTTGACTGATAAATTATAATTACAGTTTGTTTTTATTGGTTCTTTATTTTATTTTTTTTTAAAAAAATCAGTTTTTGTTTTAATTAATGCATACATTGCTCAGAATTCTTTGCTCTAGAGCAGTTTGTAAAATGTGCAGATAAACAGTGATGAGTATTTTCTTCCTACAAGAAAGATGAATTATGGTGTTGCTGTTCTCTGTATTGGGGACTTGGCAAGTCTATGATCACTCAGGCAGGGTTCTTGGGTGATCTGTGCAGGGCCTAGCCTTTTAAGTTACCCAGCAAATAATAGATCTGGTCATTGTATCAGGCACTGCTGTGAAATGTGACTAGTGTGTTTAGCCACAGAAGCACATAGTTTAAGACTTTATTGGCAAACTTCTCTATGAGTTTCTCCTGTTCTATAGGTTAAGTCAGATTTTCAAAGTCAATGGAGCTATAAGGATTCATCTATTGTATAAGGCGTTCTTCTTGATGTCATTCTCACTTTAAAGCTTGGTAAATAAAGTGCTGGAGACTCTGACAATTTTATGCTTTTACCGATCTTTAAATCAAAAACAGCTGAATCGATTTAAGTACTCTTTTGTAAGAACAAAAAATTGCATCCAGGCTGACAGCCAGTGTACCAAATTTCATCCCAAAGTGATTTCAAATGACTGAGTTATAAACCTCTACAATGAAAACACTGACACAGCCTGAACTATTGCAGAACACAGGATACCCGTGTAACAATGGAGAAACATTGTGTTCCCGTTAAAAATGACTAGTAGCTGATAACTATTTCCCCACTTGGAAACATTTGCCACTTTTAAGTATCACTCTTTTTTCCCCCCCTTGGGCAACAAAAAGAGGCAAATTTAATTTTTCATGCTGATGGCTGATTGTTAATTGGCTGAAATTATTCCTCTTTTTAAATTTGGTTTAATTAATCTTGAGGTCTTTCATATCTTGTAGACTTGACCAAAATATCAACAATTACCCTTTCTGCACTGCTTAGAGTCTTCAAGGAGTACGATAGTGATACGATGTCTTAGAATTCATCCCTGCCAAATTTATACTTGGCAATTACATCACACTGACTGGAAATTTGCCTGCACTTAAAAATCTATGGAATAAGTTGCAATTTCCACTGGAAGAATGTCTCCGTGTTTTAACTGTGTAACAGGCCAGACCTAAATCCAGTAGCTGATCACAGTTAGAGTAGACACATAAGATCAGTGGAATTTAGATAAGTATTATTAGCTTACAAAGTTTCTCTTGATTTAATCCATCTTCTCTAATTGGAACTAGCAATTCAGTTTAGCTTTGGTTTCTTATACCCCATTATTTCATATTTCTGTATCGAAACCAATCTTTTGTTTCTTGATGGAGAGAATCACCAAGGAAAATGTCAGCTCTGTATGTAATCATAGGTCAGACCTTAAGGAGCAATTCAGACTAGACAAATTTGCTGCACATATCCTCAAAGGAAAAAAAGCACAAACACCACAAGTACAGAGTCACATAAAATGGTATCTGTATCAATGCATTAAAACATACCAGACAGCAAACATCAATCTTGACTTCCCATTGCATCTTCGCTAAATGAAATGAACACTCCTTTTCACATATGGAAGTAAGGATTTCATCATATTTCAAGCACCTTATTCATCAGTAGTCTTGCAGATCCCCAAACCATCAAACTCAAAATTGGAATAACTAGATATCAACTAAAAATACCCCAGATTGGTACCTTTTGTAGGACTTGTTTTCTGATAGAGAAGGAGAACACAAACCAGAGTTTGGAAAAAATGCATTACAATTAATGTTAGTGGTAACAACTGCAAAACAGTATTCCTTTTGTAAAAATAATGTAACAACTGATAACAGTGTTATATTTTAGTGTAATAACAAGGCTTACTTGTTACTTTTTGTCATTACTTTAAAGAATTTGCTTTGATGCCATTTACTTCCCTCCTCCAAAGGAAATTCAGGCCATTTTCTTACTTGTTTGGGTACAATTAATCCAAAAAACAACAGTTAACATAGTAAGTAATTTAATATAATATGGTACCTATTTTGAAAACCAAGTGGATGCAGAAGGGAATTCATTACAAGTTGAATTACTCCTTAAAAATAACTTTCAAAGTTCTGACACAAGCTATTGCCTTTTCTAGAGCTCATGTTTCATATAACTAGTGCCACCTGTGCATGTTTCCTCGAAGTTAAGCTCTATTGGGTTAATTTGGACTTATTTGCTCTTCGTTGTATATATTTGGATTATTACTTAACTCAAGAAACCTTGCATTAACACAGACCTTGCATTCTGTATCTTAAACCTCCTTATTTGGCTTCTATATATTAAAAAAAGTTTTGTGTAATGGGAAAACTTCTACAGTTGCCAAAATAATTTGTTCCAATAAAAAAGTAATATTGACTTGCTTATGCTGCCTTTTCCATTCTCGTTCTCCATCATAGCAATAACCTCCCTGCCCAACTTCTCTTGACTTTAAACTTTATTTCTTTCCCATCCCATCCTTGTCAAAAAATTGATGATCAAGACAGATTGGATATACCAGTCATAAGCCAAGCAGACTAGGAAGAATATATAAGGGTGTTCTCCTGGACATTTACTGTACCCTTGCAAAACTGTCATGGAAAATTTACCAATGCAGGTGCAAGTGGGCAAGTTGAATTTTTCAAGGTTGATTTACTGTGTTGTGAGCACCAATTACTGCAGATTCAAGCGAGGTTTCACACATCTGGCATACAAGAAATGTCTTTATAAGTTTTTTTGGGGGGGAGGGGGAGATGCTTTTGGCTTACATGAAACTTCTCCTTGATTGTTATAAAGATCTTTACACAGCTTCAGTTACTGAAGCTAGGAAAGAAATGCTCATGTTTTATATTTTGTCTTCTTGCCTTTTGAAAAATATATCTTGGGTAATGTGCGTTTTGCCATGGGCTAGACATTTATTTTCTAGAATGTCCAGTTGGTATGAAATTGTTTCAGAGCATTCCTGAGATCATGGGCCTAAAATGTGTATACTTGCTTAATGCATTTAGCCAAATGTATCTGAGGAAGTAGACTTAAGTCTACAAAAGCTCAGGCTACCAACTTCTTTCTTTAGTTAGTCTCAAAGGTGCGACAAGATCTCTCTACATACTGATTGTACAGACTAACACAGCTATATCTTTGAATTCAGTCCTCATAAAGTTCTCCCTCTCCAACTCACTTCGATCCAATAAATCACAATATATGTGGCCACACAGCTTTGGCCACTCTAGTTTCCCCCCCTTCCCTCCATGCATGTGAATGGACATATTTCTGAATCCCCCGTACTCCATCCTCACACCAATATCACTATGGAGCACAGTCCACACAAATGCTTGAATATTTGGATTTTCTGCTCAAAACTAGGTTAAATCCCCACTTTCCCCCTTCTGTATCAAAGCCCAGAAATGATAAAAAGGCCCAGATTTGACCCAAATTGTCCTGTACATTGTTTGGACAGCTTGCTGTGCAAACTAGGTGAGACTGTTTTAGTTGGCCCATATAGACATACCCTGGGAAAGCCTGGAGAGAAAAAAACCCAAGCAGTTTACTGGGAAGGGCAAGATACTACCTCTTTCTGTTGAGTTAACTGAATAAAGCGAGTTTTGCAATTTGAATCAGTTTGCATCAACTGAAGTAGGATGAGGACAATGAAAGAAAGTGGGAGGAGGAAAGAAAAGCTGGAGAATTTTAAAAGCCACTAAGAAGCAGAGGGTTAACCAGGCCCATCCATGCCAAACTGGGACAGTCAGAGGGTATGTCTCTGGCATCACTAGACCGTATCCTATCTGAAAAGAGGATGAGATATCTTCTAGATATCATAGTGACTCTTCTCATATTGCAGCTCCATTAAGACCTTGCTCCAGACAAGAGTGGTCCATTGAATTCTGTAGAGAGAGAAGATAGAGTTCCTCTTACCTTTCATACAGAGGATGAGGACAGGGTTGCCACATTTTTCAAGTGGCAATAAGGGACAGTTATAATTCTTAACATGCAAGATTGACAGCCAGGAAGTTGCTATTAACCAGTTAATGTTCTAACTAAATACCAAATGAAAGTATTGCTTCCACTGAACCTAGCTATGCATTTCTCTGTAAAATTAACATATTGCCCCCATCCATAAATTACATGACGCACACATTTTTGTCTTTATGAATGACCAGCACCCCCAAATACAGGATTTTAACATCTAGTTCAGTCAATATGGGCCGCACTTGCCAGTCCAATAAGGGACAAGTTTTATAATATAGTATAATAAGAGACCCTGGCCACCCTAGATAAGGGACTTAGAGAAACCTTTTCCATTTTGTAAGAAAAAGCCCATTGGGAATTGAGGTACCTCATGGAAGGAGACTGAGGAGTTCGATCCCGGTTTAGCTATGCTCTGTGTGACTGCTTGGAATTCCTACTGAGAGAAAGTGGTGTGCTTACTTGCATTTTCCTCTCCCCTTGTCACTGTTATAGAACAACTTTTCAGCAATTTCCAGGTGCACAAGAGATAATTATTGTCTCTGGACCTCAGCCATTTGGTTGATGGCCTCCCGGGCCCCAAAGCAGGTAGCACACCACCTGTCATCCAGCTGGCTTTTCAAAGTAGGGTCCTGAGTCAGCCATCCCCTCGGAGACCATCCCAATCATCTTCTCTAATGATAAAAAGCCATGCTCTGGTTTGAGCACTCACTTGGGACAGCTCTTCTTGGTGATTGTCAGTACCTTTCCATTTGTCACTCTACAGGTACAGCGTTTTTATTTTAAACAACCATTCAGAGACCTTGCCAGTCTTTCAGCTTTTTGAGTCACCTTACTCTAGATCATATGTCCATCACTGCAATGTAACCCTGTATATTAATAGTGTATTACATCTATGTACATATTACTGTATTTAGATCCTTTTGTTCCTCTAAGTAGCATAGGGCAACAGACTTGGTTCTTCCCAACCTTGAGGCTGGTTAAGGATGAGAGGCAGTGGTTAAAACAGTGTTACTAAGGGCCTTAGCTTAGCTCAGAGGTAGGCAACCTTTCCCCTTTAAGGGCCAAGGGACTTCAGCTCCCAGAATCCCAGGAGCTATTGGCCAAGATGGGACTATTGGCCAACATGGCTGAGGCTTCTGGGAGCTGAAGTCCCTCGGCCCTTAAAGGGGAAAGGTTGCCTACCCCTGCTTTAGCTCGTGGTATCCTGTTCAAGGCTTGTGTGGCAATGGGCACCTGCACACCACCATGCCATGGATCCACTGCCACTGCACACCCTTCACTTGCAGCTGCTGTCATGTCCTTCCTGAAAGTTTCTGCTCCAACCCATAGCAATAGCAATAGCAAGTACATTTCTATACTGCTTCTCAGTGAACCAGCACTCCCTAAGTGGTTTACAATGTGTAAGCCAATGGCCCCCAACAAGGTGGGTACTCATTTTACCAATTTACAAAAAGATGGAAAGCTGAGTGGACTTTGGACCCCTCCTGTAGGATCAAATTTAGAACATTGTGGCTGCAGTACCAGCATTTAAAAATGGCACCACCAGGGCTCCCTGACCCATAAGGGTGGAAATAGTGTATCTGACTATACCCATGTGGCCATGCGTTCTCTTACAATGCCAGAAGCCATGGAAAGGGCCTTCGAGATGGATGTGGCAGCAGCATCAGATAATGAGTGCATGGGGCCATCTGGTCTGCTGGCTGTCACTGTGGAGTTTCATGGAAACTCCATGGTAAACAGCTGGTCTTTTTGGCCTGGATTAAGGCCCCTTTGGGATCAGACCAGGACCACTAGATTAGTATCTAGTCTGGCTGAGACTAATGGCTTGCATCTTCCAAACAGGACCATGCAAGGCCGGGGGAACCCAGACCTTTTGGCTCAGCCATAAAGGCCCTAAGTCATGGTTGAATGGCAAGTTGAACCAGAGCCCAATATTCAAACTGCTAAACATGTTGCTTTTGCATAACTACTACACTTGTTGCTTTTGTATAATTAATAACTAGTAACTTTTGGACAATGTCAGAACCCAGCAGCCACTTTAAGCTGAAGGATTTGCATTATTACTGTCCAGAGAAACAACCTGTTCAAGCTTGAATGGTAAGCACTTTGACTTGGAAGCACATTCACTACCACTGAGGGATAACTGCTTACTGGTTTTGTGTGGTTCACTTGTTTGCCACATCAGATCCTCTGCCAACATTGCTTTAGAAAACAGCTTGCAAATCAGGGCTGGCAATTCAAGCTTTCTGTTACCTCGCTTGCTTGTTTAAAAATGGACTGGGAAGCATTTTGTTGGGTTGTTTTGATGTCTTGTTACTGCAATATGTTGGCAATGGTCACTTTTTATTTCTGGGGCTTTGTAGTCCCCCCCCCCCCCATGTCCTTTGTGCTCCCCCGCTGGCAGATCTTGTCCTTTGTGCATTTATTCTACCTCATCTTCCTTAAAGTGCCATCTTTCTCCCCTAGCAGTGGCATGTGGAAAGAAATGCTTTAAATCCATATTAGTGCTCTGACCCTGCTGGCACAGTTCTTGCAGATGTGCTTTGCTGAGCTGGCTGTTGGCCACTTACACTGGCTAATTAATACAAAGCACTGCATCGTCTCCGTGCTGCTTAGCCAGCAGGGATATCGAAAGCACCTTTGTTCTTTTTCTTTCTTTCATTCCATTTCAAATCTTTGCACTGAAGCATGATTCTCCAAAGCCCTTGAACTCTGGAAATCGATACAAGTTTGTTCACTCAGCAGAGTGAAAAATACAGTATCCTAATGCAGATTCCAAGCAAAATCCTGAGAATTTGAAAAGGCTCTCTGGCTAAAAATATGGAAGAAAGAAGTAGAAGTCAGAGAATAGTATTGCGGGTCTGTTTAGCCTTGCTGACTTATTTGCTCTTTTTCTTTTCTCATGTGTCCTACTTCCTCCATTTCCCCAGTACAGAATGTAATCATAAAAATTCATAAAACAAAACTGTTGTGTGAATTCCTACCTTTTTTCTTTACTGGTTCCTACAAAATAATGTATATACCGTTCACGTTGTGCAATGCACATAAATCACAAACCCTCTGATTATCCCAGTTTGAAAGGGTCAATCCTCTGACATCCCAGTTTTTCAGCTGCTTCTAAAATGTCCCAGTTTTTCTCTCTCCTTCCTCCTTTCCCCCTTGCCCTCAACTTACTTTTTAAAAATTTACTTGAATTTAATGTAATTACTTGAATTAAAGCAAACTGAGCTTGCAGTGACTTAACTCAGCAAGGAGAGAAGATGAGTAGCACTGTTTTAAACCAACATTTCCCAACCTGCTGTCCTTGCCATCTTTTTCATTCCAGCTATAACCAACGACATGGTTAATGTTCAAGGATAATGGAAGATATCATCCAAATTATCTGAAGTACATTGTTATTATTATTATTATTATTATTATTAGAATCTGGTCTGCATATCTCTCACCAGAGTGTCTTCCAACCCAAAGGCTATGCTGGAAAGTCTGGAAAAACCTGAGCTTTTCCATATTATCCCAGGCCAATTTGTCTGTTTTGGCTTACAATAATGTGGATACTGTAAACATATATTTATTTATTGGCCCTATTCTTCAACTACTGGAAAATGACTCCTGGAACAATTTGTGAAGACAAATAATAAAGTATTCCCTACCCTCAGGCTTATAATCTGAATTGCATGACACCAAGGGGAGAGGGGACTGGAAGGAGGAGCAAACCCAGGTTTAATTGGAAAGTTGCTACAGGTGTTCTTGCTTGCAAGCGAGTACAAAGCAAACTCTCTCGGCTCCAGATTATCTGAAGGACTTTATCACCCATATGAGCCTGAGAGCCTTCTGAGGTGGCCCTTCTTTCTGTCCAAGCCCACAGGTATATCTGGTGGGAACATGGGAGGAGGTCTCTCAGTGGTGGTTTCTTCCAAGCTCTGAAACTCCCTTCCTAGAGAGGTTAGACTGGCACCTTCCCTGCGGTACTTTCATAGTTGGGTGAAGATCTTGATGTTTGGCTGAGGGCTGACTGTTCAAGACAATGATGGGATGTGTGTGTGTGTATGCTATGGTTCCTAATATATTTGTTCTTCTTTGTAATGGTTATGTTTTAACTCCTTTTAATTTGGATATTTTAATTATATTTGAACTCTTGTATGATGTAAAAAAAATGATATATCTCTTTTTGCTTTTGTAAGCTGCCTCGACTCTCAAACTGGTGAAATAGTTGTACATATAGATATAGATATAGATATAGATACATATACACAGAGAGAGAGAGAGACAGATTTACAAGCATCCCAGCATGGTGTTATGATTTGAGTGTTGGATATAACAATGGGAGACCAGGCTTCATATCATCGCTCAGCCTTGGAAACTTACTGGGTAACCTTGGACAAGTTGCTCCCTCTCTCTCAGCCTCAGAGGAAGGTAATGTCAAACTCACTTTGAACAATTTTTTTCCTAGAAAACCCCATGATCAATTTGCCTTAGGATCTCCATAAGCAAGAAATGATTTGGAGGTGCAAAACAACAACTACAACATAATCCTTAGTTCAAGTTTGACACCAAACTGGTTTCAAATGAATTTAATTTCTTCCTATCACCTTTCTTCACTGTGCAGCTTTGACAGCCATACTTTGTTTTAGTTGGCTATAAGCTGCCTTGGGTCCTATGTAAGGAGAGAGGTGGGATATTAAATAAACACAAGAGTCATGCATGTTGTCTTGAGGAGGGGTTTGAAAAAATGGCAGACAAGGTAGACCAGCAACAAACTACTAATACTGTAGAAGAACCTTTGGATCTCACCAGATTTTGTCTTGATGAATGAATTTATGCAAAAATGAGAAAAGGCTGAGAGCTTTGAGGCAGATTACATGCTTATGACCAGCATTTAAATATGATTTTGGGTGATGTTGAAGAGATTGTGGCAAGAATAGAGACTGATGAAGAAACATATGAGGAGATCTACAAATCCACCAAGAGGAATATCCCAATGCTGTTTGTCAGAAGAGTTGTACTTTTTGCTCCTCCACTGAGGGTTGGCTAAAACTGTGAAAAATGGGTCCTTTTTAACCTCAATATGCTGGTTTCTGCTTCTCTAAATATTAAGACTGCACATAATTTTACGCAGATCTTTGCAACCTTGTTTGTGTGTTGTGAATATATCTTCCTTTTCTTCTGTATCCAAAAATGCTTGAGGAGTGGGGAGGAGAATGTGTGAACACATCCAAAATCACATTTCCCCAGGCTGAATTATGTCTAAAGAAAAACAATTGTTTCTTGTCCTTTCCATAGGTTGGTGTCATAGGAGAAGAGGAGGAATGGGTAACTCTGTGTGAGGTGGAGAAAGAGTCGGATGCTCAGTTGTTGGAGATCCCAAACCTCACACCTTATACTCATTACAGGTGAGAGCAGCTGGTCATTAATGGATGCATCAGCAGGCTAGTCTGTGGCACCAAGGGTCAGCTCCGATGCCCACACAAGCAGCTGGCAGGAGGAATTATGGAGAAGAATTTACACCTCTCAAGAGTTTGAATTTACACCTCTGAAGAGTTTGCACTTAAACAACCCTGCTTGATGCATTTTAATTGTCGCCTCCGCGTAGTAAAATAATTAATCAATCTGGAAATGGGAGCAAGGTGTAAAGTGCAGTGCTAAATAGTGCCGTTGAATAACTTAACACATCCTGATGCAGGGAGTTTGTCTAGACGAAAAGTTGCACTGGTTTAATTAAAATTGATCTTGCTTCATTTGTGGGGGAAACGGCACTGAAATTGGCTGAATGCTCCTTATATCACATTGGCTTCATTCTGTAAGTGAAGTCAGTATATTTCTTTTTTTCTCCCTTCATTATTCCTGAGAGAACTAATAATGTGAGGCTCTGACAGACATCAAGTGCCTATCAATGTGAGGGACAGATTCTTTCTGGTGAAAATCTAAAGCAGCTGCCTTTCCTTCTCTTATTGGCTTTGTAAATTCTACCTACTTACCTCCTTTATCTTCTTTATAGTTAGGTCAGGGCTATGACCTTAAGGTATGTGCTGTGACACCTTTGCTGAAACTAAGAAAGTCAGTGCCTAGATAGGAGATTGCTTGGGAAAATGACAGTCCCAAATAGCTAGTGTTATCCACTCTGCCTCTTTTCTTTAATCCCCACATAGCTTGGTCTGAGATCCAATCTGTACCTGATCTGTACCTTTTCTAGTCCAATATGCAACTTTTAAGAAATAATGCTTTAGTGCTGAGACAATCTTTTCATTGATCTATGTTCCTTGGTCACATCAAGGAAGAAAGAAAACACACAAAGACACAAGTTGATTAATCTTTGTATGGAAGTAGCACAGCTTTTGTCTGGAGGATGGTTCTAGTTAGCTTTTACAATGTGGCTCTTTCTTTCTTTCTTTCTTTCTTTCTTTCTTTCTTTCTCTTTGAAAGAAGATTTTGCTGCACTGGTTCCCAGTTACTTCTGTCTCCGGGAGAAGATTGCCAGATTGGATCCAGGACAGGGCTCCTATAAATTTAATCTTTAGCCAATATTGAGTGGGATGGTGTAGCTCCATCAAGTGGCATGAAGGTACTTGACCTCCCTTACCTACTGAACCCCAACTTTCAGCCACAGCTGCTATGGATGGTAAAGGATGGGGTTAAGGGGCACTTGATGGATCTTTACAATAGCTCATCCTTCTCCAAGATCTGTTAAGGATTAAAGCTGCAAAAAACCCATCTCAGATCCAATCTGGCAGCCCTAACACAAGAATTTTATTTAATAGTTCTGGCCACCCAAGAGGTGCTTGGAATGATGTCAAGGAGATTTAGCTTTGTTTTTAAGCAACAGAAAGAAAGCAACATTCACTGAAAAGGAATGAAATTTCCTAGATACATGTAGGCCAACTTTTCTCCCACCCCTTCCCATGGATATCCTCTCCATACCTCTTTGTGGGGAACATGTCAAACTGAAAATGAGAGGTTGGGGAGAATTGTACTTTGCCCTATACTGTACATATCAGCCTAATACAGTGAACTTGAAGTTTGTGAGAGACTGTACCTACCATTGATCACCACCACCATGGAAGAAATGAATAGTATTTATAGTACAGGTTGTTTGAAGGGCTGTATTTTCCCATGTGAACCCGCACATTTTTGAGCTCTTCTGAGGGAGGCCTTCTTTCCATCTCACCACCCTCAGAGGTAAGAACATGACAGAAGGCCTTCTCAGTAACTGCCCCAGGTTTTAGAACTCCCTACATAGCTAAGAAAAAAGAATTGGCCATGCTGATGGATGCCTTGATTCACAAGAAGCACATCAGATTATAGCTTAGTTGAAAAGAAGATGCACTGCTTTCATATGCTTCTGCACATTGCTCTCCAGAGTGAATTTGGTCCATTGTGTTTTTGCTGCTTTGGAGCTATCTGAAACATTTCCTCCAGAGGCACTTGGGCTTCGTGGCTCCATCAACTTGGTTGGACTTGACACCACATTCTTCCATGATGAAAGGGAAGGAGGTGGGGTAGAGAGTGCTAATTGGACTTAGGTTTCATCTTTGTCAAGCATGCCTCCTTTTCTTCTGTGTGCTGTCACTGTTTGGGAAATTAATGGGGTTGTTTTGCTTAATGCATTTTTCCTTTAATGCACTTCCTTAACGAGATCTGAGCAGATAGACTAATGGCATTACATAAGCTTGCTCAACCTTCATGCCGTCCCATCCTTTTAAAGCCAGAAATCCTGCTTTTAGCAGAAACCAGTTGAGCTGCTAGCATGGTAGCACAAGAAAGCTTCATGAGAAAGTAACTTCTATGCTTATGGTGGTTGTCTGTGTGCAACCTCTTGTCTTTCCGTGAACTGGAAGGCACTTAATTTCAATTTTCATAAGAAAATTCTGTCTGTGTTGGAGCTGGAACACTGGCCTGGACTTATCCAAGTGTTCATATTTCTGAATTTACAAATGTCGGTATTTATTAACGTACTCTTCTGGTGCCAAATGGAAAGCAGCTTGTTTCTGATCAACTGTATTGGAACTACTTGTTAGGAAAAAGTTTGGTAATGGGTACAGGACTGAAAGCATTAATCATGGAAGTTAAGGACGGAGTTAACTCTGTCTGGATCAGATCTAATATGTGGCAATGAATAGAGCTGAAATCTTGAATTGGTTTAATCAGCTTTCTCTGACAAGGGGTGATTTTTAATTAGAGAGGGCAAATTTTAATCACATAATCATACATGTCTGTTCCCCTGAGTGCTTTGAAAGACAGAAAGAATAGAAAAATGTAATAATAATCAATGAGATAAGCGCAGATTTAATTGTTATGGCTTCCTATCCCTGCTGCCACCACTACCCACAGTTAGCTGGGGAGGAGTAATATGTATTGGGTATCTTTTAACAGAATCTCCTCCTCCTCTCATAGTACTAGAATTCACAGTCATTCACTATAGAAGCTGAGGATGATTCAGGACAGAGAGAATGAAGAACTTCCTTGTTGCTGCATGTATCCAAGCTGTGGAATTTGTTGGTGGCCACTGGATATTTTTAAAGGGAGATTTAACAGTTTTATGCAGGATAAGATTATAAGTGGCTTCTAATGATGGCTGGATATTAAAAGCAGCATACCTCTGAACACCAGAAGTGGGCTATTGGTGGTTTAGGAAGGTCTTTTCTCTGACTTAGCAAGGCTCTTTTGTATATTAATAAAATATATGTAACCAGAAATAAAAATACGATGTATGTATATATTTAATTTGCAGCTGAAATTGGTCCTTAGAATGATCAATAAAAAGAGGGTCCCTGCATTTAGATTTCCTATCTTTTTAAAAAGGAATGACACAAGAGGAAAGCAGATTAGAAGGGAGTCAGAAAAAGCAGGACTCGAGCACTTACCCTTGGTTACAAAGATAACAATCCAAAATATAACTCATCAGAATTCATCCTGGAGAGCAATTGGTGAATGTTCTTAGGTTCTCAATCCCCTAGCAAAACTTTCCTTCCCTACTTGTGTTTCATTGTTGGCCATGATAACTGTGGTTCTAGTTTAAGTTAGCAGACCTAAATCAATCTCTCTTAACACTTACATCTTGGAAATTTCAACATTGCTAGACAGCAGAGAGTGAATATCACCTGCCATTACTGAGTATCACAGTATTTTCTTTTAGCATTTTTTTTAATTTACCTTATTTTCCTGCGTATAAGACTACTTTTTTACCTGCAAAATCTGTGGCTAAAGTGGGGGGGGGGTCGTCTTGTACGCCGGATATAAGGATAATGAAGATAGAGGTGCTAAAACTCTATATTTTGACTGGGAAAATGGGGGGGTCGTCTTATACGTGGGTTGTCTTATACGCCGGAAAATACGGTATGCTGAGGAACAGAGATTGTCATTGTTTCTGGTTTCAAGTGTACTGGCGCTTCAAGCCATTGGGTACTCTGTGTTTCTGTCTTTCAGGTTCAGGATGAGACAGGTGAACGTTGTTGGGCAAAGCCCACTCAGTCAGCCCTCGCGTGTCATCCAGACCCTCCAAGCGCCACCAGACGTTGTACCAGGGAGTGTGACAGTGCGCACCGCTAGTGAGACTAGCCTATGGGTCCGCTGGGTGGTAAGTTCATAGTAACTAGCCTGTGTAAAACAAGGAATGACATTTTAACTCTTCCCCTAGGCAAAGATTCAGAAATCCAGAAACAAATTCTCAATCCATTCTCAGCAGCAACAACAACAAAAAATTAAAACCATCATCCCCTAGTCATAACTGAGATCTTTCTATTTCCTTTCTGTGCTCTGGCAGGCACCCATGTCTTCTTATATCCCTGGATAGGATCTGTTCTCTAATGGACCGAATGATAAGAAGCATAACAAGAAATTATAAATATAATATAATTGGAAGAGACCAGATGGCGCCTCTCTGATTATGGCAATATCATTTTAAAGAAATTCAGTTCGCTGGAGCTGCTTCCATTTTAAGTTCTGAAAAGTTTTAAGCTGCAAAGAGAGTTTTTCTCCCCCCACCTCCCCACTTAGGAAAACAGTGCCAATGTGGAGGTTATATTGATGTGATAGATTGCAGCACTAAGTGATTAACTCTGGAATCGTGTGATAAATTGCAGGGCGACTGATAAATGAATATATCATTTGCCTCTGACAGCCCTGCCCACCCTAACCAACTAGAATCCATTCACATATTCAATTTCCTCTTCTACTCCACAACAAACAGCCTTCCCAGTATGATTTTTCCCCATTTCTCTCTCTTAGCACACAGAATATATCCCCATTTCCCTGGGTGAAATTTAATCTGCAGTCGGTCTCTTTCCTAACACTGAGGGAGGGGGAAAACACATTGCCAGAATTCCCAGGAGTTCTGCAAATTCTCCGAGGCTGTAGCACATTCCTGTAACAACAGGGAATTCATTTCTTTTCTTGTTTGGCATTGGTTGTGGGAGTCTGCTGTTCAAGGAAAAAACATGTCATAAATCCCCCCAGATAGCCCCTAGCCCCGGAGTATGTGTGTATGCCTTAAGGAGCCCTTTGGATCCTAGTCAAAGAGACGGGATGTTATCGTAAGCCTGAAAGATAGATGAATCGGCAGAGAGCCAGTGAGGCAGGCAAAGATGAAAGGCGTGGACCATGTGACTTTGCAATTAACTTCATTAATATTGTTTCTACCCAAGTGAGTAACATTTGTAGGTCTTTACTAATAATCCACAAAGAACCAGCCAACTCTGGAGAGTGTTACACCCATGAATTAAGGCCTCGGTTACTGCTTCAGAATGCTTTCTACTAGCAGCATTAAAGATAAAGGCAGATTTATTTATCTGTAATATATTCACCACTTGTAGCCATGCTAGAATGCACTGTCTGCATGGCTGATTTCAAAACCAGGAGTGGGAAACCACAGACCATGGGGTAAATTTAGTACCCTGGTGTTGTCCATTACATCATCATCATTTGGTGGTTCCCCAGATTTGGTGTTTTAGCTGTTCTAACAGGTTATGTGGTGCTGGAGAAGACTAGCTAGGATACAGTGTACAGCCAAGAAGATAAACAAATGGATTCTTGAACAAATCAGACCAGAGCTCTCCTTGGAAGCGAAGATGATTAAGTTGAGACCATTGTACTTTGGCCACATAATGAGAAGGCACAGATCACTGGAAAAAAACAATAATGCTAGGAAATGTAGAGGGTAGAAGAAAAAAAAAAGACCAGATGGATAGATTCGATTGGTGGTGGTGGGTTATGGGCAAGGGCTTGCAGGATTTGGGCAAGGCAGTGGAGGATAGGGATTCCTGGTGATGTCTCATCCATAGGATTGCCATGAGTTGGAGTCGACTCGAGAGCAGCCAACAACAACAACAAATATACTGTCCCAATATACTATTTGGCTTTAACCACCACTGGAATACAACCCGCAATGATATCTCAGAAACTGAACATGGACCTTGGTTTCTCCACCACTGATTTAGACCAAGTGCTTTCCCAGCCAATCTCACAGCTGTAATCTTCCATCAAAGTAGACTAAACTGGATTTAAGCATTTTAGATTCCACTCCAAGGTTGGTACACTTCTTCAGCCACATTAGTGTTATATCACACTCATTGACATTTGATTGTGTAGCTTTCAACAAAATGTTGGAGTGCTTCTGTGTGGAGTGCCTCACAGCCCTTTTCCAGGATATTTCATTGTTTTTCCTTTCTCTCGCCATCCCTAACACCTATTTTCAAAATTTTCCCCTTTCAGAAGGTGGCTTAATATTCTCTGACTTTTAAGCATGCTCACCAGTCCATTTATAGTATATATCCCTACTTAGGATCTACCTAACACTTTATAAAACCCTGCAAATTGTGAGTCCTTCTTCCCTCCAATCCAGTGATACTTTTCTCAGCATTTTGGCTGTATAAGGATCCACACTTTGCTCTTGGTATATAGGATCTCCTCCTACTCCATCATTATCATCATCATTAAATATTTTAAATCACTTTTTATGGTTAACTTCCTCAAGACTTAATACAACATAAAATGATAAAACAATGACTTATAAAATAGAATTAACACAGAAGCATAAAACACTTAAAATTGCAGGCATATTAAAAACTTTGACCTATAAAATGAAGTTGGGCATCCAGTTCATGTCAGATTTAAAAGCAGTCTGGGACATCCAAATCAATAAGAGCTATTTGAAATTGAGAAGACAGCTACATAAACATACACAGGAGTCTGTGGCTTCACAAAGGAAGGAGACATGCTGGATTCCAAAGAACATCATCTTTGAATTGCAAATGGACATTAAATTTCCCAGTGACTGCATGGCCAAAAGGGGAGGTGCCAACCTGCAAATAGCCCTCCCTAGCATCTGAACTAAGACCAGAAACAGAAAATGCAAGCCTATGATTAACATCTTCATTTTTTTCTCTTGTTTGCCTGATGAAGAAGCCAGCATCACTTCAAAAGTTTGCAACATGTAATTGTGCATTTTGGTTGGTCCAATAAAGGTATCATTGTTTGGATGTTAGTGGCTTTTGTGATATGGTATTCATAAGGATTTTTGCCATTGACAATGATTTAAAAGGCTATGACATACTCTTTAAAAACCCCAACTGGTCCATCTCATCCATGAGTAATGTGCTTCTCTTTTTTCCTCTGTTCCCAGCCTCTGCCTGATACTCAGTATAATGGGAACCCTGAATCTGTAGGTTACAGGATCAAATACTGGTGTGTGGATGTGCTGTCTTCTGTGCACACAAAGGTCATTAGTGATCGACTGGAGAGGGAACACACAATTGAGGATCTAGAGGAGTGGACCGAGTATGAACTTCAAATCCAAGCCTTCAATGCCATTGGGGCAGGACCCTGGAGTGAAATAGTGCGAGGTCGCACACGGGAGTCAGGTAAGTTGTGAGCAAGGAGTCTCTCTGATTATGGTGATATTATTTTTAGGAGAAAAAAATCTGTCTGATTTTCTACTGACTCAATGCATACTTGAAGGCAATTTTACTTAAGTCAGATCCAATTTTTTTTGTATGTATGTATTTGGCTCACAGACAGGTGAATTCACTTCTTGCATGGGTGTGTAATGGCCAATGGTGTATTGGTAATCCCAACTAGAATATCAGTGGACTTTAGCTAGAGGTTGTCTTGACAGTCAACAGTTAATTCACTAATTCTAATCTAGATGGAAGTGACCGGCAATAGTGAGGCCACAGAACAATAGAAGAAAGTCAGGGTTTAATGCTATTTTGTTTCTGGATGCTGCTGTTTCTGCCAGAATTGGCAGTCTTCCTCTCTTCTGCAACTCTTTGCCATCCCAAAAACCTGCTCCTCTGGAACATGTTGTTGATAGGTCTGAGATCTGCTGTAGGAAGTGAAGAAATTTCTGATTACCCTTATGTTAGTTACTGAAGTACACCACTGGAATTTAGCCCAAGAGTCAAAATGTAGCTTAATTTTTCTGTTGCTGAAAATTGTTCTGAAAACCTGAATAAATCTAGAAACAATAAAAGAGGATTGGATAAATACATGGAGGAGGATAGATTTATCAGGGCCATTAAGCATCAATGACCAAAAAAACATCCTTGTTCAGTAGTAGTTTGCCTCTGCATAACAGTCTGGGGGATGGACAGTAGGATTAAAAAGAATATTCAAAAATATTTGAAAAAATGATTGAAAAACAAGTTTTTGAGTGTTAAGAAATGCTGATAAGAAGAATTGTGAACTGATTAGAATCTTCTTAGACTGAGACTTATTATGCACATAATTCACATGTGGTTGTTTTGCACAGAACACAACTTTTTCTGTACAGGAAATAATTTTTTTACTCCACCGGGGGAGTCTGTTTTCTGTGCAGCACAACCACATGTGGATTTTGCATAGAAACATCTCAAATTGCAAATGGGCTTTGAAAACTGTGTGGTTTCAGAAGTCTTTCTCCCAGTAGGAAGAAAATTGCTGACATTCCTCGTTGCTTCCCTCCAGAAGAAAATTAGTGACAAATCACATACCTAATGGATAAGCAACAGCAGAGAAGAAATGGTCCAGTTTGTGGACTTTCTGGGTGCATCTGCTTGACCACTGTGGGAAAGAAAATGGTGGACTAGATAAGAATGGGAACCTTATAGTGGTTAGCCTGTTTCCAACTTGCCATTTTTTCCTGCTGAAATCTGTATATACTCCTTTCACCATCATCCACTGGAATTCTTGGTGCATTTTTTTGGTGACCAGAGATCTGTGTGGTAAGAAGCCTCTCAAAGCAACCACTCACTCCAAGGTAAAGTGGGAGGAATCTGAGAATGGAGTTTGTCTGTTACCAGATCATTCAGTTGCATTTGGGTATCATCAGATCATCCATTTGTTCCCAATGTCCAGAGAAAGCAGAGGTCCTGTTTAAGCTGATTACTGGGGATCTGCTAGAAAGGAAGAGTGCTAAGCACCTCACAGAAACTCTCAATTATCAAATTAGATCCCCCTACCATGGCATGTTTATGTGACATCTTTTAAAGCCACAGAAAATTTGCTCTGTGTACAAGTGATCTAATTTATTCCCTAGTCACTAGTCATTAGACACTTTGGGGATACATTTTTTTCGGGGGGGGGGGGGATTCAGAACATATACATTATTTTGCTTCTAGGCTCCACCAGCATGTATTGCTTACTAGGATACGGTTCTAAACCTGTAATTGGTAAACAAACTTAGTTGTGCAGTCCTGATTTTTGCAAATACAGTTGTCCCTCCCCATTCGCAGACTTCAAGTCCGCGGTCCCGCTCTTCGCGAGAAGGACAAGTTGGGAGGGATATAAGGTGTACCATTATTTTCAATGGGGCTTGAATATTTGTGAGCCACCATTTGCGGGGGGGCTGGAACAGATCCCCGTAAATTGGAAGGGGCTACTGTACAGATCTCAGTGCGGCAGGAGAAAACAGCCTTTTTGGCTCAGTGGCAAAGCAAGAGTAAGCACCAGTAGCTCATTAGCATCAGCAGAAGGTAGTTATTAACTTGTTATCTAGATAACTTCAAACAAGGCTCTTTCCTCAGCTTCTATCCCACACGTATCCAACATAATTTACCTTTCTACTCTGGGTGAATAATTGAGCAGAGTGACCTTTCTTGAATTAAGTATTCACTACTGAAAGTAAATCACCATTGTAGCTAACCTGCGCAATGAGCAGGGGTTGTATTTGCAATTTGTCTCCATAATCATACAGGGGCTGGCCACTGCTGCATGGTTAAGGCTGGATCCCATTTATCACTTTAAAAGGGATTTCAGTCCTTATTTGTGTTATAAATGGTTCGACATCCTCAAATTTGCATATTTTCATTACCTTCGGAGGAAAGGATCAATTAAAGCCAAAAAGGAAATCACAGCAGGATGCTTACTCTTGAACAAGGGTGAAGAAAATTAGTGAGGGTCAGGATGGTAATAAATGGTTTATACCGACAAGTCATTTTGTGCATCTGTGCTGTTGTTGTTTTTGTTGTTCTAGATATATATATAATTAGATAAAGATATAGATATATGTCTTCAAGTCAACTTTGAGTTATGGCGATGGTATCATAGGGTTTTCTTGAAAAGATTTCTTCAGAGAAGCTTTGTCATTGCCTTCCTTTTAGGCTGAGAGAGTGCAACTCCCTAAGGTCACCCAGTAGATTTGAATAGCTGACTGGGGCAGGGATTAAAACGTGATCTCCCAGAGATCCTAGTCCAACACTCCAGCCACCACACCACACTGCCTCTAAAGGTTTATTCAGAGGAGATTTATCTAACCTCATCTTCGACTGAAAGAGTGTGACTTATATAGGGTCATCCAGTGGCTTTCCATGGCTGAATGAGAATTTGAACCCTGGCCTCCCTGAGTCTTAATTTGACACTTCTATAGTTTGGTGGCTCTCATCAATGTCCTGCAGAAACCCATTTAAAGGTTTTTCATTGCATCTTTTAAGGATAGGTAGAAATTGGCAGCTATTAATGGATTGGTATGTTGATGTCCCAGAGCATGAAGAAGTTACATTTTTGAACTACAACTCCCCAATCCTTCAACCAATATGTCCACACAGTGAGACAGATCAATCCTAACATCATGGAAATGAAAGTTCATTAAGTGGACCTGATTTAGTAATACTGAAGTTAATGGACCAACAATTCAAAACAGACCAATCTGTCCCTATCCATTGGCCAGAAAGGGAGCAACTGTAGGGAGTTTAGTTTCTCCATCCATACGAGGGAAAGAAAAAGAAAAAGAAGCCTGCTTAGGATGGCAGAGTGGAAATGTATCACAAAAATCATAGGCTCCAAAGGAAGGGGGATATGAATTTCCTCGGTTTGTATGACTTCTCAACTGTACCCAGAACCACTCACATTGGAAGAAAAATCTTTATTCTAAGTTTAGAGAGTCCTTGCATAGGGAAAATGGACAACACACCATTGAGAGTAGCTGTGGTGGTACATAGGTAAGAAGACAGAACTTGGTAGGAGCCATTACAGGATGAAGAGCCCAAGAAGAGATAGACTAGTAGGGTTAGAGTCCCAAGAAGCAAGCAAAGACACAAACAAACCAATAAGGTGAAGGTATCAGCCAAGACATGAAAGGCTCCTTCACATTAGTCACCCAGTCATCTCTTTACCTTGCTAACTTCTCCAGCTTTCTCTTTCGTAGTGGGGGTTCATCTCCCAGCTCTTTCTAAGTCCCTCTAAGTCTTCATTTGGTATCCCCTCAAATCAGACAGCCAAGAAAGGCCTCAGCCCAACTGTTGCAAAAGTCCTTGTTAAGAGCTCTTCATTCCCCTGAAACTCAGGTCCAAAAGAAATATCTGCAACCCTCCTCCTGTCTTGCATCTTCTGCCTTCCAGCTCTTCTTCTTCTGAGCTTGCCAGCAGTCTTTTCTTGGCCCCCTTGACTCCAGACCACTCCAGAAGCTTTAACTGAGGCCAGTAGTTGGTTCTCATTCTCTCTTGAGGCCAGGGATCTGGAAACAGGCAAGATCATGCCTCTGGTGACTTCTGCTTATCCACAAAATGGATGTCCAGATCAGTTAGTTGAAGAATGAACACTGCTTGGACTATATCAGTTTATTACAATCTATTGCAAGCTGTCTTGAGGATTGCTCCTTTGAAAGGAAGGATCTAAGTCTTTTAGATAATAAAATTTGACCACTTTGCCCCTTGCTCTACTCAGTCCCCCTTCTCAATAAATCAGGTTGATTTATTGTATCGAGAACAGGCTGTTAAGGTAAATCTAAGCAGTGCCAGGCAAACTCTGATCTTGGATGGGGGTGTCCCTGGATATTTAACCTCTATGATACAAAGGGCATTAGCTCAATAGAAGAGTACATGCTTTGCAAACCAGTCCTGATACCTAGTTTCTCAAGATTTTTTCAAAAGAGAAAAAATACTACTTGGGAAGTTTGAAAGAATTTGGAAAGATTACATTTTGGACTAGAGTTCTTCAAATCCTGACTATATTGGGTGCACAATTCTGGGAGCTGAAGTGCTAAAAGAAAGTAATTTCCTCAAACTTTTCTTGAAAACAACTTATTTCCTGAAGTCCTTGAAAGCTGCAATCTGAGGCCCATCATCTGTCTCAGTAGCTGGGACAAAGCTAGTAGACAGGTCATTCAGTTTGCTCAGTGAAAAAAGAAAAAGACAAAAGAGAGGGAGCAAGAAAGACCAAGGGCGGGGAGAACTCAGTTCCTCTCTTGAGAGGCAGTGAATGTGACAGATGGAAGATGGAGTGCAATTTAATTATCCAGCCCTCAAAGGGCAGGCCTGGAATTACAGAAAGCAATCCTTTGCATATTTACTCAGAAATGAATTGTAGTGTGATCATTGGAACCTATTTTTAGGGAACTATGCAGAGGTTTGCAGACTTAGATCCCTTAACAGGAAAACTGCCCCTTACTGTAAGAACCATGCGTTGATAGGCCATGCTCCATACAGATTTTGGGGGGCATCTCCTTCCCTTGAGGCTTTTAAGGTGAATGAGACATCGGTCCAGACGGCTTAGATAGAAGCTGTACTCTTTCAGGGCAATGTGGTGTGTTTAATAACCTACTGTGCTACTTCCCTTGCTGTGACTCTTTGCAACCAGAACAATCCCCCGGTCATCATTTAAAAAGAAACTGTCAACGTCGGTTGCCTAAATTGGTCATAGCTGAGCTTTAAAAAGTGCACATTCGAAAAGCTGTCAAAACGTCCCTCACAGGTTTGATTTACTCCAGATTCTAAACAGGGCTTGGAGCAAATAGGGCTGGATGTGTGAAGGACCCCTGCAACTCTTGGCTTGACAAAGAAAAGGAAAGGCAAAGGAAAGAGATGTGGGAGTAAATGTCAGTGCTTGTGATGAGAGCTGGAATGTGCTAGTTGCCTGCTTTGGAACAGGAATGAATTTGTCTTCCTCCAGCCCTCTTGGTACTTGAAAAAGTTTCTTTGGAGTTAGAAAAGCCCAGCTGATCATGGCAGTCACTTGGTTCCTAAAGGAGCTGCCCATCAGTTACCTCCCCTGATACTCTCCCAGTATAATGCTACTTGTCCCAAACTCTGGACCTCCAGGTGTTTTGGACTTCAGCTCCCAGAAGCTTCAGCTGTCTTGGCCAATAGTCTGGGATTCTGGGAACTGTAGTACAAAAACCTGGAAGGCCAGAGTTTGTGAATCAGTGTTCTAGAGCTTTTTTGGAAAAAGGTGACTTCTTTTCACTATCTATTTTTTTAAAAAGATATCTCTTGTCACCTAAAAAAGCCTGAGGTGACCTTAAAAACATGGCAGAAGTGCCTCCCATGTCACCCACAGGACATTTCAGGGTGATTTTTTGGAAAAATTGCAGGGAGGGTACCATCCTCCAAGGTGTCCGAAGGAGTTCTTATGACCCCTGAGCCTTCCACAGTTGCCCAACCCATGTTAGAGGAATTTCTTCTCAACCCCCAAAGTGCCCTGGATAATAACAAAGAACTGCAGGACATATTTAGCACAGTTTTGCCCCTCTCTTTTAGGAAAATCTTGGACAGTGGCATAATGCAAGTGAAGGCAGAGTTAACAAGCTGGCTGCTATATTATCATATCCTTGGCACAGATAACTGCTTTTTAAAAAGCAAACAATCCAGTATCACCTCTTTTTTCACACTATAATTCATTTCAGCTTTGCTGTGCTCCTGCTGCCCTTAGGTATTCTTTCGGCTGGCATTGGTCTCTGGAACGTGAGGGTCCATAGGTACCTAGCTGATATAGCCAGCTATATGACATAATTATGGCCATACTGAGAGGTGAGGGTCAAGCTATTCAGGGATGGACATTTCTGGAAGCAGCTTAGGTATAATGTTAAGAGATTGTTTCACTGTAGTAATGAGGCCAGGCAAAAATGGATAACAGTCAACCTCTGTTTGGCAAGTCTGCTCAAGTCCTCATATCACCCAGATATCGCAGGAATATATGTGTGTATGCCTCATTCATATTACATGCATCTCTTTGCCTTGTAGCAGCAAAGGTGAGCTACTCCGGTGGCAAACCCTCCCTGAATCATAGTGAGCAGCATAATGGCAGTCCATGGTGAGGAAGCTTTTGTTTAATCTCAAACTCCTAACTGGGGCTCTCTCTGCCACCTTCCCTGCAAGTATACAGTATACTTTGTCAGTTCCCTGATTTCTCATTCTCAGGTTTCAGATGACCCTCTGCTCTGTTTTTCCACCAGTCTGTCTATATTTTGGCTGAGCTATTTCAAGCAGTCTGCAGATCTGTTCCAGCTCACTTCACTTAAGGTTTTGATAGAAACAAGGTTTCATTTTAAATACCCACCAACGCAGAAGACAATTATGCAGCTAATCAGGTGTCTACCACATGTCAGGCCATCTCTGAGGTGTGCTATGAAGATCCATGCTCTTCCTCCATCCTCCAGCCGTCCCCAAATTCTAGATCAAGATCAGCATTCAAATGCCATGCCTATGTCAGAGGTCTGGGAAATGTAGCTTGAAAAAACCATTGGGAATTCTGTTTAGAATTTTCTTTGGTGAGCTGCTCTTATAAAGTGTGGCATCCAGTCTTTTCAGTGCGAACTAAAATATATTTTACAAAGAATTCTGTCTTTCTTTCTCTCTCCCTCCCTCCTTTCTTTTCTTCCTTTCTTAATAGAAGTGTTCACATTGAGACAGCGAGCAAGTTTACTTTAAAAGTGTTCATTTGCAGAAACAGAGTACCTGCCTTAGACTTCATCCCTGAGAGTAACTATGTGATAAAGAAGATCAAAATGGCATTAGTGCTGCTCCTGCAACAGTTAGTGGGATGGATGGTGAGTCAGGGCTGGATTTATAACACAGGACTGTTTAGGTCAAGGAAATCAGGGCAGGGATTTTTGTTTTCCTTCAGCAGAGTGATTTGCAAATAAAGCACAGGGCAAGGTTAAAATGATAAAGATGGTGCAAAGCCCATGGAAGCATTCCTGTGGGATAGAGGCAACAACATTATTTTCTTATTCTTTTCTTTTGTTATTTTTGAATTGCTGAGAAGAGCCAGACTCATACATCTGGGTTTGCTGTTTGCTGCTGATTTCTGCTTCTTGCATTCTCTATGGGTGCTTTGTTCTCAGGGCCCTTTGGGCTTTTCTTTTTTGTCTGGGACTTGCTTTCTCCTTGTTAGTGTCACCACTGTAGCTGATGCAAACATATTACCCACCTCACACTTTAGGGAGTTTCAAGGCTCTTCCAGCATTGTCACTTCTGGTTTGGTTACCTGAGGAGTGACAAAGCACGTTTCCCTACAAGCCCCAAAGCTCAGTAATAGAAGTCTCCCAAAGCAGCCTTCTTTTCAGGGATTGTATCCTAACAAGTCAAGTAGTAAAGAGAAAATGCTTAGAATATGGAAGATCAGAAAGGTTCTCTGGAGCATTGCAGCTTTTGTTGATGAGTCTCACCAGATGCAAAGCTGAAGGAGCCATTTCTTACTGGTAGACCTTTGAATGAAGAATGTGCCAGCCTCAGTCCCTGAAAATGCATTTGTAGGCTCAAGGAGTGTGTAAAGTAGATGTTTTCCTAGGACTCTGAACAACCACTGCCAGTCAGAGTAGACAATGCAACACTCCTTTCTATGGAAGGCAGATTTGACTACACTGGCTAATGCTTCAGATACATCCTAGTTGAATTATTATAGCATGCTCCCCATAGGTCTGCCCCGGAAAGTATTTGGAAGCTACAGCTAGTATGAAGTATGGTTGACAGTCTGTTGTCTAATATGTGATTTAGAGACTACATATCATAGATCTCATAATGGCTGCATTGGTTTCCAGTTTCCTTCCAAGCTCAACACAAGGTGATAGCTTTAACAGGCAAAGGTTAAGCAACTTAGTGTCACCTTATATGAAGTACTGATTCTGCCCATATAAGCCTCCCCAGAATTTGAGCTCCTCAGTAGAAGCACTGTTGGATGTCCCACCATCTCAGGAGATGGCAATTACGGTACCCAAGGCAGGGCTTTCTCAGTAGTAGCACCTCACATGTGGAACTCCATCTCAAAGAACATCAGGCTTCCTCCAACCATTCTGAGCTTCCTCTGAGGAGCTGAGAAGTCACCTTTTTATGTGGCCTTTGGTTGCTAAAATCTAAGTTAGCTTGGGGGCTGTTTTAATTGTATGTGAATTTAAAAAAAAACTGGTTTAAAACATTTGTTTTGCTTTTTTTTTTTTTAAGAAAGTGGATCTTTAAATATTTAAACAAAAAACAAAACAAACTCTGGCCTAGATTGGCAAATATTCTCACCTGGTAGAAGGCAGCTTCTTTGTGAAAATAGCTGCATTTTTCACTGTTATTGGCAAAAATTTTAAAAAGCCTTAGCCAGGTAGCTTTTAAAGGTAAAGGTAAACCTACCTTTAACTTTACCCCCCTCCTTGGCAATACTTGTAATATTTAGTGAGCCCTGTAGAATAAGAGGTCCCTTTAGATTGGGATACACTGCAGCTCTCATCAGTCCTAGACAGCATAGCCAAGAGTAAGGAATGATGAGAGCTGCAGGCCATCAGCATCTGGAGGACCACACATTGCACCTGTGTTGTGGTTAGAAGACTCAGGACCTTTGCAGACTGCCAGAAATAGTGCAAACTGAGTCCACATTAAGGGTTAGGGTTAGTGCTAGGGAATCATGGGAATTGTTTTTCTCTGTCAGAGAGCTCTGGTGCCACAATAAAATACAGTTCCCATGATTCCCTAACCCTAACCCTTAAAGTGGACTCAATTTGCACTATTTCTAGCAGTCTGCAAAGGCCTACAGTCAGGCAAAAGGCTGAAGAAGGAGGTAGAATGAGAAATATCAAACTTGCCTCACTTCTACCTGGAAGAAGCCCAGTAAGACTCTGTAAATGTCAGAAGACCCCAACTTAATCTGAGCATTAGGATTGTCCAGTAAAACTCTCTCTCGATTTAATTGACCAAGGTTGTTGGTTGTTTTTTTTTTAAATTGGATGACAACCTTAAGAAAGGTAATGATGGGCTTCCAACTTCTACTGATGTGCTTGCATATCTGAAAGAATCTGAAGTGAGCTCTTTGTAAGTAAAGGAAACATGTGCCATTGCTTGCCCTCCTCACTATGATTACCTTTTCCTCTTTGTTCGTCTTGAATTGAGTCTTTCTTGGATGAAACCGTATAGCATTTCAGTGGAATTTTGGAATGCTGGCAGGAGGAAAATCACATAATTTTAGCACCCTGCTGCCATATACTGTGCAAACTTTAGGTCTCGAGTAGTTTTGTTGAGATTCAGGAAAGCCACATGCTATCCATTGTTATGCTTAGATTTCCTTCTAGCAACAATCTTCCATTATATGAAAGGCAGCTTCAATCTCTGCCTCTTGCAAACTATCGGGGGGGGGGGGGGAAGGAGAGATGTCTTGGTTTCCTTGAAGAAGCCATACACACATCAAAAACTAAAGAAATCTCTGACCTTGCATGGTAAAATCAAGCAGTTGAATCTACGAATATGCACAACTAGGAAACTACTGGTTTTCTTTGCATCAAAACCTGGCACACCTCTTCTTTGTGCCCTGTTTTTCCAATAGAAGTGATTCATACAGGAGCCGCTCTTTGTGAAGATCTATGGATAAAGTTGTGGCAGCCATCCAAAGACACTCGTGTCTCCCAGCAATCTATATTCCTTTAAGATAATTATATCCTTATGGGGGATAAATCTAGGAGAAGAAGCAGGGAACCTCCTACAGTAGGAAGGGTGAAGGAAGCATCCATCTTGACTACAAGAGCATTGGAGCTCTATTTCTTTTGCCTCAGGTAATTAGTAACAGAGAAATGGCTGGAGAGATGATTTGATCACCTGAAATGCAGGCTGGAGCCTTTGTTTTTCCCTCTGTTATCTATGTGTGAATCTGAAGGTAGGGTTATTACTTCCATGGATTATTAAATGATAATGAGGAAATTGTACTATGTCATAAGAAAAGCCCAGCTGGATCAGACTGCAGTGGTTTTCTGTTCCTCCATTGACCAACCAATGAGGGAGTATCTATACCAGACAATTACAGTACTTCAATACCACTTTACCTCTAGAGGCTCCATCATACAGATTTGGTTTCATAGTTTTGTGAGGCATTTAGAATTCTCTGCAAGAGGTTTCAGGGGAAATTTGCTAGAGCATTTTAAGTGCACCCCAGACTACAGGTACCAGGATCCTATAGGATGGAGCCATGGCAGTTATAGTGTGATAGGTTTACAATTTGTAACCAATTGCCCCCAACAAGGTACCCACCCACTCATTTTACTGAGCAGATGGAAGGCTGAGTCGACCTTTGGAGCCCCTCAGGATTGAACTCACAATGTTGTGGGTGCAAGACTGGCATTTAACCACTGCACCATGAATGGTTATATATAAGACTACTATATAACAGGGCACCTGTGAGACTAACTGAAAGAAGTTGGCAGCATGAGCTTTCATAGACTTGATTCTACTTCCTCAGATGAGGAACTGCCAACTTCTTTCTTTCAGTTAGTCTCAAAGTTGCTACAAGTTCTCTTGACATACTGATTTTACAGACTAACATGGCTATATCTTTGAATTATAAGACTGATATGATTATGCAGCGTGGATGCTTCCAGGAAGCCCATAAGCATCATGAAGTCATAGACCAATCCCACTCTGCTGCTCCCAGCATTGTGAGGGAATGGCACAGGTAACTTGTTCATCTTTCCAACATCAAAGTATTATATTTTTTATTAATACATTTTCTTCTGTACATGAGACAATTAGGAAAAAACCAAAAAACATGTTGAAAACAATATTAACATGTACAGAGATGTTTGGATAGTCCAAGAAAATGCAGAGAACAGGAGAGTGTTGTATAACTAAAAAATGAGAATGTATACTTTGAGGGGGGGACCTCATACACATGAAAACACGCTGCACAATAATTCAGCACCCTGCTCCCAAAAAGTCCATTTGAGAGCTGGATCTGGACTAGTTCTATTTTAGCACTATGAATAAAACCATTGCCCTCCGTACCCCTTGTCATCTCAAATAATCTCTTAGAAGATTCCCTTCTCCTTCAGACAGTCTCTGTAACCTTGACAGGTACATAGTACTTTCTGATGTGCCCTGTGGACATCAGGTACGTACATGTGGATGGGAGGGGAGCTGTGCAAAAAATAAATTACCAAAAGACCCTCTGCCAAGAAGACCTTTCAAGTTGCCTTTAGATCTAATCTTGTTAACTGAGTAGTGTTAAACTTGCCTAAAGGGGCTGAGAAGCACAAGAACAGAGAGCACTGTGGAAATACGCTGGATTTCTTCTTGTCAGGTGAAGTTTAGTGACAGTAATTCTATTGTGACCTTTAAATTACAGCCTTCATTTTGAAAGGGGGTGTATTTTTTAAAAAAAGTTTTCATGTGAAACCCTCAGTTCTCTTAAGCACTGAAATCTGGCTTTAACACAGTGGCTTTTTATAGTCGTTGTAAGCATGGCTCCAGCATTGTGGCAACTTCACATATTGCCAAAAAAACTGGGCAAAAGAGGATCCAGGTTTGCATGAAGGTTCAATGTTAATTTCTTTATATGCCCAGTATCTAATTTTAGGAAGAATTGCTACCATTTAAATAGAAATACAATACAGCGCATCTCATTGTAGTGGGAAGAACGTGGACCCATTCATACTACTCAGTTGTTGTTTTTGTGTGCCTTCGTTTCTAACTTAAGGTGAACTTGTCATGGGGTTTTCTTGGCAAGATTTGTTCAGAGGAGGTTTACCATTGCCTTCCCCTGAGGCTGAGAGAGTGTGACTTGCCCAAGGTCACCCAGTGGGTTTCATGGCCAAGCTGGGAATCAAACCCTCATCTCCAGAGTCAGGAATTGCAATGATCTGATACTGTACATAGTTTAAGTAAAAATCTTCCTCTTATATACAGTTTTTAGAAATAACTTTTGGGGAAATCAATATGTGAACACCTCATCTTAAACATTTATATTTCCAAAAAAAAAAAAGTTCCATAATCCATATTTTTATAATTTTCCAATTTTTCTAGGGAAAAAAAAGACATGGAGGAGAGGAGGGGGTAAAAATTTTGAAGTTTTAAAGATTTCTTTTAGTTATTTCCTGAGCCTTTACATCTCTAGCTCTTACCCTCAGGAAATTCTTCCTAATGTTTAGTCAGAGAAACTATCCGATAGTCTGAGCTGTTCAACAGTGGAATTAGTTTATCTTAATGATTTATTGCCAGCTTGTCTGATCAAAGATTCCACCCTAGGGCAGTTTACAATACTGTTCAAAACAATATTAAAAGCAGAGTTACATCGATTAAAGGAATATAACAGACTAAATAAAACAGGAACTTTACAACAGGAAGCTATCATGTTCAACTGATTCAAGTGAGCAGAAGGTTGCAGATAACAGCTGCTGGGTGTCTGCTGAATGTGCCTGGGTCTTGAAAGTCTGGCTGCTCTCACAGAAAAGCTCCTACCCCTCCTGCCTACTTCAGCCCCAGTTGCTCAGAGCCATCACTGAAAATGCATACCTGTTCTTTGCTGCCCCAGAGTGTAGGACCAGGTCTTATGGTCTTAAGTTACAGAAGGGTAGATTTCAACTCAACATAGAAGAAACTTCTTGACAGTAAGAGTGGTTCAGGAATGGTGGGGTCTCCTTCTCTGACTATCTTTGAAAAGAGGCTGGGCAGCTCCTTGCTGGGAACGCTTTAACTAGAGATCCAGCGCTGAGCTGGAGATCCAGCATTAAGCCCTTTCCAACTCTTGATTCTGTGCCCTGCACCTACCTTACCCCAGAAGATGACCCCCTGCAAGGTCCGAATTCAGTTGAACCTCTAGTAGGTTCAAGTCATTTTACCTTACGCACCCATACTCTACCTCTGCATTTTAAATGAGCAAAGTCCACTTCCTCCTGTGTCGAAGAGAAGTAGGCAGCTTAGCCTTTGAACTACAACTCCCGTAATCTCTCACTATTGCCTGTTCACATTTTTCACAGTTGTATGATATACAGTTGGCCCTCCACATTTGTGGGTTTGACATTTGCAAATCTGATTGTTCACAGATTTGCTGCCACCTCCATTGCTACCCTATGACATTTTAATAGGGTCTGCACGCCTCGTGAAACTGAGAGACTGTGATCATGTGGCAAGGCTTGTATGTTCCTATTAAAAATAGTGTATGACAGTAGCAGAGGCATTGGCAAGCCCCACCAGCTGCCTGCTTCTGCCTTGCAAAAGAATCCCACCACCTCAAAAGCATCCACCCTGAATTGAATCTGTGGATTATATTTTTTGTGTATGTTAAATATGGTTGGGAGGGACTAGGGTTATTTGGATTTTTTCCACTTTTGCAGTGTCCTGCACTCCTAACTCCAGTGAATGTGGAGAACTGACTGTACTTGTTTTCTTATTATGATGGTCATTGTACATACTTGTATTGTGTGCAGACATTTGCAGATCCCATACCTTCCAACTGTCCCAATTTAGCATGGATAGTCCCAGTTAATCCTCTGTTGTTACACTTATTTTACCTGTTTTAAAAATGTCCCATTTTCTCTCTCCTCCTTCTCCTCCTCCCCCTTTCCCTTTTTGTCTTTGCCTTATTTTAGGTGCTGCAAATGTGTTCAAAATGCTAGAGTAGTTTCTACTCAACTAACTCAGTGTAGGAGGGAAGACAGAATACTGCCCTTCTCTGTAGGCTCAGGCAAAAGCAAACTGCCACCCCCTCTCCTAGCCTGTGTGTTCTTCTTCATTAATAATTTTTGTCATGTTAGTTACACTTTGATGTTACTTGGCCATATGCATACCAGTTTTCATCTGTAACATGTTGGAAGGAATGAGATACTAGAATGCAAATTAATAAATGGATTCTTCATCTTCTAATTTCTGTTAATTTGGACATTTGCAGTTCCTTCGGCTCCACCAGAGAATGTATCAGCTGAAGCTGTGAGCTCCACTCAGATCCTCTTGACTTGGGCAGCTGTGCCAGAACCAGAACAGAATGGGCTCATACTAGGCTACAAGGTAGTAAACTGCCCAAATGCTCTCAGTTTTGTTTTGTTTTCTTTTGTTGTGTGGGTAGGTCCTTTTTGTAAGAAAGTTCACCAAATTTTGTCAGCATCCATATTTCATGTAACAATATTGGGGTAGTAAACCCTGGCAATAGAACTACATGAATGAAAGTAGAATTCAAAGACAGGGCCATGTTAGTCTGGAAAATCAGTATGCAAAGGGATCTTGTAGCACCTTTGAGACTAATTTGCTACAAGATCCCTTGACACGAAGGTAAGCTGTATTTCAAATCTACAATCATGTATAAGGTCCTCTGTATTTCAAGCAAAAGGCTGTGTCCTAAGAAAATCAAGGATGCAGTCAACAGAATCATACAGCACAATCTTTCCTGGGTTGCACCAGTTAAGATTTCAGGAGAAAGCTCACTGTACTCTGCATATGCAGACAACATGCCTTTGCAATATTGGTTATCTGTTCAGGTTCTTCAGAAGATTGCAGTTTGAAAATGCAATGTTTTATTCAAACCTGAGAGCAGTACTTCTGAAGTTCCTAATATGAGAGATCAACAAGTGGTTCCCCTTGCAATGTGAATACAACTTTCCTGAACATTCACTGAAGACCAGCAGCTAATAGTTCATGGAGTCTCACATTTTTTAAGTACTTTTCTAAACTCTTGAGATTCTCCCAAGTATTTCAGAGACCTCTTTCTTGTACATGGATGTTACCATTTTGACTACATGGAGAATCAGTGCATGGAGAATGAGTTTGCTGTCCATCTATAAGGCTAGAGAAAGGAACACAAGTCACCAGTAGTCTTTGCATAGGAAGGCAGTGCCCCAAAATGTTGTTCCTGGGCCATCTTACCATGAAGCGGAGAAGTGAAGAACCAACTTGTTGCTTTTCCCTCTTTTTTCCCCCTTGAAGATTTTGTTCAAGACCAAAGATGTGGAGAGCAAATTGAACAGCCAGGTTGTGAGAGGGAACCACACACTTTCTGTCCTTCTAGCCGGCTTGCGGAAGTATGTGCTTTATGAGATTCAGGTGCTTGCTTTCACTCGCATTGGGGATGGGGTCCCCAGCTCTCCTCCAGTCATCGAGAGAACCAAAGATGATGGTGAGTGTGCATGTGTTCATGTTTGTCAATATAACCTGCTATTTTTAAAAAGAGAAATCCTTCCATTATCTACCCTTTAAGGAGAATATATTAGCAGCCTCTCAGCTTGATTACATTTTTAATCTTAAAGAGCCAGATCCTCCCCTAATGTAAACACCCACAGTCCTATTAACGTCTAGCTGAGAATTGGCCCCCCAAAATCGCAATTTTTCCCCTCCTAGTAATTGACAAAAAGACCATTTCACTCGAAACCCTTATATTTTATAGCTAGTTCCTGCCTGAAGCAAATTTTTACAGCCCAATTATGAACTCCTACAGAAATCCAATCATAGCAATAAAAAAAAAAAGCTGCGGTATAATGGGATGTGATAAACAAACCGTGCTGTGATTGAATGTGAGCAAGATGTGGAGTTTCCAAACCCAGGGATGTGCCTAATGCCAACCTTGAGCAAAAGAATAATCAAATGACCTTTGCAAAAAATTAGTGCATAAATATTATTTTATACTTTTCTCTAATACGTTTTCTAAGATTGAGAATTCTCATTTACAATTTGACATATGGAAAGGGCTGGAGCTTGTTTTGGGGCCTAATGGAAAATATGTGTATTTATTAGCTGCACTGATGCTAAGATTATGCCTGATTCTATGGCATGTCTCATAGGAAATTGTGTGTGTGTGTGTGTGTGTGTGTGTGTGTGTTGCCTAATTAATTGTCTATTTCTCACTTTCTAAGATACCAAGAAACAGGCACTAGCTAAAGGAATATAGGTAAAGCTAGAAATGCTTGTGAAATTTGGTCTATTGGAGTTCTCATATCATTTGATTTGTTGCACACCACTTGGATGAATAGGGATAAGAGAGTAGCTGTCTTCTGGATTTCACACTGTTACAATATTGTAATCCACTTCTGATCTCAAAAATGCGCTTAAAATGCTTATTTGAGGATGAAGTACATTTAGAGATGTTCCATGGTAGGGATAGAAAGAATATTTTAAAAATTCGAAAAATGGTCGAAAAATATGTTGAAAAATGCACTTGAAGTGTTGAGAAACCTGACAAGAAAATCCTGGACTGATGAGAATCTTTGTTGTTCGGGACTTATTCTGTCCAAAATTTGCATCCGGTTGTCTTGCACAGAAAACAGCATTTTCTGCAGAGCAAACAGTATCTTCTGGGCAGAAAATAACACACACACACACACACACATATAGCTGTTCACTGTTTTATTGTTTGTTGTTGTTTTAACTTTATGTTGTTTAATACTATTTTAAGGGGTGGGTGGATTTTGGGATTGTATATTTATGCTGTTTTATTGTTGTAAGCCACCCTGATTTCATCTGCAGAGGGGTGAGTGTTGGACTACAAGTCTAGAGACAAGAGTTCAAATCTCTGCTCAGCCATGGAAACCCACTGGGTGACTCTCTCAGTCAGCCTCAGAGGAAAGCATTGAAAACACCCCCTCTGAACAAAAGTTGCCAAGAATTATATCCCATCTTTTATTCATTGGTATCCATTCCTACTGGGACTCAAGCTAGGCTAAAAATTATAAAAACCAGTACAGAGTAAAACCATACAAAACATATATATTATATAATGTGTGATCATCTTATATTAATCATATTATATTATACTTTTTAATTTTCTATTTTTTTAAAATAATATACAGCTGAGCCTTATTATCCATGGTCTCACCATCTGCGGATAGTGGATAGCAAGCCCCATTGTCCCCAGTGTCCACTCATGCACACAGCTGTGTTACCCCGCATGTCACCCCACCATTAGGGACAAAAGAACTTGAGGTCCCATGTTTTTTGGTATCCGCAGGGGGGTCCGGGACAAATCCCCCGCGCATACCAACGTCTGACCATATATGTGTATGTTATTTAAAACACAATCTACAGAGTTAAAAGTTCATTAAAAGTCAGGATGTAAAAATCAATCAGTTAGCACACCTCTAAAAGACCATCACAGTCAACTCCTAAAAGCCTGACAGAAAAAGAAACTTTTCACTTGCTGGAAGAAGGAGGACCTGGTGGGAACCATCTTGGGGAAGGAGTTGTTGCTAAGACTGGAAGCAGCCACCAAGAAGGCTCTCTCCCCTGTTGCCAACAAATTTACCGGGGAGGTTAATGGGACAGAGAGAAGGGCTGAAGGGCTCTTCTCAAGATCTTAGATTTTCCTCTCCTGAAGATCTTAGCACTCACACAGACTCACAGAGCAAGATACGATCCTTCAAATTGCCTGTACTCAAACCACAAAATATGTGTATTGTTCTCTGGGATTCAAATAAACAAATGTGTGCACTATCTGCTCTGTAGCAAAATGCCCTTAGTCTTGTGTTTGGCAAAGTGTCTTACCATTTTCCCTTCGTACAGCATTTTTCGACAAATGGTGCTGTTTATTCTCCCATCCCTACATTCCTGCCATAAGCCTGTGATTCCTCTCTGATCGATTTAATTAAAAGCATCGGGTGGAAGTAAAGGTGGGATTTCAGCTTAAGGAGAACATCAATGTCTCTTATATTTGCAAATTATCATTAGCTTCCCCTAGTGACCTTGCTATGGGTAATTCAACTGCCTGCCTGCCTGCCATCCATGGTGCTATGTACCTGCTCCCTTGTTGAGACCTGTGGCTCTAAAAATGCATATGTGAATTTTAGACAGCAATTCAGACTAGGAACTAGAATATTATTCAGGTTAGGCTGTCCTGGAGTGACACAGAAAACAGCCTCTCTCCCTCTCAAGGTAATTTAACACCTCCCCAGTATATGACAGAGTATATAACAACCGGAGGTATGAAATGTTTTTACAATCTCATTGGCACACAGGGACTCCCCAGGTATGTTGATGTATTATCATTCTCATTGAGGTCAAACCCTGTTTGTCAAAAAACATCATTATAAATATATTTACTAGTGCAGTAAAACATCAGAAGGGTATAGCTGCAATATTATAAGAATTGGCATGTTGACTGTAGAGATAGCTAGTTTCCTCTGGTCTCTGTACCACTAGGTGCTTTGTCTCCTTCACTTTTGCCAAAACAGTTGGTCCAAGATATCAGGTGTAACAATTCCAAGTCCCTGATCCACTCAGCTCCCAGGCCAACTCAGGCTTGAGGATCTGTCAAAATGAAGCATAGCCCCAGGTGCACCAAAACAATGGTTTATCAATGATGTGGAGGTATCAAGTGGGATGCAGCAATAAAACCCACGGCAAAAGCAAAGATAACTCACCTCCCTCAGCTGATCAAAGGAGTCTTTTGACACAGCTGCTGTCCACCAGGGTCCTTGTGATGAACACAATTTCATCACAATGGACTGCTTTCCCTTTGGGTGACATTGCATTCGGTGGACAGCAGCTGTGACAAAAGACTGCTTTGATCAGCTAAGAGATGTGAACTAACATGGCCTTTGCCTTGGGTTTTATTGCTGCATCGCACTTGATATCCCCACATCATCAATAAACTGTTGTTTTGTGCACTTCATTTTGTCAGACCCTTGAGCCTGAGTGGGCCTGGGAACTGAGTGGATTGGGCACTGGAATCATGACACCATCTTAAATCTGGGGAAACTAAAGATAGGATCTGCCTTTGACCAGTTTGGTTGATTTGACCTTCTAGCCTACTATTGTTTAATCTCACAGGTCTCAGGTAAAGCATGGTGTTTTTTTCAGATCACTTGCTACCTGATCACTTCTTTAAAACTGGATGTCCTAGGAACTGAACCTGGAACCTGCTGCATGCAAGATTGCTGTATAAAAAGAAAACTGGATGTCAGATGTTGTTTTTTACATTGTGGTATTCCTCTTGCTTTTTAGCCCCAGGTCCCCCGGTGCGATTGGTCTTCCCTGAGGTGAGGCTGTCATCTGTACGTATAGTATGGCAACCACCTGAAGAGCCAAATGGAATTATTCTTGGTAAGCAAAATAAATAAGTGAATACAAATAAAAATTCAAAGCTAAACAAAACCAATCAAAGTAGATGTGAACACAACTGGAGGCATGAGCCATAGAAGTACCCTATATGACAGGGGTAGGCAACCTTTCCCCTTTAAGGGCCGAGGGACTTCAGCTCCCAGAATCCCAGGAGCTATTGGCCAACATGGGACTATTGGCCAACATGGCTGAGGCTTCTGGGAGCTGAAGTCCCTCGGCCCTTAAAGGGGAAAGGTTGCCTACCCCTGCTATATGATGTTATCATTCTTAGCAACCAAAGAATTTAAGAGAGAGAGAGAGAGACTGAACTCAAACCAAGTTTCTTTTTCAATATATATTAATTTTCTTTCCATGATGGATCTTTAGTAATTCTCAGGCAGGAGGCTATGATGTATGATTGTGATGCCTATGGCTGTTCCAAGCACACTAAACAACCAGCCAGGAATGCTGGAATTCCAGAGAGCTCTGTGGTTCATTTGCTACCTCCCTGTAGCTCACTCTAGCCTTCTCTTTCCCATGCTGGCTTTAACCCAGTCAAGCACCATTAGTACTAGAAAAAACACAAGTGAATAGTACCAAGAGTTTGAGTGTGGTTATTCCAAAGTAGAGGATGAAAAAGAACCCAAATTCAGTAATGAGGACTGTGTGTTAAGGCAGAAGTGATGATGAACAGCAAGAACAGAGATTCTGTCATTCAGATAATGGATAATTTCAGAGATGGTGCTAGGCCATGGTGTCATGATCAGGAAAACTTCTAAAATATGTGATGAAAACCAGGAAGCAGAGGAAGAAATCTCCATGCAAGACAAGAGAATGGAAGGGGGAGTTACAAGTTTGTATTGGTGAGGAAGCACCCAGGAGTTTATTGCACACACTTTTCCCAGCCCCAGCATGGACTGAATTTTTTTTTTTTTGGGGGGGGGGGGAATTTAAGATTGGGTTTTATTGCACACCTCCATCCTTAGACTGGAAGCACCAGGAACCCATCTTTTCCCGATCCATTCCTGATCTGTCCTAATCCTGTCCTTCACAAAGAACAGGAGTTATCGGGGATAGAACAGGTTGTGACGGCTCTGGTCTAAGGTGTGTGATAAAACCTGATCTTAAAAAATTTCTTTCAAAATTTCAGTCCATGCTGGGGCTGGGAAAAGGCCGGGCAAAGTGTGTATGATAAACTCCCTAATCATCAAAATCCTGTTTTTCTACTACATGTGACACAGGTCAGTACCATTTGGTACTATTGTGATATTTCTTCTGTCTTCTTACAAAACCATGAGGGCTTTCTGTTGTATGTGTCTTTGTGTATGAGTTTAGATGATTTCTTTAAGGGGGAAATGGGATTTTGTTGTTCCTTTTGGCAGCAGGAGGCATGGAGCTCTTCTTCTCAGTTGCCATCCTTCTCCCTGCCTGATCTTCTCGAGGTTGGAGTTCTGCTTCTCCAACAGCAATGGTGAAAAAAAGAAGGTTGGCAGAGAAAAGGAAGCCATTCTCACAATTTAGATTGGTAATTTATAAATCTTTGCCATGCTGAAAAGTCACATAATTTTGCTCAACCATTCCTTAAATTCCTCCACAAAGGTTATTGAAATGGAAGTGTCAGTCATGTTCCCTTCACTCCTAACATTAGGAAAGTTTATGTCTTATTAATTTTAAGGCAAAGGTGCTACATTTTGTTGTTGTGTGCCTGCAGGCAACACATGGCAATCCTAAGGCAACTCTTATAACAAGGTTGTCTTGACAAGATTTGATCTCAGGGGTTTTTACATTGCCTTTCTCTAAGGCTGAGAGAGTGTGACTTGCCCAAGGTCACCCAGTAGGTTTCCATGGCCATGTAGGGATTTGTATCTGGTCTCCCAGAGTCCTAGTCCAACACCCAAACCACTACACCACATAATGCTAAGTACCTTCAAGCAAACACAATCCTTTTACAGTTGGCACCTTGTTTTTACCATAGTGTAAAGCCATAGGCTCTTCCCTGGAAATCTTGCCAGTTTAGTTAGGCTTACCATTTTCAGATGGCCCCTGTAGTAATACAGTTTTATGGTATTCTAAAACAATCTTGCTTTTCAGTCTTACCATGTAATGCTGTCGCCTTCAATGGTGAATTGCTTTTTTGTTTTGTTTTTTGTTAAACAAAGTCTGAAATCATTCACTCTATGTGGCATTTACTCAGATGGTGTACGGCATCCGAAAATACTTTGCTAATGATAATAGGGCCCATGAGGTGGTTGGAGTGTCATTAGATCTGATCTGAAAGCAGCTGTTCCAAAATCTTTTGCATACAAAAGGGAGAGAGAGGAGAAAGGGGATGGAAAGGGATGGAGGGAGACAGACAGACAAGGTTTCAAGTCTTTGGGTGACTTTACAGTCAAAAGGGTTTCTTGTCTTAGCCTGACTTAACAGTCACAGGAAGAAATCATTCTGTGTATTTATTCCTGGTGCTTGAGATGCTTATATTATCTTAAAAAGAACTGTGACTTGTGTGCTTACTGTCAGATTAAGAAGTGAAACACAAGATTTGCTTATAGGGGTGGGGAGTCCATCTTCTTGTAACCATATGGGAGATAGTAATGTAATTGTGTCTTTTGTTTCATGATTCAGATTTTTCAGGCTGTTGCATGGTCTGGATGAGTTTTTCCTGTCTAGCAGCAATGCCGTTTCTGACGATGAAGAGGTCTTGTGAGGTTCCACTGACATGAGAGCTTGAGCCATTTTTCAAAGCATTCACTTCTTTTACCAAAAATTCTTCTTAACCAGTGGAGTGTGCAACGCAAAATCCATGTCTCCATTCTCAGGTCAAGTGGTAAAGGAAGAACAAATTCACCTATAGGCTTTTAGTCAGTCGTAACTGCTTGATAATGTTCTTTTGTGGGGCAGCCTTTTAGGGTCTTCCTTGCATTAGGCATGTCAAGAAAAAAATGCTTATCTACCTGGCTTTTGTTACACGTCATCTGCTGCGTGCCAGTCGGTCCATTTAGGATGGTGGTGTGAAACCAGTCAAAGAAATGAGCATAAATGCATGCTGTTCTGTTCTTTTATTAAGAGAGAGAAACAATACGATTCTTGTCTTGTTTCCTGGTTAGTCTGTCTTCTAAGCCTTTGCTAACACCCTGGAAGAGAAACAGAAGCAGAAAAACAGGTGTAAAAACAGCACAGGCTTGTAACGTAGATCAATACTAAAAGCCAGATTACATGGAACATTTTTGCTTGTTTACGGTTGACCTGTGAAGTAACCTGTGAATTGTGATTTTGAGTTGATTCCCGTAACCTACTTTTGTGGGCGTTTGGTGGGCTTGACAATGGCTGCTGATTAAATCCAATTCCGCTTTTATAGAGTGCAACAGTAAACACCTGGGCTCTGAGAAGTCTTTCCTTATTCCTTTTTCTTAGTAGACTTCAGCATCTTTGCATTCCAGCGCATTGTCCAGCTCATTCCTGAAGCTCAGCCTCTTGAGACCTCTTTCAAGCTATCTGCCTCCCTGATTTGCATCCCTCTTTGTATCTCTTTTAATTCTTGAAATAACTATGTGTCCAAAGAACTCCCACCAAGAATCAGGTACAAAACAGTAGGCAGCCCAAGTTGGTGTTTTGATCTCATATTGCATTTCCACCCACCTCCTGCCTTTGAAATGCTAAGTGATTTAAAAAATGGAAACTGGACCAGGACAAATCCCATACTGTTATGTATCAGCCACCTTTCTCCCCGTAGTTCTGCAGCAAATTACTGTCTGTGGGCTGAAATTCACTGCAGCTTTTCCTCAGGTTGATGCTGTTGGTTCTGAAAGGCTTTGTGTATTGGCGATGTGCATCAAAATAGCATTGGCATTCCAAGTGCAAAAACATCTTCCTGCCCATTTGCTTTATATTGGGGGGGGGGGGGGGGAGAGACAGAAACTAGTTGCCTTGAAGTAGCTTAACATGTAACAGACACATTACACTGTTGCCTTTTGTTTGGTTCAGAAAGGAGCATGAAATTGGAACTCGCTTTTGTGCAAAGGTTGTGTGAAACTCGCAACAAGTGCTGCATGCTTGGTACAAACAAGATGCCTTTGCCTTTTGTGAACCTTCAGTGGCATCTGGCTGTCTGAATTAGGATGCGAGCATGTTCTGCTCCAAAGGGCAGTTTCTTTGTTCTTGTTGACACTTCCTAACTTGTTAGCCCATCAATGGATGCTCACCATTCCCCTTGAGAGCATTGCATTGATGTGTCCTCTCATTACCCTTGATTTTATATGGTGGATGATCACATCGCCCAGTTGCACTGTGTGATCAGCCAATCCAGAAATATGTTTAGTATGCCTTTTCAATGCCTTGCTGCATCTGAATGCCTGTTCGGTCAGGTCAATCATCAGGAGAGGGCAATGGTCAAGGGGGGGAAATGCTTATGAAATTCACAAATTCAGAAGAGAACTTCATTATCTGGATGATGGTCATATGAATCAGCAGGACGTAGAAATAGCTAAATTCTTAGGGAAGTATTTTCTAAGTGTTCTGCATAATTTTCCCTTGCAAGGCAGTCTGAATTATTTCTGTATCCAAATGATAGCTTCTTCTGAATGTTTGGCAAATAGTCTTGCAACCACAGATTCTCTCTCCATTTTAAAATGAAGACTCTGTGTGCACACGTCTTCAAGTCATTTCTGACATATGGTGACCCTAAGGTGAATGTATTCTGAGGTTTTCTAGGACTGAGAGTGTGTGACTCTCCCAAGGCCACCCAGTGGGTTTCCATGGTCAAATGGGAAATCTAACCCTGATCTTTGAGTCCTAGACCAATGCTCAAACCACTATACTAAATTGGCAGGCATACACTGGCCCACACACACACACACATCCCACTATGTTCTTTATTATGTTTGGCAATCTTCTGAGTGCTGTTTTATACTGAATTTCTATTCTTCATATCTTAATGGTCTTTAAAGTGCTTATTGCATTTATTGCTATGTTGCTTCTGTAACCCCAGGGTATACATTAATTTCTCTTTGAATGGTTTCCATTTACCTCTATTGATTTCTCTTGTTTGATTTTGTCCAATGTTTCCCCTGCTCTTTTCATATATTTTGTTGTTGTTGTTGCTGTTGTTGTTGTTGCAAAAGTTTCATATCCCAGTATTTTCCTATGGAATGACCTTACTTTTGTGTTATTGCCATGGGGTAGTGGGAGGTGTGGAGTGGAATTCATTGACACAACCAGTATTTTGGGCTCATTTCATGCAAATGCATCTCACACTACTTTTCTCATACCTAGGAAAGTGGTTTTGTTGAACTTTCCAGCTTTAAATCAGATTGAGGTGGAATAACACAGTGCTGAATAAGGGCCATTTCTCACCCATTTTACCTACTTTGAAATCAACTGTTTTATTCCAAGGAGATGTGTGTTTCAGGGGTAAGTGAAATTCTTCTGTGAGGAAAAAAAGCAGAATACTGGTAGCTACCATTTTATTCTCCCAGAAATCCTTATTCTGAGATCCTTTCTCATTCTGGGAAGATTCAAGGGTGGCCCTTTAAAGAAAGAGTAGTGTTTCTACTAGACCTTGTAAAAATATGATGTTACATTATGCCATTCTACATAACCTTATTCCTAAAATAATTTATATTTGGATATACAGTCGCTTCTCCATTCTCATGGAGTTGAAGTCCATGGTTTTGCATATTCACGGAGGGGCAACCTCCATTAAAATTAATGGGTCACATTCCCATGCACACCCATGGGGGTGCGCCCCATTCAAGCCTATGGGGCTTGAATATTTCTGACTCTCCATTTTCACGGGGGGGGGGGGGGGCGGAATGGATCCCCCATGAAAACGGAGGGCCTACTGTATTCTTTTTACTAAGCAGTTACAATGTAAGGTGGGGAGGGAAGAGAAGATGGTTTGCTCAAAAGCAGACATAAAAGTTTAGAAGACATTCCATGCCATTTGGCAGATGGGCATATTTGGAGAGTAACAGGATAGATTTATATGTGCCTAATTGGAATGAAGGGTCATTTAGTTCAATGAGACATACTCTCAAGATTATGTTCTGATGATTCACTGGAGCAATTTGGTGGAACAAGCTGAGGATGACAGTTTCACAAAATGCTTTCCCGTAATTTTGTTGGGTCAATTTCATAAAATTATTGGTCAAATCAGTGTTTCTCTACAGCCCTAATTTGAACTTGTCCCCTGCAATCATGAATTAGCTCAGAACAATAAGCAAGTAAAAATGGAAAAGTACAAGTGCTCAAAATGGATGCCTCCACAGCTATGCCCTCCTTCTTCGCCACAAATCTTAGCTGGAATAATGTCATTTTTTTCCCTGGGATGCTGGAAAATGTAGTTCCGGTCCTTTCCTCACAAAGGAATGGATCCTCAAAGCATCCTTTGCTGCCACCTCCTTCTTTGCTGGCTAAGGTTTATGGACACTGAGAGGAGGGGATGCCGAAGATGGTTGACAGCCAAGACAAGGGGACTTTGGTGAAAACCTGCTTGTAGCAGGCACCAGGGCCTCCCTGACCTTACCTGAAGGATCTAGCAAAATTATTTATTTTTGCAATGACCTTTATTGGATTCTTCCTGATATGTCTGAATATAGGAGGTTATTGCCTTACTAAATAAGGTGACTTTACCTCTCCCGTGTTGTAGCCTCATTCAGGATGCAGCTGGGTTCTATCACAAGGATTTTGGCACCGATGCCGCCTCCTGCCTAAAACCTGCCTAAAACACCACTAGAATCTGCCCTCAACTGGCCACTTTTCACATTCGGGAGCTTCCCAGCTTTGCAAATTGGCCAGCTGAAGGCAGATTTTAACCAGGGTTTTGCTTGGATGCAGTCAGGAGACAGCAGCGGTGGCAAAATCCATACAATAATATCTGACTGCATCCAGTATTCATCCCGAATTCCGAAAAGATACCGGTAAGTCACTTTATTTATTAATGCAATAACCTCCATACTCTTGCTATGGTGGTGGTTAGTCTTCAAGTCATTTCTGACTTACGATGACCCTAAGACCAGCATATCACATAATTTCTTGGCAAGCTTTGTTCAGAAGGAGCCTGCTATTAATTTCCTTTCAGGCAGAGAGAGTGTGACTTTCCCAAAATTACCCAGTGGGTTTCCATTCTTTCTGCATCATCCTGCCAATGGTAGTGCTGCTAAAACAACAATAACAACCTTCCAGCTGAATGGAGTATGTGGTGGCAAAGGGGAGGCTTGTTGATCATTAAAAAAAACTTTATAAAAATGAGCTTCATTAACTGAGGCATTCCAGCATAGTTAAAGGGGGACAGATCAATAAATGCAATGGATTGAAATAGGATTGCTCTTGAGTTTTGATAGCAAGTATACTTACACTTCAGTGACTCTACAAACCAGGTTTGGTATCCTCTTAGTCTTTTGTATTTCCCCTGCAGGCTTTTGTGTCATTGAAATACTTATTTTAATTTCACCTCCAGATTCTGTACTCATCTTGATTTCCTTCTTGTTGGAGGATGCCTCCTTTTCCCATTCTGTTCTCTACCTCAGCCCCCATCTTGACTTTCTGCCTCTGTCATGTTTTGTCCCAGCTGAATCTTATTTTCCCTTTGGTTTTGCTTTCTGCACATGTACAGAAACTGAAAAAGGTCAGAGCACATCCATTCAGCATGTCATTTGATGCATTCTCTTTTCCTAGGCTTCAAAAATAGTGAAATAATAATCCTGGCACGTTTATTAAATCAGGCCTAGATTTTACAGTGTGCAATTTAAGATACATACCTAGGCAAGCTACATAACATTTGCAAAGGGTAAAGCTAAATATATTCAAAAATGGGTCCCCCTCCCCCCCCCCTTTGCTTTCTGGTTTCACTGTGAATGGTGCGTAATGATCTCTAAAGACCAGACTCTTTTTAATATGAATGCTAACAGCACCCAGCCAGTACAGTGTTTTTCTAATATTCTTGTTAACAAGTTACAAATTGGAAATAGATCAAAGGATGGATCCTTAAACTCTAGGTCAACCACAAATTTCTTAGAAAAATGCAGAGCCAATATTCTTAATTATACCAGTCTTATAAGATTAAGAATGTAACCAGGTGGTTGATCCACTTTCAAGGAAATTTCCAGAGTTCTAAGTTCTTTATACCAGTGAAATAACTTTGTTGTTTGCCTTCAAGTCATTTCTGACTTATGGTGACCCTAAGACAAACCTATCACAGGGGTTCCTTTGCAACATTTATTCGAGGAGGTAGTTGCCTTTGCCTTCCTGTGAGGCTGAGAGAATGTAATGTGCTCAATGTTTCTAGGTTTCCATGCCCGAGTGGGGATTCAAATCCTGATCTCCAGAGACATTGTCCACTGCTCAAACCACAACAACATGTCGGCTCTGTTTACTTAAATTTTGAGCCTACCCCTTCCTGAAAAGCTCAGGGTGTCTTCAAAATCCTTTTTTAAAATGTGTGTCCATCCCATTATTTTACTGTGCATAACACTTCTATTTTAAGTTGCCTTGTGTAAGCTCCCCCTAAACAGTAGCAATTTAAAGCAAAATTATGGAAAAACAATTCACATTAAACACCTAGGGTGAAACTCTTCCCAATTTTATGAATCTGTGAAAACTACTTCTCTGCCTTTCATCCTAACTTGCTTTGCTTCTCTTTGGCCATGTTAGCATGTTTGAAAATTAGCCACTGAAATCAAAACCTAATTGCTAGTCCAAACTAGAGCTGAGCCATTGAATCAATGGGATTTGCACAAGTATTGGCCTGCCAGTCAGCTGTCTGTTCAGTGGGTGTACTCTGGTTTGGACAGTGCTTGGGAATGAGACCCAAATCAGCAGTTATGAAAGCTCTGCTCTCATAACTCTTCCTGGCTCCTGCTTGTGGTTCAGGTGCTCTGGCAAAGCTACATGCTTTGATGTTCAGTTTTGTGAAGCCAGGTTTGAAAATATATATGGCCTCTCTAATCGCTCATCTGTGTACATCCCAGTTCCAAGACAGGCCTCAACAACTCGGCTCACTCTCAAATCTTGTCAGCTGTAATTTGAGTATCAATGAAACATGCTCCTCTCCTCTGGCACCTCGGAAACAGCAAAGTAGACGAGATGTGACTCACAATGACATATCAACTCAGGAAACAAAAGGAGAAGCCACTTTCCCATTCAGCTGCCACAAATTATCCTGTTTCCTCCCGAGGGAGGGAAAAGACAATGACATATAGGAAGAGGACAGGTTATCTGCAAAAGCATCACTACCCCCACTGCACACAATTACCACCATCTGTATGCCAATTAAACTCCAAAGTCTGCGAGTGGATTCATAGCATGCACAGTTGGCTCTACAAAGTCCATTCCAAATCCTCTTTTATTGCCTTTCGCCTTGCTTAGCTATCCAGTAGTCAATGCCACCTTTCAGCAAGAGATGGATGTTGTCTATCCAGTTTCATATCCTCCCTGGTACAAGCGTCCTTGTATTGCTCATCATCCATTGATCTTGCCCCCTTGTTTTTGCTTCCTCCTTCCTTTTGTTGCAGTTGAAATCTGGTGAGTATCCAAGCTGCTGCAGGCTTATAAATGGGTGTTTGGCATCAGAGTAGTCTCTCATTTCTGCAGAACTGTTTGGAGTTCAAAAGATGGTCAGAGGGCTAGCAGATGTCCATCACAATCGAGTTCAGCTGCTTCTGTTTTAGATTTATTTGGCCATCATCTTCCATGCTTCCCACCATGGAACTTGATGGAGCATTTAACAGTTCTCACTACAAGCAAAGCCATATCTGCCATCTCTGACTGAAATTGTTTTTGGAGCTGAGCAGCTGGACTGGGTTTGTAGTAGGCTCCAGAAGAAAGCAAGTCTGGTATATTGGCAAGAACTAGTAGAATGAGTTCAAACAGTTGGCATGTGGTCCTAAAGGACATATTGCCTTGGATGCATTGACTCACATACTTGGACTGTAGGTAGTGAATTAATTCCACTAAGAATTACTGGAAAGACTTACATGGTGATGGGATTATTCTTCACCCTTCCCAGTTGGCCAGGAGTTATAGTCCAAAAATTTCTATATTCTGGTTATCATCACTTGCATGGTCCTTTTAGTATTCACCCATCTGAGCTCATATATGGGCAGAACCACAAGCAGAGTTCCAGATGCTGCTCTTAGTGGACATGCTCATATGGAAACCGATGGATGGATACTTGACTGATGATAAGAAAATACATCTTTGTTCAGTTTTCCGTAGGTTTCTGTATCCTTTGTAGATATTAACCACCTGAAAATAAAGTTTTCCAGTGTAGTAATTGTTGTCATCATAATTGCCATTCCATCTCCTTACAGCCATACTTGGGTCCTCTTTTCATCTTTTTCTTTCATCTTTTCACCTCCATGTATAAAATCAATGTAAATACCTGACGTTGAAGCCAACTAACAGGGAGGACCCCTGCCCTCATATCCTGTTTAGAAGCTTCTCAGAAGCATATGGCTGATGGCCATTGTTAAAACCAGATGGACATTTGTGCAAGATGGACATTTGTTGTCATCTAAAGCAACATTTCTTACATTCACTGGAAGAGATTGGTCCACTGTATAGTACTGCAGCAGCAATTGAATGTAAGCCTACAGTCTAATTGCATGCTACCTTCAACATTGCCTGTGTCTCCAGATCATATGGACCTGCTCTTGATTTCTTGATTATCTTTTTATGAATGATTTCCTCTGTATGTGTGTGAGCGATAGTAAAGGGGGGATATGGTGTAGTGTGTGACACAGAGATATGTAGTCCTTCAATGCTACAAAGTATAACCATGTGGGGCTCTGATTCTACTCACTATTCTCTGGTTGACTTTTACTATGGTTCAACTTTTCTTCATTAGGATATAATTCCTCCTACCCAGCAGAAAGGCCATGGACCTGCCCAAAATATGAGCTCAAGAAAGCAAAAGGTCCACTGGAAGGATGAGATATCATGTCTCCATTTGTAATATCTTCCATCTTATGCTCCATGTCTTCTGCGTTCATTGCCAAAATAAAACAAAATTATGTTGTTTGAATGCATGTTTGGAGCCTCTGCTCAATCCCACTGCCCTCCCACTCTGTCTCTAAACATTTGTTGTAGGAGAAGACATTGGACAGATACATTTCAGGCTGGCCTTGCCTTGTCAAAATCAGTTTTAGCTGTGTATACTTTTCTTTGGTATCTGTCACATTTTCACAGCCCATCAATATTCTCCAGGAAGATGAAACTGCGCCTGTATCTCATTTTTTTAAAGAATGAAATGTGAAACAAATTTCATGGTGGATTATCACTCAGAAGGCCTTTTCCATTCATCACATAGTCAGTAATTTCTCAGATAATGTACTGCATCAGTCCTGGAGGATGGAGGAGATGTTATAAAGCTCAGCTGGTAACCCCTAAAAGAAGCAAATTACATTGTTTTGCCTTCAAATAAATAAGTAATTAGGATGCACTAATAGACTTGGCACTTTTCCCACACTAAAAGAGTGGAAACAACATCGCTAACCTTCTATTGTTTGTTTGTTTGTTTTTTTATGTATGTCACTATGAATCCAGGATATCAAATCGCATACCGCTTGGCATCCAGCAACCCAAACAAGTTCACCACGGTGGAAGTTGGCTCCACAGTCAGGCAGTTTGTGGCTACAGATCTTCTCCCAGAATCAGCGTATATCTTCCGAGCATCGGCCAAGACTCGTCAGGGCTGGGGCGAGCCTTTGGAAGCTACAGTCATCACTACAGAAAAGAGAGGTAATGACTGTAGCTAGGCTGCAACTCTTCTTTCTCAAGAGTAATCCATGTCACCAGTATTCTGTAGACCAGGTGGGGGCCGTTTTACTTCCCAGTGCCCATCCGATGGGTTACACCAGCGAGTTTCAGCATGTCCAAAATGGCATGATGTCACTTCTGGCTGCCATTTTGGCCAGTTTTGGGCCATTTTTCCCCCTTGTTTCTGATATTTTAGGGAGATTTGGGGGAAGAAAAACACTGGATTTTTAGGAAGTTTTGGCCTGTTTGGGGCCAAGAAACATTACCCTAAAATTGGCCCCAAATTTTCTGAATGACTGAACAATTGAGTGAATTTAGATCTTGCTTGTCTGCCAAAAATGATGCTGAGATTGACCTGTTATGTGTCTGGGATTTGGCTTTTTCTTATTATATCAGCTCAAGAGTAATATCTGTGTTGCAGACCATTTCCCACAAACATTTATGTGCTTTTAAAAATAATATCATCACTGAAAAGAAAATATAGGATTGGCTGTGCTTTTTGTAGAAGTAACATGTAAACAGTGAATTATTCTTAATGTTTGATTTATTCTGCTTAGCTTAGCTTTCTGATGTTATTTCCTAGTGATGTTCATCTCAGAGATGGGGTATTTGTGAATGAAGGGCTTATATATTCCAAGGATCTGGTGTAAAGTGGGTGTAAGGGATGTTTCCCAGGGTCTTTACAGTCTGTACCTGCTGCCTGTCCTTTGCAAGTTACAGTGGTCCTGCTCTTTTCTTGGCCATCCTATCATGGGCCAAACTTTGGGAGGATGTTGACACTGAATGACAGGAAAAGGCTTTTAAAGATCACTGTTGCTTAAGACATTTAACATTACCTGGTCATGCTGGTTGGGAGATTTGGTGAGCTGTAGTCCTGAAAGTGGCTTTTGCTAGCTTTGAACGTAAGAATAATCCTGTGGAAAATGCTTCTGCATGGAAATTTGGGAAGCCAGATTTAGCTGCTCCCAGTTGAAAATCTCCCATAGCAACAACAAACAGCAATAATCCTACTCTGTTGCCAGCCTTCTGATACCGAACCTCCCAAGCCATCCATCCTAAATCCATCTATATCTCACATAATTAATAGCTGTGGCTTGAACCCACAGTTGCAGAACACCTCCAGTTTCCTGTTTTAGGAGAAAAGGACTGGAAGCTGAGCTGGTGGGCATCAACCACATACAGCCAGGACATTGGTTCACATTTTGGGCTCATTTCTAGTCTCAACTGAAGTGTGAATGCAGGTGTTCATGAGTACCTGATGTATAATCCTTAAAATCCTGAGAAGCCCATGTCTCTATGAATTCTGAAGGAAATTAACAACAGAATCTGTGAGATGTCATGTTTTGTCCCACATGCATTGTACTTTTTCATGCTGCCCTAGTTCCCAAAGCAGTTAAACATTCCAGAGCTAATTTTTCGAGGGTTGACTTATTTGCAGGCTGAGAGTCCTACAGATTTATGATGCTTTGTGTAATAAATGGTTTGTTTACAAATGTACAATGAACAGATGGGAACTGAACCCACTCGCAAGCAATACTGATGGCATGGCCAACAACAATATAATATGCTGAGGAGGAATGTGTATCTCAAAACATATACACCACAACTTGGATCACATCCTGATCCTAAAGAATTCTTCTGCCACATGTGCCCAGAATCTAAACATCTCTGCCATTAGAGTGGCCTCAGCAGGTCTTGCATCTTGCCACCTTACCTTCAATCTTGGTAAAATACCATGGCATTTCAGAATTTTAAAATTGTACACAACTGTTTGGCATCTATTAGTGACTAGTACCTTGCTCTTTTTAAGCCTTTCCATGGAAGTTTTTCCCCACTTCCAAATATACATTCTCTCATACACTAGAAACAGGAATGCTGGTTGTCTGAAAAACACTCTTCCCCCTAGTTATGATAAAGCCTATTAAACAAAATTATTCAGGAGATACTGCTGGGCATATAATAGCTGCATCCCATAATTCCTTCCTTCTGCTGCAATAATAATAGGCTATATTATTGTTACATACTTAGGGGTACTTTGAATATAAGACCTATCATTAAAAAAACAAAACAACTTGCCCACTCCACAAATGATTGTAGATCCTACTTACTGCTGAGAAGCGTGATAGAAAAGTAGCTTGTGAAATCGAAGGCTTACACAGCTGGCATCCATAGGTTTTTGTGGGTTTTTTGGGCTGTGAAGCCCAAATTTATTCCTGAAGTTTCACCAGCCTCTGTGGCTGGCATCTTCAGAGAAACTTTGATGAAATGCAGGAATAAACTAGATGAAATTAGTTGAAACGTCAGGAATAAATTATTCTAGAACACAGCCTCGCAGCCTGAAAAACCCACAAAAACCTACAAAAGTAGCTTGGTTTGAATGAATTGGATGGCAACTGCTGAGGCTGTAGCATTGTGGAAGATGAAGCCACTGGATAGCTTCCTGGATAAACAGCCCAGGCTTGGTAGTACGTGGAGAAGCTCTGCTTTGATTTTCCTGTTTGGGCTCCAGAACATCTTGGATCAGACCTTCTAGAAAGCTCAGTGGCTTCTTCGGGGCAGCCAGGATCTTTTTTAAAAAATCTTTGTCCACCATTTATGCCTATGGGAAGTCATTGAATGTGCAAAGTTGAGCAAGGATGTGATGATTCTGATACCAAACCTCCCAAGTATTCCATCCTAAATCCTTCTATACCTCAGATAATTAATATGATTCTGGGCTTGGAAACCACACAAAGGTTTTCAGAATTAGGTGTGCAGACTCAAGTTGCAGTGTTTCACACATGGAAGGGGTGTTATCACCTTCTTTTTCACTGGTCCTCATTTGAATATCAAAACAAAACTAGAATCGGTACTAGCCAAAGGATTACTGCCCCTTAAATGGCAATGTTTAGTAAGGTGAAACAAGCGACAAGACATCCCAGTAGGCATTTTCCCTGCCTTGTTCCACATTATTGGTTGCTGCAGGGGTTAGAGAAATGTCTTGTGTGGTAGCATTGTTTCATGTTTGCCTCTTATAGAAAAAGAAGGGGACACTGGATATTCCAATCTCATGATCCGTGTCACATGCCTTCCTTCCCAAGACTGGGTTTTTCTAAGAAGCATTGGGAGTCAGCCACTCAGATGTAAATTTCATTCACACTGAATGAGAACTGAGCACCTCAATAATCCTTTAAGCTCCTTTAGAAGTCTATGTGTCAAACAGGTATGTAGAAAATACAAAGCTTGTCCTGAGCTCCTTATTGCCAGGTGCACTTGTTACAACCAAAGAATCTCTGCATTTCTATAATCCTTTGGATTTTCATGTTACAGCGATGCCCCCGTAGGCTTTTGATACAAGTTGGCCCAGAAGGGAGTGGTGAGATTCTTCACTGCAGTACCTGCTATTAAGAAACTGCTTTCCTATCATTCATCCATTCAGAAAAATGGGCAGTAGAGAACATACCCTTCAGAGAAATAGGAAAGGCCATAAATAGCTCAATGGTAAAGCTTGTGCAGAAGATTGCCACTTTGGTCCTGAGCAATACTTTCCAAAAAATTATCTTTGCTTTTAAAAAGCATTTCTGTATTTCCCTTCCTCAGGTAATGATTCCTGATTCAATTTCTATTTACAACTTAAATAAACAATTACTGAAAACCGCAGTAAGCAAATCAATTCAATTAGCATCAACAATGCTAAAAAGCAACAACAATAAAAGGCAGCCTTTTTATAAAAAAAAAAATCAATTGCAGCTTTAATTACAAGATCAGACTGAGAAATTATGCAGATTAAAATACCTAGATATAAAGACATATCTTAGCATGTAAAGATTGCAAATTAGATGCTAGGCATCCCCTTTTACCACACCCAAGAGGCCACCACAAAGAAGGCTTTTTCTCTTGTTGCATTGCACATTTACAATAAAGGAGGCATTTGTAGTGAAGCCTCACTGAAAAAGAGTAAGCCATGGGCAAGCTGATATGTGAAGGAACCCTCCTTCACATTTTTGGGTTCCAAGCCATTGGGAGCTTTAAAAATAAGCACCACTGTGTTGGATTGAACTCAGAAGTCAAAAGAAGGCTACCGGTAAAGTTCTTTGAAGGACATTATCACACCAGCCTCATGTCTTGTGGCAATTGCGTCATGAAAGGAAACAGGAACATACTGCTTTAAAAATGTTTCTTCTTGCACCTCTCTTCTTTCACATGACTACACTACTTGGAAACCTCCCTCCCTAGGTGTGATAAACTTTTTCACTTCAATTCCCACATTACAGGATGGACACAATGTCATCTGATAAATACCGACCAAAGACACTTTGTCGTGATAAAATTCCACTTTTTAGCCTTGTGTGGAAAAGTCCCAAGACTAAAGTGGTGTTGAATCAATCTGACAGTTCTAGATTCCTTAGAGTCTGCCAATCAAATTTTGTAGTAACTGGAGTTTCAGCATCAGTGGTATGGGAAACCCCATATAGAGCACATTAAAGTAATTCATCTGGGATATTACTAAACCATGCTTCACTCTGACAAGGTAACTCACAGTTGGGAACTCAAGAAGCAAGAAAGTCTTGTGTCTCAGGATCAAACTAGACTATGTTCTTAGAAGAGTTGGTCTGTTAGGTTTTCAGAGATATAGCTGAGTTAGTCTGGAATATCAGTATGCAAAGGGATTTTGCAGCACCTTTGACAGTAACTGTGTGAAAGAAGTTATGGCATGAGCTTTTGTAGAGTCAGTCTACTTCCTCGGATGCACAAAGTGAACATGTGAGGAAGCAGAGTCAGGTCTACCAAAGCTCATGCTACGATTTCTCTCACGCAGTTAGTCTCAAAGGTGCTGTAAGATCCCTTTGCATTCTGTCAAGTTTGTCATAGCAGGGGCTTCTCCTCTGCTACCTACACCCCTTTCATTTAGTAAGATCTGCAATTGATCACTGGAAGATGAACTTAGGTTTAATTTGCAGGTCTGATTCCTGAGGCATGTATCTCTCATTGTGAAAGGAAACACAAATTAATAACAAGGAAAGCACATTTCTTCTACAACGCGACCTCACAGCCCGAAAAACCCACAAAAACCTATGGATGCCATCCGTGAATGTCTTCGACTTCACAAAGCACATTTCTCTTGACTTCTCATTTGACCCTGAGAACTTTAAAGGCTTCTGCTAAACAAAGGTTAGACTGCAAGAACCAATATTCAGACGAGGACCGAAAAGAGGGGAACAAACAGACAAAATCGCCAGTCAGCAGATCAGAGAATTGAGACCCTGGTAGAGCTTGGACAGTCATACATTATAAAAGAAATGTTGGTATCTTAACAGACCAGAAAGTAGCTATAATGTCTTGCCTCATGCCTCTTGCCCCAGGCCCTGTGCCAGTTTTCAGGGGCCTGCAATATAAGACAGCTTCATGCATTCCCACGGTAGCTATTCTTGCACCTGGATGCTCTGCTGAGTCACAGGGCTCTAGCTGGCTTCTCTGTAATTGCTCTTGGAATCGTCTAAACACTAGAGAACTACATGCAGTCAGGGAGTTTGTGTGGTAGTGAGGAAGACCTTTAAAATCATTAAGAAGAAACCAGCTAAAAATCTGTTGCAGAGGAAAGAGCAAAGACCAGATTTCTCCTGATTTAGGAGTGGACATCAGAGGAAAGCATCCAGTCCCCGTCCCCTGCCCCCAGACACTTGCTTTCTCCAACAGGATAACCCTAGGCATTTTAGTTTCAAGCCTTTGCGTCCCTTCATGCAACTCCACATTGCTAGTGTTGAGGTTCTGCAAAGCTAATGGCTTCCCATTCTTTACCACTGAGGCCTGCTGAGAGATGCTGAACTATGAAGCAAATGTTTTTTCCGAAAAGCAAGAGAGGTGAACATAGGGAGAGAAAACCCCAACACAGACTGTTCTTTGTAGAAAGCTGTGGGCGGCTCAGGCAGCCAGAGGTGAGCATTTACAGAAACAGGTGCTGATGGAGTCAAATCAAATGAGTTTCTCAAAGGCAAGATGCTGTGGTGCTGCCAATCAATGCTTGCTTTATTACATGCCACACATTTTAATCAGAATCAATAATCTCCATGATAAACAATTAAACAATTATTCCTCACTCTATTGAGTTTTTCTATTAAAATCGATGGATGCTGAGAGAGGGCACCAGGTGAAACTTCTGCATTCAGGTACCAATGATATCTGCATTCTCTTTTGCATCTCATACAAAAGGTTAACCATTTGCTGGCCTCAAAGCTTTTCTCCCTTGGCCCTGGGACTTGCTTATTTATTTTATCCTGATGATTCCAGATGATGGGAGTGCAAGAAGAGAGATGTGACCTGGTTTGCTTTGCCCTAAAATAGCATGGGGTGACAGTGTAGGAATAAAAAGCAGCGTATATAGCCATAGCTTGACAGGCAGACAACTTGAAGGCACACACACACACACACACACACAGTCATGTGTGAAGATTGCAAAAGCAGCTGCTTTTCTAGGAGGAGATGGGGCAGAAAGTCAGTCAAGCTCAGGATTGCCCAACTTAATAAGTCAAGGTCTTGAGAGAATGTCTCTCCAAGCATCTACTATCTGATTTCATCTTTTAGAGCTTAAGATGCCAGACTTTAAACTAGGAATGCTTCAGGTAAAAGGGAGACTGTAGCAATGGATTCATTTGCTTGATCATTTACAGAGCACCCCCCCCCCCTCTGTAGTTGCCTCTGTTTCTTACCATGTCTGTCAAGGGGGCTCCATGCTTACCTGCAGATAACAAGGAGGGAGAGGTGTAGTACTGGGCATTCCAATTCCTTCCCAACTTAGATATTGTCTACATGGGTGACTTAACCTGAGTTGCCTCCAGGCTCGCTGTATCATGCTTACACAGTGCAGAGGCAAAACCCTGGATCATGTCCAGACTATCTTCACAATGCCACACTCCATTCAGGGCATCTTTCCCCTAACCCACATTTAAATAGCTCACCATTTGATGTGGGGGTTTGGCAGGTTTTCGGTGACAATAGCAGCTGCTATCACGGTCCTGTGAGTTGCCTGGTGCTCTCTGGGGTGCTGCTGGTATGATTCATGGAGACAGAAAGGAAGGAAAGATAAAAATGAGGCCCTACGGACCCTTTTGGGGTACCAGTTACTGATTCACACATTCAGCTAGTAATTCAGTGAGGACACACTTGAGCAAGTGATCATTTGTAAGAACTGTACCAGGCTCACATCATTTGGCACAATACTTCATTCGTCTTTTTCTACTATTACACTTCAGAGCAATAAATAGAAATTTCCTTGATTCTTACAGAAGAATCTCAGTACTGTTATTGGTGTTGGGGGGGTGGGGGGGAGAGAGTATGCACATTAAGATAGCAGAGGAATGTATATTTCATAGTCAATCACCTGGGTTTTCAATTTTTAGCTTTGAGAAGCAAGGAATTCTATTTTCTCCTTTTCGTCTCTTTCACCCCTCCTCCCTGGATTACCACTTGTTTCTTTTCTCTAGCCCTGGTAGCTATGGAAAATTGAAGCCATATTTAGAGAGCAGACAATGGCCTGGGCAGAACAGCGGATTTGAACAACAGCTGGGAACAGTGCATAGGGCAAGCTCCTGAGTTGATAACTATCCACAAAGGCTGGAAGATCGGGACTGAATAATAGCAACAGCAATAGCAGCTTCATTTATATACTGCTTCATACCACGCTATACAGTCTTTAAGCCAGGGGTAGGCAACCTTTCCCCTTTAAGGGCCGAGGGACTTCAGCTCCCAGAAGCCTCAGCCATGTTGGCCCATAGCCCCATGTTGGCCAATAGCTCCTGGGATTCTGGGAGCTGAAGTCCCTCGGCCCTTAAAGGGGAAAGGTTACCTACCCCTGCTCTAAGCGGTTTACAACTGCAAGCTAATTGCCCCCAACAAGCTGGATACTCATTTTAGCGACCTTGGAAGGATGTAAGCCTGAGTTGAGCCTGAGCTCTGGCTGGTATTGAACTCGCAACCTTGTGGTTTGTGAGTGAGTGGCCGCAGTACAGGCATTTAACCACTGTGTTATTGAATAAAACAAATAAATTGCAGTCTCATACATGCTAGTTCAAGTCAGGGTTCAGAACCTTCTTGGGCAAAGCTTGTTTCATGTCTTAGATTGCTAGCTTCAGCCAGTATTGATTCCCTTCTGAATGGAAATGGTAAGTGCTCCCCTAACCTTGGCAACATTTAAAACACAGCTGTTGCAAAGCCTGTTTTCTTGCTTTTCAGCTCCATAAAGGGAAAGCTTCCTAGACTCAGAGAAGCAACAGATTGTTCTGGATGAAGCAAAATAGCCTTTTCTTTTTCAGTGGTTTTGCATCAATATGCAAGAATAGTAGGGCTAGCTGAGCAGTGCTAGATTTGGAGGTGTTCTATCAATGTCTCAAGGTTTAACTAGCTCAAATATCCTGTTGGGAATAATCAAGAGTTTCTTTTTAATTCCAGAGCGGCCAGCCCCTCCAAGGGAATTGAGAGTCCCCCAGTCTGAAGTGACATCTCGGAGTTTACAGCTTCACTGGGTTCCTGGAAGTGATGGGTCTTCACCAATACGTTACTTCACAGTGCAAATGAAAGAGCTGCCAGATGGTGACTGGAAAATGTATTCATCATCTGTCAGCCATGAAGCTACCTCCTGTACAATTGACAGGTACCCACACACAGCCTCACATCTGGAAATGGCAGAAAGCTCAACATACTTTGACACAGATAGCATCTTCTAGCCTCAGAGCACCAGAGGGACTCTTCTTTCACTGTAGAGAAGAAGAAAAACAAGCAGGGTTTCAAAGTTCCATGGAGATGCACTCAACTCATGACTCAAAGGGTGAATTTGATCCTTTGACTATAACTCCTTCCATCCAGTTTTTTCAGAAGTAGACATATTAAAATCTAATGCTGAGCTTTGTGGTTCTTGGTAGTCAACCAGGATAATCTAAGCATCCTATTAGGGCAGGGGTAGGCAACCTTTCCCCTTTAAGGGCCGAGGGACTTCAGCTCCCAGAAGCCTCAGCCATGTTGGCCAATAGTCCCATGTTGGCCAATAGCTCCTGGGGTTCTGGGAGCTGAAGTCCCTCGGCCCTTAAAGGGGAAAGGTTGCCTACCCCTGTATTAGGATATCAATTAATATTTATTTATTTGATTAATTTATAGAATCTATTCCACACCTTTCTCTTGAGGTGGGGGTCGAAGATGGGAGAAATGTATAAGATTCTAGAAAACTGCTATGGTATAGTGTATTGAGCACTAGACTAGGACTCTGGGACACCAAGGTTCAAATCCCCACTCAACTATGGAAACCCAGTGCATGATATTGGGCAAGTCATACTCTCTCAGCTTTAGATGAAGGCAATGGCAGACTTCCTTTGAACAAATCTTGCCAAGAAAAACCTAGAAGAGTGTTTCTGGGTCATACTAATAGAGCCAAGATTCATCCGTAGTTACCAGACGGCCAAAAAAAAAATCCTCTTTATCCTGTTCCAACAGTGTCAACCTCTGTCTTGAGATCATGCCATGTTTGTTTCTGGAAAGGGATTAGCAAATGTGGAACCCAGTGTGCAGACACCCTAGACATGTGCAGTTTGTCATGAATAATTTTCCTCACACTACCACAACTGAGACCAGTTTCATTCATGATCATTTGGATGGTTGCTCATCTGTCTTCCAGGATCAAACGCTCCACTTCTTCACTGTGACCGCATTGTCCATCAGTGATGGTCTTCCAGGTCTTGGCTTGTCTGTGAAGGACATGTGACCAATTTGGAAATTCCTTTTCCACTTCACAATAGTATCATAAGATGGGCAATTGTTTCCATAGACTACTATCATCTCATCATGAATTTGCCGGGCACTATTACCCTTCAAATGCAGGAACTTTATCATGCTGTGAGCCTCAATCTTCACCTTACACTTTAGTCATTTCTAGCACAACCTGTAACAAAAATAAAGGACCCAATGAGCTGATTTTCTCAACATTATGCACTTAGGGATCACAGATGACACTGACAAAATTTCATCAATATGCCATAATAACTTCAGGTGATAATTATTACTTTATGATACCCCCTTGTACTGCTGCATTCATTGTTCCTAGTTTGCTCCTATCCCCCTTTTTTCTTCCATTCTTTCCTTTATTGCTTGTAGTGTCTTATCTGTCATCCATGGTTTCTTCTCTTTCTTTTTGGCTCTTGAAATCTTCTTTTATTATGTCCCTGGCTTCAGTCCATAGTTCTTCTAGTCTATTATGCTAAGTAGTGCAAATCTGTTCCTTATATTGTCACTAAATTCTGTTGAGATATTGTTTAGATCATATTTTGGTATGATGACTGGTTTTGTTTTCTTATTGAGTTTTACTTTTATTTTAGATGTGAGTAATTCATGATCTGTACCAGAGTCAGCTCCTGGTCTAGTCTTAGGTACCAGTATGAAGCTTCGCCATCTCTTACTTCCAATTCTGTAATCTATTTTGTTGTTGTGCTGACCATCTGGTGTCCTGTATAGTCCTGTATAGAGTCCTGTATAGATGGGGCCAAATTCAAACTCTGAGTGTTCAAAATTAGGATAGTGGATAAAGTGTGGGTCCTGGAGAGGTAACTGGACCAGGTACCCCAGTCCTAGATCTCAGCCATTTATGGTGTTACCTTCAGACACCCCAAAAAAGTGGTGTTATTTATGGTATTATTTTGCATCTTAACAAATCTCACTGAGTTATAAAGATAAAATATGTTAACCCATTTCCCCTTATTGTTACTAGAAAATAGTATTATTCCTCTTTAAAAGATGAGAGGGGAAAATAATGGAAGGAATCGATAATTAAAATGTTGTCTCATACACGAAGAGCAAGTGTTGGGTAATTAGGGTGTAGTTAAGGTTCTATTCATTAGTAATGTTGCTGCCACACTGAACAAAAAGCAATAAAATGGGGAGAGGCTGTATAGAGGAAGCTCTAATTAACGTTGCACATGACCTTAGCTAATTAAGCTTTATTTCTTAGTGAAGGTTTTGTGAAGGGATCTTGACCAGGGAGAGGGGTACAGCTGGAAAAGGAGGCTTCCTATTGTGACATGTAGAAGGGCCATTTCAGTTCGCCTTCCATCGATGTGCAGAAAAGTGGTATGTGGAAAGTAATATTTGGCCTCACAAAAAGGCAAGGGAGAGTGGGGATAGTGCTGCTGATACTGGAATGAAAGGACATTATTCTAATACATCTACAGGGAGGCAAGAGTTTCTAGGAAGGCCATACTTTACCCCAGTGGGCATAAACTTTGATGCCTGTCTATAGAAATCCATCCCTCCTTTATTCCAGTGAAGCAGCACAGACTCTTAGCTCTTCTCAGTGGGCACTTCCCTTTGTCAGAAGGGAGGGCGAGATTTTAACCCCAGACAAATTGTTCTCCAATTGTTTTCACATAAGTTAATTGGCAAGCTACCCTTTTTTCTATTGCTGAGCTCTCCAGCAATACTGGAAAATCCAAAATCCTTGTCAAGTCCCCCCCCCCTTTTTTTTTTTACAGCGATTTGTTGAAATTCATTCCCATCCATGCATTGAGATTCTGTCTCTGTGAGTCCTTTATCTTGTTTCCAAATGAAATGAGGGCAATTTTATCTGTATTGCCATACTGAGGAATGAAGAGATAACATCACCCAGTTAAAGCAGCAGCATCCAGCCTTCATTAGATTCTGCTGGAATTAAGATTTTTGTGCTGAAGCCATCTTCTATCTATATGGACTTGCCAGTTGCTGTTCATGCTTCCCCACCCTGCTGATAACCATCCAGATCGGCTTAATTTTGCAGGGAGGGGGTTGGAGGGCTGGATGATAAGATGATAGGATGTAGACTTTTGGGTCTAATGATCAGACTGTTTGATGCAGTCTTTACAATTTGCAGATGGAGTGCCTATCTTCTTCTTGTGATAATTTCCACACGCAAAATGGGCTGCTGGGAGTAAATGTAAGAAAGGATGAATCAGTCTCTTTACTGCCCATTTCATTTTCATTTTTCTCTTCCTGTGATTCCCTTCCTCTTCCTGATGTCTTCCAATGCTAGTCATTGATTCTTTCAATAAGAGTTTTCCTCACAATATGTATTACCTAGTCTATTTGTTGTTGCTGTTGGTAATTGCCATCAAGTTGACTTTGACTTATTGTGACCATATGAATGAGAGTCTGCCAAGCCCACCGTGTCTTCCTTTATTGAGTCTATCCATCTGGAATGTGGTCTTGTTATTTTCCTACTGCCTTCTACCTTACCAAGAATTATTATCTTTTGTTGTGAGACACTTCTCTTCATTATATGGCCCACATATCACAGTTTCAATTTAGTCATCCTGGCTTCTAGAGGGAGTTCAGGTCTAGGACCCACTTATTTGTCTTTTCAGCAGCCCGTGGCATCTATAGAACTCTTTTCCAGCATTACATTTAAAACAAGTTCATTTTCTTCCTAACCACTCTCTTCACTGTCCAGTTTTCACAATTATATATAGAAATGGGAAATACGATGCCATGGACAACCCTAACTTTAGGTATTTAATTATATATCTTTATACTTCAGCAGGATCTTGCCTAGTTCCTTCATAGTGTTCTTCCAAATCCTAGTTGTCTTCTGATTTCTTGACTGCATCCTCCATTCTGATTATTGAGTAAGCCAAGCTATGGAAAATCTTGGAACTATTTCAGTGTCTTCATTGTCTCCTTCAGTTGTTGTTGTTACGTGCCTTCAAGTCATTTCCAACTTATGGCAACCCTAAGGTGAACCTAGCATGGGCTTTTCTTTGCAAGTTCCTTCAGGTGTTTGTCATTGTTATCATCTGAGGCTGAGAGATTGTGCAGAAAAGTGGTATGTGGAAAGTAATATTTGGCCTCACAAGTTCATCCAGTGGGTTTACATGGCTGAGACAGGATTCGAATCCTGATCTCCAGAGTTCTAGTCCAACACTAAAACCACTACACCATGCTGGCTGTCATTGTCTGCTTTAAAGTTATATAAATCATCTGTGGTCATTGTTTTTGTTTCCTTAATGAATTCCGTGTTTAGGCTCACATCCCATTTCCAAGATATCTCATTATGTATATGCAAATATTCCAAAATCTGGAAGACTCTGAAATCCAAAACACTTCTGGGTACAAACATTTCAGATAAGGGGCGCTCAAGCTGTTATTGAGTTGCAACTCCCAAAATTCCTTGTCACTGGCAGTGCTGGCTAAGGCTTCTAGGAGATGCAGTTCAGTGACATCCGGAGGGCTGTCCAATTCCTACCCCATCTCTAAAATGTGCAAGTGTCAGGAGCCAGGCCTTGCTGTCTTGGATCAATGCAGCCATCACTGCCTAATACCTAAAACCAAGGATCACATTTCCCACCCCTTTCTGAAGAGTATTTTTTTTCTATGGGGATGCCTCAGAGCCATTTTACATGCTGTCCATCAGACAGTGTTTTATCCCTCTGTGATTAATCAGCCATCCTCAGTAGTTTTATCTGTCCTGCTAGTTGGCTGTATAGGACGAAGGACCTGGACTGGCTTTAACCGATTAATTAGCTAAGCTTATTATGTGCGACTCTGAACTCCTGCAGACCTTGTTAGCAACTCAAAAAGGGAGCCTCCCGTCGGCAATGCTGGAAGCTCCGCTGAAGTCACCGCAGCTGGAAGTCAGCCTTTGCATATCTTAAAGTCACTGAGTACACAGAAAACCTGCAGGGAATCCCCTGTCACTGTCTGTGTTAAATAACCTGAGCAACAGTATTAGCTGGAAATGCAACAGCAATGAAAAATAGCCTCCCCGCAGCAATATCTAGTAGATTAACTGCAAAGCCTGTGGCTGAAAAGGCCACCCTGGCCCTCCTTCTGGAGCTGGTTGCCCTTGGATAAGTCTGTGGATATCTCCTACATAGGTGAGAATGGCAGGTGATATTTGACCGCTCATTTGGGGTTGTGCAGATTCATTAAGTCATGAATATGCATCACTTAGGAAGACTGGAATCCTATCGGTGGCTGTCATCCTGTTAGTAGTATACACAGATGTAAGTTGTGCTATGCATGAAGAGTAGGGTTTTTTGGACAACATACAATGGTCATATCCAACAGAGTTGCAGATGTGGGACCATTATGTGTGTGGTAACACATTAATAAAAGAGTAGCATAGGAATGCCCACTACCTCTGTGCATTGCCTTTGCACATTGCACAGTGAGTTGCCAGCCCTGTGCATTGACCATACATTGTGCTGTGTTGGTTTGTTGCTTTGCTTAATTTAATTTAGATCCACTTTCCTCCCAAATGGAATTCAAAGCAGCTTACAGCATCAATTAAAACAGAGCGGTTTAAATAGTATGAAGTACAAACATTTTAAAAGCATTAAATGGTACATTCAATTAAAACACTGTTGTTGTTGGTTTTTTTAAAAAAATTAAAACTCTTCCAACTCTATGTTCTATGATTCCATGAAAACAACGAAATCATTGAAAATACACAATGCAAATTAAAACAATGTACCCAGTCCAGCATCAGTCCAGCCTGGTCAGCCAAGGCTGAAGTCCTGTTTAAATGAGAAGGTCTTTGCCTGCTAGTGAAAAGAGCAGAAGAGACTGTTGGTTGACTTGTGAAACTGTTTCTCATTAATATTTAACTGAAGATGCGGTGCTGAAGATGACCCTCACAGGTTTCTTTGCATTGCCCTCCAGCTTAATAATTTGGTCATGACCAGTATCTTTCTTGAGAATTGTGTAGAGATCTTTTTCAGAATAAGAGGGACATTGGGGTGAAGGATGAGGGAGAGAACATGAATCCTCTTAGTGCTCCTGAGTTAAATGTGGCTCCAACCCAAAGCGAGACATCTTGGTTACTATGAACTGTGCTTAGAATTTCTTTGAGCTGGTGATTTGTGAGCAGGCCAGCAACAGACAAATGGGAAAAGAGAGTGTGAGAGAATGATTTCATCCCTGTTTTGTACACTATTCCACCTTGCAGGCTGAATCCATTCACTTCCTACAAGCTGCGTCTGAAAGCTACCAATGATATTGGAGACAGCGATTTTGGTGCGGAGACAGAAGCAGTCACTACACTTCAAGACGGTAAGAATTCCAGCAGCCAACTAGCCAGCCTGGGATAAGAGTGAAGAATGGCTATGTCTGTTTAACACTGAGAGTGCATACCCTAGTTCTTTCTAGGGATATAATTCTTACTAATTTCATTCTGAAAGGAAGTAACAAGTAATTGTAGCAATTTTTTACTCGCTGTGAGATAGTCAGTCTTTGAGATCTGCACTTTTTGAAGACTTTTGCAATTTAGGACTACTGTGCAAAATTTCATAGATGGAGTGGGGTTTTGGGGGGGAGAGTTTTGACACAACCAGAATTTTCTTCATGGGAGACAGCATTGTCTGTGCAGAAAACACTATCCCTGCACAGAAATGTTATTTTCTGTACAGAAAGTTGTTTCCTATGCTAAAAATGCTGTACTTGGAAACTTATACTGCACAAAATTCAGAGTTTTGGGCCGCAGAAACTAGCAGTTGCTCTGCAGAATATTTTGCAGATTTTTCACAGAATAAATCTCAAACTGTATAGATTCTCATCAGTCCAAAATTCTCATCATTGGGGTTTTCAGACATTTGAGACATACATTTTTCAACCATTTCCCCAATTTTTAAAAAATATCTCTTCAATTCCTAGTTTATTCATTCCTATTGTCCCTCGTTGGAATTTGAGAACAGGAATATCCAGATATCAAATCCTGGGTTTTAGAAATCTGAAGTTTAGCCTCTTCAGTAGTCCAGTTATCCTGCAGTGCCTCCGGATAATGAATCTTGCTGTCAGAGGCCCCCAAACTAAATTATACCCATTTTGATTGTCTTCCAGGTTCTGTTCTAACTAACCATTATCTTTCCTGAAATTGAATAATTTACCAAGGCACATTAAAAATGAATGTAGAATTGAGCACATGTTTGGAGAACTTTATTCAATTGCTTTCTCTCCAAATCCACTTCTATGCTGCACAAGTGCTAAATTGTCGAATGAGGGAGAGAGGGCAGGAGCAGAGGGGGTGCATGTCCAGCAAGCATAAACATTTTAGCCTGCTAGTTGGTATGGACGAAAAGCAATTTACCATTGCAAAGTGCGTTTTGTGTCACAGGCTATCTTTGAGTGCTTTTGTTCCAGGTCAGGAAAGACAATAACAGAGCAAAGTAATTGCTTCAGTGTATTCTCATACATCCACAACCTTTCCTAATCAGGGCTGGGCATATTGAGAGTGAGCCATATCCAAGCTGGGCATGAAGAAATGGACTCATCACTAATCTACAGGGCTATCTGCAGGGGATTCTGTGACATCAAGGCAAGGCAGGCCCCAAACTAACCCATGGGTTCATTGAACAAAGGTGCACTGGAATGCCAGTAGGTAGGTCAGCAGAAAAGCCAGCAGAGTAGTCCAAGAAGAGCCTGAACTTTACTTACAAAGATAGCTTACATTGAAAGAAACCAAGCCAAACACTGAGGCTTTATAGGGCTACCTGAAAACCCATTGGTCCCTTAGATCACCCAACAGTTGCTGAAACAATATGCTTCTGTGAATACTGATATGGAGGCTACCTCTGCTGACTAGAGTTGCCAGGTCAGACTGTGCCAGGCCCTAAGATTTCAGGGTCAAAATCTGATCCCTTCTCTGTTACGATATCACAGGGGTTGGGCTGATATTACCAAAAGTAGTTCTTGGTGATGCCACTAAGCATGATACATTTACCATCAACCATAGTTTTCACACAGCATGCCCTTGAAATAAAAATACACCAAGTTGTGAGGAACATACACACACATTTTTCAAGAGAGGGATTCACCTGAGGACTGGAAAATAGGCTCCAGACCCTGAGACCTGGCAACTCTATGCTGAGCTGAGATATGGTTGTAAAGTATTGCTTGGGTATGGCTTCCAGAGTTCCTTGTTTCTGAATCCTGGTGCCATACAGGGAAGAAGATGTGTTACAAAATGGAGATGCATGCCCAGAACCTTCAGCAAGTTCAAGATTTCACAGGGAGAGGGGCTCAAAATGTGAATTGACTCCATTCAAGAATTGCGGCCCCACACCAAATTCTTCTCAAACCCTCTAAATGTGAGCCAAATTCAAAATGTGGTTCACATGCCACTTTTGCTTTTGCGTGGTCCTCCACAAATGAATAGACCCTTGGATGAATGGGAGAAGGGACATAAACAAGTGGCCCAGTGGCACCCCTAGGGCTTCTATGCACTCATAAGTCCTTTTCTGTTCTTCCATTCCTCAAATTGAAGCCTGTTTTATTACTTGGGAATAGATAGATGGGTAAGGATGGGCTGTGCTTTGCTTATTTGGCTATTTTGGAACTTGCTGGTAGATTTTGCATTCATAAATCACCCAGAAAGTGTGCAAGAGGTTAAGAGCACTTTTTAGCACCTTGCATGAAAACATTAGCATATATTGTTTGGTGTTGTATTGCAATCCAGGCACATCAAATCCACCTAAAAGCTCAACACTTGCGTTGCTTCCACCTTGTGTTGCAGGGCTGGAAGACATTTCTGCAAATCAGCCATTATTGTTGTACTGAACTGTGGAATCCCACTTTTATCAGAGATAAAATTTCTCATTGTTACCTGGGCATATCACTTTGGCAGCAATCCAAATGACTATGCAATTAGCCTTGTTTAACAGTCAATCAAGCCCCAGGTTGCCAGGGAACTGGCTCCAGATAGAGTTTGGAAAGCAGTTTGTTACACTGTATGGCAGCTGGGGTGGTGGTGGTTGCTCTATGTGCAAGGTCCAAAAAGGACCAAAAATGGGGGAGCCATACCATTGACCCATCAGCCCTTGGGTGTGCGCTTTGAATCCCAGTCTTATCTTTAAGGTGCCAGTGTTTGCCTCATCTCTCTTTTTTCTTCTTTGTTTGTTTGTTGCCGCAAACTAACACAACAAATGTTCTGGAACTCCTTTCCATGAATTTTAAGTCCTTCCCAATTCCCTCCCTCCCCACACAGACTTGTGCTGAGTTTTAGAGACCCCAGAACACCCTCTGGCCTCCATACAACAAAAGCGATTAACGGTAAAAGCTTCTCACCTCCTCAGCAAACTCAGAGGATTTATTTTGCTGAGCAGAAACCGGTGCTGCTAGTGGAGCGTTTTAGCGTGGAGAGCTGGGAGCACTTGATAAGCTTCCTCGGCTTTGTCCCTGATATATTTTGTGCATTTGCTGCATAGGTAGGATAGATGCTGAAAGCAGGCTTAGGTGGCTGGGCCTCTGAAAGCAGCAGGGAGGGTAGGGGCTCACCTGCTCCTCTGCCATTGGACAGCAGAGCTGTGCCTCAGCATCGATGCATAGAAGAAGGAAGGAAGGAACGAACAAACAAACTTCAGCTGGCAGAATAGGAATTTTGGATTTAATTTTTTTAAACTTTATTTCTGATCATCATCTTTTTCTTCTTTCAGTCCCAGGTGAACCACCCAGTTCCGTGTCTGTGATCCCACACACAACATCCTCTGTCCTTGTGCAATGGCAGGTTAGTAAACTGTCAAAGACTGGGAGAGGTCAGAAGATGATATTTGGTTTATTAAGAAAGGGCAGAACACTACTTTCCCAGGTCAGGACAGTCCTGAAAATTCATGCCACTTGCCAGCTATTTTGGGGTGGAGGAGAGACTTGTATATCCCTATTCTTTTAGGTCCTTTCACATTACACATTTATAGCATTATGATTCTACGGTGACTGCCATGGAAACATCTTATAAAATAGAATCATGGAGTTGGAAGGAACCACAGGAACTATCTAATCCAACTCCTGCCATGCAGGAAGACACAGCAAAAGCACTCCTGAAAGATGATCATTCAGCTGATGTTTAAGGATCTCCAAAGATGGAGAGTCCACCACCTGTTGAGGCAATGTATTCTGCTGTTGAACAGCTCTTACAGCAAAAAACGTCTTCCTAATGTTTAGGTGGACTCTCTTTTCTTGTAATTTGAAACCACTGGTCCATGTTCTAGTCCAGGGGTAGGCAACCTTTCCCCTTTAAGGGCCGAGGGACTTCAGCTCCCAGAAGCCTCAGTCATGTTGGCCAATAGTCCCATGTTGGCCAATAGCTCCTGGGATTCTGGGAGCTGAAGTCCCTCGGCCCTTAAAGGGGACAGGTTGCCTACCCCTATTCTAGTCTCTGGAGCAACAATAATCATGAGATTTGCAGTTTAAGAATGAGTATTCAGAAATCTCAGCCAGAGAGTTCTATTATCTTCCCAGGTTATAAACCCCGAGATTCCATAGGATGGTGCTATGACAGTTACAGTGGAATCAAAATGCTATAGTTTGAATGGGTATTTTTATTCCTGAAGAGGGCACCAAGATATCAGTGCCCACAGCCAGAAGTAGATCTGTAAACCCACTCTACCCAACCAGAATGGTTATGCTGACTGGGAATGATGAGATTCATAGGCCTGAATCCTACTGTTGCTCCCAACTAAAGTAGACCCACTAAGTCAATGGAATTAACTACGTGTTGTCTCAACATTTAACAATTTTCAAAGGATCTGACCCTTTTTGGATTACAGCCATTGTTTGTCATATCTACAGAACAAGGGATTGGGGAAAGTTGATCCGGGCTAGTACCCAGGCCCAAGATCACAGTAAAATTGTCCTGAGACTGTACAATGCAGTTTCCCTTTTAGGGTTAGAACAATGAACTATTAGACCAGAATTCTGTTGGCCACACGCACAGACGTAATTACAACAAATTAGAGCTGCATATGTCCTCCTTTGGTTACTTTGGAGGGAGGTATCTAGGAACTCCATCCAGTGTGATGCCCCCTCCTCACCTGCACCACCTCCCTCCCTGCCACCTGTTATCCATGGCCATTTAGTGGCTGCAAAAAGGTTGGGTGGCTGGCAGGGCAACATCCAGCTGTGCTCTTGCCTCCAGACACATGAAGAAGAAGAAGACATTCTCCCGGAATCCTTGAGGGACACTGGAGGACCTCTAGGAGGTAAAAGATGATAATGTCATCTTTATGTGCCTGGCTGCATAGACACAGCCAGATGCTTCTTAATCGTCGCTCCTCCTCCCCCAGCCAGTCAATGACCATGTGACAGGGAACCCAGGTGGCAGGGAGATAAGTGGCATGGGCAACGTATCCACAAGATTTCTGGATACCTTTGACCACAGTGATCCAAAAAAGGCTATACTTGAGGAGGTTGGTAGTCAACTAAGGGTGAGGTGCAGGGAGCACAACCTTTCCTGGTAGACCTTTATGCTCCACCAAGTAAGGTCAGGATCTCAACATTACTGTTATGTTACAGCTGCATCACAGATGTTGTCTCTGTCTCTTAGAGTGTGACATAGCTCGCACAAAAGCAATAACACTCTCAGTTTCAACATACTAAACAAATGTGAAGCAAGTTGACAGTGTTTACCCAAGGAGCCATGTGTAGGTATCAATCAACGACCTACCTCCCAGTCAGTCACACAATAAAATGGATGGAAACAGGAACAGAGGAGAATGAAGTGGCACATGTAGGAAGAAAGGTTGATCCCGTTGATAGATATTGGGTGGATAATGAATGTGAAATAGGTAGTAGTTTAGATAATTGGGTGCTTTTTATTTCATGAAAATGTAATGGGATAGTTGCACCCAAACCACATCAAGGGAATTGAAGGCAATTACATGTCATTACTCCGCTTATGTTATTTGGGTACTCAGCAATTTAGGCACACTGTAGCTTTCAAATAAAAATGTAAAATAAGCTTATAGTTAGCTAACTATTGAGAAAACGCAGGCAAAATCCAAGTTATCTTGGTTTTCCCTGTGCAAGATGACATTTTAATGGTTTTGTAGGGGAAGTGTGAAACAAAATTAGATGCTGATGTGTTAAGCTTCTTGGGTGATTGTTTCAAACCCACCTTAGAATGAATGGAGACTGTTCTGTTGAAGAAACTGGTGACTCTGTGGCTCAGGACTGATGGTCTGAATTCCTTTTGGTATTAAAGTTAATGCTTTGTTCTAGTCCATTTCCTCCTTTGAGCCAAGAATTTGTCCAGATTGCGCAATGTAAACAAATTGTTGTTATTGTTTCTCGAAACTGCACTGACTGCCACTCATAATCACTTTACCTGGCTCTGCAGAGCCTCTGGACCCATTTTAGAAAGAGACAGAAAATCCTAAATAATCCATTACATCAAAAGCTGGGGAGATTTTTTTTTCAAAAGACAGATAAGAGCAGGATGCCCTGACCTTTCAACAGAGTACTTTTTCCAAGGCAGAAGTATGATTATCAAGGCAAAGAGGAAAAATCATCCCATGCCGTTTATCTCCTAGGGCTGTTTTTGCCTTATATCTTAATAGCTTCTGATTCTGATATAAGATCCGAGCTCCAGAGAAAATCCTACTGCTCTCTTTTGAATAGGTGCTTGATATTAATCTGGAAGCATTGAAGGGAAAAAGAGAAAGTATTTAGGGCATTCTATGGAACCCTCATTATCAGAACCTTGATTATCTAAAATGACTAGTTAATTGAATTGGCAGTATGTCCCCTACCTAGATTCTGATCAAGACATCCCCATCCAAACACTCTTTGTGCTTATTCAGATTTCTAATTAACCACATGTTGAAGATGTTGCCCCAGGCTTTTCAGAAATGTGGCCTTGTGCAGAAGATATATTTCAGCATAGTCCAAAAAAAGTAACTTTTACAAGTTCTTCTCATGGGACATTTTCAGCAGGTGATGCCCAGAGATTATGGCTCCCAGCTCACTGTGCAAGCTTTTCTTGTACTAAAGGGATTTCTGTAGTCTCCCATGCTTTTAAACATCTACCCTGAACAAGCTACTTGGAATAAAAGGTTCCTATGTATTAAAGGATGGCGAGACAGGGATCTTAGATCGTATGCAAGACTGTGGCTTCACATTGTCTCCCAGAATCATCTCTTACTTTGTGACCACGCAAAACTGACTGGGAGGTTTGTGTTGTCCAAATGGATTTACATGGCCTATTTCCATGTTGATTTTATGAGGGATTCTGGACAGACCCCTTTTGGTGATGCAAATAACTTTGGCCAGTAGGTTGACCATGTGGGCTGAGAGATTCTGGAAGCTGCAGTCTACTAAAATAACTTTTTCCAAGCTGTGGTTAGATGCATCTTGTTTGAAAACAAGTCATGCTGTAGAGTTATTTCAGAAATTAACAGGAATGTTTTTGTTGAAGTTTTGGTTGTCTAACCTGGGGCACAAATTGATTCCCAAACCCTAATGTATTTCTAATGGAAACCTCTTGCAGCCTCCAAAGGCTGAGAGCCTGAATGGCCTTCTCTTGGGATATCGTATTTATTACCGGGAGTTGGAATATGAAAGCATGGGATCAGGACCAGAGTCCAAAATCATTAAAAACCTTTCAGCTTTACAAGCAGAGCTTACACGTGAGTAACCAGTGTGCAAATATGTATGTGTGTTGCTCTTTTAATGCAGTCTGATTATTTACCATCCTCTTCATATTCTGAGTGAAAGATTTAGAAGGAAGGATGAAGTGTTTGCCGTTTCAATTAAGAGAGCAGTTGTTCAAATGTTTAATGGAAAGGAATGATTTGCATTTGTTCTGATGTTTATTCTGCTGCTTAGCTGATAGGTATATCATACGTTCAGGGAGGTCATCCAAACAGCACTTTCTTCACTCATCTCTCCCCCCCCCCCCCCGGCCACCTCTTTGATCCACCACATCCTCAATTATTTCCTGCTTTCTGCTGTTTCCATCTTGTGGCTACCCTGGTAGTAAATCAGGTGTCCAAAACTAGCTTGCCTAGTCTATCAAATTAAAGGCTTTATTGATTGGGAGGGGAGAATAAAGGATGAGAGCCTTATCCATGTGGTGGAGTTAGAACGTCGCCTGCTGTGCCATTGGAGGAGGTGTTGCATTCCAGGTGTGTCAAAGGCAGAAATCACAACATGAAAATTCAACTGTCCTTCTAGTGTGTGTATGTATTTATGTTTCAGTCCTAAGGTATGCAGTCTCTGTAATAATACCTGCATTTTCTAACCTTGACAGCATTGAGAGTACAGCAGGATTTGGGGGAATTCTCCTTCCCCCAGGCTAGCCTTCCTTGATGCTTGTTTGTCCAGTGATGGCTAAGAACATCTCATGCCCTCTTCTATTCCCTTGTATTGCGTGCCTTCTCGGTCTGCCAAGGAAGAGGAGGAGGGAACCCTCGTGACTGATGATCTAAAAATTGATGTGGCTTTTATTGCCTGTCAAGGTCCAGTCCTCAAGCTTAAAGCCATCTGTGTGTGGATGGTAGTGTTTCCTGCTACCTGCGCTGTATGTCATTTGCAATAACAGTCTTCCTTGCACTCTAACAACTTTCTGCTTTACTTACTCCAAACAGCCCAAAGCAGCTTCAAGACAGTGAACAGCAGCTCGGTATTAACGACGTATGAATTAACACGTAAGTGTGTGCATGCGGACACGGGCTATTGCTAGATGCAACTCTTTGTGACAGGTTTCTATTGCTCTTATCCTACCCCACTAATTTGGACTTCAGGGACTTCACTTATGGGTTCAGCTTCCTAATCTCTCTGTTTACATTGTTTTTCAGTATGCCAGACATAGGAAATAGAGATAGTTCTTTCTTTTTTCTTAGTCAAACACACAGGGAACTAAGACCACTCATGCAGGCTGGATGCCCCGATGGCAAAATGAATGGGGTTTCCCTTGGTTCATATTTCTAGGCCACCAAAGGCGTTCTTTCCTTTATTTGAATGCTGGGAATGTCCAGGCATCTCAGCTACCTTACAGGGCTAAATTAGAAGGCTCCTGAAGAAAGTCTGTGCAAAGTTTGGAAACTTGCCCGGTTGGAAAAGAAGTTCGACATTTTTAAAGGCCTGCTTGCCATCTGGTGGGGATGGTTCTGCAAAGCATGCTTTGCCCTGAGCATTGGAGTGAAGCTGAGGAGGTCACCATAGGAATTTGGCCCCACAGATCTTGTTTCTCTTTTTCTTTCCCAGCATGTCTGCTATATGTTGTCCCCTGTGAATCTTTAGCCTCTGATAGGAAAAGAATTGACCAGACCTTCTGTCTGTCTGACATTCTCTGGAGACCTTGGGCCCTTTGCTTATCTGCACAAGGAGTTCTGAAATTTCCCCTTCATTGCTCAGTGCAACAGGAATTCTTCTGGACAATTGGACAAATCAGAACCCAAGCCCATGGTTGTGGTGATGGTGGTGGCAATGATGCTTGTTGTTGTCATCCTCATTATCATTCCTTATTGTCTCACAGTGACAAAATTAAAAGGCAACCGTCAAACCAATAGCACTTAAAATCAGTAAAGCACAGTAAGGAGGTAGGATCAAAAACCATCTTAGTTCCCAGTAGTCTAAGACTTCAAATCACTTGTGTTGGGTGTGCAGCAACAAGCCTGACACCATGATACCCCAGCTCTACAGCGGATTTTGACAGGGCTTTCATGAGATATGAAGTGATGAGAATAAGATGCATTGAACAAGCACATCTGATCTCCCTCTTCCTATGCTCTGTCACTGTCACCCATATAGCTGTGGTCAAGGTAGATATCTTTCCCCTCTCGGTCTTCAAACAGGTGCTGGGGGCTACTTTGCTCACCTAACATTCACTACTACCCACTTTGGATTCTGTATTCCTACAACCCACTGAAAACTCCCAGCTCTCCATCCTCATGGACTTTCATGAGCTCATTTCACCAGGCATTTTGTTCTGATCCCTGTTCTGTGTCAGAGTTCCCACTGGACTGTTTCTATGCCATGCATCAGTGCCATTTTCTCACATATTGCCTTAGAAATGTATCACATCCTTTGCAACTCCAAACAAACACAGAGAGAGCAGGCGGGGAGAGGGAGGGAGAAAGAATTCTTGTGTATATACTGGAACTGGTTTCACATGCCCATAAAACTGTCAGCTTCCTCCCCATACATCAGATGCTTTTTTATTTATTACGCTGGCAAAATCTGAGCAGTAAGCAGATACCATCAGCTGTCTGTCTACCTGAAACTGACAGACAACATGCTGGTCTCTGACTCAGATACGTGGGCAGCATATTTGTAAATACTCCAGGAACTCTGAAATTAGAAAGGCTGATTGTTAATCTAGTGGCATCTTTCTTGGGATGATGATTTGCTGTGGAAGCTGAAGGATAACTCACAAGCAGTAGGGGAGAACGTAGGCTAATAAAGAACCTCTGAAGGATGCCCACACAATTTTCATGGTATTTCCGGTGGAGCATCTTTGACTAGTGGGCTACCCAGATGATCTAGTAGGTGGGCTGCTGCTAACAGGCCTCTATGATTGCATGTATGTAGATGTGCTTCTCTTTTCTAGCATGCATTTGGTTATCAATTACACTGAAGAAGGTGTGTTCTTCTCTGTCATTTCCTTCCCACATCTCAAAAATGGTTTTCTGGTGGCCAAATACAATGCTGGTGTTTTCAGAGTTTTGCATGTGTTCAGCATTGTTCCCGCTGTGATGGTGGAGGTGGGGTGGTTGGGATCTCCCACTATCCCTCTAGTACCCTTTTTTCTGATGCTGGCTAAACAAGAATTTACTGCTCTGGAAGGCTAATCCACCACTACAACATCCCCAATAGGTGACCATTACAAGGGTTGGAAGACAAACAGTTCTACACATATACGCACGCACACAGCTGATATGCCGAGACAAACATAGAGGACTATAGGCTCTGTGTTTCTCCAGCCCTCCTTAACTATCCTCCCAATGCCAATGCTGCTAAAAAACACCCAGCTTCCAGCTAGAAAGAGGACAAGGAAGAAAGGGCAGGGCAGGGCAGCATAAAAAGACTTTGTAAAAAAAAGAAACTCCTTTGTCAGAGGAGGTGTACCTGCAATACATAAACTACTCTCTCTATTCTCCACACATCATGCATTATTTTATAAGCAATTTTGTAAACGTTCCACACGGCATGCATTATTTGTAAAGATACCCCTCCATCACTCTGATCATTTTAACTGCCTTTTTCTTCCCTCAGAGAACTCTGAGAACTGTGGTTCCCATTATTCTTTAAGGGAAAGCCCTGGCAGTTATTAAACTGCTATAAAAGCAAAATAATTGTTGCTCCAGCAGCTGCCTCTACAATACGCTAACTGGATATTTTTCAGTTTATGTGTCTTTCTTTGGGTCTTTTGAGGACTTTTAAATATGACATTCAAGATGATGCTAACTTATAACCCAATTATTTGCATTTCCAGAGCTGAAAAAGTACAAGAGATACGAAGTTGTAATGACAGCCTATAACATCGTTGGGGAGAGCCCTGCCAGTGCTCCGGTGGAAGTCTTTGTTGGCGAAGCAGGTAAATCATCTGCTAAAATCCTACAAAGTAGAATAAGCATTAAGCTGATATTAATAAATTCTTAGCTAGACCTATAGAACTTACAGGGGATCATTACAACAATTAGAACATAGCAGAACTTGTAAAGTATAGTATTTTTAACTGCAATATCCACAATCCCCCCCCATCAGCATGACCATTGAATGCATAGCTGGAGGATTCTGGGAGTTGTCACCCAAAAAAAGTACATACCCAGCTCTTTCTAAGATAAGCCCTTCACCATTTAAAAATCTGAATGGAGTTCAGAATTCTTAGATTCAGGGGGTTGGGGAGAGAAGCAGCAGCATTCTTATCAGGCAGATATTAACTTAGATGTGTGTGATTTAGCAGCCTTTTCTTTTCTTTTCTCTTTTCTTTTGCAATCCCAGACCCACTACCCAAAATGGGAGGTTGATCAATTTCTTCTTAAGGTACTCTTTACATGTTCCTGGAGAGTGCCATTCTTGGTGTTGAGCCACATGTTTCGCACAAAATCTAATTTTCTTGTTTTACTCAGGTCTCTCAATGTGGGTTCCTTTCCTACAAAATGGCCTGATTTTGTGGCTATCTCCTCCTGTCTCTGCATTCATTGCTCCTTTTTGGAGGAAGGGTTCCTATGTTAAATCTGACCTGTGCTCTAAGCTAGTATGACTCAATCTGCTTTCACCGCTGTTATCCTCATATCTCATATTTAACATGCAAAGATTTCATTTCGAATTTGAGAATTATTTTCATTACAGTTTCATTACATTTTCAACATCTTGGGCTGTGGACAAGCTATAAGCTGTCTCTGACCTTTTCATTTCAAACACTGCAGTAATGTTCTGTTATCTTTTACTAAAACTCCATAAATTTATTAGGGCAGCTGTGCTCTGGGGTGGCTCTTACTATTGCAATGTTGGTCACTAATATATTTTCCCAGCTTGGCCATTTTTCATCTGAAAGAAAGAAAGAAAGAAAGAAAGAAAGAAAAGGAAATTGAGACCTACATTGGTATAGCAATCTTCATTAATAGTATATCTTAATGATAAGTACACTTACAGTGTTACCCTGGCATTTCCCTTTGAGAAGTACTTTCTTAACCTGCTCCATGGTCTGATCTTCCTTGAGTTTCTCTGTCAACAGGGGAAGATGAAAGATAAATGAGATATTCCTTCTGGGGCTTGTCCAGGGGTTGCAACATGGAAATGGTCACAGACAGCTGATGTATATAGGCTGGGGGTCATGTTCTGGAGCTGTCAGACAAGGAGGTGAGACAGGCTAAGTCATCCAACTCCCAAAGGAATCTGTTCTGTTGTTTTCATTAGATACAAGTTGCTATAACTGAGCATGGTCTGGAATAGAGCGGCTCAACCCCCCTAAGGCTCAGCTGGAGGGATGAAGATACTCCTTCAAATGATCTGGCAGAATTGGACCACCAGGTCTCCTCTGTAGTTGAACCTCCTCAGGGATTATCCCTCAGAAGTGTACTAAAATGATGAAGCACTAAGAAATGTAAAGACAGTGACTATTCTTGGGCCCTCCTAGGAAAAATAAAGGCTGCCTGCAATCTATCCTTTGCACACTCACTTGAGAGTCATCTACACTGAACCCATAGAGGACACTTCTACGTACACATTGTGCTTGTAAGAGTCTTCACATTTAAGGATGCTTGAAGAATAATAGATGAGAAAAGTAATTTGCCCTCCCCTTGTGAGTACCTGAAAGCAGGCAAAATTAATAATGATCTTCCTGCCAATGTTGAACCCTCCATACATCTTAAAAACAGTTCCAGGGGCCATGCTGCAGAAGAACTAAGCCTGCTGCAATAATTCTCTAGATCCATCCTGAATGGGGGCCTCAGGCTGAGAAACAGAAGAACAGATGGCTCCTGCCTACACGCCTCATGGCAAGACCTACTTCACCCTTTGAACCCCATGAGAGTCCCGAAGAAGCTATCTTTTCCAACTGTGCTAAAGGTTTTACCTTTCCCATTGGAGGGCCTGGTAAAAGAGCAGCAACACTGAAAGCAATAGAGACATTCTGAATCTCTCTCCTTTCCAGCCTGTGCAAACCTTTTTACAGTTCAGCAATCAGGCTCAAAGCTTTGCCTCTGTGACAGCTTGGGCAAAGGCTGCTTTCCTCTGTATCCACACTTCCCTTGGCTTCTTTTTGAACAAGAGGGTGCCACTGGCTCACCAGACCTTCAGCTTGCCACTACCTAATGGTGACGTTTGAGACAGTGGCCCAGTAATTCAATAGGATTGCTAGTTTTTCTTGTTCGCATTCATTTCGAAAGGAGAGAGTAAAACAGAAGATGGCAGTACAAACCCTACATCTGACAAATGTCCATGTTGCTCTGGTTCTTTGTTGCTCTACAGAGCTACCTTGGTACAAATAAAATGGAAAATATCACACTTGAAGGTGTTGTGCTTGTGTGAGATGAAACAAGCAAGTGAAACTTGACGGGGGAAGAAAATAACCTTTTTTTAAAAAGAGTGATAAACCCTCTGGTTTTGGAGGAGATAGCAAAAGTGACACGTATCATTATAACTGATGATGAGACTGACAACCTTCACACTTCACAGGAGCTATTACAGCTGGGATATATATCCATTCCCACTCCCTCCTTCCAATTTAATTTTTTTTAAAAAAAATTATAATGAGCCTTGACAGCAACTTCAGTATTGAGAAAGAGCACAGAAATAAAGCAGGTCTAAGAGAAGCAGCCTCTTTTATCTGATTTCTGCTAATGACCAACTTGTTTCCTTTTGGAAAAGCCAGACACCTGTCTTGTGCTGCTTTTGTTAGGCAAAGGAAAAAGCTGCTCAATGCCATGCAAGAAGAGCTAGGCTGAAGTAATACCATTAAGGGCAGCCGTTCTCTGGACCCTGTCTGAGCTTTGAATTTACTTCTTCAGTCATGTTCAGAATGAGCCAGAAGCAAATCTGTTTTCCCACTGTTAACTTTAATTATTTCCCATCGCTTCCCTGCTGGTGCCTACCGCTGTATGTCCCCAGGAATGGCTGAGCCTATTATTTTCCATCAGCTGTTTTCCCACCTGTGTCTGAAACATTGCTTGCGCATCCCCCAAAGGCTCTGCTTGCCTGATAGCTGTGGCAGGAGAAATGAATTTCTAGGAGAGCATCTGGGTTTTAACATGCAGGCCAAGAAATGCAAAGAAGGTGCTCCAAGGACACAGGCCAGCAGACTTTGTGGCTCAAAGAGAAAAGTCAAAGGATGAAACCTGGCTTGTGCAGCTTTCTGGCTAAGATGAAGAAGGAAAGAGTGAAAACTACATTTAAAGCACCTGTTCAGTTTTGACCTGGGATCCAACTGGAGGCTTTCCTAACTTTGTTTTGTACGATGAAACATTTTCTCCTTGTTCCGCCAAAGCATCTCATATGCAGAATCTAGATTCTTTGGATCCAATCCTGATGGCTGTATTTTGAAATTCCCTTCATTTTCTTTTTAAATAGGAAGCCTGCAAAAGGGGGTAGGAAATCAACCAGGGTCTTCAGCAAAGATGCCATGCTTCCATTTTCCAGTCTACAAATGCCTCTCTCCCCCAGCAATCTCTCCCCAGCAATTCTCCTTGGCTGTGACCCCAATACACAGTTAGGTTGTTTGAACCCTCCTGATGCCAGTGTTGGAGGAGGATTGCACCCCTTGATGAGATGCTCTGAATTCTGAGCAGAAGCCAAGTCCTGGCATTGTTGCAAAAATCATGGAAATAAAGTGATTTGATGCATATTTGACTGCATTATTTGAGAGGGTCATATACACGCAAGGAACAGAAGAGTTGCCCCACTCCACTGCTAAAATCAAATTACAGAAATACATATCCTTTTAAAAAATATATTATTTATTATTCATATGTTTATCCTGCTGCTCATCTAATAACACTGAGACACAATATATCAGGATATATTTGTTTTCACTTTTGGTATTATGGACTGTAGACTTACATACATACATACATACATACATACATATAGAGAGGTGGTTGTTGTGTTTCTTCAAGTCATTTCCAACTTATGGCAACCCTAAAACCAATCTTATCACAGGGCCTTGTTGGCAAGATTTGTTCTGGGGATGGCATTGCCTTCCTCTGAGGTTGGCAATGCCACCTCTGAGGCTTCCTCTTGACTTACCCATGGAATCCAGTGGGTTTCCATGGGTCAATGGAGCAAAGATACAAACCATGGTCTCTTGGAGTCATAGTCCAATACTCAAACCACCATACCACACAGTCTCCAAAAATTGATTCAGATGAGGCTTGTCATTGTTGTCTTCTTAGGTTGGGAGTGTGTAAGCTGCCCATTGTCAACCAGTGGGTTTCCATTGCTGACTGTGGATTTGAACCCTGGTCTCCAAGAGTTCTAGTCCAATATTCAGACCACTACACTGTGCTACCTCTCACATACGTGCATACACTTGTTAATTAGTGATTTCTTGCACCTTTAATATGTGAGGTTGATGTCTCATTTCCCCTTCTTTCTCTGAATTTTCTGTAAATGAATCGGATAAGGCAAAATACAAATGTAAATAATCAAATATTAATCATGTCTCTCTTCTTTCAATCCTGCATCCTCCTCTTTCTCCTCCTCCTTTTGGTCTCTTGTTGACATAATTTTTCGGTCTATATTCCATCTGAAAGAGAGAAAAGAGGATTCATGTGTTACAATATTGCAAGAAGACACTATGGTTTAGAACAGGGGTAGGCAACCTTTCCCCTTTAAGGGCTGAGGGACTTCAGCTCCCAGAATCCCAGGAGCTATTGGCCAACATGGGACTATTGGCCAACATGGCTGAAGCTTCTGGTAGCTGAAGTCCCTCGGCCCATAAAGGGGAAAGGTTGCCTATCCCTGGTTTAGAATGTAGATGGTAATGCCATAATCATGGCAAAATGGCCCCCAGTTGTGCCTTTGCTACTTCATGGATGAATGTCCTGATGTCAGCATCACAAAGCAACAGTCCTGCAGGTCTCTGGAGATTGCAATCCAGTAGAAAAGGACCAAGGTGAAGGGGGAAATTTAATATATTTTTGTAAAAAGGAAAAAAAACCAAAAAACCCCACTCCCTCTACTGTCAGACCAATGTAATCTTGCAGATAGAGAATGAAATCTTAAAACAATTTGCTGAGAAATAATGTCTATATTGAGACATATGCTGGATGGGTTTATCTGCCACCCTTAATTCTCTGTTGGTAAGGCGGAAAATGCAAGAAGATAATTTGCCTCTGGTTTCAGACTGCAAGCTGAAGCAACTGACTGTGCGCCTCATTAACAGCTCATTAAGCTGTTAATATTACTCATAAGCAGTTCTCCGTATGACTCGATGTGTTGCACAGCGTGGCTGTGGCTCCTTGTTTAACTCTTAGAAAAGTGCCCTGATTTGACATATTGTGACATTGGAAGGGGGCTTGCACTTATCCCAAAAATGAAAATTTAAAAGATGCAGCCTTGTTATGTTTGCTTGGTATACATTTCCCTTACAGTGATGTTCCATCAACAAACTGGATGTTCTTTAACAACAAAAGTCAGTGATTTCCAACAGAAAACATGGCCTTTTTTTCCCCTCCTTGTAGAGCACAGGAATTTCTTTCTGTTGCTTGATGTGATGGAGCTTGATATGTAATGACACACCATGTCCTTCCACCCCTTCCATGGTTAGGTGCTTTATGTTCCAACCTGCTAATGTCTCCTGGTCTATGTTCCCATAGATCTTTGGGACATTGTCAGAATTCTCTTTGCCCCAGAGCCCCTAGAGGAAGAAGATTGGGATCCCACAGCAAATTCTCTTTGATCCAGAACCCCCAGAGGAAGAAGCTTAAGATCCCACAGCAAACCCCACTTTCAGAGGAGACATTGGAGTAGCCTCAGGAATCCCAACCTATTACAAAGATGCTTTGCATTGGTTTCCCAAAGAATCCCTTGGGTCCCATTCTTATGCCCTGCCACAGTTTCCAACCAAGTTTTTCAGACCAGGTGGGAAAATCAAAGAAGATGTTGGAGTCTTGACCTGACCACCAGGAGACCATTTCACCCAGAATCTACTCAATTTACTCTAGAGAAAAAAAAGACCCGTCTGAAGTCAATGATGAACCAGACCTAACTGCAGCTACTGAATCAAGAAGACAGGTAGCTGACAACCTGGATATAAACTCTCAGCCTTCATTCAGACCTTTGCTGGATTGAGGGCTCCGTGCTCCACCTCTTTAGTCCACTATCCTCCAGTTTAGTGCCTGTGTATCTGCAGCTCAAACTCCTATTCCAGCTGCCTCTCTGTTTGTGAGATATGGACCATCAGGTTGTTACTGGGATGGCACAGCATCATAGACATCATAGTGCTGCTCTCCTGGATGGTACCTCCTACTCTTCTGCCATGCCATATTACATACTACAGAGCACATAAGCACATTTCAAGACCAGGACATTGTAACCCAGTACATTCTCTTGTGCTGCCTAGATCCTTAATGACCTTTGTGAAGTATAGCTCTGAAGGTTTCAAAGGAACAGGGCAAAACTTGAGGTCAACCCACCCTTGTTTAACATCATGTCTATTGCTGTTGATAATGGCTGAGGAACCACAACCAGCCTTCCGATTCATGCTAGGTTGTGACAGTTGCCACACCTCACATTTGTTTCTTTTCCATGCCTTGAAGCTTTTGGGGAGCTACCAAAACAGATAGTGGAACTTGTTCCATCAGCCTTCTGCAAGCTGGGTTAAAATCCAGATTCTGGGATCTGAACAAATTCCACAATCTGGGAGACCATAGGGTGGAGGAAACTGTCCTGGGAATATATGAGCCATTCCACCCTGCTCTGATGGTTTCTAGTCTAACATCAGGAGCATCCTGTTTCTCACTTGCTTTAGTTTCATTTCCATTCTTTTGCATCACCTCCCTCAGTGAGATAATCACAAATGAGGCAATGAAGAGGAGGCTTTCATAACAGAGGGTGAAAAGGGGAAAGAGTGGAAAGGTAGCAATTTGCAACACGTGTACTGCCGCAGTTTAATAGAACAGTTGTATGCTAATTTCTCATTGATTTCACGGAAAGCAGCAGGCTGGGGCAGGGGAGTTTTCAGCAGCTTTAGCTCCCCCTCGTGGCCTTTAGTGATGGTCTCTGCCTCTTTGTCGAAAAAGCAACAATTGAGTAAGAACAGCATGTTTTCTTTGCATAAAGAAAAGGAATTGGGGGTATAATCAACAGTAATTTAATGAGTAGATATACTATTATTAGAAGCGTCATTGCAGCCTGACCTTTCTGTGGCATCAGATGCATCCCCCAATAAGGTAGACATCCCACAGATCTGAACAACCACTCAGCTCAAAGCAAGATGAAAGATGATTTGGATGGGTGGGCGGACAGTTATTGATGTTCAGCACAAAGAAAATTATTAGTTGAGAAGATGATAATTCAACAGGATACTGAGGAGGTACGCAGGAAGCTGCTGAACAGTGATGAAGGGAACATGCCCTTGTCACATAGCGCAGCAACTGTGGAATTCACTGCCACAAGAAGTAGTGCCAACTGCCAATATGGATGGCGATTGGATGAATTCATGATTGTTGGGACCATCATTGATCACTAATCATAAGGGCTAGATGTGTGTGTGTTGTATGCCTTCAAGTCATTTCTGACTTATGCCAACCCTAACATGGGGCTTTCTTGGCAAGATTTGTTCAGGGGAGGTTTGCCATTGCCTTCTCTTGAGGCTGAGAGCATGTGACTTGTCCAAGGTCACCCAGTGGGTTTCATGGCTGAGAAGGAACTGAACCCTGGTCTCCAGAGTCATACCCAACATTCAAACCACTACACCACGCTGGCTTCTATTGGCTAGATATTGCCTTCAAAATGAGAGACAATTTGTCTCTGTTGCTTGGGGATGTGAAAGAGATGCATTCATGTCCTGCTTCCTTTGGGCAACCATATGGCCCCAGAATGCTTGACTAGGTTGGCTTTTGGTCTGAACCACTGTGGTTCTTATGTTGTTCTTAAGATTTATTATGATGTGTACTGTACTGCACCCTTGAAGTACATTAGCATGCAAGAAGGGTAGGGTAGCATGTAGCTCATGCATAAAACAAAATGCATAAAAGAAGAGCAAATTTATTAAAGTATATTGGAATGGGTTCAACAAAGGCTTTGGAGGGGAACTGACTAAAAGGGGAGGGCAAAATGAGTTCTGCTTGAGTCTCTCTGGGTTGAATGTTGCAAGGCCAGGGTGTCACCACCAAAATGGCCTTCCTCATGGGAATCGTCTGCCACATCTAAGGGGATGGAGGGAACCAGGGAAAGGCCTCTGAGGCACACATCAGAATCTGGACAAGCTCATGTGGAAAGAAATGAGCCTTCAGGTACTGCAGCCCCAAGCAGCAAAGGGCCATAAAAGTCCAGATCCTCACCCTGAAATGGGCTTTGCATAAATAAAATGAATAATAAATGTCAAGTGAGCACCTGGGCTGTGAAATTAGGACATATGTCTGTCATTGGAGTTGATGTGCATGCTGCAGCCTCTGCTAGCAAGCAACAGTGAAAGTAGGCAGGCAGCCAGCAGTAATGGCAGGGCTTTCGTCTCTTATTGTAGCTTCTCCAGCTGCCAATAGGTATGAAAGCACCTCATCCAGACTGTTAATTATCCAAAAATGTTGGACATGGCAGGCTTTGGGGATAAATGAGGTTGCAACTTACCTAGTACTACTTGCTTTGCCTCTCAGAGCCAGAAAGTTGTTGCTGGTGAAACGTGGCCAAGCTGATTCTTTGGAGCTGCTGCTTTTTAATGTAATGCTGGTCTTCCTGGTGGGTCCATTAGGAAAGTGGAACAATATATCTCCATATGCTTAGGGTAGTGAAAGGCAGAAGGGAGCTTGGCTAGTCTGCAGGTTGGGATGTTGGGGTAGCAAGCAGATAGTGATTCTTTTGCTTTCATTTCCAACATCCAACTCCATCTACCTCAAAACATACACTAAGTCCTAGTTATAAATTCTCACCCTTTTAGAGAGCAAATGGGTTAAAAGTCTCACCTGTGCAGATCTCTTGGCTGTGCTCATGGTCATAGAGGCATATGCCAGGAGTTTGTTTGGGAATCACAATAGTAATAGGCACAATACTGTCAAAGATTAAGCACTTTTGGAAGCTCCATTTATTTTAATGGGATGATTAAGCACATGCTTAACTCCACTGTTGTCGTCCGTTGGTAATTTGGTAGATGGGCTGCCCAGAAGCATAAGAAGGAGAACAATTGATGGACCCACTTTTGTCCCTTTCTCTTTGTGGACACAACTGGGCATCAGAGTAAACAGCAATTGCCATAGCCTCCAGTTTTTAAAATGTCTGCTTGCAAAGGGGATGTGAGCTTCTGCAGCCAGCAAAGGAAAACCTGAATCGTGTTTTGAAACACCACTGAATGGCTTGGGCTAAATTGTTTACTTGTTTGTCACATAAGCTGTCATCCCTGCTTTGAAAACTGAAAGGGCTGCAAATAAAATCAGGATAATGACGGACTCTAATTATCTTTAGCTGACCACGGCTGCAACTCCGTGTGTAATGATTACAATAAAATGGTTGTTTCTAGCTCAAATGATTGCTTATAGGCACTATAGATGGCATGATGTCCTTCTCATTTTGCCTTGCTAATGTGCGGAATAACCAAATGGATGTGTCTGTAACTTTTTCTGATTGCTCAGAGCTTCTGTTCATGTCGATCCATATGAATCAACTTTCTTTTGGATTCGTCTCATTTTGAAAAGAAACTTGCGTTCTCCTATATGTTTTTTCTTTCTGCCCACCCTACCTTTCATGATTGCATAAGTCCTGTAATTCACCATTCCCCCATCTCTTAACTATTTGGACTCCCTCAGGCAATGATCAAGAGTTTTCCTAGAAGTCGCCAACAAATTAGCCTAGGATTTCCTTCTTGTGTCAGGAGGTCAGAGTGATGTGATCCGGCTGTGCCCTCCTTAATTGCTGTCTGATTAATAGCCTTTGATTCCAAAATCTTTTCCCTGAAAAGGATGGCAACCATGTTAAACTGCTCAGGTGAAATGAGCCAGTTAGCTAATTGCATTGATTCTCACTGTTCAAGCCTGGCATGTGTTACACCTAAGCTACCCTATGCTTAAAAGTCTATTTCTGCATAATACAGGCTGCAGTTGTTCCTCTCTTAAGAATAGGTGAATGTCTCAGAGATTATGACTCACCTAGATCATAATTCTGGTTGCAAAACTGGGAAGGCAGACTCTTCTGAGAAGTACATGACCAAGACAGAAGGATGCCTGTTGTTGCTTTTCCTGTTGCTGTTGCGTGTCTGCATAATACAGGCTGCTGCTGTTACTCTTTTAAGAATGTGCGAATATCTCCGATCAGATCATGACCTATCTGGACCATAACTCTGGTTGCAAAATTAGGAAGGCAAATTCTTTTGAGAAGTAGATGACCAAGGCAGAAGGATGCCTGTTGTTGTTGTTGTTGTTGTTGTGTATCTTCAAGTCATTTCTGATTTATGGAGATCAAGATCTGTTCACAGTTTTCCATTGCCTCCTTATGTAGACTGAGACAGAAAAGTTTTGGGATTTTTAAAGATAAGCTTTCACAGTGAAGCCCAGTTCTGAGACGATTGTCAAATCAATGAGATACATGTTGCAAAATCAGACATCAGTTCATCTCATTTTCTTTGAATCGTTCACTCATTGACTAGTTCTCGGCTGTCAATTGAGATGGCAGGAAGCAAAAGAAAAGCCCTTCCCTCACTCTTTTGTATAAATGGCTCATCACTGGGGGGGGGGGGGGGGTTCCTTTCTGTAAATGGGAGAAGAATTCATAGGAGTATCACATAGGGAAAACTGGAAGTTTAAATGGGTAAGAACCTGCGATTATCCAGCTTATTAGTCACAATTTGCACAAATGGTTTTCACACAACGTTGCGTGCAAACTGCATAGAATCTGATAAGAAAGTGACACAAACCAGCAAATAGGCATTTTTGGGAAAATATCATGAATTCATTTCTGTTTCATTCATCGTATCATTTTTGGGTTTGTTTGTTTTTTTGTTTTTGTTTTTGTTTTGTGCAATTGCTATAGTGCAGGGGTAGGCAATCTTTCCCCTTTAAGGGCCGAGGGACTTCAGCTCCCAGAAGCCTCAGCCATGTTGGCCAATAGTCCCATGTTGGCCAATAGCTCATGGGATTCTGGGAGCTGAAGTCCCTCGGCCCTTAAAGGGGAAAGGTTGCCTACCCCTGCTATAGTGTGAAAGGTATTTGTGGGATTCTCCCAAATTTTGTACTTGCTGCCAGATTTCCCATGGTTCTTTGGGGTGAGTTTACTTCCAGTGCTGCTTTGTTGTGCTGGGAGGGACGCAGCATTTATGCTATCAAGCTGACTTTAACTTGTGGCAACCCTATAAATGAGAGACCTCCAAGAGCCATGATCATTATTGGCTTCGCTCACGCATGCAAATTCAAGACTGTGGTTTTTTAAATGGAATCAACCTGTCTGTAATGTGGCCCTTTTCCTATTGACTTTCACTTTACTAAGCATCATTGTCTTTTCTGATAAGTCACACCTAGTCATGATATGTCCAAAGTACAGTGGCCTCGGTTGAATCATTGTGGCTTCTAGGAAGAGTTCAGGCCTGATCTGCTCTTGGGTTCATTCATTTGTTTTCCAAAATACCCAAAAAAAAAAGTGTATTTAACAACAGAAACGTACAGGACGGGAGGGAAACTGAAATGGTACCATAAGGACTGAGCATGCTCAGCAGCCACAAAATGATGACTGGATGCTGAGACATGGAGCAGGAGACAAAATAAAATAAAATAAACCAGGGTGAATGAAATGGGAGTAAACTGGGGGAGCACATGGCTGGCTAGCTGGAACACTAGGAGCACTCCATTCTGTTGTCCACTGCCATCACCCACTATGATATTTTCTCCTGGCCTTTTGATTTTGGTTAGGGATTGTTTCTTTATCTTTTGCACAGGGTTTGAATTAGTGTGTGTTGTGTGTGTGAAGAAGCAGTAGAGAGGAAGAGACACTTCTGAGTCCACGCTACCATATACCATGAAGATGTACCCCACAAATTCTGTTACTGACTCCTGAGCAGGCACAATCCTCTCTTGGCATGAATTCCTCAGCTTATTTCTGTTTTTTCCCCCTGAATTGTACCACTAAATGGCCTGTCTGCCTTTGCGCTCCCTGCTCCTGTCACTGCGACAAAGCCACGGTTATCATTTTTGAAAAACATCCATTAATTTGTACAGCTTGTTCTGTTTGTGCGATTTGCTCTTTTTTCCTGAGTGATTCTTCAAAGGAGTTGCCGGAACAGGCTGGAAGGTAAAGCAAAAATCCTCCTTAACTAAACAGCTATGTACAAAATGCTGCTCCAGATCCCTGAGCAGAATACAAGCACTTGTTTTAAAATGACAAGTCAAAATACGATTTGGCCAGGCTGGCACACCCTTTTGCTTGCCAAAAATGGAGTTTCCCAGAGGTTCTTTTGCTACACCTGTTAGTCTTGATAATGTCACAGCACCTAAAGCCACAAGAAAAATGTCATCCCAGCTCTTGTTTATGTATGGCTGATGACAAGAGTTTATGGACACATGCCTTGCCTAGAATGTTGCAATGCCTTTTGGATATGAAATGCCACCTCTTACCATACTGACAGGAAGAAGTTGATAGCGTAAGCTTTCATAGAGTACATCTTTTCATACATCTACTTCAGGGGTAGGCAACCTTTCCCCTTTAAAGGCCGAGGGACTTCAGCTCCCAGAATCCCAGGAGTTATTGGCCAACATGGGACTATTGGCCAACATGGCTGAGGCTTCTGGGAGCTGAAGTCCCTCGGCCCTTAAAGGGGAAAGGTTGCCTACCCCTGATCTACTTCATCAGATGCAATCAAATGCTTTTGTAGACTTAAGCCTATGGAAGCTTATGTTTCCAACTTCTTTCTCAGTTAGTCTCAAAGGTACTGCAAGATCCCTTTGCATACTGATCCAGACTAACACAGCACTGCAACACATACCTCTTAATGTGGGCAGCATCCACACTACAGAAATAATCCAGTTTGACACCGCTTTAACTGCCCTGGCTCAGTGCTATGGAATTTTGGGAATTCTAGTTTGTTGTGGCACCAGAGATCTCTGACAGGGGAGGTTAAATGTCTCACAAAACTAAAATTCCCAGAATTCCATAGCATTGAATCATGGCAGATAACATGGTGTCTAACTGGATTATTTCTGCAGTGCGAATGCAGCCACGTAGTCAATGCTTGTTCTTCCACATTATCTCCCTCTCCTCAGTCCATACATCAGACTAATTTTTTACAGTCCCAAATGGTTTCTTAAGAATTGCTGTTTTGGGGTGTTTCAAATAGAGTTTCAGTCTAAATTACTAGTTCATCTTCTTCAGGTAACACACATTCCTCTTTTACGGTAGGTCCACTAGAATAGTGGGTTTGTTGTGTTGTGACCCATAACTATATAATGGCCTGATCTAAACTGGGCTGCAGTGATGATGCTGATATTCATGATGTTTTTTTGCCAAGGAATGACAGCAGTGGTGGCACTGGGGCTCTTGCCTTCAAACCCTATGTTTTGGGTTTCTCAGCAGCATCCGGTGGCTGCTGGTTGGGTAGGTAGGAGAAAGAGGTTGCTGGGCTGGGTAAACATTTGACTCAATCTAAGGGTGCAAAGTAGGGAAGGCAAACATACAAAAAATCTGGACCCAGCAGGTATGGACAAAGAAATCTAAAATGGTTGTCAGTTGGTATTTCTTGGGAAGAAATACATAGCTGAGACTAGAAATATCTGTACTATAGACTCCTTCTCTCGCATTCTCACTCAAAGACAAAATGATATTTTTCAAAAGAGAAGCAGGCAATGTGTATCAAGAAAATCAAGGCAGTTTTTCAGTGATGTTTACCTCTTGATCTTGACTGTGTTTTCTCAGAAGGAAATCCCAGTGTGGGTTTTCCAAGAGTGTGCGCTTAGGACTGTGGTTGTAGTTGGCATATTCCTTTCCACAGAATGGACTTTATCACACCAGGAAACTTTTGAAGTCTTTTAGGCAAGGACCTGTGTGCAGTGGACTATGTGAGAAGGAATAATGGCTTACAAGCTGCTATTGCTACCCAAGGGTGACAGATCAGAAATTCAGAAACTGTGTAGTGAAGGGGGGGGGTGTTGGTTTTTGTAGACTTTCAACAATGCTTTGGCTTTCTGAGACAGAATGTACATATCTATGATATATTCCAGCTGCAATGAATTTGACTTAGAGATGAGATATTAAATGCAAGACTTCCCTGAAAATCTGAGTAATTGGGGTATTTCTCTTTTACTTTGGGATATAGGGCCCCATCTTTTATGCCTGCCTTCCCTCCTTCTTAATTTGGTTTTTTCTGGGCCCCGCAGGATTGATGTAACATCACTCCTAAACTTGGTAATAGTTAGTCCCTGGTTAATTTCCCTTTCCCTTAATAAGAGTGGAAGAGCTTTCTACTAAAAGAGCAACTTGATGAGAGACAGCTCCTTTTGCAATGTAATGATAATTTTTAATTGTTCTTTTACTTATAACAGTGTGACGTCACTAAATAGTGGAGAAATAGAGCATTGAGTACTATTTCATGTACCACTGGGCATGGTCAAGTGACAGTATCATGGGGGGAGTGTGGGAAGCATTGAGATTCCCACCCCCCCAAGTAATTGAAAACTAGTTACTTTTTACTTTTGGGAAACAAGAAGGCAAAAGAACTTTCCAAGCTCAGCATCGAGTTTAAGATATTGTGGGTAATAGAAACAGTCCTTAGAGGAAAAGGCAGCACTATGAAATCAGACAAATTAAGCTAGGCCACTCTGCACTATAATTTACTGCTGAACAGACTATTGAAATTACATTTGTAGATAGGGTTGCCAGATGTCCCTTGTTTGAGGGACAAAAGCTTTGTCCCTTATACGCTGGCAGGTGGCCCTTGTTATAAAGGATGTCTCCTATTTGAGGGTTGGAAAGAATCCTTCTATATAGATAGAATGAGATGCCAAAAAAATATTTTCATAAAGATAGACGTGTCTGCATCATGTAATTTATTATTGTGGACAATATGCTAATTTTACATAGAAATGCATGACTAAATTAACTGAAATCATTTGGTATTTAGGTAGAGCACAAACTTGTTAATTGCTTCATGTCATGAATTTGGACTGTCCCTTATTGCTATTTTGCAAATCTAGCAACAGTATTTGTGGAGGAGAGAACTCCCCCTTGGATTCTGGCTCCATGGTTGCCCTCATAGAGGTCACCCATTCAACTGAGACAGCGTAGATCCCCAGTTCTTTTAAGATGTTCTCCCTAGAGCAGAGGTGAGCAAAGTACAGACCACAGCTGTATGTAGCCTCTCAAGACTGTTTTTGCAGACCTGGGGTCTTCCAAACTCCCCAGGCTCACCAGCCAAAAACAACCACAGGTTTTATGCAGACGGCAGACTAGGTCCTTCCCCCTCCCATTGACGTTGCCATGGAATAACCAACCAACCCTTCAGATGTCTTGCTTTCTTCCCTGCCTCAGAAAATATGCAGCTCCATAGCGAAAGCCTAATTAGACATGCTACAGAAATTTGACTGAAAAGTCCTAAGGAATTTACATTTTTCTTTCCTCAGGCAAAACCTTTTGAAAAATTTTGCAGGGAGTCAAAAGGATGCCCCTGGACTGTTTACATTTTTGAGGGGATGACTTGTTTTGCAAACCCAGAAGTGACTGCTGGCCTCTTTTGAGTTTTTGTAGTTTGGAAGAATCTTAGGCTTAGCATCTCCCAGAGTGTTCAGAAGAACACTGCAGCTGTCTCTCCCCACTGCCCTCACTGTAGATGCAAACATTGGAGCTGGGAACATGCTATTTTGCAGTCACTCCTCTGAGCTCTGTTGATTTTGACACTGCTTTCTTTATACACAGAATCTCACAGCACCAGAATATAGGTACACTACTCATGAGTTTGATCAAGAAGCCGACACATAAAGAAAAATCAACCTATCAATGCCCACAAGCCAAGCAATGTATGAGGGGAACTGGATGGTGCACCACAGAACAAGGCCATAGTAATTTGCAGAAAAATCATGATACAGAGAATAATGTTTCTAGTTCCTAGCCCATACCTGTGCTCTAATTCTTCACTAAATAGCTCCCAGAGGGGTGGGTGCCAGCAAGCCTTCATCTGCGGACATGCTTGGTGTCAGTAGGCTTGCGGTGTTATAATCATGGTCTTGTCTGGATTTGCTCTAAAATAAAGCTAGTTGACACACTGGCAGAAATGCTAGCCTCTTCCCTGCATTAGAAGTGACAAAGCTTAGCTGTCTATAAACCAGTGAAAGATTATTTGGAATATCAAAATGTTGTTAGCGTAGAGATTTCACACCCTCTTGGATTGTAATACTGTTTGTCACTCATTCAGATGTGTGCACTTACTGCCTGGCATTGTCACACAGTTGGACGGGTACCTGCTGGAGCAGAGAGGGCCATTGACATGTTTGCTGTTACACGAGGGCTTAACCTGGATTTAAGCTGAAACACATCCCAGTCCCTTGAGGGAGAAGCAAAATGGTTGTGGCATTAAGTGCGTCATTGGTGCTTACATGCTTAGCTTTAGTTCTAAATATCTGTTGGGGGTAATGTTGTTAGCTTTTCCAAATAGCAATAAGGGACACCCTAGAAGCCAAGATGACTAAGCTGAGACAGTCATGCTTTAAGCATGTAAGGGGAAGACATGACTCCTTGGAAAAGACAATAATTCTTGGTAAGATAAAGGTAGTGGTAAAAGAGAAAGACCACATTACAGGTGTACAGGTGGATAGACTCCATCGAGGTAACCATGGTTGCCCTGAGTCTACAAGACCTGAACACCCTTGAGAACAAGGTGACTTGGAGGTCTCTCCTTCATAGGGTCACCATAAGTCATAGTCAACTTGATGACAGGAAAAATTCATGACACATAGGGTTGACAGTCAGGAAGTAGCTATTAACACGTTTGGATCTACTGATTCCAAATGAAAGTACTGATTCCAGATAACTTGGCCATGTATTGCTCTGTAAAATTCACATATTCCCCACATCCATGATGCACACGTCTGTCTTTATGAAAGCCCCATACCCCAAAATATAGGAGAGCCACAAAATCTTTTCATTATGGAAGCCCGAATTACTGTTGTAAAAATCATGGAAGGAGGAAGTCATAAATACCAAACAAAAACCAAGTGCTGTACAAGGAAACAAATGCAAAAACATGTATGATAAATCTATAGGGTTACAAAAACATGATGGAAGCAAACAATCAGTAAGCAGAAAACCAAGGCCACATAGACTCTAAATATATACAAAACATAGAATGGGTACAGAGGCGTGAATGTACAGAGATGAATAAAAATAATGAATTGTGAAAACAAGCAGTGAAATTCTTTTTTGAGGATACAATCCATTCAGTGGATTTACATTTTATGAGATCTTCAGGACTATTAATACCTGACCCTTCACTCTCAGTGTTTTAAGGCAGCTGGGAAGATTCTTTTTCCTTATAATTAGCAATGTACAGAAAGAGCACTGAAGAAGAACGTCAAACCAAGATATGATCTGGAAGTGGTTGAACGTTCCTCCACTTCTTTTCACAAACCATTATTTTTTTCTGTTGTTTATACTCACACCTCTGTATCCATTCTGTATTTTATATATATTCAAACTCTCTGTAGGCCTTGAGTTTTCTATGCACTGGACGCTAGAATCATGTTCTTGTATCTGGTCATGTATTATGGTGGCTTTAGCCATTTTCTGGTGAATTTCACCTGGGTTGGAAAAGGAGCTGCCTCCACAATGACCTTCTATACATACACACACACACACACACACACACACCCCATACATTTTCAGTTTCTTTTCCATTAACAATGGAAAAGGGCTACTGTAGTGTGGCATCCATATGGATGTAATTCTTCACTAGGCAGCTTTTTCAAAGAAACAAGTCATTTTAGCAATTTTTTTCATGCTGCAGGAAAATGTTTGAAAACCATGGAATTTTTGAAGGCTATTCAGGATTTATTCTGCGCAAAATTTGCACACATATGTTTTGCACAGAATCCAGCATTTTCTGTGCAGAAAGTATTTCTATACTGAAGTGTTGCTTCCTGCACAGAAAAAATGCTGTTTCCTGTACAGAAAACATTGTTTTCTTTGCAAAGTAATCTCATGCGAATTTTTGGAAGGATAAGTCACTTGCAAACTGTAGTTTCTTGTCAGTGTCAGGGTTTCTCAAGACTCCCAAAAATGTTTTGTGACCATTTTTTGAATATTTTCAAATATTATGGCCATCTCTTGACATCAAACACCCTGTTTTATTTATTTATTTATTTATTTATTTATTTATTGAGCGCTGTAAAATTTGCACATGGAAATACATCCAGAGAAATCTTCAGGAGAGTTCTCCAGCTAGAATTATTGACTTCTTTTAGGAAGTGATATTCATTTGTGCTCTGTGGGGCATGCAGCCTTTCTTGCTCATCTGATTTTAAGAGACAATTAAAATAACAAGAACAATAAATGATCATGTAAAACTTATTTTAATCAAATATTAGCCTGGTTATACCTAGTTTTGCCTTTTGTTGTTTAATTGTACGACAACAATTTTGCCATGGCAAACGCAAACAAAATCCCATCAACTGTATTGATATTTTGGATTATTAATGCAGCTCTTAAAATTCTTTTGGTTAGTTTTGATTGAATTGTTTCTTTTTCTAGATTTTTTTATTTCCTTTTTCGTGTTGTTGTTGTCGTCGTTTTTCCTTTTGGGTGTGCGTTTCTGTCGTTTAATGGAGCGGTAAATAAGAATTTCTGATAATGAGCCCAAGCATCTGTCACAACAACCTGGTGCTGGTTATTAACATTTCCATTAACGGTAGGGTGGGCAGCGATAATACGGAAACAGCGCAGTTAGAACAAAATAAATAGTTGGTGTCAGGCTGAGTGGGTGTTAATTACTATTTTATTTTATAACCCCAGAGAGGAAGAGAGCAAAAAGAGATAAATATATAATAGTAATGTGGCTCATGAAGGTCATTGTCTGTAAAGAAGGAGCCCACAGGAAAAGCAGATAACCTGGGCTATAACTTCTTTGGGTGGCAAACATTTTACAGCTTCCATTTGTTGTCTGTTAAATGGGCATAGAGCAAAGAGACAGTGCTTTCCAGCACCCTGAGCAGAGGTTCTTGCAATATCATCTGTGGGCAAGAAAGGAGGCACATGGTTTCCTTTATGTTCTGTTTTAGCTCCCCCGGTTAAAGTTGGCCACCCTGAGCTGGACGAGAAAGTAGGCTGAGACTGATTCAGAGTGTCAAATGCAGGCATTCGTCCATTGACAAATACCAACCGCAATGCATTGGGCAGTTCCTCTTTCAAAAGGCGAATTGATCTTCTGTTCAGGAGCTGCTCAGTGCTTGCACTCTTTCAGACGTCTCACAGATATCCCTGAGCAGTATTACATCTAACTCAGGACTAAAATGTGTTTCTCTCTAATATACATGTCGGGAGATTAGGAATGGATATATTGGCATCCTCCGGGCAAATGGAATTTAAAATAGTTGGTCGGCAGCTATTGTTGCTGCTGGCAAAGATGCCTTAGTTTGAGAAAGATAACATCCAGTACATAATGCTAAGGGAGGTCTACACTGGGCTGCCTTTCATTAAAGGGCCCAAATAACAGAGCAGTGGAATAATACTAACAAAACTATCCGTTGATACATAAGGATTTTTTTTTTTATGGGGGAATGTTCAGGCATGTGAGTCCCCAAATATAGTCTGAAGTCATATGACACCAATGCAGAGCTACTTTCTCAGCTGAGTAACCCGGGCAAAGACAAAAAGAGGTCTGAGCCATGCACAGTGAAGAAAAGGAGCCATGCTTAAGCGTCATGAAGGAAAGAGAGAAGGAAGGAGATCACAAGAGTGGTAGCTCCCATGTGATCAAAAATCCCAGGATCCACACTGCAGAATTAATGCAATTTGAATGGGTTTAACTTTCATGGCTCAATGCTGTGGAATTCTGGGATTTGTAGTTTTGTGAGCTATTTAGGCTTCTGTCAGGGGGCCACAACAAACTACAAAGCCCAGGGTTCCATAGGATGGAGCCATGGCAGTTAAACAGTTGTTAAGTTGCATCAGTTTTGCCATATGGTATCAACCCTAAGCTAGTTGCAGAAGTTTTTAATGTCTTCGTTGTGATTTATGCCACATCCTCCCCCAAAGAATACTCATGTCTCCTTTGGCCAGTTCATGATCTAGCCATTAACTGGAAGGGAGTGCAAGAAGTACTCCTGTTTTAGTTTCTTCCCAGTTTGTGTATAAAACTGCATGACTGGTTTAGGTAAGGAAGGCAAGCAGGCTGTTAGTGCCATCTCACCTACAACATCTATATATAGGGGATGAGAGAACACTGTTATCCAGAGCTGGCCCACAATAAAAATAAATATCCAGTCTAATGAAAAATCCCCTTACCCCTGCTTATCCTTCTCCCTGATGGTTGAATGCTGTGCTAGCTCATAAAGGAAAGTTTTACAACTCTTCTCAAAAGTGGAGAAGAGAGTCGCTCAATTTGAGAGCGTCCCTGCTAAGGAGAGCTCTCTACATGACATGTTCTTGAATGAATTCATCTTGAACTAATTGCTGCTTGGCTCTTAAATAATCCTCTGGGCACTATCAGAAATAAGGTATCATTTTGTTTTCAAAGCTGCTCAGCTTCAAGAAGTGGAAAGAACCCAGTGCTGTGCCTAGCAAGCCTGGGAGCTGCATTTCTTTTTGAAGAGAGAGATTCCTGCTCCCTGTAACCTCAAGCCAGACAAGAGAAGAGAAACAATAGTGGGAAGCAAGAGTCCTTTGGGAGAGGGGCTCAGATTTCAAAAGACTCTGCAAATGGCAACAGCCACCTCTGGGAAATCCATCTTATGTGTTTGCAACAATCCCTGTCTCTGCCTTATGCTTTCTCCAATCTGTGTATGGTGAGGGCTCTTGTGTTCACTTCTAATTCTCCTCCCCACCTCTCTTTGTTGTCTTTCTCCAGCACCAGTGATGCCACCTCAAAATATCCAGATAAATGCACTCTCTGCAAGCCAGCTGGAAGTCACTTGGGACCCTCCTCCTGTTGACAGCCAGAATGGGAACATACAAGGTTACAAGGCAAGTGTGTGCACCACTCTACTACATCTTGCTATAATGTTAACCTTTCTTGCCTTAGAAAGACTCGGGAAGAGAAACAGCAGCCAGATACTGTTTTAGTTGAGGAAAACTTTACATGTAGGATTAGGTAAGTGTAAAAAAAAATTGCATATGTATGTGTGAGGACAACGAAGGGGTCTGCTTTGCTGCATGTAAGTACCTGTGATTTCAGTTCATGGGCTTACTATAGCCTAAATCCTCCTGTTAAGCTGAGCTGCAGTAGACCCATTGAATCAGGTGGATGCACCTATGTGTTGATTTCATCATTCAATAATTGAATCAATGGGTCTTCTCTAGTTAGGAATGCCAACCAGATTCCAGCCTCTAAAAGAGAGTGATGGGACATTCACATATGATGGGGTATATTAGGGTCTCCCCACCTTCATTGGCTCTGTTGCCTGAAAAATAGGAATGTAAAACTAATTCTGCTGGATTGGACCAGAAGGTCCATCTTGGATGCAACAGTGGTCAGTCACCAAATACTTCTGGAATCCCACCACCAGGACAAGAGGGCAGGAGTCCTCCTTTGAAGTCTTTGCCTCCCAAACTGGTATTCAATGGAATGCCACCTCTGAATCTGGAAATGAAGTGGCCCTGAGAGGGAGGGGTGTCAGTGTTTGCAGTGGTGAGAGGGCTGGAATCTTTCAACAGAAGTGGCTGCCTGAGAGGGAGAACAGATCAGGGGCCAAACAGAGTTGGGAAAGGTAGCTCTGACCCTTCGGTAAAATTACCAGCAGCATAACACAATTTTAAAAGAGGATTGTTTCCTTTCCATATTAATGTTCGGTGTCATCAGAACATCCCTCTGACTTTTGAACATATTTTCTGAGCAAGACCACTTTGATTGACTTGTGGGTCACATAGATCCAGCAAGCAAAAAGATGGTTGCAATTTCTAGTCATCGTGAAGCTTATTATTTGTTTATTCGATTATAGCATTTACAGTCGGTCCTTCAGCCACCCACACCTTGAAAATTCCCCCCTCCAAAAAATAATAATCCAAAAAGCAAAACTTGATTTTGCCATTTTATATAAGGGGCACCATTTTATTATGCCATTGTATATAATGGGACTTGAGCATCCATGGGTTTTGATATCTGTGGGGTGATCTGGAACCAAACCCCAGCAGATACCAAGGTCCCATTATATATTCTGCCCTTTACGCACACTCAGCCTACAAGGCAGCTGGAAGTAACTAAAATTAAAACAACAACTGACAAACCAGCACAATCAGCATATAATAACCCATAGCAGCATAGACTTTCTCAGTGAATTACTTCCAAAATCCCTTACAAAAACCAAAGTTTCAATGGGGAAGAGGCAAGCTGAGAGCTCTTATGGTATAGTCACCCCCATCTTGTTGGAGAACATGAAGCAGGGCATTTGAGGATGATGTGCCTCATATGGGAAGATAGGATGCTAAGTCCTGACCAGTTAGAGCTTTAAGGATCAAAAACATCACAAGCCAGCAAACTTGGCAGAAAATTGGACATTTATGCTTTGAATGACCCTACTCCATTGCAGTTGCCATTTCCAGGTACTCTTCAAAGATGGCCCTGGGTAAAAGATGTTAGCAATAATCTCCACTGGATATTGCCAGCAGAGTAAATCTGGCCAGGTCCTTTTTGTCCAAGAAGAGCACAGCTGGTGCATCAACTTAAGTAAAGCACTCCTGGTCATTGCTACCAGTAACCACACAAGATCCAGGATCACACCCTGGATGAGACTCTGCCAAAAACTTATTGCAGTCCTATAAGCAAATCTTTGAGACTGCATTGGACACTCACTTACTATGAGCCTGCCTCTTGTTCATTGCCTGGCACATCTTCTGCCTGTGCATTAGACCCACAAATGAAGAAAGCTGAGCCAATGAAAATAATCTGGCATTACGGCTTGGCAGAAGTGAGCTACCTGCTATAACCATTTGTATATTTTCTCTTTTGTTTGTGCACAGGCTGTTCTAATAGCTTGGCTTGTAACAGCAAAGCAGACTCTTGGCTGGGCATTGAGGTCAGGTTCCTGGCTCACCTCAGATAGGATTGATTAACTAGTATACACTCATTAGTAGCTCTTTCAGAGCCAACCTGGGAGTCCTGCTAGGAGAACAATCGGGGTGAGGAGACTGTGTTTGTATTGTTACTACTGGGCACTGTGTTAAGAGAAAATAATTAGATTGCAATGCATTGAAAAGATGCCATGACTTACATAGTCATAAGATCAACTCTGTTGGATCAAGCCAGAGGGCCCATCTAGTTCGCTGTTCTTTGTTTCACAGTGGATTGGCACTAACAGGTAGGCTTGAAGGCAATAACTATCCCCTATTCTTTGGCCGTTGTAAGCATCTGGTGTGCAGAACCCTACATTCTCTATATAGCCAGCATGGCAAACAGGCATGCTTCCTCCACCGTTGCTTGGCCTCATCACCTTTTAGAGCTATTCAACTGTCATTATCACATTTCAAGAGAACAGATTCCATAAACTGCTACATTGTGGGAATGAGTCATTTCTTTAGTCTGGTTGAAACTCTCCTGCCAACCAGTTTGGTTGGATGACCCCAAGTTCTAGTATTATATGAGGGAGAAGAACTCTCTTCTATCCACTTGACATAATTTTCTTTGCTCCCTATCTAGAGTTCTAATATGTATGGATACAGTTGGGGAGAGTTTGGGATTTTTAAAAAAATTTATGAAGCATCAGGGGATCAGTCATTGGACAGACAAGTGGAGGCAGAGGAACAGATGACAACATTATGGATAATGGATGAGCTAAACTTCCAAATAAAATAACACTTTTTCCTTCCAATTAGGTTTATTACTGGGAGGTGGATAGCAGGAATGATACAGAAAAAGTGAAGGTCCTTTTCCTCCCAGAGACAAGCGTCCGGTTGAAGAACCTGACCAGCTACTCCAAATATTTGGTCTGTATCTCTGCTTTCAATGCAGCAGGAGATGGCCCAAAAAGTAGCCCTGGTCAGGGCAGAACACACCAGGCAGGTAAGAATATATAGAGATTTATATGCTAATTGCCTGTGAACAATTTTGGGACTTAAGGGAAGATCCATAGTACTCATGGCCTAAAGCATTGCTTCTGCTGCTCAGCATACTCTACATACTTCTTTCAGCTCCAAGTGCTCCCAGCTTTTTGGCTTTCTCCGAAATCACTTGCTCTACACTCAACGTGTCCTGGGGAGAACCAGCTGCAGCCAATGGTATTCTGCAGGGATATCGAGTGATCTATGAGCCTTTGGCCCCAGTTCAAGGTAGGACTACCAGGAAGGATTGCTCTGTCCATACTGGGAGAAACAGATAAGTCCATCAGTCATGTATGGTTGACCTCCATGTATGTCTACCAGGCCTATTCTCTCCATTTCATTGTATCACCTCACACCAGTAGGTGACAGGGACGTGGCTGGACAACCTGTTCTGAGAGGCTGATAACAGAAGGGGAAATGCCTCCCTGTACATTCCCAGTACAAAAGCACTATGCATCTCACCCACCAGTATCCTGGATGTCATCAAAATCCATCGTGCTGCAGTGACATAAGCCAGCTCAAACCTTGCTAAGACTAGTATGTTTGCATTCAGCAAATTTGCTCCTGTCTATTAGTACTTTTTGAAGGAATATCCATTTGGGGGTACAGTTACAGAGAAAACTGAATTTTCTAGCCTGAAAGTCAGATAGTGAAGTAGGGCCTAAGCAGATGGGCGGCACGGGGCCGCCTCGGGAAGCTGCATTCCTCAGCCCTGCAGCGCAGCTTCACGCCTTTTCTGCCGCAGCGTGTGTGGACGCTGCGGCCGATAGGCATCCTCGGAGCGCCAGACGTGCAGAGGATCCGGCGCTCCGACGACATCTTCGGGAAGGGGTTGGGGTGCCCAGTGTGTGGCTGCCCCTCCCCTTCCTTGCCCTGAAGACAGCACTTTGCGCCGTCTGCTTCCCCCCATAGTTACTTCTACTTTTACTGGCCACCAGCACTCTTTGTTTTGTTTTGTTTTAATCCATCTTGAAAGTATTTTTTTTACCCCTGAAAAGGAGGATATAAATATATTAAATAAATAAATTGTATAAATGAGTCCAAACATGCTTGAGGAGGCCCATTTGCATTCCCTACACAAAGGAAGGGCAAAGTGCGGCTCTCCAAATGTTGTTGGATTGTGACTTCCATCAACCATAACCAATGTTGAAAGATGACGGAGTTGCAATTCAACACCTGGAGACCTCATTTTACCTGCTCCTGCCTGGCACTCCTTCTGTATAACAATTCTAACATGAGCTATTGCAACCATATTGCTCTCTAGCAAATGACTTGATTATCCCAATCAGTATTTCAACTGCATTCATGGTTTCTTCACTCTCTGCTAGAATTTTAATCCAGCCCTGGCTTTAATCTTTCCTCCCCTTTGACTGGGACCCTAAATAGTGTGATTAATTTTCTAAAATAACAGCCAAGAAAGAATTGATAACCTGTCTGCAAATGAATATAAGATCATTCTGAAGGTAAATTTGAAAAAGATTAAAAAGGTTTTGTCATGCAGGTTATTTAATGTTTATTTTATATTTCTGGAGGGCTGTGAGGGGTCCAATCAGGTCTTCGGCTTCAACTAATTCCTGCTGATTCAAAGGAAAGAGGAGAGCAATCACTAATATTGTTGGAGCTCTCTCATTCTCTCTCTCTCTCTTTTTTTCCATAGAGGGCAGCTAAGGGTTTCAGAGAAACTGTCTTTGACTACCTGTCTTGCATTTCCATGGCTTGTGTGCTGAAAATAAACCAAATGAAAGCAAGAGAACAAAAAAGGCCTTTACCATTTAGCACAGACGAGAGGTTCAGCATGAAGTGCTAGTGCAGAAAAGGTGTATAATTTTAATCAGGAAACATGAGGAGAGGAGCTACAACAGGCTGAGATATTTTGGGATACCTCTGCTGTGTGCTCTGTCCTACCAAACCTACAATGAATTAATCTTTTACAAGGGAATAACAGGGGGTCAAGTGTAGATCTGGAATTAACTCTTCATTTGAAGAGCCTGGATGTTTTTTAAGGAGTCTAGAATCAATCTCATGCTTCAGGATACATATTTAATCATTTATGAGGAGCCAGAGGGGATTCTGCCTCCATCCAAAGGCTTGACTCTTGTGCAATTGACTTGTCTGCATGATACGTAATGGGAGATCTCTTGCCTTGAGGCGTCAGGCTGAGGCCATGCCTGGCAAAGGAGATCACTGTTTTAGACGAAAACAGCTTTATTGCTGCAAATGATAGGGCAGCAAGGAAATATGGATTCCTGGTGCATAGCTGGAGACCTTGGGTCTTCCCATCTAGGAATGTGGTTTAAAGTTCTGGATTCTATTCCTTGTTTGGGGGACTGTATAGCTCCCAGTTTAATCATGAGGGGATGCCATGCTTCGTGGTAGGGTTATTGGGAAATCTACTGTATGAGCAGGGGGCTGCAAGGTCAAGGCTTGCTGAGAGGTGAATGAAGCTCTGTTCCTTTTGAATGCTAATATGCCAAGTCAGAGAAGGATTACCTGTAATTGTTTCCAAATTTCAATTTCAATTTGCAATTTTTATTGACCCCCCCAGGGGGCCTGGGAGGAGCTCCAAATGTGATGGAAATCCTCTCTGTACCCCCTTGAGGGCAACTGGGGGCATTTTGGAGCAGCACCCCACATTTTCACCCCTTGCTCACCCCTGGTTTATAAGCATATAGATACCATTTTGTATGCACCCAGGGAAGTTATTATTCTGAGCTGTCTTGAATTTTAATCTATAAAATACTCTTCTCTGTACGTTTCTGCTAGATGCTTGCATTTGTCTCTTTCCAGAGCCTCAAAATGCCTTTCAGAGTGAACTGCCATGCATCTTTTTCTGTGCTGTTTCTCTCTCCTTGGGTGACCCTGTTGGATGATTTTGGGATTTTAAGGAACTGCTTTGCTCACACTAGTAGCCATAAATGGCAAACCAATCCTACTGCTATCCTTCATAGCTCACTTAAAACAACAACAGTAGTTCAGAATTTCCATTTTTTGCAGGTTTTTCTTGTCTCCAGATTTATGTCTGAGAAATGAAATAATCCCCCTGGGGATAACAGATGCATCTAATGTAATTTTCCTCTGTTGGGCATCTTATGCCTCAAACAGTGATTTAAGTCTCAGAACTAAAATAGCAATTAGAAGGAAAGCTTGAATCAACCTGCTTTGGAACTTTCTTTGCTTTAGCTTTTTTTAACCAATAAAAACAGAGATAAATATCTTTAATATACCCTTAGTAATAAAATAAAAAGATGGATGAGAGTTAGGAGATATAATGCACTCAAACAAATTTAATCAAACTCTCTGTTGTTGAATTCTAAAGAAATGCCCAGAAAGGAAACATGAGCGTTCTCATTCTCGGCAAAGATCAACTTAGAGCTCATCCACAAGGGGAGGAAAGTATCTGGAAGTACTGCAAGTTTCCAGTTCTTTTTGTTCTGATTTTACCTGCATATTCCCAGGTTTGCATCCAAATTATTTCTTGAAATATCCTGGATTTCCCACACTCTCCCCTTTCCTTGTGTTCTTCCTCCTCTCTCTCCCATTGATCACGCATCATATCCAGATTCAGACAGCATTTTGGAAACTGGTTTTCTTCTATTTCCATTGAGCCTTCTTTATTATTCAGGAGTTATAGTCAAAGTGCTACAGTGCTTTAGCAATATGACACTAGTTAAGCATTAAGGTCATTTTGTTTTGGTGCAAAATTCCTTTCTTTCTCTAAATCTGTGTCCTGGAAATAATAGTTGCAGTTACTGATGGTGCCCTTCTTAGCTAGCTAATGCAATACAATAATACAAGCAGACAACCAAGTAGAGAGGTACATTTCATTTTGAAAAATACTGGGTTAATTTAAACTGACCTGGTAAGTAGGAGTGAAAAGTCCTTGATAATGACTGGAGTTCCCAGGAAATAGTTCAGAAAGAGGTAAACATAATGTGGATCTTCAGGATTAAAATTGGTTTGTACAAGAACAAAACCTGGGACTTTGAGAGACTTTCTCTTCTGGAGGGGCAAGGGCCAGCCCAAGGATATATGAAGCCCTGGGTCCAAGAAGCATTTTGTTCTCAGAACCCCCTGTTCCTAGTCAGGTTACAGCTTCTTTAATATGTATAATACATAGATTATATGCAGCACAGAACCCCCTAACCAGGTGCCCACTGGATGTGTTGTACTGCAGCTTCCATTATCCCCAGACATCATGGGGCAATTGGAAGGCACCAGATGAAGTGGAGGCTGCTTCGTGGTATTTGTAGCACATGGTAATGTTACTTCAAAATACAGCCATGTTTTGCTGAATTTTGTTGTAAACCCTAACTAATGGCAACTCCTTGAATGAGAGATCTCTAAGAGACGCACACACACACATCCTCCACTGCTTTGCTCAAATCCTGCAGACTCATGCATGTAGCCTCCCTGATCGAATTTATCCATCTGGCATGTGGTCTTCCTCTCTTTCTGCTGCCCTCTACCTTTCTTAGTATTGTCTTTCTAATGAGTTGTGCCTTCTCAGGATGTGGCCAAAGTACAACAGCCTCGACTTAGTGATCCTGGCTTCCAGAGAGTGCTATCCTGCTTGCTCTGTTTGTGCAAAAGCAAAAGTTGTCTTTCCCTTCCCCTCCTGAGAGTACAAATATTCTGCTATGGCACAATTCAACTTTACACTATTTTAAGCTGCTTTACAATGATGTTACTTCCCAACCAGATGCCAGCCCTGGTATTTAAATTTTAAAATTCCAATAGATGGGTTTGCTGATTACTTTGGCCCCACCATACCAATGGGCTTCTGCTGTGCAATTTTGAATTCCTGCAGATTGCCAGGTAGTTGTAATTTGTAATAGTGCTGCTGTACTCTGCGTTGGTCAGGCCCCACCTGGAATACTGTTCTGGGCACTACAATTCAAAAAGGATGTTGAAAAACTGGAGTGTGTCCAGAGGAGTCCAGAGGACTAAAATGGTGAAGGATCTGGAAACTATGCCCTATGAGGAATGACTTAGGGAACTGGGTATGTTTAGATTGGAGAGGGCTAAGAGGGGATATGATAGCCCTGCTTAAATATTTGAAGGGATGTCATATTGAGGAGGAAGCTAGCTTGTTTTCTGCTGGTCCAGAGAACAGGACCCAGAACAAGCTACAGGAAAAGAGATTCCACCTAAACATTAGGGGGCACTTCCTGACAGTGAGAGGTGTTCGAGAGTGGAACACACTCCCTCAAAGATTTTGGTGGAGTCTCCTTCTTTGGAGGTCTTTAAACAGAGGCTGGATGGCCATCTGTCAGGGATGGTTTGATTTTGAGTTCCTGCATGGCAGGCTGTTGAACTGGGTGGCCCTTGTGGTCTCTTCCATCTCTATGATTCTATGAAATTATTCAATGGTGATGATGTGAATACGCCCATGCTGAAGCATGTTGATGTCACTGCTATTGACTAACACAGGGCATGATCATCTGTGTTTTTGGCATGGGGGGGGGGGCAGAACTGAACTTAGGCCCTAAAAGATATAGTACAGAAAGAAGCAGAGCCAAAAAGGGAAAGGTAAGCAAACACATTTTGCCACCAGTTCTTAATGTTGAAAAGTTTTTATGATGATCATCTGGAAACAGTCTAGGAAGAGGAAGGAGTTGATCTCCCACCAGACTGATGCAGAAATCCTGCTTTCCTTCTGTCCCTCTACTTTAGCCTCTTGGAACAGCTGATGCTATATGACAGCTGTGGAAAGGAGGAACATAAGGGAAAGATATACCGGTATTACTTTCATGTCTTGCTTTCTAAGCTTTTCAGGAGCATCCAGCCATCTCCTTTGGAAACCAAATATTGGGTTCCATCTAGGAAGGTTGTTCTTACAGTCTTCAGTTTCCGTTTATACCCATTTCTCAGAAAAAATGGTGAATCCAAGAACATCTGTCTATGAAAATGTTAACAAAATTGGGGAAATATAGATCTTATTTTTTCACCAGGAAATGCAAACAAACCTTCCTTTTCTCTGAGCTTGTTTGCTCCCCTTTATTTTCCTGGGGTCTAGCCACCTTCTTTGGCTGTCAATGGTTTCACTCACGCATAGTGAATTAAACAAAAATTAATCCAATCTAAATTGTTAAAGGATTTTTACGCTCATTTTTTTCTGCTGTAAATAGAGGAGACATTGGCCAGCAGAGACTTGGCCTAGTGAATTTTTCTTAAGAATAATTTGACAGAATGATTGGCATGGAGGTACCGTGTGGAGACAGGTTGGGCTAAGGAAGAAAGCTACAATTTTCTATAGACTATGTTCACCTCTTTCCACCATCCCAATGCAATTACCGGTAGTGAAGTTGTCTTCATTGCACTGTAAGAGTTCCCCCCTTGTCAGTACCCACTTATCAAGCTTAAAGTCTAATTACACTTATCTGTGCTGAAAATTGGCCATTATCGCTACTTAAATTCCCACTAATTGTACAAAATACTTCCTCAGCAAACAGCTAGATAATTTTACTGGTAATCTAGACCAAATCAGCTTCACTGCTTTCTTTTTAATTAACACATTATCTTATTTTTCATCTGGTCGGGCCCATTCCAGGGGTGAGCAAAGTTGTGACTGTGGACATCAAGGGGAATTGGCAGCGCTGGCTGAAAGTCAGAGACCTCACCAAAGGAATGACCTACTTGTTCCGGGTACAGGCCAAGACCATCACCTATGGACCTGAACTGCAAGCCAACATCACAGCTGGGCCAGCAGAGGGTAAGTGGAGATGAACAGAACGTGCCAAAATGAAATGCAAAACTGTGGCGTCAATCACATTAACTCGGCACCCAACAGCAAGCTAAGATATTCCAAATACATTCTCAAGCCAAGATTTAATGGTGTTCTCAACAGTCAGTATCAATTGCCAGGTATCTCTGTATCTAAGGCTTAGTCTTATGGTCACAGTTATGTACACACCAATCCAAGACAGAAAGATCTCTCAAAAACCATAGACACCCATGATGGTCTAATAGGGGGGGAAATCCAAATGCTACAGTAAACTAATGTAATAATTTGGCATTTTAGCTGGCCCTCACTGAAGCTATTACTCTATTGTAAGTTTTAAATTCTCCCCAACCTCCTGAAAAATAAATAAACCTCGAGTTCTACCAATTGACATAATTTATTTTATGTTACATTATTTATGCATTTTCATGTATTGTTCTAGTTTTGTTGTTGGGAGGAGGATATCCACCAACACGCCTGTTACTATCCCTGTTACAACCTTTAGTTAGTAGCCATTGCACCCATAATTGGTATCCTAGTTTTAGATGAAATGTCAAGATGGGACACTCCTCCCTTTTCTAAATGAAACTGAGATTCTTGGGAAGTTCTGTTTCACTGGTACCACATGCTACATTTGTATGGAATTTCTATAATCAATAGCCTTTGGTAATAAGAATGGGTTATTCATCTTCCATGGATGAATGGATGGATATAAACAAAACCTGAAGAATTAAGTCAGGGATATATCTTCTGTAGATGCAAGAGGAGTTAAAGTTAACAAGATCTGCAGTTTAAGTCAGAGGTCTTTCCAACCTGTTCACTAATATATCTGTTGAACTCAGCTAGACCAACTTGCTTATGAAATGAGGAATGGCTAGGAAAAGGTTGTAGCTTAGGAGTTTATCATATTTCCTTTTTTGCCCAATCAGGGTACAGGCTAGGGATATGCGTGAGCTAGGGGAAATATTTTGCTCAATCTGAAAGCTTCTCAACAGAATGCAATAAACACCTTAGTAGTAAAACAGGGATTTGAATGCAGAAGGTCCAGGTCCGTTCTCCAATTCAAAGCTCTCAGGGAGCAGTGAATGTGGGAGAATTCAGCAAAGACCCATAGTCAAAGTAGACATGGCATTAAGTATGCTGTCCTCTTTCTTACATTTTTAATGTTCCTTTCATATGGCAGTTGCAAGAAGATGGGACTGCAGTGTGGGAAAGGCAGGAGGTTAATCCTGCTCCCACATATACCACTGACATATTGAAAACCACCCCCCTCAAAGCTGCTATTTACCCCCCAAAGGTGCCACTAGTGTATGTGTGTGAACCTCACCGCCCACACACTGCAGCCTTGGTTGAGATTTCTTCCAACATGGCTGTAATTCCCCCATGCAATGCAGGAACAGACATATGATGGTATGTTTTATTTCGCATCTAGTTTGGCTCTCATAGCAGCTGATAGCTGAATAGATGGTATACAGTCGAGACAAGTTCGGATCAACCTACTGGCAGCAGCTGGGCATTTGAAACCAAACAAGCAGCTGGGTCTTCCAGGGCATGGATGGCCATGGACACCAGCCCTGCACAAAGCTTCAGATTTGAAGGAGGATGTGGAGGGTGGAAATCAGTACTCTGAAGTATCCTTTGAAGGAGCAAGGCACCTCTGGCATGTTGCACCTTCTGTGGTTCAGGCTTAATCTGTGAAACTGAGGAGGTGGTACTTCTTTTTCAAAGGACACAGTGCTTTGCCAGGGGCTTGCTGGTTTTTGCTCCCTTGTCTCTGAAGTAATTAGAGAGCAAAGTATGAATAATAGCTGCTTTCACACTCACCTCACCTTCGCTCTTTTGGCTTCACTCCTACAGGATCTCCTGGTTCCCCTCAGCATGTTCTGGTTTCAAAAACAGCCTCCGGACTGACTTTGTACTGGACCGAGGGAGTCTCGGGAGATAAGCCCACCACTGGCTACATCATAGAAACCAGACCTTCAGGTAACTCATTGCCTGTGAAAAAAACATGAGCTGACCCAGAAAATATAGTAATAGAATCTACAGAACAAAGATAAGAAATACAAAGATCTGGCAATGTAGGGGCAGGGAGTGTCTTATTTTATCTGATACATTAAGAGAAAAAAAAGATGTGGATGCTTTCTTCTTTCACTTTTGGTGGGCTGCTGACCTTACTCTGCTGGGGTGCAATTTATTCAAGGCTGACTCTTACAAGGAGTAGGTCACCTATGTTGACCTTCTAGAGTGTCTCTTCTCTTGAATTCTCTATTGGTTATTCATCTGAGTCTAATAAACCTTAACTTGGTGGACTAATCCTTTTGTTTGGCAGGGCCAGAGCCATTCCCCACAGATAATCACCCCCTAAATAATCACCCCTCCTTACTGATTTTTTTTTTCAAGTACTGATGGGGATAGGAATGAAAAGTCTAAGGTTGGGCTGATGAGGGAAGGAGGAACAGACAGAGGTCAACTTTTTCCTCTTACCACTTGCATACAGTTAGTCTGAGGACCACATGAAATTAGGCAAGATATGTCCTTTCCTGTTGTATGGAGAGCAATAGATGAGACCACTAAGCTTACATGCCCAAGACTAGCCACTTAAGTTCTCCTGAGGCTGCTGAACTGGTGCATGCTGTATCTGACTCCTCCTAGCTCACTTGTTCAATGCATGGAAAGCCTTGCTTCTGTGATTAATCTCAAGGAGATATTGCACATGTAGCAGGCTGACAGTACTGTCTAGATCTTCTCTAGCCACATTATGGCCCCACACCCCTGTCACAAATTATGGACAGTAGCTTGCACCTGATCCACAGCACTCTTCTGGGTCAGTCCATGCCTCGGTGTCCGATCTGGTGGCTCCATTTCCTTAAGCAGCTTCAGATCCTCTGATCTTCCACTGAAGAGGATCAATGGGGCAGGGAGTAGTCAAGGATATGAAGGTTTCACGGTTGGCTCTCTGTCGTAACCATCAATTGCAATTCACTGAGTTCTTGGAGGCTTGTATGAATGCAACAGCATCCCCTTCTCAGCACAATGAACTTTGCTTCACAAAATGATCTACCTAGGGAGTTGTATACAGTATGGGGCTCTTGTAACTTTAGTCTCAAACAAACTAAGAAGAAGAACAAGGTACCATAAAATTCTGCGAAACCTGGTAGAAGTACCTGACTTTCCTTACCTTTCAGCCTCAACATCCTTCCAGAGCCATTCCCTCCTAACATGGCTCTTGCCTTCCTGGTAGAAAGGGAGGGGGGGATGCAGCTGACAAGAACAGAGCTTAGTGTTTCTCTGTTCCCTTTCCTCTGTTTTCTACTGGGGAGATAAGCTGTGTTTGGAAGGAACAGCTGCATCTGAAAGTATGAAGTTGAAAGGTACAAGAAGACAGGTATCTTTGCCCAGCTTCACAGTGTTTTATGGTCCCTCATCCTGCTTCTCAATCTGGGCTTAAAGTCACAAAAGCCTCCTCCCATATCCAACTTTGCAACCCTAGATCTACTGCAGAAAGAGAGAGAGAGAGACTGACTGACAAACATGATTTTCCAGAGTCACTTATTAAAAAATGATCTAGATTCCTGCCAAGCCCATTATTCACTTCTCCTCCAACACACACCGAATATCACTGAATCTCCCTCTTAACTGTCTTATATCAGACTTCTGAAGGATTCCCCCACTTCTTAATTCATTCAGATAAATGAGCTCCTAAGGCTATAAATTCTCATTCTTGCTGAAGACAGAGGTTTTTCCAATCCAGCACTTATCTCCATTGCTTCCTTTCCCTGATTTCCACAATGCAACTTGATAACAATTTTCACAACAAAGTTAATGAAGTGTGCTTTATTGCTCAAGGATCGCTGTTTCCAGGCCAATGGGAGGAGGGGCAGAATAATAATAATAATAATAATTTTTATTTAATACCCCGCCCCTCTGTGCACAATCGGGGCGGCTTACATCATAAAATTTCCAGAAACAGTTAAGAACATTTACCTCCACCCTCCCCCCCTTAAAAAAGAGCTTGTAACCATTTTTCATCCATTTAAATAAATTAATGATTTGAATAAAAAAATTGAAAGGATGTAACATCAGTCATATGAAAGGAAAACAATCTAGGCATGTCTAAAAAAAGAGAAAAAGAGAGATTCTGTACACTTGTGTGGCAGAGGAGTTTGTGGAGAATGTGGTAGAATATCATGGTCCATGTTGATTAAAGTGTTAGTAAGGATTGTATTGTGATTTCTGCCCCATGAACAAAGATGTCTTGGGTTGGCCACGGCTATATTGCTGCCTCCAAAGGGCCATATGCAATAGAAATGTATTTTTTTATTAAAACAATGTTCTGTAATATAAAGTTACATATAATGGAAATACAAAGTTCCAAGAAAAAACTCTGAAATATTAAAAAAGAACATAAGATTACAAACACACAGCTAAATTTACAAAAATAAAAAAGAGGAAGGTAATAGTGACTTCCAACTTTTCAACTAATGGTTATACATGATATGATATCTAACTTCCTCTATCATCAATCTCTTATTTTAAGTGTCTACTGTTTATTGATCCTACTAATCTTCAAATCCAATTCTAGAATATTTCCCCTGCTATATCTGTAAGAAGGCAATTAATGCTTCCCAAACTTTCTTAAAACTACTCAAGGATTTCTTTCTAATTAAGGCAGTCAATTTATCCATCTCTGCTAGATCATACAGTTTCAATATCTAGTCTTTCTTCATTGGGGTTGTCTTATCTTTCAATTTCTGCACATAAGTCTCAGGTCTGTGATCATTTATTGTATAATTCTACCATACTTTATCTCAATTTGTTCATCTAAGAGGCTCAGTAAAAAGAGTTAGGTTTCATTTGGAGTTTTATTTTCAATATGTCTTAAATCAGTTGCTTGTTGCTGGTCATATTTCCAGGAAACAATATGAGTCCCTTTGTACATCATCAACAACCTTTCAAGTATCAGATAGAGACGCACTACCTTGGTACATAACTAAGGTAGTTAAGTAGTTAAGTAGCTGATCTAGTATACTAGCCACTGTTTCCCAAGCTGAAAATGCTGTATTTAGGAACTTCTGTGCAAATCAGTTTTGCTTTGTCCAGGACCAGCATTTTCTGCACAGAACATAATATTTTTGTGCAGAAATATTTTTGCAGAGAAAAAGCTACTTGCTACACACAAAAAAAAATCATGTCAAAATGTTGTGCAGAATGAGTCCTGAATTGTGAATAATCTTTGAAAACTGCACAGGTTTTGAAGACTTACTTGCAGCAGGTGACAACTGCTAAATTTACTTGTTGCTTCTTCCAAGAAGAACATTAGTGAGGAATTACATGAAGCAAAGTATTTCCATCATCTGAGATGTCTCAGCTGCCTCTTTTGGCACTCCATTCTTCAATGCAATCCCCATTTTCTGGGCCATATCCATTGGTATGCTCATTGGGAGACGGTTGAAATGGTCCCTCCAAGGAGGCTTTTGGCTGCATTAACACAGCTTTGTGCAGCCTGGCCCCACTCCACTGGATCTGCAAACAATTGTAGGGAGCCGGGGAGAACCCCTTGCTGCTTCTGCTCGCTGGGGCTAACAACAGAGTCATTTAATTTCTCCACAGATAATTTTAATCCTATTCATACCACTGTAATAAACGAATTGGGCCATTTGTGTGCTAGGATGCCTATTCTTCGTTTGGCTAGAATCTGCAGAGAGCGTGAAATGTGATCCAGGCAAAAGGGGAGGATGGTAATTGGAATGTCGGCTTATTTCACGCACGCTTCGGCTTTATTATAACACTCTGTATCTTGCTTGGTTTTATTCCGCCTGCACTTTGGAGAGCTTTTCTCTCTGGATTCAGAGCTTAGCCAAAGTGGAGGTGAATGTTCTTTTCCCAAGTCATTGTTTTCATCTCCTGTTGGAGATGATGTAATTGCATCTTTCTGTTGGACCGGGATGCGCTGATGCGCCTGACCTTATGGAAGGATAGTGTTTGACCCCATACAGCTGACTTCACATAAGTAACTTAAGCAATAATGAATTGGGGAGGATTGCTATCTCTCTGTAGCCACCACAAGGCATCTTAACAAGCAAATGAAAAGTGTTAACACTTTGTCAATATTTAAACAACTTACCATTATTACCTTAGGGTTTTTGCATCTCAGCTGTCATCTATTATAGGCCTCATTACCCTTAACATTTAATGTTGCATTCTGTCTCACTTCCCCTCTCCTCCCTATTGTTGCTGTAGCTCTCCGCCAAGGAATTTAAAATGGCACAGTGAAATAATATATGTTGGCCACTACCTTCCTGGCCTCTGATTTCCAAGAATATAGGGCATTTCTCAGTTGTATGGGGACTCTTCTGCTTAGCATTTTAAATACTTTAACCTGGACCTGTTTGTTCATTTAGAAATTTAGTTTACCCAATCCCAGAGATTCTGGCTGGGCCACAATATATTTTGAAAGGCATAAAGGAGTCAGATTAATGGAATTAAAACTGAACTAAGTGTTAATGTCGCACAGGCATCACTTTCTGCTATCAGTCAGTGTTCCTTAACCTCGGTTCAGATAAGCCAGGGTTCACCAAAGAGAAGAGAATCTATAGTTTATTTGCAGCAGCAAATAGGTGTCAGTGGTCTAGCGACTGGAAACAAAGGAAAAGAACAGACATCCAAGTATTTCCATATGATAATCATATAATTTAGAAACTATAATTTCATAATTTATCCTAATTCTACATAGCTACAATGTCACTAATTAGCAAGCCATATTTCTGAAGCAGGCATACTAGGCAGGCAGGTCACATACTGCTATCCCATAATGACCCCCTGTTGGCATGGCCTTGGCAGAGATGTGTGTTTTAGGCCCTGTGACGTCAATAGGGCACTAAAAGTTCAGACACCTTGGTGGGCTATTTGACCTTGGTGGGCTATTGAATGATGCCAGGTATCTTCTAGGTACTGGCATCTCTTATCTATTCTGCATCCATTAAGCCTTGCAGTTTTGCTCCTTGTCACCCACTGACTGCATTCCATTCTCTGCTTCTCTATCAGGTTGGGTCTACTAGGGTCACTAGCTCTTATACTTGCAGAACTAGAGGAGGAGGAGAGAAACAAACACACACTTTTCTATTCATATTGGCATGCTATTTCCATACTGGTGTCCTATATAGTTTTCTCCCAGTATGCCATATCTCCCAAACACAGAGACACACTACATAGGGTGGCCTTCGCATTTAGCCATTACGAATGTCTCCAAGATTAAAGGAGCTCCATAGCTGTCAAACAGCAGCCAAGTCTGCCACCAGATAATCTCCCAAGTGGGCACACAGAGGGCATTACAGAAGGCTGCTTCACACATTACCAGTTCCCTATACAGACAGAATGTGGGAATTGGTGTAAAAAAAGCCAACATGATCCTACATGTCAGTTTGTCAAGGTAGTATTATTTGTACTTCATGGTGGGGCTTGCTTGTCAGCTGTTGTAATAAGCTTACTGGCAAAAATAGTAATAATAATAATAGCCTGTCTTTATAGTGAATTTCACAACTTGTGTGTACTGAACTCTGAAAATCTGAAGAATGTTTCGAGGGCGAGATCTGTAATAGCAAAAAAATATATCACTCTTGATGTCCAAATGTCAAAGGAAGTTTACCGGGTTGCTGGGGAATTCTAAAAAAACAATACTTCAAAAATATTGCCAGACAACATGGATGCAACTGCAACTTAGCTTGGTCAGTAATATTTCTTCCTTATAGCTCTATGATAGAAACTAAGACCCTTGGAAACATAACTTACACCAGTGAGGATCTAATACAGCTTTTGCAACATCAGAAGAGTTTTCTACAAGGTAACCAGGCAGCACTAAGGGTCCTAAGGATAATAAGTCCTGCAGCTCCCTTCTTTCATCAGTGAAGGTCCTGATCCTGAAAAAGCTTACAGACATAGAAAGCTGCCTTTTATCAAGTAATTGTCTGTGCAACCCAGTATTATCAGATCTGACTGGCAGCGGTTCTATGGCAGATGACCATTCTATTCACCTGAAGGCTACATAAAAGATAGCTTTGCAAATTTCCAAGGAGCAATGTCTCCTCAGCTCTCTTTCCATTCCATTGAGTTGCATTTTTATCTCTTCTCTTTATTCCAGGGGTAGGCAACCTTTCCCCTTTAAGGGCCAAGGGACTTCAGCTCCCAGAATCCCAGGAGCTATTGGCCAACATGGGACTATTGGCCAACGTGGCTGAGGCTTCTGGGAGCTGAAGTCCCTCGGCCCTTAAAGGGGAAAGGTTGCCTACCCCTGCTTTATTCCTTCTTGATTGTGGCTGTAATCCAGCCAAAGCCAGTCAATTCAAAGTCAAGTCTGTGTGGCTGCATGGCCAGTCCCTGCCATGGAGGCTTCTTCTACCCCCCCCCTTTGTTCCATCCTCCGGGTGTCAGTCGGATAGCGGACACTTCGTCCGCCTCCCCTTCACATTGCATCCTTGTCCTTTTGTTAGTCCCTGCCACAACTTCAACCTTTTCTCCTTAAAAATAAATTAACATTTTAATTTGGTTGGTCTTGGGAGAAGTCTTGGAATGGTTCACCGCCTGTCTTGACTGGCGTGTGATTAAGGGCCAAGTTTTATAGCAAGACTCTGTCCTCTCGCCTCCAGCTGTGCAGGGCAAAGAATTGCTGGTTGGAGCAGAGAGATATCTAAATGGCCGGCTTCCATCCAGGCTGGCTCTTACCGTGGCAGGCATTTGTCCATGCCATCAGGCCGAGGAGCCTCTGTTGGTTGACTGACAGTTAGATACAGCCCAGAGCCCCTGATTAATTGTCCATGAAATCACACTCGCTTGTGTTGGTGTTGTGTCTTTTCTAACACCTGCAGCTTGCTTGGGCTGCTTGTCCCTATAGAAGGATAAAATGCAAATACAGAGCACTCAGGAGCACTCCTGAGCCGGGAGAGGAATAACCCCAGGTAAGAGCCACTGCACTTTTCTGTGACAATACTGATCCAACGCTACAGCATCCCAAAGCGGTCAGGCAAAGATAAAATTTTGCATTTCCACTCCGTCTGCCTTACAGACAATAACAGCAGGGTAGGAGGCACTGAGGCATTCATAATAACAAGGAAACTTTTTTTTCTGTTTCCATCACCCCCCTCCCTGTTTTGTAAGGAAATAACTTCCCCTTTAGGGTGGATGTTTTCTCCTTTTCCCCCAAATACTTGCATCCAACCAAGGCAACAGGAATGGAAGAGAAGAGACAGATGTTTCTGAAGCAAAAAAAAAAAAAAAGTATAGCAAATTGAGAGCAATCCTCTTGTAACCTCGTAGCCAGCTGGGCTGCATCTCACAGTACATTAACCAAGAACTGACAGGGAGGAACTGCACTTGTTGTGGGGAGGGGAGTGATTTAGCACAGCAAACTTTCTTTTTGCACTAATATTAAATATTGCTATTATTGTTATTGAGGACCAGCATGGTATAATGGTTTCAGAGCTGGACTAGGACACTGAGAGACTAGGGTTTGAATCTTTGTTTGGCCATGGAAGCCCCCTGGGTGATCTTGGACAAGTCACAGACTCTCTACCTCAGTGGATGGTAGTGGCAAGCCGCTTCAAACTAATCTTGCCAAGAATCCCCTGTGATAGTTTTGTCGTAAGATCACCATATGTTGGAAGTGACTTGAAGGCATACAACAAAAGCATGTCGCTATTAGAGTTAGAATTTGTATTTTATTATCATCCCTGTTATATTGCATGCAAAGTCTCCTCTGTCAAGATGTGAGCAAAAGGAAGACCTGTTCCCTGTCCACTGAAGCAATCTCAATGGCAAATGAAAGGCAGCCCCATCTCTCGATTCTGTTAATGAAGTCCCTTTTTCCAGATGCGGTTTCTGACATTTTTTAAGCAAACATTTTGGAAGAGGGAAGCTATTATAAACGCTTTCAATTAGGAGAGGTAATTATGTTATAATTAGAGTGTTCTCTGTTAGCACCAAAAAGAAAACTGGAGTACCTCACCCAAAAATCAGCAGAATGAAGGGTCACTTGCTACAAATCCCAGATGTGTAAGGTATCTGTGCAATGAGTTATTGGAGAAGGGATAGTCTAAAATGTGTGTGTGTGTGTCTCCAAAGTAGAGAACCTAAATAACACACGCAGGCAATCACACATACAGCCCCCGCTACTCAGTTTATAATCCAAACTCTGCTGCTGGAGACAGGCTGCTTTCCCCAACAAATGGTGCGCTTGTGTATGAGAAAACCTCAGAGCCATACTTTGAATTTTCTCAGCGGAGTGTCTGAACATATTGATATATATATTTTTTAATGAATGAAATATTTGCAAATATTCTTTGCATCCTATTATTACTGCTATTGCTGCCACTACCAGTAGGACTGTACCCTGGCTGGCATCCTATTTATTTTATCATTTTGTTTCATTTGTACTCCATCTTTCTCCCCGAGTGGGACCCAAGGCAGCTCCCAAAGAGAATCCGTTAGAAAAAACTTTAACAAAATTTAAAACAATTAAAAATCCTCACATTAAACAGTATAATATAATTTAAAAGCCATGTTGGTTAGTCTCAACTCGAGTAGATTCATCCAATCAATTGTTGAATCACAAGTCAACACATAGATAAATCCTATGATTCAATGGACCTACTCTAGTCAGGACTAGTAACAGGATTCAGGTTGTTATGGCGCAGATATATGTCCCCTCAGGATAATGGTGTGAAAAGTTAGTACTGTAAACTCTTGATTTGGCTTAGCTTGCTCTTAGCCTGCTAGGTTTTCCTATCCTCTAGTGCCAAAAAAATTCCCCCTAACACTTGAGATTCAAGTCATTGTAATTCAAAACAATCTCCTTTATTACTACTGCCTGTGATCTCTGATGCTGCCTTAAGATTGTAAGCCAGCTTCAGTTCTAGCTTCTATTAAGTTCTGAAGCTGAGAATTATGTGGCATGGAGAAGAGCAATCCATAGAGAAGACTAGACTAGGGTCACCATTCTCTGTCCTCAAAACCATGGAGAGGTAGACGACAGTCCTTGCATGCAGAAGGTTCCAGGATCTGACCCCAGTGTCTCAACTGAAAAGATTTCAAGGACCGAGGATAGCAAAGACCTTCTTTGTGTGAGACACTGAAATCATCTCTCAGCCAGAGAACTGGGCTAGGTGGTCTGTAGTAGTATGGCCCTAGGGATACTCTCAGATTTTGTTTAGTCTGCTTTTGAAATAAAAGCAACCTGATTTGTGTACCTCCCTGGCTGCATGTGGATTGGAACACAGTTCTCATTCCACACCTCTCTTCAAATTTTGTGATTCCAGTGTTCTAGTTTTTAAAATGCACCAAAAATATCATATCAATAGTGTATTTTATCATTAAATGTGTATAAAAGGCATATGAATTGTCATGCCAACTCAAAACAACACAAGTGAATGGAGAAAGAAATAGGACAGAACAGAATTACGAATAAATGTATGCAGTACTTTTGCAAAACATACATAAATAAATGATACACCCATTTAAAAGTGAGACTATGAAGAAGCCTAATAAATCTATATAAAAGGAAGACAGGGCATAACTCAGGGCATCTCAGCGGTGAAGCACCACCTTTGCATACACAAAGACCCTGGTTTCTGATATCTCAAAGAGATCTCAGATGACAAGCAACGGGAAAGTAGTCTGCCTGAGACCCCAGAGAAACGCTGCCCATCATTGTAGTGTGTGTGTCAGTGTGTGCATACACACTTACACTTTCAAGTCACCTGTCGACTTAGGTGACCCCATGAATTTCATAGGGTTTTCTTAGGCAGGGATTACACAGAGATGGTTTTGCCAATTCCTTCCTCTGAAATATAGACTAAGACAACTGGGATTTGTTGGCAGTCTCCCATCCAAATACTAACCAGGGTTGACATTGCTTAACTCCCAAGATAAAACAAGATCTGGTTCCTTTGGGCATACCCCCAACATTTCACAGATGAAAACCAGGACCCATGTGGCCAAGCTACATCAGAGTCTAGTCCAGATGACAAAAGTTATAAATGAAAAAGAACAAAGTTGGAGAGGTTGCAGCATTTCGCTTTTACCTGAGTCTACAGAGAAGGGCAAGATTCCCAACACATCATTTTTTCCCTCTCCTCTCTCTGAGTTAACTTGAGTGTAAACTACTTTTGCACTTTGAACTCAGTTTGCAGCAATTGCACCAAATGGGGAAAGTGAGAGGAAGAGAGAGAAACTGGGACATTTGAAGAGCAGCTGGAAAAAGTGGGATGACAGGGGGGTTAGTTGGAGGATATGCTGTAGATATCAGAAATCTTGATGGACCAAAGGCCTGACTCACTTTAAGAAAGCACCCTGTGTCTGTATGTAACCTGCCGAGTGTAGAACCTGGATCATAAAGGAAAAGACCTTAGCAAGATTACACTCTAAATGCTCCTCTAAATGACAGCTTTAAATTGTTTCCAGAGTGATCTGAAGAGAATAGAGGCTTCAGGTCAAGAGTGAGGCCAGCTGCCAGTGGAGCTGATAAATTTTCCCAAGCAATTGAATTCTTTCCCCGGCAATGGGCAAGTGAACGTTGTTGCTAACCATGGCAAAGAGGCCTGGCTTTGCAACATCACAGTCTCCGTCTGCTTTCCTAATGGGATCTGCCGATGGAATTTGATCTTTATAGAGGACTACGGTGCTAAAAGGGGAAGCTAATACACCGATAGGCCCTAAATTGAAATTCTCCTCAGTATTACTAACTCAGACAGCTCCATCTATTACAAGGATGTTGTACAGAATAAAATGAAGCTTTTATTTGTTTTTACGTACTCCGAGCTATATTTGCGGTTGCTGTATATCTACCCTCTGTCTCTTTCGAGTAAATAAAACTCTGGGATTTCCTTATTACATTGTAAAATTGTTTGTAAAGACAGCATTTCCCCCCACCCGTTATAGAAATATATCCTCAAACATAAATGGCTGTTCCACTGAATGATTATCCATGTTGAAAAATAATCCTCTGGTCCGGATTTTTAATAGATGAATTACCTCCTTTCTAATTATCCCGTATTTCTAAAATGTGGCCAAAGCGGGAACATATCCGGCCACTGAAGCCTGTCCAGCCAGCTCCCTTGAGCAGCAAATAGGTACAGGGGGACTTGTCATTAATTGTAACTGGCACAAAACATGCAGAAAGGAACAGAATCCTCCATGGAAATTTACTGACAGCAAACCTTAAGGGAGCATAGATCCAAGGGCCTGAAGAGTATTTAATGGCACCCTTTCAGCAGCTTCAAGATCTCTGCCTCAAGGGACACTAAGGGCCTTTGCAGACTGCCAGAAATAGTGCAAATTGAGTCCACTTTAAGGGTTAGGGTTAGGGTTAGGGAATCATAGGAATTGTTGTTGTTTTTTCTGAGACATTGAGCCTTCTCTGTCAGAGAGTCCTGGTGCCACAATAAAATACAGTTCCCATGATTCCCTAACCCTAACCCTTAAAGTGGACTCAATTTGCACTATTTCTGGCAGTCTGCAAAGGCCCTAAGTAAATAATTGTCTGGCACAAGAAAGGGGTCAAGAAAGAACCAGTTCACACTATATTCAGCACTATTATAACACTTTAACTCTCACCTTCCAAGGCAGTCTATTCCATTATAAAACAGCTCTTATGGTCAAGATGTTCTTCCTAATGTTCAGGTGGAATCTCTTTTCCGATCACCAATTCATTCTAAGTGGAGACATCAGTAAGTAAATCTGGGGATCTTCTGCATGTGAAGCATGTCTTCTACCATAAGGCTCTGGTTCCTTGCCAGATAGGAAAGGCCATCACTAGTACTTTCCAGCATTTATCTTTATCTTCAAGGAGAAGTGAGCTATGGAGTACCAAGCATGGCTGCCTGTTTTAATTCTTTTGGTAGACTTGATGTAGCCTAAAATATACTTGATAGTAGATAAGACACTTGATGAGATGCTTGATAAGCATCTGTGTAGTGTTTAAGGGCAAGGATTGGGAAATGCTCACCAAGCACTTTTTCTTGCTGCTTTTGCAGATGAAGGACTGTGGGACCTGTTTGTGAAGGACATTCCCCATGGTGCCACCTCCTACACAATCAGCCTGGACAAGCTGAAACCAGGGGTCAGCTATGAATTCCGGGTGGTGGCCGTGAACGAGTTTGGATACGGAGAACCCAGCACTCCTTCTGTTGCAGTATCAGGTTGGTTGCCTTTATGAAGTGCTGCCTTGGAGACTTCGGTAAAATGTTCATAGGTGAAAAGGTTAAGAGCATGTAGAGGCTGGTCTCGACACAGAAGAATAAAAGAGATGGCCTTCAAGGGAATCTTTAAACCAGGGGTAGGCAACCTTTCCCCTTTAAGGGCCGAGGAACTTCAGCTCCCAGAATCCCAGGAGCTATTGGCCAACATGGGACTATTGGCCAACATGGCTGAGGCTTCTGGGAGCTGAAGTCCCTCGGCCCTTAAAGGGGATAGGGGATAGGTTGCCTACCCCTGCTTTAAACTGAATGAACTGGAGCACAAATAGGAATCCAAACATGTTGCAATGGGACGTTCCTTGTTTGTTGACAGGCAGGCAAGTCATTGGATATAGAGACATGTCTACTCCCTATGTGCAACTGCCATTCTTTCATTCATATATGTCTCTGCCTGTGTGTGCATCCACAAAACCACACATGCACACACATACAGAGCTAAAGGACAGATTCACATGCCTACTTTGTTCAGGGTCAGGTGTCGTTTCCCTGTAGTTCAGAGTGAGCCATTCTCACCACAATTGAATTGGTTGCTGAGAAGATATGCCAGCCCTCAAGTTGCCCTATTGACTGATAGTTTTTCTGCATTGCCTCCCAACCAAAAAGAGCTCCTTACATAAATGTCTCTTTGCCATGCAACCGGTAATAGCATTGGGAAAAGGAAAGCAATGTTTTCTTTCTTGTCTTGTCATCCCTTTTCTCCCCCAATCTGTCCTAGAAACAGTACCTTCTTTGAACTGAAGTGGATAATACCTACAAACATAGGCAACTGATGCTTTAAAAATAGCTTTGTGGAAGGATCGCTATGAAGTAAGGACTACTTCAGATGGGACTAAAATAGAGCAGCTACAAATTAGGAAAGGTCAGTACAGTCTGACGGCAGCTAGAGAGCAAAAAACAGGATCCAGATCAGTAGAAGAGCAAAGAGGGGAGACAATCCTAAAGAGGAGGTGGGGATGCAGTGACCAGCTAAGACATAGCATGTACAAGACTGAAAGCCAAAGCAAAGACTGTTCCAGTACTCTGGGCCCAGAGCTTAAAACTTATAGCCACCTTCCGAACACCTCTCACAGTACATCTGCAGGCTATTCAGAGTTGCAGCACTCAGGAGGAGTGTTTTACTAGCAAGTAATGTGTATTGTAGTGGATTGAGTGCTGGGCTAGGAGTCCCTGAGACCAGGGTTTGAGTCAACCATGGAAGCTCTCTGAGGGATCTTGGGCAAATCGGTGGCAGTGGCAAATAAATCTTTTCAAGGAAACCCTAGGATAGGGTCAGCATAGACTGGAGTCGCCCAGAAGGCACATCCCGCCAGCAACAAACCCTTTACATGTGAGGACTTATCTGTCAGTAGACAGGCATCCCTTCACCCTTTCCCAGATGATGGTGAATGAGGAATGCAAGAGCCTAGTTCTGAAACTGGAGCCGCTCTCCATTCTTAGGAGTCAGAGAGTTAGCTGTGATAGGACAGAGCAGGCCATGGATATAACTGTGAAAAAGAGGGCATTTTATTTATACTTTTTGCTAAATTGTGCTTGAGCAACTCACAACATGAGCAGAGAGCTCCTGCCACCCCCGCATTTTGTTTAAAGGCAAGCATTGTCAGGCCTGCAAAACAGTTTGAATCTCTCCCTTGGGTACAAAAACTTTTGAACCATGGAGCCTTTTTTTATTTTAAAAAATGATTTTTCTCTCCTACCCCCCTCTCTTGCTGAAGCAGCAAAAATGATCTGAGAAATGACTCCCTGAAGCAAGTCAGAGGGAGTCTCTCAGCAAGCACAAGGAGAGAGATTTGAACACTGTTTTACTTTTATTTTTTTCACCAGCCTTCTTATAACATGCCTTAAGGACTTGTGCTTTGTTTTGCAAAACACTGTAAAAATATTAAAGAAAACAGTAGTTCTCTTGTAGCATTTGAATGGGTAACCTCAGGCTTTGGGGTCCTTTTTCATCTCCTGCTTCCAGCTCCATTCTCTTTTGCCTTCTACTAATTTTGTGTAGCAGCCATCCTGTTTCTGGAAGGCTGTGTGTCGACCAGGCCATGTTTTTTCAAAGCGAGTCCCCACTGCAGACCACATATAGCCCATCAAGACTAGCGTCAAACTACTCCCTCTTTTCCTTATTATTAAGATTTCTTTAGTCTGAGCAATATTCTTATGTTCTTCTAAGCAGCAGGCTAGGAGTCTTGATGGATATGAAATTAATTCTCTGTCATCCCACTTCTTTAGCTACTTTTAAAATGTCCCAGTTTCTCTCCTCTCACTTTTGCCTCCATCCTCAGTTTAAATCAATTGCTGCAAATTGAATTTAAAATTCAAAATTAACTCAGGAGAGGAGAGGAGAGGAGAGGAGAGGAGAGGAGTGTAATCTTGTCCTGGCCAGTAGGCTGAGACAAAAGCAAACTGCTGCAGTCTCTTCTAATTTGTGTATTCTTCCTCATTACCAATGTTTGCCATCTTGACAAGACTGGGATGTTGCTTGGGCACAAGCGTCCAGGTTTTCATTTGTAAAATGTCGAAGGGTTTGCAAATTGCCTGGGTTGCCTCACAAGTATACATGTGACTCCCTGTAAATAAATTGCTTGTTTGTATGTGCTGTGCTTGAACACAACTATTTAATCTCTTTCTGTGTGAAGCTCTTGTGTGTGCTTCAGACTGGCCAGAGAAAAGAAAGACATTCTCTGTTGGGAACTACAGAAATAAGGCATGCAAAGCACTGCAGGCTCCTGTCACTCAGGATGATGATCCACAGCTTGTCTGTCTCTAATTAATTAAACCAATGCTCAATGTGCGGCCCATGGCTTCCATTGCCACCACAGAGCTTGGCAGCTGCTGCTTCGATAATGCTCTGATCCTTGTCAGAATCCCAGCAGATAGTAAATAATCTTTTTGAGGGACTTCAGACATTTTTGTCTTGCAGAAGAAGCAGGAAGCATGAGTGACATGTATTTCCTCGTCTCCATGTATATATGCAATCTCCCCCATGGTGGGATGTGCAAAATGCCTCTGAATTTCAACCATTTTACCGCTAAACAAGGTGCAGGGATTCTAATATAGAGGTAGCAAACATACACAGGGAATCCAGACCTTTCTTGCTTCCTGCTGCACGTACCCTTTGTTCAGATGCAGTACATATCATGTTTCTTTGGTGTGTGAATGAACTCAGTTTGTCATCCCTCCTCTCTTTAGTATGCCACAGAATGAGGTTAAACAGTGATGCTTTCTGTGTTAAACTGAACACCATTTCCTACAACTCAGGGAACCATGGTTAGTGAGATGGTTTATTTAAATGGTTAGATGGTTAGGGAGAACAATTCAGGATCAAGCCATAATTTCAGAATCTTGCTTTTTCTCAAGAGGCTCCAAGTTTCCACTCGCCTCACTCCCGTCCTACCACACAGGAGCCTGAGAAAGCCTGCTGCCTTGAAGACGAGACAATGTTGTCAGGTTACTTAGTGAAACTGTATAATATTGAACCTGTGAGTTTGTGCAGAGCTTGAAGGAATCTATGCCTCCTCATGTGCAACACAGGAAAAGTGTCAGAGGTGTGGCTGCCAACTAATGTGTGCAGGTTAGCTGTGAGAATCCCATGTTGTCTTTGTAGAATGGGAACCTATTTGCCTGCTCTATAAAGCACATATACCTCTGTGTTAGGCATCACACCCTTTCCGGTTTAATTTTAAACTGTTGGATTAGCTCAGGGATTTTTATTGGTATTGTTATCTGGATTGATATTTTTCTTATGAATATTCTTATAGATATTATGTTTATTTGTAGCAAAGCAGCATAGAAATAAAAAGATGAGCTGAGCAACTGTCTTCCCCGGCACAACTGAACTGAGCCATTATATTAAAGGGGTTTAGTTGGGGGAAGGACTAGTCCCAAAAGGGGATTGTTTTAACAGAGGGGCAGGGTATAAATAAATAAATATTATTATTGTTGTTGTTGTTGTTGTTGTCAAGAAAGAAGCAAGCTAAATAATCTTTTCAAAGGAAGGAAACTGAGGTTGATTAGCCATGTGGGACATACAAATTTCCATTCTAAGGCATGATGTTGGTCCTTTCTTCCTCCTTGCAGCTCACACGGACTCGCCTTTCTATGAAGAGTGGTGGTTCCTGCTTGTGATGGCTCTCTGTAGCCTCATTCTCATCTTGCTGGTGGTGTTTGTGCTGATCTTGCATGGCCAGACCAAGAAATACCGGAACTGCAACCCAGGTGAGATGGCCTCTCCATCATGCACTGTACAATCCCCTTCTGTCTATCTTTAAAAGAAAACTAAAAAAATGCAAGGAAAATTACCTAGTAGAATCAGCTAAGAGAGCCAGCCTGGTGAAGTGTTGGACTATGACTTTGGAAACCAAAGCTCAAATCCCTACTCAGCCATGGAAACCCCCTGGGTGACCTTGGCCAAGACACACACTCTCATCCCCAGAGGAAAGCAAAGGCAAACTTCCTCTGGACTAATCTTGCCAAGAAAATCCCATGATGGGTTTGCCTTAGGGTCATCATAAATCGGAAATGACTTGAAGACACGCAACATGAAGAATCAGCTATGACAGCATAATGAATTATCTATCTTCCTGCTGCATCCGCTTTGTTCTTTGGGATGTTAGCAACAGAATGCTGAGGTGGTCAATACAACTGTGAAATTCTCCCCTGTATGTTAGAGAGAAATATGTGCGCACTTAGTCCATTGTCTGCCATGCTAGTTTTCTGTTTGCAGAGAGCTTCTAATGGAAAAGTTGTTTTCCCTCTTGAAGTCTGTAAGGATGCATTTCCATTTTGCTGGCTCACTTTTCTGTTTGTATACATGGCTATGATATAGAAATTTTCCAATTCTATGCATGGTTTGAAAGCTGGACAGTGAAGAAAGCTGACAGGGAAGCAGCTCATTTGAGATGTGCTTAGAAGATAAGACTTCTAAGAATCCATAGTCTGCTCAAATGGGTCAAGGCTGAATTCTCCCTAGAAGACAAAATGACTAGACTGAGGCTGCATGACTCATTAGAATAAAACCAATAATCCGTAATAAAGTGAGAAAGAGTAAGAAGAGAGGGAGACCACTTTACAGGTGGAAAATCTCGGCCAAGGAAACCACAGTCCTGAGTTTGTAGGACCTGAGCAGTGTTGTTAATGACAGGTTGTCTTGGAGGTCTCACATGCATATGGTTGCCATAAGTCCAAGATGACTTGATGGCAACTAACAACAAATACGTGGGCAGGCCTAAGCAGAGTGCTTTGCAGAGAAAAGCCTCTCAAACTGAAGGTGCCTACTTTTTAAATGGGGGAAGAACTGAGGAAGAGCATTGGTGTGTCTCTAGCTAACAGTCTAAACTGAACCTGAGATGTGCAGAATAAGAACCATCTCCACCCCCATTGAGATATGTGTTCCCTATATTAAATACTGCACTTGATGTGTCATAATGGCTGCCATTGTGTTAATGACATACACATAAGTAAGTCACGCTATCAATGTGGGGCAAATAATTTACATAGTGCAACAGACATATTCTGCTCACAGTGGTGGAAATGGAGTTGCACATACAGCAACATCATGCATTGTAGTTGTGGATGTTGTTGTCGTATGCCTTCAAGTCATTTCCAATCTATGGCGACCCTAAGATGAACTTGTCATGGGGTTTTCTTGGAGAGATTTGTTCAGAGAAAGTTTGCCATTGCCTTCTTCTGAAGCTGAGAGCATGTGACTTGCCCAAGGTCACCCAGTGGGTTTCATGCCTGAGTGGGGAATCAAATTTTGGTCTCCAGAGTTATAGTCCAACACTCAGGCCACTACACTATAATTTCACAGTAGTTAATATGTTTGCGCATGGTACAATGGCACCAAGTCATTTGACATGTTGTAGAGGGCTACTTTTCTGCCCAGAGGTTGTGTAGCACTGCCATACTATTTGCTGAGCAGATGCTGGTTTGCAGCATGTGGTTGTTTACACCACCATAGACCTGTTCCACATAACAGTATTGTAAAGGTTACCAGACAAAATTCTCTGCCATAAAAAAAAAGTGGCTCATCTTAAGTGTCGAAGCTGTCCTGGTGGCAAGGCTTCCTCCTGCCCAGCCACTGCAAGCCTGCATAACTGTTTATAGATTTTGCTCTCCATGGCAAATTCTTAGCTCTGAGACTTTTATGGTGCCCTTCAGAAAGCCTGCAAAAAGTCACTTCCTCGGACACGTCCTCATGGTCTGTTGCAGGGGCTGTTTAAATATTCATTGCTGAAACCCTGAACTCTGCTTCAGGAACTTTCCAAATCAATTTTTGCCCTTTCCTCCTGAGGCCCAGAGTCCTTTCATGCATTGCCATTGTGCATGCTGCTTCAATGACCTGCATGCGTCTGTGACAGATGCATTAACTCTTTCTTGCTGAGAGCCTGGGATTTCCTAAAAAGTGTATCAGGCATGTGCAGAAGATGAAAGGGGATGGAGGAGGTCATTCTCTAGAGAGCTTAGGAAAGTTCCTACCTTTTAGACTACAACTCCCAAAGTCCCTAGATTGGCTGGGGATTCTGGTATTGGTATCCAAAAAGAGATTTCCTAAATTCTGATCTGTGGTGTGTATGGGGATGGGGAAATCGGGGTCCCACCCACCCCTTTAAAAAGCTGACTTCTCTTTTTTTAATTCTGAACTGAAAGATAGGATTTATACCCCTCCTCTCCTCCACCCCACCCCATTATAAATTCAGTTCTAACAAGTGTTAGTAAATCAGGTTTTATTCCCCTGGGATTGAAAATGTATGAATTCCATGGCATTTGACCAAGCTAAACCTATTACAGATTCCTGCATAGGCAAAGCTCTCCTCTCCCTCTTCTCACCCTCCGCGTGGAGGGCAGACATGAAAAGGCACACCTGACCTGTCTTTCTGCAAAGCCTTCATGCGGCGTTGCAATTGAAGCGGGAGATAAACTACCTGCCTGGAGCAGAGGAGATTTCTGGCAAGCTAAGAGGGAAGGGATGCTCATTAAAAGAGCTAAGGCACCCTTGTCTTTTGGCATGATACTGGAGGGATTTCAAGCAAAAGCCCCTTGGCACTGCTTTGCACCCACACAGGACACTGAGATTAATGCCATGTTGTAATTAGCATGTCTGATCAGGACTAAGGGGATGTAGCTTCGCATTCAGAATCACCCACAAAAGTCATTGGGCAAACATGGGCCACTCACCAGCTCTCAGCCTAACTTGCTTCACGTGAATTCTTGTGAAGATAAAATGGTGTCCCTTCAAGCTCCTTGGAAAGAAGATAGGGTATACAGGTAATAATGGGTACTGAGTAAAGTTCTCTGCCTAGTCAGGGTCCCTATCGGCAGACCGATGCAAAACAGAATCCTCCAGATCAAAGGCAGCCCACTAGCCATATGTTGGTGGTCAAATAAGGGCCAAATCAATTGCACTTTATTGCCACCCTGCAAAAATAGAGAGTCAAACGGGTGGTTTGCTGAATCCCTGGCAGGCATAACTCATGGCTTGTAGGCTAATTTATCTTGATGGCTTGCCCGTTATGCAGGCATGGTCTGTATCATTACTCTGGATCCCTAACTTTACAGATATTGACCCTTGCTAACAACAAAGTATGGATTGTCTGATTAATAGCCTGAGCAAATTGCACATTAGATACATAAGCCTGATGGATCCATTTGCCTGTCTTTCTAGTCCAGTGGTTGACAAGATGCTGCATTACTTAAAGAAAAACAGCCAGTGACCCGTTTTGATGGTCAGCTTGCCACAATATATTTTCTACTTTTCCCTCATGCTTCTTGTCTAGAGTCTGTTGTCCTTCTTTAAGAGCTGCATTTTCACAATTTGCAGCCTAAAGGTTATGAAACTCTTCTGTTTTCTGTCCCATGAAGGTTCATTCTATCAAGCAGAATTAGAGGAAGAAAGACATCAAGCTCACTACTTGCAACAATATACCTTTGTAACAATGTGCACAATTACTTACTTGGCTGTAAGGCCCATTGAGCCTTACTATTATGTATAGCTTTGTGCTGTTACACCAGAGTCCTTTCTAGGGAAGGCAGTCCAGGTTGATACATACTACAAAACAAGATGGTGCTATCCTGAGATAGTGGCCCATACTATTTCAGGCTATAGATGGTGGTGACCTTTTTGTTAGCACACCCCAATTTTTCAAACAAACTTTGCAAGCAATTGTTGATTTTCTGAAACAGCACATGTTGACTAGTATGTGTCATAACCTCCAGCTGTTCCAATTTGGCAGGGAATTCTCTGTTGTTCCACTTTTCCAGCTGCTGTTTAAAATGTCCCAGTTTCTCTTCCCTCCTCCCATTTTCCCACTTTGTCCTCAACTTACTTCCATTGCTGCAAACTGAGTTCAGCATGCAAAGGCAGTTCACACTCAGTTAACTCAGGAGAAAAGATTAGATAAGGATGCAGAGTCTTGGTCTTCCCAGTAGGCATGGGAAAAAGCAAACTCTTGCAGCCAGCATGTGTTTTCTTCCTTATTAATAACTTTTCCATCTTGACCACACTCTTACGCTGTTGCCCCACTTGTCACGGTTTCAATCTGTGAAATGCAGGAGGACATGCAAACCATAAGATTATATCCTTGCAAGTGACTGCTTTTCTTAAATAGCATATGTTAACTAATAAGTACTATGTCTCCCTATAAGAAAAAGAAGCACATGAGAGAGAAAAGTTCTAGCCTGATCTACTTTCTGCTCTACTTATTTTCTCAGTTCCACTGAGTATTTATGCAAAACAATATTCAAAAATATAATAATGCACTTCCCATCCAAAGTGGTGTGATCTATTTTACTGCCTCGCTATGCCTTTAAGTCTTTCCCATTCTTGGCTGCATGTAGCTCAGATTTCACTCTCGCCAAATGCAGTGGAATTTATTTCTCAGTAAACACAAGACCGGACCAAGCTGCAAAGCTGTAATCCTAAACTTATATACTTGGGGGTAAATTCCATTGAAATCAATGGAGCTTTACTTTCAAGATAACCTGAATAAGATTGGGGCTAAGGGAGTTGAAAGCATCCTTTGTGTTCTCAGGATGCACAGGTGAGAAGAGCTGCTAAGCTGGGAAACATCAGAGCACTTAATCCTGTTTGCTTTAAATTTTACAGCACACATCTAGGCTTGATGAAGAAACCAATATATTATTGGAAAGCTGAACTTTACCCCTACCCTATCCAAAAGAAAAAAAAAAGCTCTAAAATGTAAGCTATTGAAGTTCCCCTAGTAAAAGATAACATCTTAGATATTCCCTATAAAAATGTGGATCAAATATTGCTTCTTTGGTGGAACTATACTAACAAGGGGAAGAGTACCAAATCCCCATGACAAATGACCTTACCCTCTAAGAAAGACCTTCTTAAAAAAGAAAGACGATTATCTGAAAATGGTGGTTCTCTCTCTGTCTTCATGCAGAGCCAAGGCAGGGCCTTTGCCTGCGCTCATTCTGTCGCCGTTTGTCCCCAGGAAAAAGCATTGCCAATGTGGAGGAATCTGTCACTCTGGATAATGGGGGGTTTACAGCCCTGGAGCTCAACAGCCGACACCTCAATGTCAAAAACACTTTCTCCAAGAAGAATGGGACAAGGTAAGGCAGTGCAGATCGGTCACACAGCCTTCAGCATTTGGTACCCAGCCAAATGCAGAGTGATTGCAGAATGGCGCTGCGAAGGGACCCTTGGCAACAAGCAATACATTTGATATGCTTATTTATTCCAATTTCAAACTCATCCCAGGCTGGACATTAGGAGCATGTCACAATGCATTTAATAATGCCGTTGTTCAAACAAAATAATAGAAGGTAAGAAATAGTACTGACCCCTGAAATGAGTGGTGGGCAAAGTGCAGGCTGTGAGCCACAAGTAGCCCACCAGACCCAAAAATATGCCCCCCCCGGGTCTTTTGTCACCCCTCTCTCCACAAAGTGGAGAAACCACTAATGCTTTAACTGGCAAATAATACCTTGGCACAGACAAGACTCAGGTTGTTGCAGAGAAGAAGAAAGATTGTTCAAATGCTCTCACCCATCCTTCCATCCCTCTCTCTCACTCTAGTCCCAGCTTAAAATTAATTACTCTATAAATGGCTGGATTTTAAACAATAAAAAAGTGCAACCCTGAGTAGTTCCAGATGCCTGAATGTGGCCCACAGCCCTGCCCCAGTTGCCCACCATTGCAATAAATCCTTTGTTCCCTATAGACCTCAGCAGCTTAACCAAGCCTGATCCCCATCCGCCAACATAAATGTAACACATTTTCTGCCAACTTTTATGGGCCCTGCACTCTCTGTATTGTTACACACTCCCTTTTTTTCCTGAATGATTAGAAATTCATATCCATATAGCAAGGCTTTCTTTGGAGGGGGGGGGATAGCATTGCAGAAATTAATAATGCCTTAGTAGTGATCTGTTACTTACAAATGTTTTATAAGGATGGAGCCAGACAAAAGAAGCCAAATACAGACAAGAACTGGATTGCTCCCAATTCAGTATCTGTCCAGCTTTCTGAAATCCTAAAGGAGTCCATTAGCCACATCCCATTCCTGTCATGGATAGACATTCCTCATTGTTCCTCTTTGTGGGCCATTTTCTATAACTCTCGTTCTACCAATATGCCAAAAGACCAATAATATGTGCCTATCCCTTACAGGCAATGTGGATATACCAATCCTAAATGGGAAGGGGATTTCTGCACATCACAACATGATTCATAACAATGCATTGAGCTGAAGCTTTTATTTTTTTGCAAGGGAATTCAGAGCATAGTCAAATACATGGATCTCTAGGTAAATCAGCCGAACCGCTCAACCACTCAAATAGGAGGGCCTCTGGATCTCTGTTGTTACAAGAACAGCAGCAGTCCTTGAGCAGCAGTCCTTGGAAAATGTATGTGACAAAGGGATTTTTTATTTTAAAAAAATACAATGCATGTTCGCTTCTTTCTGCCTTTCACTTTGGATTTGGTTGTTTTGTAATTTTTCATTGCATTTAACAATTTCTCCCCTATGGAATGATTTTTTTGAAGCCTTCACGTATGTAGATGAGATTCAAGAGTATCAAAAGCACAACAAACCATATGTACAAAACAATCCTCAAGCACACAAAATGCCACATAGGTTTTGTTATTTTTTTACTAAACAGCAAGCGAGTGAGAGATGTCTGTGTTCGCTCCGATACAAGGGGGAAAATGAATATGATTAACTTTATTTCCTTTGATGTATTTAGATCTCCTCCTCGCCCAAGCCCTGGAGGCTTGAACTATTCAGATGAGGACATCTGTAACAAGTACAATGGAGCAGTGCTGACAGAAAGTGTCGCCCTCAATGAAAAACCTTTGGATGCTTCGGAATCAGAAGTGAGTTTATAACCCTCTGGTTAGGAGACCCATATTACAATGGAACAACAGATGGTTTTTTGTGGGTTTTTCGGGCTGTGTGGCCATGTTCTAGAAGAGTTTCTTTCTGATGTTTCGCCAGCATCTGTGGCTAGCATCTTCAGAGAATGCTGGAATGGAAGAGAGTGGGTATATATATACTATGAGACCCTGGGTAGAGAGAAGTATATATATATATATATACCCACTGTCTTCCATTCCAGCATTCTCTGAAGATGCCAGCCACAGATGCTAGCGAAACGTCAGAAAGAAACTCTTCTAGAACATGGCCACACAGCCCAAAAAACCCACAAAAAACTATGGATGCCGGCCATGAAAGCCTACGAACAGCAGATGGTTGGCTGGGGTTGCTAATCTATATGCAAGTTGCACCAAGGAGAAGGGTTGTAACTGGTGTGTATAGTGTGAGTACTGGGGCTAAGCAAGGGAAGAAGAGATGGGTAGCAAGGTGGAGACAGCTGCAGTTTGGTCGAGCATTCGGTCACAGTGAGTAGCCATCAATAACCATCTCTCAAAAAAGGCCATCAATAATTATGCAACTGACACCTATAATAAGAAATAAAATAATCAAAAGACCCCAAGTTACCAGGAACTACCAGGAATTACATCTTGAGGAGCTGCCAGAAAGATTCTCTTGTTGTACTGGAAAAAATTTATGTCTAGCAAACGACCGACAGATTTATATCTAGCAAGTCACTCTCAAGATATGCTTCACACTGTCGTCTTTAGCATGTAGCATGGCTCTTTAGCTTATATCAAGCAGCCTGGATGAAATTTATTAAGGAAACCCCACTGAAAACTCACACCTGAAGTTACACAGGATTGCCCTGTCACCACCCCACTGACATTTCTTTTTCTGTGGGTGGGATTTGACTGCTTCCCTGAGATTTATCTTTCTGTTTCATCTATATGCTACCTTTCCTCAAAAAAAATAATAATACAGTAGATTACTTGAAAATTTGAATGAAATAATAAAATGCAGTGCACATAAAAATAAATAAAACAGAACAAAACATTAAATATCACAGTGACATTTACAGTCCCTGAGAAAGTAAGACTTTTGCAGTGGTTATATTCATAGAATTAGGTTCTATTCTATTCTATTTGGGAGAGGATGTGCTACAGCTAAAAAACACACCCATCCCTCCTTATTTTCTTCTTACCTCACTTTGGTGGTGAGGGTGAAGAAGGAACATTTCAGCAGAGATCTTTACAGATTCACCTGATGATAAAAACTCTATAGGTGCCTGGGAACAGCCTAAATACCCTAAAGGCACCAGATCCTGTCTGATCTTGGAAGCTAAACAGAGTCAGGACTAGTTAGAGCTTGGATGAGAGACCACCAATGAATGCAGGTGTGGTAAGTTGTATTTCAGTGGAAGGAACTGGCACAGTCACCTCTGAATATTCCTTGTCTAAGAAACCCTACAAAATTCACGGGGTCACTATACATCGACAGGTGACTTGAAGGTACCTACACACAGGTACGTGGGACTCAAGTCAGGTTGCAAATGGGTGGCCATCATGTAGCCTTCCAGATGATGTTAGACTGCAACTAAAACTGACAGCATTCCTTATCCTCTGCTGGGTAGGGCTGCTAGGAGTCCTGAAGAACTGAAGTTCACCTCTCAGCAGCCCTACCCAGCAGATGATGAGGAATGCTGTCAGTTTTAGTTGCAGTCCAACATCATTTCAATGCAAGTGGGTGATACCGTCAAGGCCATAAATGAGGACAGTGCTCCCCCAGTCCTCATTTATGGCCTTGACGGTATCACCCACTTGCACTGAAATGATTTGGAGAAACTCATTTGTGGGGGCATTTCAAAGAATCACTTCTCTTCAAATTACCCCTGTTTATCCCCAACTCTTAACTTCACTCTTACTTTCATTCCACATAGAAAATAGAAAATTACTTCCTAACTACACAGCTGATCAGCAGATTGAATAGATGCTGCCAGGAACTGAAAGAACACAAGAATATAGTTCACCAGCCATTTCATTTTTAAAAATGCATTTTCTCTGGGGTCTTTCAACAGCCTTGGACTTTCTCTCTGTTAGCTCCTGCCATCTTCCTCCCCTTTCCATCCCATTAGTGCTTTGCATTAACAGAGCAAATTACACAAGGCCTTTCTCACTGCCAGGTGTGGCAGCTTCACAGCATCTCCTTCTCACTCTTGACTTCAATCCATTTTCCTGTGCAATGCAGTATTATCTTGAAAGCCTCAGGTTGTCAAGTCTCAGTGGCCCCCCTCCCCTCCAAACACAATGCATGTTTTTATCTCTGAATCTGAAACGCCATGGTGTGTAAAGCAAATACAATCAATCAAAGTGAATGCCAGAGACATGTTGATTAGGTACTGTCTGCTTGGATCTCCACTGTTAGACCATTTTTAGCCTGTAGCTCTTGGAAAGAAAGCTTTGACTATTTGGGACATCACCCGGTCCCTGTGACTCTATCTCAGGGGAGATTTCATCTGAAAGGAACTGTATGCCACAGGATAACTCAGATTTAACACAGGGCCCATGGTTCCCCTGGTTATTCTTTTACTCTTACAATAGGCAGCAGAGCTATTCTTGTTTATTAACCGCTATACTTCACTCTTGGGCCTAAGAGTGTCACAGGATTTATTTTAAACCTAGCCTCAGCACCAATTTAGATCTATCTCCTCAAGTATTATGCAGAAATTGAGAGCATATGACATGCCTTCCAACTGTTCTGATTTGATAGGGCCAGTCCCAATGAAACCTCTGTCATCATACTTTTTCCAGCTCCTTTTAAATTGTATCAGTTTCTCTCTTCTCTTCTCACTTTCACCTTTTGTCCTCAGCTTACTTCAGTTGCTGCAAACCAACCTCAAAGTGCAAAAGTAGTTTACACTCGATTAACTCAGGAAGAGGAAAGGAAAAAGAAGGGGGTGAATCATGCCTCTCTCAGTAGAGTTGGGTAAAAGCAAACTGCTGCAGCCACTCCTAGCTTAGGTGTTCTTCCTTATTAATGTCTGCTGTCTTGACCTCACACTGATGTTGCTTAGCCACACAAATCCTGGTTTTCATCTGTGAAATGTTGGAGGATATAATATCCAATGTGGTGCAGTGGTTTGAGCATTGACTATGCCTCTGAAGAGCAGGGTTTGAATCCCAGCTCAGGAATGAAAACCTACTGGGTGACGTGGGGCAAATCACACTCCTTCAGACTCGGAGGAAAGCACCTCTGAGTTGCCACAAGTTGGAAACAACTTGAAGGCACACAACAACAACAACATTACTGTATACTTAGCACATATTGAGCCTGCTCCTACAGTCAAAGTGATTGGAAGGCTTGAAAGGTGTTTACTCACCCCCTTCTTTTTTTTACCTGTATACTTAAGGGAAAGAGACCACCAATTGTCATGCTGAGCTTTCCCTTGCTATCTCTCTCTCAGGAAATCTTCCCTAGCAGTTAGGAAGTAGAGAAATGGGGATAATCAGCCACTGCAAGCATTTCAGCCCCTTCCAGCTTTTTTTGCTTTTAGAGAACATCCAACATTATGAGAAGATTAAGCCAAGCCACTTATGCATAGTAAATGTATCAAGTCGCCAGCTAGGCTCTAAGTTTCAGAGGAACATTACCTTTTCTCAAGATGACAAGTCTTATATATTAAAGCACAGTTTTCACTATTTGACAACAACTCAAAAATGACTGGCTATATCCCAAGAGTGGGGTACTCTTGAGAACTAAGATGAGAAGTATTGGAGTATTATGAAAAAGGCATATCAGTCCAGCATTAACCCAGAAACAGAGCAGTTGGAGAGGTTCAGAAGATAAGTTCCCTCAAGTAGTCTTATCTAAATACAGTCCCAAAGTCAAAGTCTCAAAGAGACTGAAAAGGAAGTGTCCAAAGTTATGCACCCTAAGGCCCTTATCACATGGGGTCTGAAGCAGAGCTAATCCAAAGGGCATCCACAGCTAATACATATTATTCCCCCGTGTTTATACACGACGCTGCCCCAGAAAAACGGAGCTAATCCGTATTGTTCCCCCGTGTTTACACACGACGCTGCCCCAGAACTCGGCAGAATACGGAGCTAATCCGTCAGGAGCAGGGAGATTTTGACATTCGGTTTGTAGAGGATGTACCTAGGGAGCCTTCGCATTCATTGCGAATTGGTGGGCAAGGCGAAAATCCCAGCGAGGGGAAGGGATTGCCTTGGCAAAAGGCAAACCGGATTGGAAAGAAGAGGAGGAGAGGGAGGCGATCTCTCTCTCTCCATGGGCTGCCTTCCCTTCTCCAGTCCTCCAGCCCTCCTCCTCCTCCCCGGTTCCCATGGCTGCCTTTCCTCCCGGCTTTTTGTGACGGGAGAGAAGGGAGCCTTGGTATTAATTGCGAAATGGCCAAAAGAGCGATATTCCCTTCGTTTCGCTATGGAACCGAATTTATTCCTACTTCGGTTAGTCTTCGCTTTTTCTTTGCTTCGTGGCCAGCGTTTGATAAGGTCCTGAGACTAGTACATAATCCCTGAAGTAGTTCATGTGGGGTGTGACAAAGCAGAGTGCATTAAGACTGAGCAAAATGCAGTAACTACAAAGTCATAAACCTGGCTGTCATTATTCCGGTTCATGATCATGGTCAGTACAATCACAACAATCAAAAGTGCCCCTACAACTCTACATTTGAGCCTTGCAGCCCTCTCAACACAGCTATTTATTTCTAAGGCACTGAAGAGTGGGGTTGGTGAGTAACAACATACCCAGGTCTCTCCTGGTTGTGGGGTGTGCTAAGCGAGGCAGCTGCAATAGGATTTGGACAGCACCCTGTAGGGATCTCTGCAGCTGCCTATCTCAGCAAGCCCCATGACTCTGGATACATCATTCCTCATCCTTTGTGAGGCTTCAAGTCTAGGCTTTTGGATAGGACACATCTTTGCAGCTATGCCCCCCAATGCAGAATCTCAGCCACCATTTGCAAGATAAAAAATAACCCCAGAAAGTCCTTTTGTATACAAAGAAATGTCGGACATATGGAGAGTCGGCCTTTGGGAGGAGTGTGAATTGCCATGACCCTTCGTACCCTTCCGTGTTTGTTTTAAGGATCACTCCCAGCTTTCTGTCCCATTTCCCAGATGTTTTCCAACATCTGTCCAAGCATAATCCATTCAAAGATTAAAACAGAAATGAGAATGGAAAGGCTTCGGAGAGATGTGCCTGAAAGGGGGGAGGGAGAGATTCAACATCATTATCAGGAGTTTACTCCTTTCTGCATCTTTTAATGAAAAGCAGCAAGCATGGGATGTGCTGCAATATTTGTCCCTCTTTTATTTCATTTTCGTTTTTCCTGCTCACATTTGGAACCACAGGGTCAGTACAAGGTACAAGACTTTAGAAAGGAAATTTGGGTTTTAGCAGGGACATTTGGGAGAGAAGGAACTAACTGTTGTGAACTGTATCACCTCTACTGAAATTCTGAACAAAACCTACCTTGACTAATAGGAAGGAAAAAGCAGCAGACCCCAAGATATCATAAGCCTGACTCTTTAGCACCAGGAAGATCCAGAATCGGGGACAAAGGGGAAGATAAGTTTCTGTTATTTTTCAGCCGAGGCTGGCTCATTCTCTCCATTACGATCCCTTGGCCTCTTGATAATTACCTTGGGCATCTTGCGGCTGTCTGTTGCCCTCTGACCAACTTGCAGGGGAGGCAGCATTCCTTGTTGTACCATCTCCAGCCGTTCCTTGTGATGTACACATTATCTTGAGATTACACTCGCCGTGGCTCTGCTGTTTTCTCTGTGACAACCTGGAATTAAACCTGCCATTAGCAGAGCGTGCTGGGCATAAATATGAATTTTGCCTGGCCGCTTTTTGTTATTCATGTCAGGAGTTCTGCATGCCGGTTCCTGATAGTGCATAATGACCATCTCCTGCCCGAGGCGGCTTCTGCACGCCGACGCAGTATCGGCAGAGGTCACGGGAGTCTGTCTATTCTCTTGTTAAACTCTTTTCTTGCCCTTCATGTTATAGTCTAGAGAACCCCCAAGCCCCCTCTGTGAGGAATGGAGCCTTTTATCACAAATGCAGCCCTGTTTATGTGACAAAGTGGAGCGGGGCCCTTTTTCCCTTCAGAGCTTTGATAATTTCCTCAGTCCACAGTATCCTTCTAGTTGCCATATGGCTATTCGCTACATACTGCTCTGGATTTTTCAAGTGCCAGCTATTAAAATTAAAGCAATGAAGTACAGAGGATGCAGGTGGGAATGTTTCTAGGATGGCCCTGCCCAACATATATAGTGGTTTGGATGCTGGACTAGGATCCAGAAGACCAGGGTTTGAATCCCTGCTTGGCCATCAAAACCAACTGGGTGACCTTGCCTAAGTCCTACTCTTTCTCAGCCTCAAAGGAAGGCAACCCCCCTCTGAGCAAATCATTCCAACAAAACCCTATGATAGGGTTGCATTAGAGTCACCATTTGAAGATAAACAACAACAGCAACAGCAAGAAAACAACATCAAGCTGCTTTTTAGTGGCAGATCAAGAACTTTTTTTTTTTGGAGCTAAGTATGTAGAATTGTGGGGTTTGTGATGCAGTGTCACTGCATTGTGGTGTACACAGTGCTATGGCACTGTGTTGTATGGTTGGTAGTTCAGTGCATTTGCATTGTGCTGTCCGTAGCATAGTGCCACTGTGTTGTGATATCTTCATTGCAGTGCCACTGCGTTGAGGGGTCAGTAGTGCAATGCTACTGTGTTGAGTTGTCCAAAGTGCAGTGCCATTGCATTGTGAGATCCACAGTGCAGTGCCATTGCATTCTAGTGTCCCTAGTTTATTGTAAGCTGCTTAGATTGTTTGTCAATAAGCGGGATATATATTATTATTATTATTATTATTATTATTATTATTATTATTATTAGCAATGCCACTGTGTTGTGCTGTCCTAAGTGCAGTGCCACTGTCTTGAGATCTCTGTAGTGTAGTGCCACTGCATTGCGGTGTCCTTAGTGCAGTGAACTTCTTTTCCAGTAAAGACATTCTTTCTAGCATTTAGGTGAAGTTTCTTTTCTTATAATATGAACTCACTGGTTCATGTTCTAGTCTCTGGAGCAGCAGAATACAAGCTCCATCTAGTTTGCACAAAAATCTGCAGAAATAGTAAGCATTAAGCATTCTACTCCTGACATCCATCTGCCTGCCTGCCTGCCTGCCCCTGCAAATACCTCCCTCCACTGTATTTAAAATATTACCACTACAAACATGGGGTTGGGAACACATATTTGCTGAAATAAACATATGTAAGTTTGCCGTGACCTCCCGTGGCCCTATCAAAGAGGTTGCACTCCTGTTAAGCCACATACTTGATAGTCTGGAAAATTTGGGTGCCCTCCAATATAAATAAGGAATTTTAATGAGGTTCAGTCACTCACATAAATAATGTTTATTTCCATCAGCTAGAAAAAGCAAAGGCTGGGCAAGAGAGAGGTTGAACAAGATCCACTTAATATGATTACCAAAAGCTGTCTGCTATTGCACTGCCATGTATTTGCCCTGATGTAAATATTCACAGCACGACAACATTGATGCCAACAGAGCACATGCTGAGCTGACTGGGAGCCAGTTTCAGCCAAGTAGAAACAGTTGTCCCTTCATGGACATTGTAATGGAAAAACCACCAAGAGTCTTGTGACTTCTAAAACTATCAGGTTTCAGAGACGCCACAAAACTCCTGGTTTGTGTCAAAATGCATACACACAGTTTAGAATTGAACATAACCAGGAAGAGGAGACCAGATTGGAAAAGAGAAAAAGGGTGAGAGACTGGGGAAATGGCAGCCCCTGATGGTTGAGAAACACAAAGATGTTGAGCGTTATTTCTATTGCAGTCTTGGGAGAGAACTTGAATTGTTCCCTCTATCATTAGTTATAAATAAATGCACACAATTCCTGGTCTCCAGCCATTAAAAAGAAAGAAATTTGACAGCCACAACTATTTCTTTTTCTAAAATTCCCAGTAATGCCAGCCTGAAACTAAACTAGCCCGCTGGTCCCTAATTTGTCCCCCAATAGCATTTTGTTTCTTTCATCGTCCCAATAAAAAAATACTTTCACATTGTCAAGCGTTTGCTCTTACTTTGCGGCTTCCTAGGCATCCGTGCACCTTTGCTTGTCAATTTTTCATCCAGCCGTCTGCCCAATCCAATGCCAGGCTGCTTCCGTTGCCTCAGCAACTGACCTGCCATTGCGGGAAAAGAAGCCTGTCGCATGGTAGAGAAGCAAACAGCCCTGCAGCATTTCCATTTAGTCAATAGTTTTGCATCATTAAAAATAATATGGCCACTCTAAAACATCATCCAGTTGTAGGAACAATTTGTCTAATAATGGGAGATAGTGGGTGGAATAAAACTTCACGAGTTCCTGCCTTAGCCGCGCTGGGAACGTCATGCCAGAATCTGTTTTGTTCCAGATTGTACATTGGGCAATTGCTAACCCATCGCTATATATTTAAATGTATAGGAAAGACGGCTAAAGATCTTGCCATGCTAACTCATGTCTAGCATCTGCTCCTCATACCTCTGTGCTTCTCCTTTGCCTCTTGAACCTGTTGCTGGCTCTTGCACACAAAATCCGCTCTCTTGACACCCATCTGCCTTACTGTTTCTGACTCTATCTTTTGAACACAGTGTGGATTCATATATTCTTTCCCCCTTAAAAATATATCCTGATCTTCGGTCTTTCTAACACCAGGATACCCATACTGATGATCATTTATTAAGTGGCAATGGCCCATGTTTAAAAGGAAAGTTAAGAGCCACAGTACTAGGTTCCTGTAGCTTTAGTGGTTGTGTAGGAGAGGGGATTTCAACAGGTATTGCTTCTTATCTAGTTGAACAACAAGCAATACCTGCTGAAATTCCCTCGTCTACAGATTTATTAACCATTTTAGTTTTCAGTCAGCAACCCTATACTGTGGGGCCTGCACACATACACACACACACACACACACAAAAAGCTGACAACCATAACCTCTGAAGGCATTTGTGAATCCTAAAGATGGGGAAACCTAGGTACCTGAAAATTGCAATAATCACTACCTAGCCTGTGTGATTCCCATTGAAATTTGCTTAAAGATATATTAGAACACTACCATCCAAAGTCAACCAGTTCTAATAGCTTCTTTTTCATCTTGCAAATGTGTTGACATCTTAAGAATGTCATCCACCTAATTTTTTAACTGCTTCATAAAGTAACTGAAATCAATACTAGACTGATGACCTACTATTACTAGCTTCCTTATTTTTGCAAATACACTGACCCAGGTCCTGCATCATCAGACACAACTATGACGATGGAGTCCCATCATCGTAGCTATATCTAATGATACTAACCCACCCACCTGCCCCCTGCCAAAATCTACCTTTTCAGCCTAGCAATGCGCCAAACAAAGGGTTTCCAAGGCACTGCAAATTGAAGTGCAAGGAAGTGACATGTACTGCTATCTCCTAGTTATGAGGTCAATAGAGAGACCCTTCTGGGGAATTATTACAGGAATCCTACTTCTGGGTGGAAATCTAAACAACAAGAGAACAGAGCCCCATTGCTTGTAGCAGCAGCTGCTTGACAAATGAAGACAAGAAGATTTTCACAGCCCCTACATGTTCCCTACTATTGCATATGTAGGGATTGTAGTCATGAATGTGTAACTCTATGCAGTCAGAACTGTGATCATGAATACTAACTATACAAAATGAAAATAGTAGCTCTTTGAACCCAGCTCTGCCATAGGATTAAAACCAGTCAAAGCCCTGCCTAAATAAAAAAGGTCTAAACCTGCCTGCAGAAAGAGATCCAGGAAAGGGTTAACTGGACTTTTCATGGGAGGGTGTTTCATAGTTCTAGGGCTGTGATTCCCAAACTCTGGTCCTCCAGGTGTTTTGGACATCAGCTCCCGGTAATCTCAGCCATCTTGGCCAATAGTCTAGGATTTGGGGAGCTGATGTCCAAAACAACTGGAAGGCCAAAGTTTGGGAATCCTTGGTCTAGGGGCAGCTACTGAGAAAGGCTCAATGGACCAGTAGGTGGAAATCTATCCTGTGGTGTGTTAGTGTTTTTTAACAAATCCATCTCTTTCACAAAAACTGCAGGCGACTGATTCAGACTATGAGGACGAACTGCCAAAGCACTCTTTTGTCAACCATTATATGAGCGACCCCACATATTACAACTCCTGGAAACGGCAGCAAAAGGGCACAAAGCACCCGACACCCTACAGGTATGAGGAATGTGTCACAAGCGAAGCGGAACCTTACTTCCAGACTGTCATCACAACACAGAGCTCAGGGGGGGTGTACACCCCAACAGGACAGCCTGCCCCAGGCTCACGGACTCCAGTGACAGGCTTCTCCTCCTTCGTCTGACCCGGGGGCAAAGGACAGCACTATGAAGGGTCAGTAGCTTGCCAAATCTGGAGAAAACCACCACTCAACCAGAGGACCGTATGCGTGATAGGTGCAGTGAACTGTGGGTACATTTCTCTTATCAGGGTAGAATGGATGTAAATGTGAATGTTTTAATTTTCTTTTTCAAGACAATCAACTCTTTAAGATACAGAGCTGACCTAGCTTTGATTTCTTTTTTTTCTAAAAAAAAAAAAAAGAAAAGAAAAGAAAAAGAAAAAAGAAAACCACAAAGATCAAAAACTGATAATTTTAACCACTTTGGAATATGATTTAAGGGTTGTTGTTTTTTTTAAATAAAAAAAATTGCTTTTGTAATGCTGTTTTGGGAAGCAGCTTCCTACCAGTTGGGTGTTCCTCACCCCCCTTTTCTCAAGCCTAGGAGATGAATTCCATTCTTGTGGATTGGGTTGCACTGTTGTGATGTAACTGAAGGCAAATCCATACTTTTCCCCAAATGCTCTCCTTTCCTCCTATCAACCAGGTTAATTAGGAAACACAGAAGAGAGAAGAGGTTTTTAAGAACAGCTCTTTCCCTGCATTTCTCTCTCTCCCGGTTGTTTCTGCCTTCGAAGCACCAGCTGAATCACTTTGTCTCAATATCGTGTCTCTCGCAGCGCCTCCAAGGTTCACTCCTGGTGGTGTTTGATCAACTGTCTCTTCTTTTCAGTTCTATTCTGTTCCAACTGAGCTTGTTGTGTTCCACAAAATATTTCCCTCCCTAAGGTTTTGCTGTTAGATGAGTCAGTGTGAAAGCAGCATTGGGTGAAACATCTGAGGAAAGATGCTGATGAGCTTTCAGTTTTGCTCTTCTTGTGGGTCTGATTCCTCCTTTGTAGACTGCATGTGCCAATGTCCATTTTAAATCTAAAAAGAAAGGAAAACCCAGCAGAAAGAGGTTCCTTGGAATAAATGTGGTGTTCACAGACTGATAAGGAGAATGCACTAGTCGAACAACACTTCTGTCCTTTTCAAAGGTGTCCTTCCATGCCAAGGAAAACAACCCCACTTCTCCTTGTCTGCTACTCCAGTGGGATGCTGGTCTGAAGCTCTGTTTTTTTAAAAAAATGTACATGTTGACACCAGATTTGTTTGATTTTTTTTAAAAAGATGTATATTTTTAATGATTTTTTTTTAAATACAAAGACACATCATACTCTACTGGGTAATCTTTTTTTGGTGTCCATAGGTGCCTTTTCATTATTGCTCAAGCTACTTATGTGACAGAAGCAGGCACAAATCTCTGAATGAAACTTAAGCAGTTTCTCAAACCCCAGGGTTACAAATTATCTTGTGTTCCTTATTCCGCCTCCCCCCCAAAAATTGTCTCTGTGCACCATAGTTTAGAGCCTTTTCGTTGGGAAAGGCTGTTTTGTTATTCTCTGTGTTGTGGGCTGCCTACCTTGTCTTTGACCCTCAAGGATGGAGCCAACTCCTTTTTGCCAAGGCCCATTATGCTTAATGCTGGGTCAGAAGAGAGGCTGGTGATTCCCAGTCCAAGCATCAGGCTTAGCAGGAGCCACGTGACAACCATCTTGCAACAGAAACGGCTGTTGTAAATAAGTTGGGTCTCTGGAATTGTTGCTGCCCTTAGACTCTTCAGGACAAGTGTTCAGCTGCAGTTTGCCTATGAACATCATCTCTGGGTCTCCATTAGTACCCACAACAGAAGAATAAAACAGTGGTGCTGTTGTACTGTTCTTGTTCCTTTTCAGTGCCTTCCGTTGCAAAGTTTCTGGGTCATTCCCATCTGTGTCCATTCAGGAAAGGTAAGGAGCAGCACTGGCAACCTTGTTAGCATGGCTTCTCCTTCTTTTGGCTGCTTCACTGCTGTTCCTCCCTCTGCCCTGAGATTCATCTGTGGCAAGCAAAAATGTATGTATCAAGTGTTCTTTTCACTGCAAATACACAGATTGGAAAGTCAACACATTAATCTTCTGTTCAGTAGGGTATGAAGCATCCATTAGTATCTCCTGGAGCAAAGTTCTGGTGCAGTATCTCATACCGTAAGAACAAAGGAGGTCTTGTTTGACCTGCTTTCCACCAAAGCAAACGAAAAACTGCACAGAGTGGTAATTTCAATGGGAAAACAGGCAAACAGCCATGATTTCTGTCATGCTCATATCAACTTTTGAGATTCGCTTCATGAGGCCTGTGCACAAAGCCTAAAATAGAAACTTGCAGGAATTCAGAAATGCCAAATTCAGAATTAATTTTCTCTTATTGTGTTGCAAGTTTACATCTCTAATTGCAAGGTTGGTTGACCAAGTCATTTGAAAATTGGATACCCAACCATCCCCAGGTGTGATGCCTCCACCACTGAAGATAAAGACTCCTGAAGTTAAGATTCTGTAGTTTTAATGGGATCTTTGTGCACAGAGGCAAGTGTTACAGAAAGACATCACTCAAAGAGAGGGTTGCCGTTTTTCTCCAGTAGCTGGTCCAATGCCTTCTAACCTGGGAGGCTCAGCTTCCAGCACTATTTCTTGTTTCATTTTGTATTGTCTCATTATAGGGTCTTCAAGGTAAGAGCCTTCAAAAGTGGATTACCATTTCCTTCTTCTGCACAGTACTGGCTCCTTTAGAGTTAGCTTTGGTGGCACTGCCATTTTCTCTGAGAGATTCTCCACTAGTGTCACCCTCCACTACAGTTTAACCACCACCACCATCCCAAAAAAGGCCTGTCTGATGTGGTTGACTTACAGGAGCAGTGCTATCAGCAGTATAGGCTTTTACCTCCCAGGAGCACACAGTCCCACCGCCACAGAAAAGTACTGCCAAATTGGGAAAAGAGAGGGTGGTCTTAGCTAAATAAAAGCGACCAGATGAAACTCGATGCAACATGTAAAAACAATGGGAGAATCTGTGGTCTTTGTCTGCGTATGAACCAGTCTCCAAAGTATGATGGATATTGCTTTTGACATTCACATGCGCTTTCACTCTGTATCTTGGGAAGGATCGAATCCTGTGGCCCTCCAGAGGTTATTTATCTGCAGCTCTGAGTCTTTCGCATCGCTGGTCATGCTGACTAGAGCTGATGGGAGTTACAGATCAACAACATCTGGAGAGCCACAAGAAAGCCCAACATCTGCAACCAAATCTACATGAGGTCTGTATCCAAACTCCACTGCATAGTATCCCTGGTTTGGTTTGACCCCTTTGCTGCCACACACACGTTTTAATCCAAGCTGAAATCAATTTTCAAAGTTATGCAGGACCCCCCATTATATAGCTACATCAGTGCAAGAAGATATTTCTACTGGGTGCAATATTTGCTGTATTGGTTTATGTCCAGCCACACGACTGCAACAGCTGTGAGTTTTTTCTATTCCTGCCATGCATGCGCATATTCACTTAATCAAATAGCCATTATTTCCCTGTCATTCTGATTGCCCACTTGTATTTCTATAATGTGAAGCCACCCCGCAAATGTGTCAATGGTATGTATGTGGAGGTTTGCATACAAACATCAAATCCAAAAAAAGGCAAAACCACCTCTTCTGGACATTGATACAGACAAGGGAGCTACTGTTCTATGGTGGAAATGATCAGGTGAACTAAGTGACCATTGAGCAGCCTAGTCCCATCCTCCCCCACCACCATCCTCACACCTCAATTCCACCATAATCCCAATTCTGGGATCAAACCACACATAGTAAAAAAGCTGATTCTCCCCTAAAACAGAGCAAACCAGAGGCTTTTTTAAATTACCTTAAAGTCTTCAGGCATCAAAAGTAAGTGTTTTCACATCAGAATGAGAGAAATATTCCAACTGGACTGGGATCAAGGTATGGAGACATCATTTTGCCTGTGTAGATTCAGCCTGAAAGGGAATAAAACAAAACTTCAATATATTTGGCACTTTATTCCTCTATTATTCAGTGTATGTATGAAATTGTGTACACTTATTTATACAGTGCATTTCCCCTTGAAATCCTATTACAATTCAGAGACACTAGTAATTGTATTGTTTAGTAATGTGAGTTGGTTGAAAGAGCCAGTTGCAGGGCATAGTGAAGGTGGGGAGACCCATACTTAGTTAAGAAATGAGGGCGAGGCTGCTCTTCAGCATAGGCTGGGTTCAGGAATTTGTTCTCATTAGCCAAATTTGAGCCCAAAGTACTCACATACACCAATCCACTCCCAAACCCACATGCTGTCTTTCTACAGCCCACTATTGTTAAATATCTGGGAGTAGCAGAATGCTTCTCAATCTGCTGCAAACCACCAAGCGATAAAACAGTAGATCATGATCTACCTTCTGCCCATCTTGTACTAAACTCCAAGTATCAGCTTGAAGAGTTTAGACTTACATCAACATGTGCATACCCTCCAATATTTCACAGGTGACGACTGGGACATGTGTGGGCAAGCAATGTCAGAGCGTAGTCAAGATACAGAAATTGTTAATGAGCAAAAACAGGCAAACTAAGAGAGGCTGCAGCAGTTTGTTTTCTCCACATCTACTGGGAAGGACAAGACTTTTCTCCCTTCTCTCCTCTCCCTGTGCTGAAATAATTGAGTGCAAACTACTTTTGCACTTCAAACTCAGTTTGCAACAACTGAAGGAAGCTGAAGACAAAGAGGGAAAGTGGGAGAAGAAGAGAGAAAAGCAGCTGAAGATGTAGGATGACAAAGGATGAATTGGGTTTGTCCCTGCCAAATTGGGACAGTTAGAGGGTGTGACTATATTTTGTGTATCCATAACTGGTAGGTTACATCCTGGCCTTCCAGGGTCTCTTCATGAGTTTAGCACATTTGCTAAGTTTGAGCAAGTGAACTGAACTTTCATACAGAATTGCCCTTTGGTCTATAATGGTCACCAGCTAGGTAGTTCGCCGTTTTGTCTCTTTGCAATGGCTAGCAATGTGCCACTTGAAGCTGAAAAGCACCCATAAAAATAATGGCTATGTCCTGTCATTTGACTTTAGCTTCTGGCATTGATGTATACTGCTCCTGAATACTGAGGTCCCTTTGAGCTATAAAGACCAAACTATTGACAGAGCTGTCATTCCCTGCATTTCCAACAGTATAGTTTATGCAGCCCAGACAGGACCATCTATGTACAGAGCGGTTGCAGTAAGAAACCCACTCTGTAACCTGAAACGTACAGACATTAGCATCTATAGCAACCAAACTTTGGGGACAGGGGGACCATTATAGACCAAAGGATGCTGATTGTAAGAAGTAGGGGAAAGAAAAGTGAATGAATGGATGAAATATCATGGAGGAGGATAGAGCTGGTGGATTGAAGCAATGGTCTGGAGTGCTCTTCATACTGCAGCATGCTTATTGTGATAATGGTGTGCCTTCAAGTCATTTCCAACCCTAAGGCAAACCTATCATGGGGTTTTCTAAGAAGGATTTATTTATTCAGAGCAAAATGTGCCTTTGCCCTCCCCTGAGACTAAGACTTTCCCAAGGTGGGTTTCCATGCTTCAGTGGGGATTCGAACCCTGGTCTCCAGAGTCATAGTCCAATGCTCATACCACTACACCATACTGGCTCCCAGAATGCTTCTCCTGGTCTCATTTCTCAATAGAGTATTTTGGAGAAAGGGTTACACCAATATGGCAACTCAGCAGAAGAGATGCAAAAACTAGTGCTCCTGTCAGATGGCTTCTCCCTATTAGATAAATAACTAGGAAAGAATGATGCATAAAAGAAAATGGACCTGTAACCACCGCCATCCCCCTAAGCCAGCACCTATAATGGAAACAGCTGCTCCTCTCTGCTGGGAGAGTTTTCCAAAAGTAAGAGCTATTGGCTTTATAAAATGCTCCCTCCTTCCATTTGCCTTTCAAATGGAAGATATCAAGGGTGATTCTTTTAAGACTTGATGACACTAACCGAGTAATTTCTGCTCTCCCAATCCCCATCCATCTCTGTAATCGTGTATTATTGGCTGTGTTTATAGTCCAGAGAGGGTGGGCAATGGAAACACAGAGAACAGGAGATCCTCAAGACACAGGAACCGAATTATTCCTTCCTCCCGTCATTATCATATATCAGAGACTTGACAAGGCTGGGCATTGATATGCAGTAGCTATAACAATAGGATTAATCATGGAGAGGTTTTTTATTATTATTATTATTTATCATAGCTGGATCAGAGATTGGTGGTTCTGGCAACAACATTTCCCTCTATAACTAAAAACCTTAAGAATCATAATTTTGGTGGAATCAAGCCCTGGTAAAAGCTATGTACCCTCTCTAGATTATCCTTTTTTCTCTCAGTAGCTGGAATTGTTGCAGTTGAACTGCCCTTTGGATCGCTTTAATCGAGAAGGATGTACCAACCGCACATCTAGCCACATGCAGTTTCCGCTTCCTACTGTTTTTTGAATACTCCAGAAATTGTTCCACACTTCGATCAATCCCTCCTCCTCCTCTTTAAATTTGTTCTAAAATATTAGCATCATACCCAAGGACAAACAGTGCCCAACTGAGTTCCTATCTCAAACATGCAGGCTAAAAAAAGCAGAAAAGTGGATTGCACAATTCAGAATGCAGAATAGATGCCACGGTCTAAGCTATTTCCCTGGTTGCAGTGAAGCCTGACGTCTTCTGGACCTATCTATGCAGCCCTCCAAGTACCTTGAAGGATTTTTAACACGCCTGAGACCCCAGATTGGGCCAGAAGCTTCCACATTGGTGCAATAAAGCCAAGAGACTTCCCAGAAATTGTTTGTTTAATGTTTGTCCTGCCTTTACCCCAACTGAATTACAGTTCTCTACACCCCAAGGCTGGCATCCTTTTAGTGACATATGCATGCACAAGTTGAGCTATGCATGTGGGGTGAATCATTTGCCAGAACCACAATGGACATTTTGCTGACCATAGTGAAAGCACAGTTGCGCATTGCAGCTGCGCACTGCAGTTGCTCATTGTATATTGCAGTGCATTGCAGAAGGGCACCCGGTCATTGGCATCTGTTGTGCAATTTTACTGTTCTGCACAAGGGTGGCATCGTGCTGGCATAGCACATCTCTGCATACTGATATTTATGGTAAGCCAGGGGGATGCTACAGCCTCAGTGAGTTATAGTTCTGAACTCCTCATGGGGGGCTCTCCTTGTCCACTTCATCATATCTTCTTTGTGGTTCCTACACTACATCCCAATACTCCTTCATATGATTATCTATTCACTAGGCTTTAAGCAACATCCTTCCTCCTGCCTTGTCCCCCAACCACCATTGTTAAAACTGAACTTGTCGCCTCATCTCCACACCGACAAAGTTTTGCATTCCTATGGACATTCCAACACAGAAACTGCCATATAGGCCTGTCCCTGGACTTTCCACTCTACCCCATGCATCTGAGGAAGTAGACTCAAGTCTACGAAAGCTCATGCTACCAACATCTCTCTTTCAATTAATCTCAAATGTGCTACAAGATCCCTTTGCACACTGATTTTCCTGACTAATACAGCTATGTCTTTGAATTCCCCTTAAAGCACTGTTCACTATCCTGTTACAAGACAATATTCTAGGTCACCATGCATCCTCATGTTCCTAAACATGTCTTCTTTTTTCAGAGCTAACATTTCTGTCTGGGCAGCTTTTAAAAGCATCAGCTGCTTTTTCACCTTCTCATACCCATTTTTCCAGCTCCAGCAAAAGCTCTGCTAGAAAAAGGAATGGAGACCGGCCCAGCAAAGCACTGAGCCTGCATCCACACTACAGAAATAATCCAGTTTGACACCACTTTAACTGCCATGGCTCAATGCTATGGAAGTCTGGGAATGGTAGTTTTGTGAGACATTTCGCCTTCGGTGTCAGAGAGCTCTGGTGCCACAACTAACTGCAATTCCCAGAATGCCACAGGATGGAGACACGACAGTTAAAGTGGTGTCAAACTGGATTATTTCTGGAATGCAGATGCAGCCTCAGAAAGGTAGAGACAGCAACTCCAGGGTGGAAGGGAAGAAGGGAGACAGGCCCAGAGGTGGAAGGCAAGCTAGCTGAGCCATATGGAACAGAAAGGCTTGGTGGATCAGATGCGGCAGAAGGTGGAAAAAGGAGGCAACAGTGTTGTTTAAATTTAAATGGGATGAAGGGTAGGAATATTTCTAGCAGCAATTATAGCAGCTTATATAGCAGGAATATTTAAAATGAGAGTCGTCATGGCAATCGGTGGCTTGACGTAGCCAGTAACTACATCCTCCTTTTTATTTTTCAAAAGATGGTAACCCTGCAATATTCCATCTGCCCTCCGGGTCCTGCTTCCCAACAGGCCACCTGTTTCTACCAAGCTCCAGAAAGTTAATTCTCTCCACAGAGACCAGCACATTTTCCCCAGGCAATCTCTGCTAATCTGACACCTCTGCTGAGCAGTGCGGCCAAACAGCAAAACCCTGGGCTCCGGATGCATCGCTGAGGAAGGAACGGCAGAGGGCATTGTTTTCCTTCAACCATTCAATAGACTGTGCATTGCCAGACTCTTCCCCAGCCACTTGGAAACACTTTGCAAAAGAAATGATGAAAAAGCTGGTTTGGGGAGGAAGGTGGCGATGGTCGATGCAAGGCATAAGAGTGGTTGATACTAATAGAATCATAATCTGATCGGCAGGCTCAGCTCTCTGAAGGAAGAGATCAGAGGCCGAGTTTATAAATGCAATAGTTTTTGCTAGACTGTGCTACTTTCGGCAGTCGGTGCAGGAATCGAAAGCTTTGAACGTTCCCATATAAATACTTTCCCTGCTAATAGAACATTAACAGGACAGGAAAACTTTCAGTCATGCTATTGTTCTGTGTAGGTGTCAGTGTGCGTGTTAATTGTCTTGGAGTCGATCCCAACTCACAGCGACCCTGTGGATCAAACATCTCCAAGACCCCTTGTCCTCCACTGCTCTGCAGATCTTGTAAATTCAGGCCCATAATCTCCCTCTCAAAGCTGGGTCTTAAAATTAAATACCAAAGCCAGAATCATCCCAGCTATAGGACTTCAGATTTCTATGTATGAGGGTGAAAGTAGGACAGTGAAAAAAGCTGATAGGGAGAAACTCATTGGAAATATGGTTCTGGAGGAGAATTCTACAAACCACCAAGGACTGCTTAAAAAAAAGACAAATGAAAATGCAGTAGACCAGATCAAGCTTGAACTCACCCTAGAAAGATGGTTAAATAAGGCTGTTTTACTTTGGACATATCATGAGATGGTGTCACTCATTGGGAAAGATGATAATGCTTAGTAAAGTGGAAGGGAGTAAAGAAAAAAGAAAGGCTGTGTTACGGATGCATTGATTTTATCAAGGCAGCTGATGACTGAGGATCTTGGAGATCCACTCATTCATTGTTGCTGTGTGCCTTCAAGTCATTTCTGACTTCTGGCGGCCCTACAACATGGAGTTTTCTTGGCAGGATTTGTTCAGAGGAGGTTTGCCATTGCCTTCTCCTGAGATTGACAGAGTGTGACTTGTCCAAGGTCACCCAGTGGGTTTACATGGCTGAGCTGAGAATCGAACCCTGGTCTCCAGAGTCACAGGAGTTTATCGCATGGTCACTTTTGGGGTTAAAAACAGGTATTATCACACATGAAATTGCCACCGCTGCCACAAGGCAACTACAACCCGGGTCCCAGCCGCACTCAGCCGGCCGCTTCGCAAAAACAGGAGCTTGCCATTTTGCAAAAGCAGCCAGCCAAGCGCATCTGGGACCTGGGATGCAGCCAGGTTATAGTCACCCAGCAACGGCTATGGCGATTTTACATGCAATAATACCCCCTTATATCCCGAAATGCAACTGTATCCTGTTGGGGATAAGTCCCATTATTTAGTATGCAATCATCTCCATAGTCTAAAGCCCAAACCACTATGCCACACTGACCCTCCCACTCATTTTTGAAACATGTGCAAGCCTGGGATGGCAAATAACAACAAAGCATGCAATGGGGTTTTTTCTGGTTAGCACTATGCAGAGACAGAAATCATAGTCAAGAGACAGACCACAGTTGCATCCACAGGAAAAGATATACAGTGGGCCCTTGGTATCCACTGGGGTTGGTTCCAGTACCCCCCCGTGGATAGCAAAATCCACGGATGCTCAAGTCCCATTAATACAATGGCATAGTAAAATGGGGTCCCTTATAGAAAATAGCAAAATAAAGGCTTTTTAGAATTTATATGTTTTTGACTATTTTCAAACTGTAGGTGCTTGAATCTGCCGGCCATTGACCATAGAATTGCGCTGGAGGAGCTACAAATGCTAGTGGAGTGTTCTCTCTAGGTCCTTCAGCGCAACTTTTGGCTAAAGTTGACCACAGAGTTGCACAAGAGGACCTAGAGATTCCTAGAGATAAAATATGAATAAAATCCATGAATATTCAAAGCCACAAATATGGAGGGATGAGTGTACAGGACAATTTCTGTATTATTAGAGACAGAGGCAGGGACCTCTCCTGCCATTTTCTTGTAGCTGATCTACAGATGGCTCACAAAGGTCCTTGGAGGTCTGTGCAGATGCCTGTTACAGCTCCTCTAGCTATAGGGAAACCGCTGGATGAGTCCCCACTCAGCCCCCCACACTCCGACAACAAAGAAAGGACCATGTTTGGGGGGCAGGTTGTGCTACCCACAAAGTGGGCTCAGAGAGGTAGCACCAGGAGATGTAGCAACGGTGATATAGTTACATGAACAAGTACATCTCCCAATGCAGGATCATGACTGACTTTTTTCCTGACTGAAGCCCATATTGCCAACTGTTCAAAAGGCTGCTCTCCACTTCACCTTTAATTTCCCCTTATGCACAAAATATGACGGGCTGCCCATTACAGTCTTATCTGGTGGAGATAGCCCTCTTAGTTATTTCCTAGCCATTCATAAACTAATGTGGGGTAAAGTGTGTAAAGTTGATGAGATTGGCCCAATTTCACTAGCTCTGCTACACCCTTTCTCAAACAAATTCCTTCCCAACTTCCTGATGTACTGGATTACAGTTCCCATCATCCCGGGCAACATGGCTATCCCAGACCTTAGGTTGGGGAAAGGTTCATATAAAGCATGCACATTTATTCAAATCTGTCCAACAGGTTGGGTATAGAAAACAACTCTATACCATTTGGCTTGTTTGGGACTTAATCTTTGTTTAACTATAGGTCTCAAATCTGACTTCTCAGACCAGTGATGGAAGTTTGCTGCTATCCTTGTTTTCCTTCACTTCTTTGGATACCATTCTCTTCCTCTTCTAGTCCTAGTCTAGTCCTATTGAAAATGATGGACCCTGACCCACTAGTTGCTGGTTCCTGGTATGAAAATAGAGACAGTTGTAACCAATGGGCCTAAATATGGGGGGGAATACATAAATGTCCACATATCAGATAGCTTGAAAAGCACTGCTGTATCTAAAAGTTATTTTAGATAACTTTTAAAAGATATGTTAACATAGCTTTTCTTTTAAAGAGAAAGGATGGTCAAAAATGAGACATGGCATTAAATGGGCACTGGTACAAAGGGAAAAGGATCATGTTGTAACACTGATGCCAACAAAAACTGTCAGATAAAGTCTTCTTCCTTGCATCCAATATGAATTCTCTGGTAGCCAAAAGAAACAGAAGAGGCAGAACAAACAGCAAGAAAAGGGTATTGTGCGCCACTCCGTTTAATCTTCCAAACATGACTGCTGTCAGCTTAGAATACAGAACCAAAGCAGCATGCCACTTTGAAAAATTAATCTCACTTTAAACGCTATCACAGTACAGGAGTCCTTCCTTTGAGCTCTTGGCTGGGAAAGTCCTGGAGAACTTAACCTGCTTGCATTCTTTTCTATTCGGGAAGGATTCTGCATGCCCTTCTCCTCCCACTCACACCATTCCTAAGGTTTGCTTCTAACAAAGAACACAGGTTTTTTTTTTCTCCTGGAATTTGTATGCCCTGTTTGCTTTATATTTATTTATTTTAAACGTCTCACACAGAGCCTGGCCAACTGCACTCTTGATCAGCCAGCTTAGGACTGAAAATGAAAATGAAACACAGGCAGAAATCCCAAGCTCTTATTTCTGGACCATAAAGTCTTATCGCCACCCACTGCTTTCCCATTCAAGTGATCCTGACATGCTTTCAGGAGAAAATACAGTATGCGATTCAGCTTTAAACTCGCTGTTATGACAACAACCGTCCCTCTGGTTTTTCCCCCCTGAAACTTGAAAACAGATTAGTCCATCCTTCTCTGTGTTGTGGGCTGAAGCAATCATTCTTGGCCTTTATATGCCAGTGTCCAGATGAATAAGGGAAGAACAGAATTAAGATTTCCAGGTCAATTGACCTATGATTTTGGGGCCAGAACCTGAGACTTGGCAAGAAATCCTTGTGATGTAACAGGAGAACAGGCCGCATCGATGTTACAAGGGGAAGCCCCAGTCCCAGCCCTAGGGCAGCCTCCGTACCATCTTAACTGAGAACAACTATCACAACATCTTGATAATTTGTAGGGCTGTGACTACCCAACAACATCATTTTTTCTTCTTTCTCCTGTTTAATTGTTAACACCTTTGCCGGATGAAGAAGCCAGGGGAGTTTCAAAAGCCTGCATCGTGTATTTTGCACCACTATATACCGTCTTAACTAAAGACTGAAAGAACATGGAGGCATCTGACTAACATCTCCAATTGCTTTTTCTCCTGTTTGGTTTGTAACATCTTGCCTAATGAAGAAGAAGCCCATGGAGCTTCGAAAGCTTGCAACAAGGATATTGTGCATTTTGGTTGGTCAATAAAGGTATCTCTGATGGATTTTTGTTTGAATTTGCTAAATGGCCAACACAGCTACCCCTGAATGGGAGAAAACATGTTCCATTTTGGACATCAGAGTTATCAAAATAAGGAGAGCCATGCTGCATCAAGGGCTTATTCCCAGCTCCCAAATAAAAGTATAATGTGTAACGGTTTGAGTGTTGGACTAGGATTCTGGGAGACAGGGTTCAGATCTCCTCTCAGCCAAGAAAACCCACTGAGTGAGTTTAGACAAGTCATAATAATAATAATAATAATAATAATAATAATTTATTTATATACCGCCCAATGGTTGCCCAATCAGGGCGGTTTACAGCATAAAACACAATTACAATAAAAAAACACAATCCCCCCCCCCTTAAAACATTATTAAACAAATAACATGATTAATAATGCTCTCTCAGCCACAGTGGCAAACCTCAATGAATCTTGCCAAGGAAACCCTAGATGGGGCCATCATAAGTCAGAGATGGTGTAATGATTTAAGTTTAGGACTAGGACTCTGGGAGAACAGGGTTCAAATTCCTGCTAAGCCTTGGTTGATCTTGGGCAAGGCACAGTCTCTCAGCTTCAGAGGAAGGCAATGGCAAACCTCCTTTGAATCAATATTGCCAAGAAAACCCTTAGACAGAGTTACTGAAGTCAAAGCTGACTTTAAAACATATAACAACAGAGAGGTAGAGTTACAGGCCACATCTACACCACAGAATTAATACAGCTTGACGCCACTTCAACTGCCATGGTTCAATGCTGTGGAATTCTGAAATTTGTAGCTTTGTTTATTCAGCCTCTGCCAAAGAGCTCTGGTGCCACAACAAACTACAAATCCCAGGATTCCACAGGAAGGAGCCACGGCAGTTAAAGCAGTGTCAAATTGCCTTAGTTCTGCAGTGTGGGAGCAGACATAGTCAAGGCAATAAAGGTCTTTAGCGATATTACACTAGTTAAACATTGATATCAGGCAGATCTCCAAAATTAAATCAATTTGTATAGGAAGAAAACCTGGGTCTTTCGGAGATTTTTAACTTGTCCGGAGAGGCTAGACATCATGCAAAGTACTATAGTAAGCAGAGCATTTAGTGATCTAACCTTCCCTATTACTGAGCAAAGTAGTCAATGGTGAAAGGTTTTCAGTCGGAGACAACAGTGTCGCCTTTGCAAGGGGAGACTCTCTGCCTTGTCTAGCAATGTGACAATCTGGCTTTTTCTGCCTGTTTCCTAGGTCTTCTTACTCCGAATCAGGAGATGGCTGAGGCAATGCTAGTGATAGACTTGAAACGTCCTCCATGTGATATGTGTGCATGTGACAGATTGAAAACCATCTGGAAGAAAGAATAATTTATCCCTTGTAATGGACACAAGCCAGCCTGGGGAAAATAAATTGCGCTTTGAGGCAGACTGAGAATGACCCAGAGACCCAGAGATGGACTAGACATTGGACCAGTGGACTTTGGCTACCTGTTCAGTAGTGTTTGAGCACAATTGTCCTTGTACCTATTACCAAATGCCCTTTTAGTCTATTATTGCAGTATGGCCAACGTTTCCTGGTTCTGCATTGAAGAAACTTCCCCCCAGCTTTGGCCCAACTATGCTTTTTTTTTAAGTCTAATTTTAACACATGGAACTTGTAGTCTATTGCATAGCTTCCATCTGTCTCAGTTTGGCAGGGACCATCCAGATTACGGTATGTAGTCAACTATAAATCAACCTCATGAGGGCCTCATTGTAATGAATGAATACATATAAGTCAACCTCATTGAGGGCCAAAGTTATGGATTTCAATATGACCCTTGGGTAGGTCAAGGGTAAAACATAAGGGCTTGTAACAAAGGATGTAAAGGATGCAACAAAGGAAAACAATGCCAAAGAACTTAATTCCCGGAGGCATAACTATGATCACACTTAAGGCTGGATGAGAGAGATGAGAGTGGGGTCAGTGCTTCCACGACAGATTACACTCTTGTCTTACACCAGGACGGTGTGTGCCTTTCGAGTTGTTGTTGTTGTTGTGTCCTTTTAGTCTAACAGATTTATTATTGCAGTATGGCCAACGTTTCCTGGTTCTGCATTGAAGAGACTTCCCCCCAGCTTTGGCCCAACTATGGGCCTAAGCAGACTGGCAGAAATAGTGCACATTAAATTGAGGCACTGCCCTGGCTCAGTGCTAGGGAATCATGGGAACTGTATTTTTTTCTGGGACATTGAGCCATCTCTGTCAGAGAGCTCTGGTGCCACAATAAATTACAGTTCCCATGATTCCCTAGCACTGAGCCAGGGCAGTGCCTCAATTTAATGTGCACTATTTCTGCCAGTCTGCTTAGGCCCTATGTTTTCTTAAAACATTTTTATTAGCTCTAATTTTAACACATGGAACTTGTAGTCTAGACTTTTCTAAAGTGTATTCATTCATTCATTCACTCATTCTCTGGATAATAAGTCAGTGGGAGCAGGGAATGGCAAATAATGAGAGGGTGCGGAGGAAGCAATTATGTTAGCCATTCACTTTAAAAGGGGAAAAAGTGGAGTCAGAGAATAATCAATAGTGTTAAAACTGCAGGGCAGTAGTTTAAAGGAGAAATGATGCCACCTCTGACATGAAAACAAAAGAAAACAAGATGACTTGATTTCAGGGCAGCTCATTTCAGGAAGGATATAGACAAGACAAACCACACTTCACTCTTAAAACTTTTTGGAGTTACTGTGAGACAACAGCTGCAATCCAACACAAATATCCCTATGCAGAGATATGTTATACCAGCACTGCACAACCATAATGAAGAACAGTCACATAGCAGAACACAGGTCAATGCCATTCTGCAATGCACAACAACAATACACAATGCGCAGCCCCAATGCACAATGGCGCTCTATGTGAAACGCCACCTCTGCCACTGTCAGCAGAATACATCCATTGCACTATGGCGAATAATTTGCCCCGCACACACATAGGACAACTAACACACGTGTATGTCACTAACTGGATGCCAGCAAATATAAATGGCCAGTGTAATCCCATATTAGTTTTCTCTTTCATCCCAGTTTGCACAGAGGGGTCAAGGAAGACTGTATAGCACATTCAGATTTAGTTGTGTACCACCTCGCAATGCTGTTGCAAAACTGGGTTAAAGAAGGTGAAGGGAGAGCCTTCTATTTCACCTCCAGCTCCGTTGAAGAAAGGAAGGGTATGAAAGCAAAAATAAAAAGGACATATGACAAAATGAAGTCTATAAATTTAAATCTCTACAGGTTGTACCCTATCGGGACACAGGAACAAAAGTGCCACTTGCTTGAATGTGACAAAAAGCCGCAAGTAGAACTTTCCTCTACTTTCTCTCAGTCTAAAAATGCTAGGAACCTCGATCCATAAATAAACAGTGAAACTTCTTTACACATGACACAGAAAGGAACACTCCCATGGCCCTTGCGAAACATTTGTTTCATGATGCAATAGGATTGCTCACATTTCATGTCTCTGGGGTTGTGTCATTAAGACGACTTTTGTGTCTTTATATAGTCAGTCAGGAGGTACCTGACTTGACCGGAAACTACAGCTTTATGGCAAATGCACTTCCTTGAATGAGCATATAGTGCATTACCAAAGGTGAACTGAAGGTTCTAGCTCTTTGTTCCCAGCTGCAACAGTTTGGATCAAGTGCATTGCATCCCATGAGCATTTCAGGTAAACTAGGGAGAGACTAGTACAAAACAAGAGAGAGCTCCTGCACCTAAAAAAGGGCATTTTCAAAGGTTTAGCTTGTCATGCAAGCTACACCTGTTGAAATTCCATTTCCTACACAACTGTTAAATCTGCAGGTGCCCTGATCCTCTCTTGGTTCTGGCTTTGCTGTTATGTGCCTCCAGCTTATGGTGACCCTAAGGCAAAGCTATCACAGGGTTTTCTTGGCAAGATTTGATCATAAGGTGTTTCTCATTGCCTTCCTCTGAGGCTGAGAGAGTAGACTTGCCCATAATCACTCAATGGGTTTCCTTGGCTGAGCAGGGACTCAAAACTCTGATCTCCCAGAATCCTAGTCCTACATTGAAACCAATGCACCACATTTGCTCTACTGTAGCCAAAATAGTTGTCAGGACTCTGGGCCTTTGCAGACTGCCAGAAATAGTGCAAATTGAGTCCACTTTAAGGGTTAGGCTTAGTGCTAGGGAATCATGGGAATTGGTTTTTTTTTTCTGAGACACTGAGCCTTCTCTGTCAGAGAGCTCTGGTGCCACAATAAACTACAGTTCCCATGATTCCCTAGCACTAACCCTAACCCTTAAAGTGGACTCAATTTGCACTATTTCTAGCAGTCTGCAAAGGCCCTAAGTAACTAAAGCTTCCAGATTCTCTATCTTCTCTCTCCTCTTGAATATTACTTTCAACAATCTTTGTGAAGTTTGCAACCTTTCAGGTTAACCTAAGTGTACTCTTCACTTCATCGCTGTTGTTGATCATTGCCATCAATGGCTTCAACTTATAGTGACTCGATGAATGTGAGATCCCAAAGAGACCCTGTTATTAGTCCAGCTCAGGTCCCCCAAACTCAGAGCCATGGGTTCTTTCCTATATATCTATAGGAATATATCTATATCTATAAGGCAGGTTCTACTTTTCCTATTGCTTTATATTTTGCGGAGGGCGAGCATTGCGTCATCTCCTGATAGGTCCAAAATACTATAGAATGGATATATTTGGATCCTGAATTATGTAGGATGGGGTGCATCCCTGATGGAGGAGGAAGGACCACTCTAAATCATGTTGATCTCTCCTCAATTTGAGGCAGCCCTCCCCCAAACACTCCCCCCCATATTCTAACCAACAAGTGGATTGCACTTCTAAAACTACTGTACCACTATAAGTCCATACCAATCCCCAAGCTAACTCTACGTGGGCTGTATCTAAGACGTATACCCTCCAACTGTCCCAAACTGGCATTATTCCTCTATCATCAGATGCTTTACAAATGTCCCAGTTTCTCTCTTCTCCTTCGACTTGCTCCTGTTTGTCCTTGGCTTATTTCAGTTGTTGCAAACTGACTTCAAAGTACCTTGCACACTCCTTGCACCCCATTAACTCAGTAAGGGAAGAGAGGATGGATTTTCCTCTTCCCAGGTAGGTTCAGACAAAAACAAACTGCTGCAGCCCTTCTAGTTTCTATGGTCTTCCTTATTTACTTTTGCTCTCTTCAGCACATTCTGCTTTTGTGCTGGTTTTCATTCGTAAAATGTTGGAAGGGATGGTAGAAAGAAATTTGGCTTGCATTGTATACTACCTCAAAGGACTGTTGAGACAGAAGATTAAATAAAGTAGGAAAGAACTCTCTGTGGCTCTTTTTCCTTCTTTGAAAAAAAAAGGAGGCATATAAATGTAAAAGCTATGCATGTGTGAGGAAATATCATGAGCATTGTCACCACTACAGTCAAATGCTACAGGAATCAATGTTATCTTGAAGCTTATTAAACCACCACCTGTGTCCTAAGAAATTCAAACCAAACCAAGGTTTCCCCTCAATTTCTCACAGGAGTTTGCTACGCCAAAAGTTCCCCTAAGTCTACAAATGCTAGTAGGTAACCATTTACAAGAAATACAAATGCTAGCTAGCTCAATTGCAAGGGTGTGCTTTCTTGCCACTGTCGGCCTCTTGTAAACCTTTAATTCCAGGCAACATTTTGGCTGCTCACCTTTGAAGGGAAGAAAGGAGATCTGAGTCTTCATTGCTATGGGATGATATCACTGGAGAGGTTTTTCTGTAGCAAGTCAGGAGGTGGCGGAGTTGACTGGAAGGGATAAGCTGCAACCAAATCTACTCCTTTGCATGACTGCAAAACAGCCACAGTGACCTGGGAATTACCCAAAGTCTTTCCCAAAGGTTCAACAGCTTGGTCCGTGTGCTTTGGGGAAGGATAAAGTCTGTCCGCATGCAAAAGAAAATAGGGCTCCTACGCCTAGAAGAGGAAAACTATGCAGGTGTGGGATAAATTATATACATGATCTAAGAATAAATAAGAAAAAGAGAAGCACATCCCAAACTCTCATGGTCTCTTCCCTTTCCTGCTTTCTCAATGTGGCAAAATGAAACAGGTGACGCTTTTAATGAGTCAGAAATCATGATGAGCGACACCTGCTTGCTTTCTCCATGCCTCTCTAGAGCAAGGAGTCCCAAACTTTGGACCTCCAGATGTTTGGGACTTCATCTCCCAGAAGCCCCAGCCAGCTTGGCCAACAGTCAGGAATTCTGGGAGCTGAAGTCTAAAACACCTGGAGGGCCAAGGTTTGAGAGTCTCAAGGCAATCAATCAATCAATGAATCAATCAATGTCTTTATTGTAGTCAAGAGATCATAGGCAAACATAAAACAAAAACAAAAACAAGGGGGAAAACAACAACAGACTTAATAAAACATAAAGTTTACAACACGTAAAACATTTGGGTGGCCACAGAAAGTAAAATATTGCCATTATAAAAATGATCACTACCAGCTAAAAGGGAGGGGGGGGAGTCTCGGGGCCTTAAAGACTTAGGAGCTTATCACACACACATTTTTCACCCAATTCGGGTACAGGCTAAGGACATGCATGAACATGTGAAAATGAGTGTTATTGCACAGGAAAAAGCTGCCGTGTCACCGGCCAACTACCACACGTCCCCAAGCCATGCTTATCCTGCCGATTTTGCAAGGACGGAAGCTTTCCGTCCTTGCAAAATCGGCAGGATAAGCATGGCTTGGGGATGAGTGGTGGTCAGCCAGCGGCATCGGTGGCCTTTTCCTGTGAGATAATACCCATTTCCCCCCATTCAGGCCCAATCCCATCCTATGCCTGGATCAGCCAGAAAAGTCAATGCAATAAACTCCTTGGACACTACTTGTCCGTGGGTGCAGCCAGCCAGCAAATGTGGAGAGGGCAACACCATGCCAGCTAACTATGACACAGTAACATACCCACTGTATGCATTCCTTCCCATAGATGGGCATACATTTGGCACAAGTATGACACACCCTCCAACAGTCCTGATTTTGTAGAGAAAGTCCCAGTTAATCATCTGCCATTCCACTTTTCCAGTTGCTTTTAAATCATCCCAGTTTATCTCCCTCCCCATCCTGCTTTCTGTCTCTTTTCTACCTTAGTTGTTGCCGACTGGATTCAAAGTGCAAAAGTAGCTTGCATCCGATTAAGTCAGGAAGAGGGAAAGCAAAGCAAGGGGCAAAGTCTTGCCCTTCGCAGTAGACTCAGACAAGAATAAACATCCACAGCCTCTCTTTGCTCGTATGTCCTTTCTCTTTAATAGCTTTGGCCATTCTGTCACACTCTGATATTGCTTGGCCACACGTCCCAGTTTTCACCTGCTAAATGTTGGCGAGTCTGAGTACGAAACAGGACTTTATGTTGTACATATAGACACACATTGTGCTGCTCTGGTTGACTCACTGTATGCATACAGTTGGCTTCCCTTAATATAAATGGCAACCTCATTGTTGTGAAACAGAGCCAGAGTAGTGTAGTGGTTCGAGTCTTGGACTATAACTCCGGAGAACAGGGTTCGATTCCCAGATCATCCATGAAATCCAGTGGGTGATCTTGGGCAAGTCACACTTTCTCAGCCTCAAGGGAAGGCAATGGCAAACGTCCTCTGAACAAATCTTGCTAAGAAAACCCAATGATAGGTTCACCTTAGGGTCGCCATAAGTCGGAAATGACTTGAAGACACACCACCACCACCACAACGATTGTGAAATAACACTGAAAAGCGTGATCTTGACACATACACACCCATATTCAATAAATTCCAGGGTGGGGAAAGAGCCATAGGAGCATATCTAAGGAGGAGGAAGAGGAACACAATGGAGAGCCAGTGTGGTTTGAGCATTGCCCTATGACTTTGGAGACCTGTATTAATTCTGTATTCATGGCAGTAAGCAGTAGTTACAAGCTGCCCCATCCTAAGCAGAGAACAAATGTCAAAAGGCAAAGCAAAGCAGCTTCATTTATATACCGCTTCATATCGCAACGGTGAGATGCCAAGGGCACTTCTCCAGACAAGTCCATTGCTTTGGTTGGCAGGCAGCTCTGCCAAGGAAAGCCATGCTTGCAAGTTGCAAGAACAAAAGTAATTTTAAAAAAATCTGACTTCTGGAGGGTGGAGAAAGACAGGAGGAGGGCAAAAGTGATGTCAGCTGGGCAGGGTTTATTTTGTGTCAAATCCAAAGTCAACAAAGAAATCTCTCTGCCTTTCGAAGAAGAGGCTTGCACTTATAAGGGCACCAGCTGACAGAGCCGCCAAGTATAAAAGACTTTCATCTCTTCGAAAACTCTCAGAAGAGAAAGAGAAATAAGAAAGGAAGAAAGGTTTTTACTGTGTGACGGGTTCAAAATGGATTTCCTTCCCAGCTTTTCCCTACAAACTTGGGCACTCCTTGTGGTCTTCTTGGCCCTCTTTCTCCTGTAAGTATAACCAGGTTGTGTGTGTGGCAGTCGGTGAAAGGGAATGCTTTTGGAGTAGATTTTGCCAGTTGTTGTTGTTGTTGTTGTTGTTGTTGTGTGCCTTCAAGTCGGTTCTGATTTATGACAACCCTATCCTGAGGTTTTCTTGGCAAGATTTGTCCAGAGGAGGTTTGCCTTTACCTTCCCCTGAGGCTGAGAGTATGTGACTTACTCAAGGTCACCCAGCAGCTTTCATGACTGAGTGGGGAATCAACTCTGGTCTCCAGAGTCTTAGTCAAACTACTACGCTACGCCGTCCGGTTTACAAATTTGCAAATTAGTAGAAATCCATGAGGCGCAGGGCATACAATCAGGAAAAGGCAATTTAAAAATTTCTGTTTTATCCAAATACCAAATGAAAGTATTGATTTCAGTTAACCTGGCCATGTGTTTCTTGTAAAAATGAACATATGATCCACATTCTTAAATTACACAGTGACACATTTCTGTCTTTAGGAAGGGCCAACACCCCAAACGTGGGATATTTTTTTGGCATCTTGTTCAGTCTATATAAAAAGAAAAGCTTTCCAGCCCTCAAATAAGGAATATTTCTTATAATAAAGGATACCTGACAACTCTATGCAGAGCAGGCTTTCTCACCCTCAAATAAGCTTTGTTGTTGTTGTTGTTGTTGTTGTTGTTGTTGTTGTGTGCCTTCAAGTCATTTCCAACTTATGGCAACCCTAAGGCGAACCTACCATGGGGGTTTCATGGCAAGGTTTTTTTTGGGGGGGGGTGCCATTGCCTTCCCCTGAGGCTGAGAGAGTGTGACTTGCTCAAGGTCACCCAGTGGGTTTCCATGGCTGAGCCAGGATCTGAACCCTGGTCTCTAGAGTCCGAATCCAACACTCAAAGCACTACACTGGCTCTTAAATAAGCTACCTCCCTTATAATAAGGGATAGTGAATTATTCTGGGCTGGCTGCATCTCTGATAGACAGTCTGAAGACTCTGCCTATTCAAACATTGTAGTTTTAATGTCAAGTCAATCTCACTCCACTCCTACATTTTGCCAGACTGAGAGATCTATAAATCTCAACGTTTTGCCCCCAGTTGCAAACCTCTCACTTTCCTCACTGGTTCATCCATGTTTTTCTTGCCATACACACGCACATACAAAGGATAGGGCATTTGACTGCTGGTGCTAGGAGCTGACCATCCAGAAGAACCCTTTTTGGAATTTTCTCTTGACCCCAAGTTCTCACAACTACTGTGAGAGGTGGGTAGATGTTGCTGTCCACCCACCTTCTCCATGCCATAAATGATGTTGTGAGCCTCTGTTCTAGCCCTTCTTAACCATTTTCTTTCCAGGACGTTTCTAGTTACTGAGGGCTATGAAAGTATTTGTAGAGAGATCTTGTAGCACCTTTGAGGCTAACTGAAAGAAAGAAGTTGGCAGCAGGAGCTTTTGTAGGCTTAAGCCTACTTCCTCAGATGAAAATGCATCTGAGGAAGTAGACTTAAGTCGAGAAAGCTCATGCTGCCAACTTTTTTCTTTCATTTAATCTCAAAGGTGCTACAAGATCTCTCTACATACTGATTTTACGGACTAGCATGGCTATATCTTTGAATTCTAAAACTATGAGAATATTTTTTTTATCAAAGGTTAGCACTACTGGAGTACCCCACTTCAACCCACGTTGCTTCTTCTCACCTTCTTCTTCTGATCCCTCTCAAATGGAACATCTCACTGATGTCTCTCACCCTACTTGCCTTTCTGTTCAGCTTAGCACTGATAGAATACTGTATCTTGGTTTTAACCCACATTGTCTCTTCTCCTTTTGCAAATGTTCTTCCAATGCTTCTTAACTTGAGTGCCTGACTGATCTCTCTTGCACTGGCTGCCTTTTCAGCTATGGGATCTGGCCCTACAATTTCTTTAAGAAGCTGGGCATTCCTGGACCAAAGCCTTTGCCTTTCGTTGGCACTTTTCTCGAATACCGGAAAGTAAGTATCCAGGGATGGTAATGGGAGGATCACCTTTAGGGAATGCAACTGGGTGGTGGAAGCAAAGCTGTTTAGAGATGGAATGTAAGTCTCCCTTGAGGAGTATTCTTGATTTTCTAATGTCTCTTTTCTCTTGGCAGGGGGTTCTTGATTTTGACCAGAGGTGTTATCAGAAATATGGCAAAATCTGGGGGTGAGTCTGCCACAGAGTGAAACCCAATAGGAAGGACAGTGGATTGACAGGGAGAATTTGGTGTTGGCTGACTGTTGCTAACACACAATCCTGCAAAATCTATTTTTAATACAGACATGCAAAGCCATGTCAAGCCCAACCCAGCAACCCACATTCTGGCCTTTGTGTCTTACCTGGGTAAGATTTGTGGGTAGCCTGGGAATGCATTACTAACAAAGGAAGAGGTAAAACAAAGGCATGGAAGAAGAAAAGGAGGAGTGTAGGTTGGCACTGGCTGCCCCCTCATTCCCATCCAAATAGTCTTGATTAAAGAGGGCCCAAGACTTGCCACTACTTGAAGCAGAAGCCAAGATAGACACCCATCCTGTTTGGCTTTCTCATAGCTGAATTCTCCCTGAACAGTGACAAAAAGTGTTTTCCACAACAATTCAAGCCATAGGCTAGTTTAGCGGCCCCATGGCACAAGTCTGTTTTGGATCCCCTGGAAGGAGTCAGCAGAGGGGAGCATGTCACACATTGCGGTACTTAGGAAATCAAAGATATACTATCCAGCCTGTATAAATAACACTGATGGGGTAGATGTTCATGCTCTGCTTGATCTGGTTTGTCCTGAAGTGGTTTCTATCTTTGTGTGTGTGTGTGTCTGTATATATATTCTGTATTCTCTCATCATGGAAAGTACAATAATATTAAAGCAGGGGTAGGCAACCTTTCCCCTTTAAGGGCCGAGGGACTTCAGCTCCCAGAAGCCTCAGCCATGTTGGCCAATAGTCCCATGTTGGCCAATAGCTCCTGGGATTCTGGGAGCTGAAGTCCCTCGGCCCTTAAAGGGGAAAGGTTGCCTACCCCTGTATTAAAGCAAGGATTCCAAATGCTGGAAAACATATTTAACCCATTTTCAAGATATTCTGGACTTTTAACTGATACTGGGGACAGATCCAAACTCAGACATTCCAGAGGCAAGTACAGTATCATCCAAAATCCACAAAACAGTGATACCTGTATTGGGCCAATAAAACTACACATTATATGTGTTGCAAGCTTTTGAAGCTCCATTGGTTTCTTTGTCAGGCAAAGGTGTTGAAAATGATACAGGAGAAAATAAAGAAAATTTGACGAAGTTAGTCATAGTTCTGCATTTGGTCATGATGTTGTAGTTGTAGCCTTTAGTTCAAGATGGTATGGAAAGGTATTCATGCAGGTAGGCCCCTCTTCCTTCTCGCCATGTGGGTACTAGGAAACTGAGTCCAGGAAATAATCTTTAAATTCCATTCACAAGACAAAAGGCTATTGCCTTTGACATCCAGTTTATCTCAGACTCAAGTTAGTCATGCTCAAGTGTGTTGTTTGGTTTGTATAGTTCTACTCCATGATTGACCCATGTAGTTTCCAACCATAGCCATTTAGCCATAAAGAATAGATGCTTTCTAGGAATTTTCTCTACCCATTCCAGAATTCAAACACATACGCTGTCTCTCCCTTTACCTCTGAGTCTATTAATTTGTACCCGAGAGCAGACAGTTATGAATTTGATACTTGATTCCTCCTCACAAACTGATAACAGCATTCAAGCAACAATTGCTAAGACAATTTTTTGTCTCCCTCTTTGATGACTAGAATTTTTGATGGCCGTCAACCGGTGATGGCTATTCTGGACCCTACCATCATTAAAGCCATCTTGGTGAAAGAATGCTACACCCATTTCACCAACCGCCGGGTAGGTATCGACTGGCAAAGTTTCCTCTGATAACATGTTCTATATAGCTAAGTAGATAAGATAAAGATACTGGGTACAAGTCACACTCATTACTGTTTTCTTTCTACCTTGGGTTATTTAGGACTTTGGCCTGAATGGAGACCTAGAGTCGTCAATACTGATAGTTGCAGATGAACAGTGGAAGAGGATTCGCACAGTTCTCTCTCCCAACTTCACCAGTGGGAGACTGAAAGAAGTAAGTCAGGAAGGCTTCTTTGGGTATAATGCTCCCAAATGACTATTTCTGACTGCTGTCTTCAGCTTCTTGCCCTTGGAACAGTAGATTACAACTTCCATTCCTGTCTTTATGGAGCATTCATGAAAAGTGTTTTGTTCCTAAACTGAAAAAAGTAGTATTCAAACTTTGTACTTACAGGGGGTGGGGTGGAATTCACATCAGCCTTTGTGCAAAAACGAAACCTCTTCTACTTACGACAAAGGATTCTGGGTCATATTCGGAGGTGCATACTTGTTTAATGCAAGCACTAGCTAAACCTGTGAGTATTACCCATTGCCTTCTGAATGCAACCAAGAACACATGAACATGAAAATTGGGAATAATGGACCCATTCTTCAGCAGTACCTGTCCACCTTTGGAATGGGAAATAACTTAGACGGCAGATTGCTTAATTTAAAGAGAAGAACATTTGAAGGTTCAGCTCTCAGCATCTTCAGATAGTGCTAGGAATGATTCCTCTATGAAACTCTGAAGTCTCCGCCAGTGAGTATTGACAATAATAAACTAGATGGACCAAAACTATGATACTTCTGAATGAGATAGGCCAATTGTCTAATACAATATAAATCACTAGGTCCCTATTATTGATGGAGATTATGGCAGCGCTAATAAAACCGGTTTACCTGAGCCAGCTTAAAATTTAAAACAGGTGGCATCCTGATCTTATCACAAGGATTTAGCCACCAAAATCACCATCTGGGTCCATCCTGGGTCCATCCCCGCTCCCAGGGATGCTCCGGCAACCATTTCCTTAAGCCAGAAAATTCCCAATTTTGAAAAGAGGCACACTGGGAGTGGAGATGGACCTGAGCTGGACCCAGGTGGTGATTTCGGCAGCTAAATCCTTGTGATAAGATCAGGATGTCCCCATTTTAAATTTTAAACCGGCTCAGGTAAGCTGGTTTTATTAGCGCTGTGATAATCTCCACTGATTGTTTCTTTGAGGACCCTCATAAAACTATGGTAGGAACTCAAAACTTCTCAGTAGAAGATAATTCAAAAACTACTGCATTACTAAAGTCACCCCAGTTAAGATCTAGTGATATTCAAATACCCTCTATCCCAAAGACAGGTTTTGATTTCGTCCCCCGTTCCCCCATTTTGTTCCTTCTCCATATTGTAATGAGAAAGCAAAGTTAAAGTCATTTATTCCAGTATGTAGAGAGATCTTGTAGCACCTTTGAGACTAACTGAAAGAAATAAATTGGCAGCATGAGCGTTTGTAGACTTCAGTACTGATTCTACAGACTAACATGGCTATACCTTTGAATTCTATCATTTATTCCAATTTAAGTAAAATGAGCAGGCCTAACCATCATGGGTATTGTACTGAGAACTGCTATGAGATTCTTGAATTCATACATCTTCAACTGGCGAGTTAAGATCTACTCTTGGCTTAAAGCCAGATCTAACATGTGTTGCAATAATAACACAACCAAGAAAATGAGCATGTTTGGGCTACCAGTGAATCTAAGAAGGCCGGAAACTTCTAAGAGAATGAGAAAATGCCCTCCTTTAGAAGACTGAGCTATTCTGCTGATCCAAACAGAGCAAATCCATCACAAGTGGTTTGGGAGCACTCCTATAGAGGGCAAATAGGTCCAGCTCCTTATCAATTATGTGTAAAGAGATGTAACACACATAAATTGTAAATCAGGGGTAGGCAACCTGTCCCCTTTAAGGGTAGAGGGACTTCAGCTCCCAGAATCCCAGGAGCTATTGGCCAACATGGGACTACTGGCCAACATGGCTGAGGCTTCTGGGAGCTGAAGTCCCTCGGCCCTTAAAGGGGACAGGTTGCCTACCCCTGTTGTAAATGGTTGTTCCACAGTGTTTGCTTATGTTGATTTCATTTCATGGATACCCAAAGGCAATCTCAGGACCTCAGGTTTTGATCTGTGTTTCAGATGTTTCCTATCATCAACCATTATGGGGTGATGTTGGTAAAGAATGTCCAGAAGAGAGTGGAAAATGATGAATCCATAGACATGAAAGAGTGAGTAACTCTTGTGTGGCCAGTACTGTCGATATTCACTTGAAACAAGTTATAGCAAGGTATACTGGCATTTTGTATTTCTCTGCTTGATGTTTCCATTGACAGAATCAGGTGGGACATCTCAGGCTGCATTTTAGGAACCAGGACTTAATGCACGGGTGTATAATGTTTTGGCCCTTCAGATATTTTAGACTACAGTTCTTACAATCTCTTACCATCAGCCATCCTTGGCTGGTGTGAGTTGCATTTTTGAGATACATGATTTTAAATGAGTTCTTTTTTAAAAAAAAAAATATTAATCACATAGTTGTGCTGTTGGTTTTTTTCCCTGAGAGAATGAATCACATTATGCCTGTAATGCTGTTTATTTGATTCTCTAATTGTATTATGAAATATGAACTACATGATTCTATGCATGATTTTGGCCAAATCTTTGGTTTTACTAGTAAATGGTATAAACCTATTGCATTGAAGATAGTAGTATATTTTAAGATGGTTTCTAATAAATACACTGATCCCTCCCCGTTCACGGACTTGGAATCCGTAGTCTTGTTCCTTTGCGAACCGACAAGCGGGGAGGGATAAAATGGCGCACGTGAGAGGCCATTTCAATGGCCTATGTGCGGCCATTGAAAACAATGGGCCCCCAATATTTGCAATTTTTCCAATTCTCAGGGGGGGGTCCAGAATGTATCCCCCATGAATCGGAAGGGACGATTGTATATATAGACTAGAAATAAGATAACAAAATGCAATGGTGACTTTTTTCACAGTTGAAATAGTTTGTTTTATGGTACTATATTTAAATATATATATATATATCATTCTGTGATTTAAAAAAAGACAGAAAGGCTTCAAATGTAACAGATCCATTTTTCTGCCTATTTGGGCTAGTCCTGTTGCTGTCTATGTCCCCATCACACAATTTTCTTGAAAATATAGCTGGTGTCCAGACTTTCAGAGGGAATACAAAAATGCTTGTGTCTGTGGAGGGATGCCTATTGAAGACAATGGCATGCCTTAGAACTCCATCACATTTGATGTGTCTGTGGGATTTTTTTTACATCTATTCTCCTTATTCCAGCATCTTCGGGGCTTATAGTATGGATGTGATCACCAGCACTTCATTCAGCATCGACATAGACTCCATCAACAATCCCAATGATCCTTTCGTCATGAACATCAAGAAGATAATCAAGTTCAGCTTTGTAAATCCACTCCTAGTGGCCACTGGTATGTCTCTGTTTTGTAAAAACATTTGGACCTTTCTTCTTTCGGGGGGAGAGAATATGAGGAGGGTCTGGTTTTTTGTTTGTTTGTTTGTTTGTTGTTTTTGTCTTGTTGTTTTTTGTTTGTTTTTGTTTTGTTTTTTTAAAGAGAGCCATGTTTCCTGTCTTGCTGCTGCTGCCAGACCACTGAAAGTCATTGTTCATTCTTGGAAACCTTCAGGGCCAATCTTATTCTCTCCTGTGTACTGCTTAGCTAGTTTGCATATTAAATGAGTGATGTAAATAGACATGAGATGAAACTGTGGAGCTTTATAGTATGTGTGAAGATGGCTTCTTCTGTGGCAAGGCTGGTTTCTATCTTGAGATCACAAAACATCAAAAATGTATATGTAATGACAACACCATAATACTAGCAGAAAACCTTACAGACCTGGAACACCCACTAAGGAAGATTAATGAAGAAAGTGCAAAGGCAGGCTTAATGCTGAACATAAAGAAAATAAAAATCATGACCACCGAGGACCTTCACAAGTTCAACCTAGACAACAAAGCAATAGAAAGAGTAAAAGAATTTCCATACCTGGGATCAAACTGATAGAAATGGGGACTGGAAATGAGAAGAAGACTAAGAATGGGAAGAGTGGCTATGAAAGAACTAGAAAAGATCCTAAAATGCAAAGATATACAACTCGGCACAAAAGTCAGAATCATCCAAGTCATTGTATTCTCTGTTACCATGTATGGATGTGAGAGGTGGATAGTCAAGAAAGAAGATAGGAGGAAAATCAATGCATTTGAGAGAATGTGGTTCTGGAGAAGAGTGCTGAGGATCCCATGGACAGCCCAAAGGACAAACAAATCAAGATCAAACAGATCAAGCCAGAGATATCCTTAGAAGCCAAGATGACAAGGCTTTAGACTGTTGTACTTTGGACACATTATGAGAAGGCATGAATTGTTCAGAAAGACAATAATGTTAGGAAAGGGGGAGGGAAGTAGAAAAAGAGGAAGGCCACATGCCAGATGGATGGACTTTATTAAAGAGACCACGAATATGAGTTTGCAGGAGCTGGGCTAGGCAGGAGAGGACAAGGGGGCCTGGAGATGTTTCATCCATAGGGTTGCCATTGGTCGTGATCAACTTGTCAGTTAACAACAACAACAACAAATGTTTCTGCAACCTCAGAAACAGTGTTGTATGTCTTGTGTCATTTCTGAATTGGCTTCATCTGAAGGCTATAATACAAACCAGTCTGGTTGATGGACCACATTCTATGCATGTTCCTAGTTCCATAAAGTATGGTGCAAAGGAACAATGTTGTCAGGACTGAAACTGGATGAAAAGGTTCTTCACACAGCTAACTTTGCCAGGTTTTGAAACTTGACCTGAAATTTTGGCATTTTAACTCCCATCTTCAGGGTCAAAATAGTTGATATGCTTCACACATTTGTTGCAAAGGAGCTTTCCCAAGTGCTGTAAGGCATCTTTATCATGATATGTCATTTTTCTCACTTATGTATTTTGCATTTAATGTGTTTTGTTCTGTGATTTGTCTTTAGAAAATGAACAAGGGGTTAATTTGCAAGTCTGCAAATTGCTGTTTCTAGTACCGGTATATCTGAAAGAATCCTGTGGGAGAAAGAAAACAGATTAAATGCAGGAATAGTCATTCCCTTTAAGATCTAGTTTGACCTTTATCTAGGATAAAGTGTGGTCTTTCAAATGAGTAACCAGAGACAAATGAAGGGTGGGCTATTTTCCACATTGTGGCAATCGAGGACAAGTTATTTTCCTATCCTTTCCCCCATTTTAAAGTTGTAAACTGCATCCTTTATAAACAAGAGGGGCAAAAGATATCTTACCCAGGAACTTGTTCTTCAGAAAGAGCTAACTGGAATTTTGATAGAATTTTCTTACTAGTTTATAGATCGGTTTCTTTTTTACAAGAGGCCTCCTCTCTTTTCCAGTCATCTTTCCATTTCTCACACCACTGCTGGACGCACTAAATTTCAGCCTAACCCCCAGAGCCATCATCGGTTTCTTCCAGAATACTTTCAAAAAAATCAAGAAGGACCGGCAAAAGAATGATCATAAGGTCAGGCTGAGCCATATGTGTGGCTTCTTTCATTTCTGTGAATCTGAGGTCAAGTCTGTGTGCAACCATTGCTTTGAGATTAAATTAATTGTCTCCACTGGGATAAATTGCCTCTAATCCCATAGAGCAACTTTTCATCTTTGGGATACCTCATTTTGCTGCAGGAAGAACTGGGCTTACATTTGCCCATTTTTTCCCTTTCAGCCATCAGCTGCTGTGTCTCTGTTCTTCTGCAGGACCGGGTTGACTTTCTTCAGCTGATGGTGGACTCCCAAATTTCAGGTGCTACCTCTGAAGAGGCAAAGTCATATAAAGGTAAAGAGATTTAATTGGATACGTTGATATTCAGATACCAGCAGGACTGGGACCATCTTCTCCTCCCTCCTTTGCTGCAGTTTTCTGTGATGCCAAAACACTGCTCCAAAGGGTTTCCAAGCCCACTTGAACAGGTTTTTGGGGTATACAGGTGGCTGCAGGAGCAGAAGGTTGATGATCTTTGGAGATACTGCAAGGGTGGGTGAATTTAAGGTAAACATCATTGAACTAAAAAAGTTGGATTCCTTTTGGCTTCCTTACCAAATTCTTAGGCAAAGTGTATTGTGTCATTGATGCATTTGTCCATTGCACAGAAATTGTGAGTTGTGCTGAGATTTAAATATTCTGAGGAGTATGTGCTTGTGTGTGTGTTTCACACTCATTATTTTAGCCTTTTCATATTGTTTACTAATTATGATGGATGATGGGAGAGAGAAACCCAGTTATGAAAGGCATGCAGGGCAGAAAGCTAGGGTTAAGGGGGAATGCAGAAGATAGAGAGTGGGAGCGTCGACAGCACAAAAAGTCCCCACCATGCTATTGAAGAGAAATGTGATAATAAAAGCTCCAAAATCAGTATATTTCTGTTTTCTTTAAATAAAGTGATTGCGGCAAGACAGGGGCCATGTGATAAAGTCCTTAGGATGCAGAATGCACAGTGCAACAGTTAACGCAACCCTGATTATTACTGGCTGCTTCTGTGTAGAAACTGATTTACAGTGGTGTTTTCCTTCCTCATTTATTTCTAGCTCTAAATGATAAAGAGATTTTGACACAGGCCATTATCTTTGTTTTTGCTGGCTACGAAACCACCAGCAGTACCCTCAGCTACATGGCCTACTGCTTGGCCACCCACCCAGATGTTCAACAAAAGCTTCAGGAGGAGATTGATGGGGCACTTCCCAACCAGGTAAAGATCTCTATTATGGTCACCCTGGCTCATGTTAATCGTGAACAGATCTACTGAGCTCCAGCATATGGAAAAACAATTTGCAGGAGGATAAAAAAAATATAACTATTTGGTCCATGTGGTTTAGGGAGATCATCTTCAAAACCTTTTAGTGTGTCCAGAAATCTAAATTGCCAGAAAGTGAGTGGAAGAGGAGAAACTTTAGCCATGTGGAAAACTCAGATCTGGGGCAAATTATAATTTCCAGAATCTCTCAATTACCTTGGCCACTTTACCAGAATTCTAGATTATCTTTATTGACCTATATGAAACTATGAAGAGTCAATGTGGTGTAGCAGTTTCAATGCCAGACTAAGAATCGAGGAGATCAGGGTTCAAATCTCTGCTGGGCCATGAAAACCTCCTTGGACAAGTCACACTTTCAGTCTCAGAAGAGGGTGATGGTAAATCCCCTCTGAACAAATCTTGCCAAGAAAAAACCCTAAATATTCCTGTCTTCAACATACCCATCTAAGGAAAATAAACTGGCTGCGAATTCTAGAGCAGGGAATGTTAAAACTCTGCAAAACAAATACTACAAAGTTGTGAGATGATCTTATTTTTCTCAAACAGAGACTCCTTTTTGGTTGGGATTTAGAAGGCTGAAGGAATACAATTCATAAAACATTGCTGAACAGGAACTTCTGCCACCATGTTCAAATCAAAACCTTTACGAAAATGTCAAGCTTTTATGGAACCACGAAGATAAAAGTCTTCCTATATATACTGAATCAGGGACTGGGGTTGAGCTTTCAAGTAATCTCTCGATTTATGGTGACCATATGAATTTCAGAGGGTTTTATTAGGCAAGGAATACTCAGAAATGGTTTTACCAGTTGCATTCTGTATTCATGAAATACATCCTACAGCTCCTATTATGTGTTGACAGTCTCCCATGACTCTATTTAGCTTTCAAAATCTGATGGGATCTGCTGACTTTAGAGTATTTAGGCCACAGAACTCCTACACAATGGTTTTTCTAGATTCCTTCTTGTGTGCAGCCATTTCTTTTCCTTTCCTTTCCTTTCCTTTTGCAGGCTACTCCGGTCTATGACACACTCCTTAAGATGGAATATCTTGACATGGTGGTCAGTGAAACTCTCAGGCTCTACCCTATAGGGGGACGGATTGAAAGGGTTTCCAAAAACACAGTGGAGATCAATGGTGTGACAATTCCAAAAGGAACTGTGACTATGATCCCTGCATTTGTCCTCCATCGTGACCCAGAACACTGGCCAGAACCGGAAGAATTCAGACCAGAGAGGTAGGAGAAAGTCCCTTTGTATCCTGTGAAATTGTTCCAGCATCTCCAAAAAAGAGAGAGGGAGAGAGAGAAAAGAAAAGAAAAGAAAAGAAAAGAAAAGAAAGAGAAAGAGAAAAAGAGGGCATGTGTTTGACATAGTTTTCTTTGCAATGCTTTGCTTGCCACAAATGCCCTTTATGATCTATGTCCATAACGTATTAATGGAACTGAATTCAGGAGATGAAAAGTCAAACAGAATCAATGGTGCTATGTAAATGGTCAAGATCCATCCATTTTGTGAAATGGCAGAATTAAGAATCCTTGGCTATATTCTATCAGGAAATTTTCCTAGCAAAACCCCAACTGGGTGGTGGTGGCCATGGCAAGAACATGTGTGTAATATGTGTGCATGTGCCTGCAAATTGCCTGTTGACTTATGACAACCCCATGGATTTCAGAGAGTTTTGTTAGGCAAGGAATATTCAGAGGTGATTTTTGCCAGTTCCTTCCTCGGAAATAGAGCCTACAGCACCTGGTATTCCTTGGTGGTTTCCCATCCAAGTATTAAGCTACATAGCTGCATTTATACCCCTAAAGCCCCAGTTGTGCAGTGGTTAAATGCCGGTGCTGCCGCCACAACATTGTGAATTCGATCCCAGAGAGCTCCAAGGTTGACTCAGCCTTCCATCCTTTTGGAAGTTAGTAAAATGAGAACCCAACTTGTTGGGGGCCATTGGCTTACACTCTGTAAATTGCTTAGAGAGTGCTGAGTTCACTATTACCTGGTATAGAAATGTTGCTATTGCTAAAGAACTTGCCCTTTGAGTCTGCCCTTACGTCAGTCATTACACTAAAATGAATTCCTTCCGCAACTAACGGTTCCTGAATACCAGTCTGGTTCTCAGATCTCCCCCAGAGCAAAAGATCAAAAGTGTGTGTTGCTTCCTGTCTCCTAGCACTTCTCTTTTCGAACATAAGCTTCACTCACCATTTTCCTCTCTTCTTCTTTGCAAACAGGTTCAGTAAAGAGAACAGGAAAACCCTGGATCCATACATCTACCTGCCTTTTGGAGCAGGTCCCAGGAACTGCATTGGGATGCGCTTTGCTCTGCTGTCCTTGAAAGTGGCCACAGTGGTCCTGCTGCAAAGATTTTCCTTTCGAACTTGCAAAGAGACACCGGTAAGCAGAGAGATTTGCTCTTGCAAAGATGCAGCTGTCCTGTTGCAGGAGAATAGTTTGCATATATCCGGTCACCAAAGGTAAACGGCCCATTCCAGTCATACATGTGCACCTCTTCTTCCCATATTTAATCTCCTGTTCAATAACCTCCATTTTTTAGCATTCAGGCAGACATCACCTTCTAGCACTCATCACCCCTGGATAGCTGTGCTGACACTTCAGAGTGTGAGCTTTCTGGCTCATTGGTCAGACAGAAGTGCAAACACAATAGTTGACACTTCTTTGTACTCTTATTAAATGCATCAGCAGGTGTGTGGAAAGAGCTAGAGGTGAATTTAAAGCAATAGAAATGTGGCACACCAGAACTCTGTGGACTTTCCAGTTGTTCCCAATGTGCTTGTAATCTTCTTCCCTTTATCCTATTAACTAACCATTTCTTCTTTTTTTCCCCTCCCATCTTTCCTTCTCTTAATGGCACAGATTCCCTTGGAACTGGATAGCAAGGGTTTCATGCAACCCAAAAAGCCCATCAAGCTGAAGCTGGTTCCCAGAGTTGGGGCTAGATCTAAAGAATGAAAAAAATGGATATAACCAAGAGACTGTTGGTAATTCCTCTCTTCTGCATCACATTGAATTAATAACTTGAAGAAAGTGGACTGAAGATTTAATGTGGTACAAATTGTTCCCTTCACGTCACACAGGACTGGTGACTTGGATGAAGAGAACTAAAAGGGAAAAATTATAGGTCTTTTTCCCCCCAAGAGTTTCAGTGAAATAGTACTTCTACAATTCAGTCCTAAACCAATCTATTTCTAAGTAAGCTGCATTGAGTTCAATGGCCCCTATTTTCAATCTACCATGTATAGGACAGCAATTTTAACTTCTTTAAAATTAGCTTAGATGGAATCAATATCAAAGTAAGAAACCCAATAAGTACATGCCTATCTTTGGAATAAAATTGTTTCCAGAAGAGAGAAGATTATGTTTTTATGCTGCTTTTGGGGAAATGATTTTCTCCTCACTGCCGTTTACAGGAAAATTAATCTATAAAATAAATACTGTGCAATTAAAATTATAGGAAACAAATCCTACTGTGTGCAGTATATCAGAATGTATGGGATGAGTTCATGTACAGGTGAGCTCATGTGTGTTTATGTGCCTTCAGGTTGCCTGTCGACTTATGGCAACCCCATGAATTTCATAGGGTTTTCTTAGGTAAGGAATACTCACAGGTGGTTTTGCCAGTTTCTTCCTATGAAATATAGCCTACAGTTCATGCTATTCATTGGTGGTCTCCCATCCAAGTACTAATCAGGACTGGCCTTGCTTAGCTTCCAAAATCAGATAGAATCTGGTGCCATGAGGGTATTGTGGTGTTTATGTAGCCCCTTCCAAATGCAGCCATCTCAGCCAGGTATATTCTTTATCCATTTATCCAAATCTCACACGCTAAATATCCTAGCCTACATTTTTATCACATACATGTGAAAACAGCATCTACCTCTATAATATTCTGTTTTTGATAGTCATAAATTGCCAAGATTTTCCATTCAGGTTTTTCCTTCTGTTATTACATCTTTAGGGAGGGGAGTGCCAAATCTGGAGCAGGTCTCTTTTGATGGTGGCACCTCAGGTACAGAACTGATACTTCCTTTCTCATCATCATGCACCTTCACTATTGGGATTTATATGCCCTAGTCAAAACTTTTTTTATAAAAAAAAATCATTTTAATTGGAATTTTTCAGCAGAAGAAGAATAAAAAGGGAATACAAGCCAAAGTATATTCATGCCATATACCTATGTGGATTCCATAAAATATTTCTGTTATCTTCCTATGGTGATTCAAGTTTGGCAGCTCATCTTGAATGTGGACTTTGTGAGATTGTAATGTGTATGTATTGCAATCATCATCTTTTATTCTGTATTGTATTCAAAAGTTAAAAACAATCTACCATAAATAAATCAGTAAATAGATTGAAATTCCACCGAATGCTTGCATAATTGATGCGTCAACATTCTCTACCTGCAGCAGATTTGCATTGATTTCTTGCTTGCAGGTGACTTGCATGAACAGAGATGGCCTCTTAATTTATTTTTTACCCCTCCATATTCTAGGGGAAAGTAGAGATGGACAGCTGTGTTAGGTATGGGGATGACATTTCTGCCCCGATAGTCCTCTGAGAGGTGACATGGATGATCCAAAATGCAACTTCCCTCTCCAAAAAATCAGCAGGAAGTCCAATTCTGATTTTGAAAAGCACAGACACACACATTATATATATATATTTATATCATCTTGAATGTGGACTTTGTGAGATTGTAATGTGTATACACACACACACACACACACACATATATATAGATAGATAGATGTTAAAGACTACAAGAGAATAGTGCTTCCTGTTTATAAGGTGATTTGCTGCTCCTAAAGGCTTCACGGAAAAACAATTTATACTCCCCTTTCTAGGCCCAAATACATTCTGGGGTGTCTGAAGAGGTTAGAGCCACAGAAGCAATATTGAGGGCCACATTCAGCTGCAGAGCCTCTCTTTGCCCAACCTCTGGGAAGGGAAAATTTTGGTGAGAGTGGAAGGAGAGTAGAAGACTTGAGAGAGAATGAGTAGAAGTGATCTCTGCTAGAGAAGACTATAGAAGATGGAACTGCAATTGGCCTTTCTACAGAGGACTACAGGGCAGGGCAGAGATGGGCAACTGCTGTATGTCCAAGGGTCAACCTTTTTTGTCCATAGGCTCCTTCAGGGGCCACAAGGATATCTGGAAGAAGAAGGAGAAGGAGAAGGGCACAGGAGTGTCTAGAAGTCTCCTTCTGGTTTGATTGATGGTGTTTTGTCAATGTTAAGCAGCGCAGGGAAACCATGGCCTCATTCCTACTATGTTTTAAACCAGTTTGCAAACCAATTTGAAGTGGTTTAAATGAGCTTGGTTCACACTTGAACTGAATCGCTGAAGCAGTTGGGGGGGGGGCATGCATTAAACCCATTTAACACACATCTTTTTGACGCTGATTTTTTTTCCATGTCTTTTTCAATAAATCGATTCTGCACAAGTGTGAACCAGATGTGGATCGGAATAGATTTAAATTTGCCCTTTGGCCGGCTGAAGCGGGTGCACTTTGAATTGATTCATTTGTCAATGTGAACCACAAGGGAGTTATTTTACAGCAAGAAAATGCGATCGGGACAAATGTAGTGTGAACCACGCTCCACTGTTGAACAGATCCATCGATTCAAATCACAAACTAATTGATGTGTAAGTGGGAATCAGGCCCATGAAACCAATTCTTCTTCTGTAATATTTTATTGTTGTTAGCCACCCCAACTGACCTCAAAGGGGTGGGATATAAATAAATTTTATTATTTATTATCATTATTATTATTAATTGAAAAGGTGAATTGGCTGTTCAACCCCACCCTTGTTTGGCCAGAAGAAGGATAGTCTGCACACATTAAGTCCTGGGGCTATGTTTGCCCCAGAGGATTGCATGAGAGCTGTGGAAGTACAAGATCATAGAATCTTAGAATTAGAAGGGACCTAAGGGCTATCTAATCCAAGCCTCTGCCATGCAGGAATACACAGCTGAAGTACTCCTGAAAGATGTCCATCCAACCTTTGCTTAAAAACCTCACAAGATGGAGAGTCTACTACTATCTGAGGCACTGCCATGCTTGAACAGCTCTTAGGTGGAATCTTTTTTCTTGTATAGGCATATTTCGGTTAACAAAGCCTCTGATAAGCTCCTTTCTACAAAGTCTCTTTAAGCCTGGACAGTGCCTCTCCTCCTGCATGTGTTTGTTTCCAAAGTGAGTACAAAACCAAAGCACCACCAACTGTACTTCTAGGCTTAGAACTGCTGGGGTTTGCCAATTCTTGCGACGACGACAACAAAGACTCAAACAAAACTCTCCAGCCAGTTCCATGTGGCCTCTCAAATTGCTAAACAAAAGTAAAAAAGAAGGCAGAGAAAGGGGGTGGAGAGAGAGAAGGAACTTGTTTTTACTGAGTCCAGCACAAAATGGAATTCCTTCTCAACTATTCCCCAGAAATTTGGGTGCTCTTCGGTGTCTTCTTGGCCCTGTTTATGCTGTAAGTATAACCGAGGTGGTGGTGGTTGGGGCAGAAAGTACATTTACAGAAACAAAAACATCAGGGAAAGGAGCTGTAAGATACTATTTTTTTTATAGTTTGTACTTCTGGGAAGGGCCAATTTCAGATGCAAAGAATTTTAAAACTTTATAAGTGCAGATGCCTCTTAACTTGAGTGCCTCGCTGGTCTCTCTTGCATTTGTTGTCTTTCCAGCTATGGGATCTGGCCCTACAATTTCTTTAAGAAGGTGGTCATTCCTGGACCAAGGCCTTTGCCTTTCATTGGCACTTTTCTCGAATACTGGAAAGTGAGTATCCAAGGATATTAATGTGAGGGTCACCCTTAGGGAAAAGCCATATGCAATTGAGTGGAGGCGGCAAAACTGTTTAGAGACAGAATGGAAGTTTCCCTTGCAGAATATTCTTTCTCTTTTTGTTTTGGCAGGGAATTAACAACTTTGACAAGAGCTGTCATGAGAAGTATGGTAAAATCTGGGGGTGAGTCTCCCACAAAATGGAACTCCTGACAGGAATGTGGGTTGGTGGAAAAAACTGGATTTACCTTTCCCATTTCAATTTGTTTCCAAAATAAATGTGCAAAGGCATCTGTATGCTACTCCAGTTTGGTTTTCAGATAGCCGGTGGATGTATCATCATCTCAGAGCAAGACAGAACAAAATAAATGAAGGCCTAAAATTCTAGTCCCTTTTCTTTGGAAAGAGCAGGGAAAGGGGAATGTGCTCCATGCTAGAGTGCTCAAGAAATCCAGACTATATAAAGCCTAGCCCATATACATGAGACATTTTAAACAGATGTGAATGGCTTGCCTTGTCTGATTTCTGCAATGATGAAGACTTCTTTGTGAAGTCTATTCTGATTTCTCTCTCTGTACAAACCTCCAACTGTTGGAAGCCTTATTCAGATGGATCTCTTGGTTCTTAGACTTTAACAGGTATTGGGCAAAACAGGCATGCTTAGAGAAGACCTATCGAAATCAGTGGGACTCAAGTTGTGATTCACTTGTGATTTCAGTGTAGGTCTACTCAAGGCATGACTAGGAGGGTTATCACATAGCTAAAATAAAGTGTTTTATCTGAATCGAATTTAATTTTAAATTGGGCTACATCTGGACCCTATCACAAAGATTTTGCCACCAAAATCGCTGCCCAAATGCAGCTCAGGTCCATCCCCACTCCCAGGCACCTTTTTTGAAACCAGGAGTTTTCCATCTTGAAAAATGGCCACCGGAGCACTCCTGTAAGCGGGGATGGACCTGGGCTGCATTCTGGTGGCAATTTCAGTAGCAAAATCTTTGTGATAGGGTCCAGATGCAGCCCAATTTAAAATTAGGTTCAATTCAGGTAAAATGCTTTATTAGCCAAGCGATAAAATCCTGAGTCTAGATTTCATCCATAGCTTCCAAACTTCCAACTACAGTTATTTCCTTGTAAGGAATAAAAATATTGTCTGCATTTTCTACACTTCTGCACAATGGCATAGCTCTTCCATATAGTGTTGGTTCTCAAACATTGGTCCTCAAGGTCTTTTGGACTTCAGCTCCCAGCTCATTGGGCAAACTGGTTGGGGTTTCCGGGAGCTGAAGTCCAAAAAACCTGGAAGACCAGAGTTTGAGAAACACTGTTGATGTTGCAGCTGAAGACAGGAGATTTGGAAGATGTGTCTTTCCACAAACTGATACACTACATTCAAAGCAAGAATCATAAAGATAGTTTTCTTCTTTGTTTTGGCAACTAGACTATTTGATGGCCGCCAGCCAGTGATGGTTATTTTGGAACCTACCATCATTAAAACAATCTTAATAAAAGAATTCTACACCCATTTCACCAACCGTCGTGTAAGTATCTACCAGGAAGTTTCCTTTGATAACAAAATTAACATTGTAAGAATACGTGAATTATTAAAAAATATATAAACTAGGCAAAAATGATGTTCTGGGCCTGCATTTAAAAAGAAGGTAAGAATTAGAGATGCAACTCATACCCACTGTTGTTTTCTTTTATGTCTTGGTTTATGCAGGACTTTGGGTTGAATGGAGAGCTAGACACATCAATAATTGTAGCCAGAGATGAACAGTGGAAGAGGATCCGCACGGTCCTGTCTCCAAACTTCACCAGTGGGAGATTGAAGGATGTAAGTCATGAAGGCTACCTATCTTGGACATCATTGTTATTTCTGGCAAGTCTATGAATGAAAGACTTTGCCTTCAGGTTGGATTTGATTCATGGCAACCCTATGAATGAAAGACTTCCATGAGCTCTAGTCATCAACAGCCCTGCTCAGATCTTGCAAGCTCAAGGCAGACGTGGCTTCCTCCACTTATAACAGGGGTAGGCAACCTGTCCCCTTTAAGGGCCGAGGGACTTCATCTCCCAGAATCCCAGGAGCTATTGGTCAACATGGGACTATTGGCCAACATGGCTGAGGCTTCTGGAAGCTGAAGTCCCTCGGCCCTTAAAGGGGAAAGGTTGTCTACCCCTGACTTATAATATGGTCTTCCATTTTCCTACTGTCTTCCATTTTACTGAACATTATCATCTTTCCTAGTGAATCATCTCATCTTATTATATGTTCAAAGTACAACAGTCTTAGGGCCTTTGCAGACTGCCAGAAATAGTGCACATTAAATTGAGGCACTGCCCTGGCTCAGTGCTAGGGAATCATGGGAACTGTAATTTATTGTGGCACCAGAGCTCTCTTACAGAGAAGGCTCAATGTCTCAGAAAAAAAATACAATTCCCATGACTCCCTAGCACTGAGCCAGGGCAGTGCCTCAATTTAATGTGCACTATTTCTGGCAGTCTGCAAAGGCCCTTAGTTTAATCATTTTGGCATCTGGGGAACGTTGAGGCTTGATTTGCTCTCTGGTCCATTTATTTGTCTCTTTGGCAGTCTATGGAATCCATAGAACTGTCCTCCAGCAACACACTACAAATGAATTGATTTATTTCCTATCAGCTTTCCTTGCTGTCCAGCCCTGGAGTTATTGCTTACTAATGAATATTTTATCTACTGCTTTTACTCTATTCTTACTAATGCTAACCTACAGTAACTGAACTCCTGACACACAATAAAAATATATACTCTATCTGAACACAAAATTGTTCCCTTGGAAGAAATTCATTCCAGTTTCTTGGAACGGATATGTCAAAGTACGTACCAATGTGTGCAGGTCACCTGGAAATGTGAGGCAGATTGCATTATGGCTGTTCCAAAATGCTTGTTGATCATGACTCCATTTAATGGACACCCAGGATCGAGTCTCAACATCTCAGGCTTTGGTCTGTGTTTCAGATGTTGCCCATCATCAACCATTATGGGAAAATGTTGGTGGCAAATGTCCAGAAGAAAGTGGAAAATGATGAATCCATAGACATGAAAGTGTGAGTAATTTCCAGGTAGAGATCATGTGGTGTAGTGGTTTGAGTGTTGGACTATGGCTCTGGGAAACCAGAGTTCAAATCCTTGTTCAGCCATGGAAACCCATTGGGTGATGTTTCAGCAAGCCACACTCTTTCAGAATAAGAGGAGTGCAATGGAGGAAAACCATTTCAGAGGAAATCTTGACATGAAAACCCCTCAAACAGGTTTGCCTTAAGGGGACTATAAGTCAGAAATAACTTGAAGGTAAACAGCAACCACCAAATTCTTAGGTGGCTATGGCTACCTCTTTTAAAACAGAAATAAGTTATAGAAAAATCATTAATGATCTCAGGCAACACTTGCTGCCATTTTGTGCCCCTTTCCTTGATGCCCTAAAAAAATGCAATTCCATGCATGTGCACTTTTTATTCCTAGGAGGATATTAGAGTACAAACAAGATATTATTGTTTACTTTGCTTGGTTTTGTAATTGTGTTTTCAGATATAAAATCTGTGGTTTCTAGGTATGTTTTAAATGAAACCATATTCATTATTAAATGATAGAAGCCTATTGATTTTAAAGGTAATAGTGATATGTATTATAGATACAGATTAGATACAGGGTAACTAAGTTTAATGATGCATGATTTTATTTTATTTTTTACAATTAGTTGTAATGGCTTTTTAAAATATCATTGTTTAAATAAATTTACTGCTCTCTAATGAGATGTCATACAGGCTGCAGACGTATCAGATAAATATGGAAGATTAATTTGAATCTTTTTTATTGCCTGTTTGAGCTTTCCTATAGTGTCAAAAGTCCCCGTCACAAGATTGTGTTGAAGATTGTGAAATAGGTTTTGTATGTTGGAAGGAATCGAGACATACTTCTTGCTGTTGAGGGGTGTCTCTGGAAGACAACTACTGGCCATAGAGCCCCATCACATCTGATGGCTTTGTCTTTTCTTCATCTCTTTCCTTCCCTCCAGCCTCTTTGGAGCCTACAGTATGGATGTAGTCACCAGCACTTCATTCAGCATCAATGTGGACTCCATAAACAACCCCAAAGATCCTTTTGTCATGCATATCAAGAATTTTTTGAAGCTCAGTGTTTACAATCCGGTGATCATCCTGCTTGGTATGAAGACTCTGTGGGCTACAGCATGTTGACATTTTGCTCTTTTTTCTTTTCGTTTGTAAGGTTTGATTTAAAAGTGGTGACTCTTCTTTGACAGATTGGTAGTGTACCAGGACAGAGAGTACAACCATTCCTTCACAGTTTTTATTAACCCTTCAAAGCTGAAAATTGAGTTCAATGTGCAAGAGTAGACTGTGTTCAGCTTAGCAATAAGAAGGGGGAAAGCAGGGGCAGAATCTTGCCCTTCCCTGTAGGCTCAGACAAAAGCAAACTGCTGTGCCCTCTTATAGGTTGTGTGTTTTTTCTTCCTTCATAACTTTGGATATCTCAGTCACACTCTAATGTTGCTTGGCTATAGATCTCCTGGCTTTCTTTTGTGAAATGTTGGCCAGTATGGTATTTGTTTAACATACACATAAAATGAGTGAAGCAGTTGCACTCAAAGAAAACAGTATCTGTGAAGGGGGTCTCTTGAGAGACTAGGCTAATATCATTGCACAGAAACAAAAAGTGTGTGGAATGTTGCTAATATGACATGCCTAAATTGGGAGCACTGTAACTGGCTTTAAGGTGTGTACATGTCTTCCTAATTCTATAAAATTAGATGCAGCGGGCTGATGTTGTCAAGGCTAAAATTGCACAGAAAGTCTCTTCAGACATATGCATTTGCCATGTGGTTGCCAGGTCTTTGAGTCTGCCTTAAAATTTCAATTTTGTCTTTGGTGTCTCTATACAAAAGCACTCGATCTCAGGACGAGAGGCCAAAAGCAAATTTAGGAGAAATTTAGGGCAAGCTCTTTTCCGTAGCATTCCTGTCCTTCTCCAAACTTTCTAAATCTGGTAATTACCAACACCCCTATGGTATAGGTTAGGCTGAGAGCAAACTGGCCCAAATTCAGCCAGAGAATGTCCTATCTGAGCCAAGGTTTGCACTCAGCCTCTCCAGTCTTAGTCCCATCCACTAAACCACACTACCTCACCATTCTTGGATTTCCTTGACTGAGCAATCAACGAAAGCTTGCAGCCCAAAAGAATATGCTTTGGAATATGGATATGGCTAAAGAGAGGTTGCTTCAGGAAGTTCTAGGTAGGCTTGGACTGATTTGCCTTGTAAGAGATGTTGTTGCCCTATCTATTCTAGTAATGTCATTATGGACTCATAATAGGTTGTTGGTCTTTTTGTCCAATGCCCCGAGATTCTTCCCCTTGCCCTGAGAACTGGAGATGAGGGAGCAAAGCCCTGAGACCTGGCAAGCATTGTCCTTCAGAAAGAGCTAACTGGGATTTCATGACTGGGAGCCCATTCACACTACACACTAATAGCACTATGATTCCACATTGACTTCCGTGGTTCCATCCATGGGATCCTGGAATCTGCAGTTTAGGAAGGGGAATTTTGAATTTTCAGCCAAAGATCTCACCAGATTATAAGCCACAGGATTCAACAAAATACAGCCACGGCAGTTTAAAATGGCACCATGATGCTATAGCTAGGTAGTATAAAATGTCCTTGAGTTTTCTTATCCAGGTTGCAGTTTTATGGCATGTTCACAAAAGTTCATTTTCATCTCCTTTCCCAGTTATTTTCCCATGCCTTAGACCCCTTTTGGAGGCTCTAAAATTCAGCCTGACACCTGCATCATTCACGAGTTTCTTCATGGATGTTCTCAAAAAAATCAAGAAGGACCGGCAAAAGAATAAGCATAAGGTCAGTTAGACCCATTTGTGGGGTCTCTTCTGTTTTATTCTGTTTTATGTGTGTATAGGGTTGACAGGACAGGACTATCCCAGGGTCACAAACTGAGACCTATAGACAACCCTTTGTGATATCAGAGGACGCAGGCCATTGTGATGTTACAAAGGGCAGCCCCTGGTAATGCCACTAAGCATAGCAATAAAGGTATCGCTGTTTGGTGGGTTTTGGGTTGAATTTGCTAAATGGCCAACACAACTACCCCTGCAGTTTAAGCAATAGCAACAGTTGCATAATATATACCATTCAAAGCAACAACACTGTGTCTAACAAATGAGTCAAAATGCATGTACACATATTTTTGCACCGTCACATTGAGCTTCCTTCCCCTTGCTCTGAGGATTGGAGAAGTGGAGCCAGAGAGCCAGGAACCCTCTTAAGAATAAATCAGTATTCTCTACTTAACAGCAGGTACCCTACCCCAATGTGTCTCACTCTAATTTGGATAAATGGCAATGATTCTTCTCCCCCATTGTGCCAGAGACGCAATTGTTTCTTTCTTTTCTGGAAAGTCTCCAGGACAAGCTGCCAATATGTTATGATTTGTTATTTGGAGTATTTATGTCCCACTTCTCAGTCAGAAAGGCTCCCAGCGAAGCCTGCAAATTGTGAATTTGACAGTTCTCTGCCCTCATGCCTACTGGGACTGGCACCAGTCCAGGGGTCATCATTTTAGTGGCAAAAACCTAGACCCCACATAGCATCCTCTTGTCTCTGGTACACTACATTGAGCTGAATGGAGAATTGGATCTACTTTTGGCTATCATGGTGTGCTGATTCTCCGCATCTGATTCTACTCCTCTGTAGGACCGGGTTGACTTTCTGCAACTAATGATGGACTCCCAGATTTCAGGGAATACTTCTGAAGAGGCAAATTCATATAAAGGTAAACTTACTTGTCTTACTAAACAACCAGAATCTTTTAAGCCAATGGGAGCCCATGCTAGCTAGTTGATTCTGAGAGTTGCAGTCCAAAAAATGTAACATTTCCAAGGTTTGGCATAGTGAAAAACAGATCTATTGCCTGGGCCTAATTTTTGATGCTTCATCTTTCCCTTCAGCTGGAAATGTGGCCACTGCTTTTTGACATATAGTAAAACTGTTTAAAGGAGTTCTCATCATAGATATTAATCTCACCCCAGCACAAGCCAAAAGTGATTTTGAGATTTATACTCTAGTATGCAGAGTGCAGGAGTTGATCCCACCCGGATTATTACTGGCTGCTTCTCTACAGAACTGATTTACAGTTGTGTTTTCCTTCCTCACCTATTTTCAGCTCTAACTGACAAAGAGATTTTGACACAGGCCATAATCTTTATCTTTGCTGGCTATGAGACCACCAGCAGTGCCCTCAGCTTCCTGTCTTACTCCCTGGCCACCCACCCAGATGTTCAGCAGAAGCTGCAAGGAGAGATTGATGAAGCTCTTCCCAACCAGGTAAGAGTTTGTCATGGTCTCCATGGGTCACATGAATTGGGAACGGGTCAAATGATCTATGATACATGGAAGAAGATGTTCAAGTGGACTTTAAGAAATGTATTTAGTCATCATGGTTAGTGAAATAATCTTGAAAGCACAGTGGTGGTGATGGTGGTGGTGTCTAAGAAAACCCTATGAAATTCATGGGGTTGCCATAAATTGACAGGTGACTAGGAGACACATACACACACTCCATAATTCCTAGACCAATAGTCAAGATACTATACCACACTGGCTCTCATATGTGAAAAAAATAAATACCACAAATTGTGGGAAAGACAATATTTTTGGTTTGCTTTGTTTTTGGCCAAAATGTAGTTTTCTTTTTTGTTGAGACTAGAAAGTTGAAGGATGGAATCTGTAGTACTGGCCAGGAAATTTCTTCTGTCCAACCCCTTTATCTTGCTACACCGACAAAAGGATCATTCTTTCAGGAACCTCAGGATCTTGATGTTCCATGATAGTGTTTCTAGATTGCTTCCCATAGGGAAAAGTTACTTTTTCTCATTCTCAGACAACTCCCACCTATGATGCGGTCGTTCAGATGGAATATCTTGACATGGTGGTAAATGAAACTCTCAGGCTGTATCCTCCAGCAGGACGGATTGAAAGGGCTTGCAAAAGCACTGTGGAAATCAACGGAGTGACCATCCCAGAAGGAACAGTGATTGTGATCCCTGCTTTTGTCCTGCATCGTGACCCAGAATATTGGCCAGAACCAGAAGAATACAGACCAGAGAGGTAGAAGTATCTTCAGGGTATAACAGGGAAAGACAAGTGACAGGAACTTTAGAGTTGGGACTGCAAAGCCAGCCTGGAAAGAGGATCTATCATACCATCACATACTTATACTTAGGTTCCCTGAAGCACTTTGTTGAGCCTTGTTGGTGAAAGAAAGGCTGATTAATCTGGGTCATGGTTTGTGCTTTATCATGGGGATAAGCCAAATGACTCTGGCTGTGTCAGAATTCAAAGACATAGCCGTGTTAATCTGGATCAGTATGGATATTCTAGCATCTTTGAGTCCAAGAGAAAGAAGTGGGTACCATAAGCTTTCGTAGACTTAAGTCTACTTCATCAGATGCATGAAGTGCTTAGGGACAAACTTTTATAGATATGACTGAGCAGGTTGTGTATGTGAATAGCAATAGAAATGCAATAGGAACTTGTGGGTATAGTGATGATGTGACAAGTTCAGTTTTAGCAATGGTTGTTTGGAGACAATGGCAGGAGAAAAGATGTTGCCTAAAGCCAAGGTAAGTAGATAGTCATTTGAATGATGGAGGCAGTTATTGGAATGTAGTGTGATGCTGGCTGGGACCCAGGAAAGAGATAAACTGGCCAAGAGAGTCCTCATGAAGTTGGGGTGTTAACTAGTGTTATAACATCTGTAACATTCCAAGTAGCCATGTGAGTGTGTCACAAAGACACACTCACCTTTGTTATTGTTAATTTGGAAGAATAGATATGTTGATGGTTAATAGGCTATGCGTTGAGCACGGAGGGTCTCACCCCAAACTGATGGAGTTGGGGTGAGACCCCACCACTATGGTCACTCTTGCTCCTGCTAATAGCCACAAGTGAAAATTCCCTTCCCAGTGACAGAGTGGTATCAAGTGATAAAAATCAATAGCTCTCTAGCCATCATATCATACCATGTCGTTCTTGTGAACTTCCATTCCTGAAGTACCTAGCTGCTCACTCTTAAAGAAAGAATGCTAATTGGCTTGACCTTTGCTCAGGTTCAAGCAGGCAGTTTTCCTGTTCCTTCCAGTATCCCAGTTCTAGTAATGCATGGACTCTGAGGGTCCATTAACATGGAACCCAGTTTATCCTTGTATTGTTCCCAAAGGAGAAGGCTTATGTTGAGTAATAAACCTACCTTGATCTGTGCTTTCCAACCACATGTATTTCCCTAAAGAATATGCCCTTTGGGTCTGCCCTTAGATCAGCCATTTGACCAAAATGAATTCCTTCCATGACTAATGACTCTTGAGTACCTGCTTGATTCATGTAAATCCCAACAGCAAAAGATCAAAATGTGTATTGCTTAGGGACCACAAATACCGGCTTGCTTTCTAGCAACAATCAAAGATGTGTGTTGCTTCCTGGCTTCAGGCACTTCCACTTTGGGTTAGAAGCTTCACTCATGCATTCCTCCCTTCTGTTTGCAAATAGGTTCAGCAAAGAGAACAAGGAAACCCTAGACCCATACATCTACTTGCCTTTTGGAGCAGGTCCCAGAAACTGCATTGGAATGCGTTTTGCTCTGCTGGTCTTGAAAGTGGCCATTGTGGTCCTCCTGCAAAAGTACTCCTTCCGAAGCTGCAGAGAAACACCAGTAAGCAGGATATTTTTAAGAAAAATGCAAAGTAGACTCTTCTTTCTACTAGTAAAGAATTCCTTGCATATATTCAACTAAACTAAAATATTAATAAACTAAACCAAGTAAAAGCAAATCACCATTCCCAATCATAGATATGCACAAAAGCATGACATGGATATCATCTTCTGGGTGGCAACCATAAGCCTTCAGCTTTATATGGAATTCTCAAGGCAGGTAACACCAGAAGACTCAGAACTTATTAAACAACCTCAAATTGCTGGATTTTGAGCATATATCTCTCTCCTAACAGGATCTCTGGGTGGCTGTGCTTCACTGCACCTTAGAATGAGCTTAGGCAAAACTTCCACTTTTTGGAAGTTTCTTACTCAGTGCATCAGAGCATGTGTGGAAAGAGTTAGTGGTGAATTAAAAATGATGGTGGGGGGGGGTACATAAGCTTTCCAATTGTCTATAATACTGTTTACTGCTGAACCTTTCCTTCAGCCCATTTACTACTTATTTATTTCTTTTTTAATGGGAAAGATCCCCTTGGAAGTCACCAGCACTGTCTTCCTGGAACCAAAAAAGCCCATCAAGCTCAAGTTGGTGCCCAGGACCATTTCTGGACCTGAGCAATAGAGAAATTGGAAACATTGCCTTCTGCACCACAGAACTGATAAATACTGCAATTAGTAAATTTAGTGAACTGGACTGAAAACTGTATATAGGAGACCAGATTTATGAATTCATCCTACAGAACTAGTGACTTAAGTCAACAGATGAAAATGGAGCAAACTGTCATTTTTCTTCCAGGAGCGTCACTGAAATAAAGCGATATAGTACAATCCTATTTGTGTCTATAAAGAAGTAAGCCCAGTTCCATTCATATACTCTCTGGACAATATGTATAGAATTACAGGCTTAATTTGCTTAATTTAAGCTTATATGGTAAGCAAAACTAATCACTTTCTTAAATTGATGTATATGTATAAGAGAAGAGATATTGTTTGCATATGCTGCCTTTTTGCTTCAAGGTCCCAAAAAACTGTGTACAACAAAAAGGATATAAGAATAAAAGTACAAGAAAAATGATATAAGAATAAAAGGGGATGCATTTGAGGAAGTAAACTTAAGTCTGTAAAAACTAATACTACCTCTCTCTTTTTCTCCATTACTCTCAGAGGTGCTGCAAAATCCTTTGCAATAAAAGAAGATGTTTGTCTGCCTCTCTGTTAAAGCCATTGAACATCAGACTTCATGTTTCTGGATGACAGAGTGCATGTTCAGTGGTTAGAGATTCAGGAGCAAAGGCAGGAATGGCTTAGAAAAGCAAACTAAAGGCATTGAGGCAGGAAAGTTACTCGGGTTGCTAATTGAATTTGGTTTCCTTCCAAGGAAGAGAGAAATGGCCGGAAGAAAAGAAGTGGAAAAATATCCCTAAGAGTCTCTTTTTATATTGTAGAGGGGTCAAAAAATATGACATTTTGCACCATTCAAACTAGCAAACCCTGGCTGCATCCTCACTGCAGACTTAATGCAGTTTGACACCACTTTAATTCCATGCAGTGGAATCCTGGGATTTAGCAATAGCAAGTACATTTCTATACTGCTTATCAGTGAACTAGCACTCCCAAAGCACTTTAGAATGTGTAAGCCAACATAGTTTCTGTGGCACCAAATCTGTAGGATTTGTAGTTTGTTGTGGCACCAGAGCTCTCCAACAAAGAAGGCTAGGTATCTCACAAAATGACAAAACCCAGACTTTCATAGCATGGAGCCACGGCAGCTAAAGTGGTGTCAAACTGGATTAATTCTGCAGTGTAGATGCTGGCCCTATAGATACTGCCTTGTCTGAAACATTATTGACTCTTTGGCATTTAGTCTTCTTGTGCTTCTAACACCAGATAGCTCAGAATTTAACATTTTTCCAAGTTGTTGAGACAATGCTATGACTCCTAAGGAAGGGGGGAAATGGGGAACATTGGAGGGTTAACAGCCCAGCTCAGGTCTTCCATGCTCAAGTTAGCTCTCCCTTTCTTAATTCAGCCTTTAAAATGGCAGGGAAATTGGAGAAGGCTCTCTGCGATAAAGCTAAGGTTCCACAGGTAAAAAATAATGGGAGGAAAATTAGATACACCTAGCCCCCTGTTGTGCTACTAGGTACAGATCCAAGCAGAACTCAATGTACTCTTCATTACTGGACTGGATATTTGGAAGAGAGCCTTATGGGGATTTTCCAATGGCAGCTGTGGCTTCCATGTCTGTGGAGCAGTGACTCCACTCTTGGTTTTCGCCTGAACTCTAAAGGAGCCATCCACAGCGCGGAAACTATTTGTGGGATTGATTTCAGCACCTCGGATAGCTCCTTTAACATTTGATACAAAACAGCAATGCCCAAACTCTAACTTTCCAGGTGTTTTGGACTTCAACTCCCAGAATCCCAGACTTGGCCAAGGTGGCGGAGGCTTCTGGGAGCTGAGGTCCAAAACATCTGGAAGTCCAGAGTTTGGGCATCGCTGATCTAGAACCAGGAGAATATTTATTGCCCCACTGGCATGGAAAACATTACCACTGGGTCCCCACCAATTTTTGTCAATGTTCAAGTGGAGATACTAAAGGTCAGACTAGATATAAGAATTCTTTCCTTGGCTTGTAATAGCTGTGCAAAGCTGGGATGCACATCTGTTTAAAGGCACAGAATCCCTTTTTGTTGTTGCTGTGTGCCTTCAAGTCATTTCCGACTTACGGCAACCTTATGGCAAATCTATCCTGGGGTTTTCTGGGGTTGAGAGTGTGTGACTCATCCAAGGTCACCCAAGGGGTTTCCATTTTCCTCATTTGAATTTGGCAAAGGCCCTTTGGAACGCAGTGCCTTCTGCATGACCTGGGCAGAAATTCCGGAGGCTCAGCTCCATATTCCAGGAAAAACAGTCCATTGAGTTTCTGATTGACTTGCAGCAATTAAAAGGTGCAACGATTTGTCTCTAATTGCCTTCGCTTCAGGATGGGACTATTTATTCTACATCCAATTACTAACCAATCAATCTGGTTTGCTGCTAACAACATCGGCTTTAAGTAGGTGTCAAGAGTTCTTCCTGAGATGAGGAATCTATTGCACAGTTGCCCTCCCTCATATGCAGAATTTTACAGAAAAAAAGTTAAAAGTCAAAGGCAGTAGGAAAAGAAGGAGGCCACACTAAACATGGATCGATTTGACCAAGGAACCCATGGCCATGAGTTTGCAAGACCTGAGCAGAGCAGTTATTGACTGGGCTTCTTGGAGGTCTCTCATTCATAGGGTCTCAATAAGTCAAGGTCCACCTGATGGCAAATAATATTTTTCTGGATTGCCTCCACTGCACTTGGAAATATGTTCCTTCTTCTCAGGGCATGGACACATATGGTGCTTTATAATTATAAATTATTATATTATAAATGGTATTATTATAATTTAATAATCTGTGAAACTTGAATGAAGCAACATATTCCATGATTTTCATGCAATGGAATGGCATTCAGTTCACGGCCCAGATCTAAATATGCATTGCTTCCCATGTGCAGTGATTTCCCAACTTTGCTGTGTGCCTTTTGACTGATTTGGCAAGGTGACAAATGACCAGTCCAAGAAAATGGACTGGAAGAGTTTGCTAAAGTGCCATGGAAGTCAAGGAAGTGACAATCTGTGACCATGTCCTCAACTTGTATCCTACAGCGTGGCCTAGAATATTGGCCAGAAGCATGAAAATTCACACCCAAGAGGAATAGCTCTTCTTGCCTTGAAACTAATAAATACAGCTCACAAATACAGGAGAAGGAAGCCAAGGAGCAAATGTGATGGCCATAATGCCTAAATAATGCACTATCATTGTTCTGCATCCTCTGTCTGCAACGCCATGTGGAATCTTTTTATTATTATTATTATTATGTACATCCATAAACAGGGCATGGAATTTAATTAACTGTGTGTGAGAAAATGACACCTAAAATGGTTTTAGCAGCTGAAACGTTGGCCTGGTTTTATGTCCGGCTATTAAAAGAAGAGCCATAGGGCAACTGGCACCAAGTCACATAAATACACGGCAGGAGGGTATGAAGAGGCTTGCAGGAAATTAAATTTAATCGTCCAGGTATTCAGTTTGAGAAGAACCCCCCTTTACAAAACTCAGACCGAAGTATGAGAAAACAGGATGAAGGTGATGCTATTTCCTTTGCAGAAAACACTGTTTCATGCCCAGGAAATACATTTTAGATGGTATCCTGTTAGGAACAGGTTTTTCCCTTATGCTTGTGGAGGTCCTTTCCTAGATGTTGTCCTTTTCTGGATGCTTTCTCTGTCTGCATTGCTCATTGCTTTCCCCCAACTTATTGCACAGCCTCTGAAGCACTTCCCCCACATAGCCGTGCCTTGTAGGGCATGGACAGGATCGAAGTAGCCAAATGCAAAATGAATCCAGAGATCTCTGGAGGACCCTGGTGGATCTCCGCTCTGATGTAACCATTTCATGCCTGGTTACGGGAACATAGCCAGACACTTCTCCAATGTTACCTGCCACCCATGATGAGGCATAGGATGGCTGCAGGGATGGCTATTCAAGCAGGAGGAAGAGGAGAGGATGGGACAGAATCTTTCCCCTTCCCAGTTGGTTCTGGCAAAAGCAAACTGCTGCAGCCTCTCTCCTTATTTTTGTGTTCTTCCTCATTAAAAACATCTACTATCTTGATCACATTCTGATATTGTTTGTCCTTGTTGAAACGTTGGAGGATATACCGGCAGGCCTACTTATTATTAATCAAAATAAGGCAGCTGCCTCAGGCAGCAGTTGCTGAGGGTCAGGATTTCTACCCACCCCATTCTTCTTGAGCCCCTTGGCTGTTCCTTTTTCTTGGAGGTCAGAGGGACCTTTCACCCTACACAGTTATAACATGATGCCACTTTAACAGCCATGGCTAACCCTATAGACGGCTGGGCTTTGTGGTTTGGTAAGGCAACAGAGCAGTGGTTCTCAGCCTTTGGTCCTCCAGATGTTTTGGACTTCATCTCCCAGCCAGTCCTAGCCAGTATGGCTAATGCTTAGGAATTCTGGAAGTTGAAGTCCAAAACATCTGGAGGATGAATGATTGAGAACCATTTCATTAGAGCTCTCTAAAATCCATGTTGGCATCAGTGAGATATAAGTAGAAATGGGGAAAGTTAGAAGGCATGTGTCAGCCAAAGTTCTCAGAGTCTTCTCCTTCAGAAGGTGAACAGGACCAATGCTTTCTCACTTATGTTCAGCCCAGTGTGTTAAGCGCTTATCTTCAAAATGCCTCCCTGTGCCACAAGCAAACCCTTAACAGAAGCCCTAATTGCCAGTTCCACCTGAGATGTAGTACAAAGAGCGTCAGCTTTTCGGTGGACTTACTGCCATGGTGGCAGGGTGGGGAAATAAAAAGGTCTGGTGCAGATAAACTCTTGAAGGTCACCCACCGCTAGAAGCATTGATTTAGCCAATGCATCATGCAAACTGCAATCCAAATGCCTCCTGAGCTCTTATGGAGGCCTGCCAACATTGCAATTGTTTTCTCTGCTCAGCTTCATTGACAATGCTGCACAGACCTTTAACTGGACAAGCTGAATCAGCAGAAGGGTTTATGAAGGGAGTATTCTCATTTTGTGTGGCAAGGAAACAGAGACTTGGTATTATAAAACCCCATCCTCAGGGCAGATCGCTTGGAAGTGTTATTTCTTAGACAATATCTCCCAGAATGGTTAAGAATCCAGCTGGGAAGATTCGAGAGCCAGTGTGGCGTAGTGGTTTGAGTGTTGGACTACAGTTCTGGAGACCAGGGTTCAATTTCCAGCTTGGCCATAAAACCCACTGGGTGACTTTGGGCAAGTCACACTCTCTCATCCTCTGAGGAAGTCCAACTCACTCTGAACAAACCTTGCCAAGAAAACCCCATGATAGCTTTGCCTCAAGGTCTCCATAAGTCGAAAATGACTTGAAGGCACACAACAACAAAAATGAACTTCAAAAAAGTAATGTTACCTTGCTGTGCGCTTGCATATGTGTCTGTGTCTGGTGCTGTTTGCCTTCAAATTATTTCCAACTTATGTTGACCTTAAGGCAAACCTATCACAGGTTTGTTTGTTTTTTAAAAGTTTCTTAAGAGGGGGCTTGTCATTGCCACCCTTGAAGGTTGAGAGACTGTGGTTCGCCAAAGGTCACCCAGTAGATTTCCATGGCCAAGCAAGGATTTGAACCCTGGTCTCCCAATGCCCTAGTCCAATGCTGAGACCACTATAGCACGCTGTGCTCTGCAACATGCTATTAATTGTTTTTGGTGGGTTTTTCGGGCTGTGTGGCCATGTTCTAGAAGAGTTTCTTTCTGACTCTTCTTTCTGAAGAGTTTCTTTCTGATGAGAGAGTGTGACTTACAAGATGCCAGCCATAGATGGAGGCGAAATGTCAGAAAGAAACTCTTCTACAACATGGCAACACAGCCCGAAAAACCCACAACAAAATACAGATGCCAGCCATAAAAGCCTATGACGTGTTATTAGTTGTTGTTGTGTGCCTTTAAGTCATTTTCAACTCATGGAGACCCTGAGACCAACCTATCATGGCACTTTCTTGGCAAGGTTTGTTCAGAGTGGGTTTGCCTTTGCTTTCCTCTGAGGATGAGAGAGTGTGACTTGCCCAAAGCCACCCCATGGGGCTTCTAGCATGGTGACTCTATCATGGGGTTTTCGTGGCAGGATTTGTTCAGAGGAGGGCTTGGCTTTGCAAACTGCCAGATGCAAACATAGCACGTCCCTTTCAAACGTTGTTCTGCTGTGCGATTAAAAGTCCATGGCCTGCCCTAGTAGAAAGTTCATTGTCTCCTGGCAGAAAAAGGAGAAAAAGGGGGGCTAGATGGATTGCGCTTTTCTGGGGATCCTTCTCCCTGCTAAATCACTGTTTTTAATCCTAGAATCAGAACATCTGAATGTTTGAACATGGATTCTTCTTGGTGGTCTTGATGTTGAGCGGTGTAACTCCCACCGGTTCCAACTGCATACAAATTGGCACAAAGAGAGCCGTCTGTTGAGCTCTCCTGAATCCAGATCAAAGTCTACTTTCATTGTAAGCAGAAACTTCTCTGTTTCAACACAGCAAACTGCCAGCTCAGGTTATTGCTGCTGAACCTCATCTTGCTGTGCCATAGCTTTTATCAGATAAATCCGTTTGGAGGGAACCTTTCCTTTATTACAATGTAATCTTTTATATGAATGCAATAGCTGTAACAGGTGTCGGATGAAATAGTGTTTGGTAATAAAGCTGTCTTTTAAATGAACATATAAGGTCCTTTTGCAGAACGGGAAAATCTTTTGTGGAGAGATCCTTCTTTGGCTTAAAGAAACAGGATCGTCCTGGCCAATATAGCAGAACAAGACAGCCAAAGGCACATCATTACACAATAATAATAATAATAATAATAATAATAATAATACTTTTTATTTATATCCCGCCCCTCTGCAGAGCAATCGGGGCGGCTTACAATATTATAATTTCCATTAAACAAAACATAAAATCCCGAATCCCACCCATCCAATGTTTTGGAGCACACCTCGTCAGTACTACCTCTCTCTGGCCAACATGTGGTATAGTGTGGTTTGAGTGTTAGACTAGGACTTCCAGAGACCAGGGTTCGAATCCTTGCTTAGCCATGGAAACCCACTGGGTGACCCAGTGCAAATCACTCTCTCTCAACCAAAGGCAATGGTAAACCTTCTTTGAATAAAGCTTTCCAAGAAAACCTCATGATAGGGTTGTTATAAGTCAGAAACAAGATGAAGGAACGCAGTAGCAACAAACCACCATGGGTTTTGTACTAGAAGAAAGGCAAGCTATGATTAAGGCTAGCATCCTGGTGGGAAGTTATGTCAACAGAAACATAAAGATGTTTATAAAGATGAATTATAAAGATGAATTGGACCATTGTACAACGTTTGTATTCTTAGCCAGGATGTTACTATAGCATCAGGACCATTGGTCAAACACAGCCATAGCATGGCTATTGTGCAACATGTCCTGCTGGGATGTACCTATTTACTAAAAGGGGATGCCCAATGCTACATAAATATGTCACATGCTGCCTCCTAGTTTGGAGCGAAAGCAGATGCCTGATGCCCAAAGAAGGCAAGAAATAAGGTGGGCAGAAGGCAGGACAAGAGGTAGAGCAACAACACCGCTCCATAGATACTAGACAATGAAAGATATGGACACAACTCTGGGTGAGAAATGACAGACCTGAACACAAGTGTTAGACTTCTTCAAAGTGTCAAGAAAGGAACTGAGATAACTCTTCTTAAACAGCTACCTTAAATAGCTGTAGCTTAGGCAGTTATCGCCTTGAGATGGCTGTACTCACACTTCAACTGAGAGTAAGTCTGGTGGTTTGGTGGCCAGGAAGATGTGCAAACAAACTGGAAGACACTTCTTTGTATTCTTGTTAACTGCATTGGAGGGGATTCTTTTCACAAATGTGCCAAGATTCAGTGACATGATGAAAGTAGTCCCCCTACCTCCCAGACTTACTTTATTTCTTTGCTGTATTTATTTATGAACTAAAAAGCCTGGCTCAACTCTGAAGAAATTCCGATTATGTTTCTGGAAAATAAGGTTTGGATGTAGATCATCAGTTTCCATCTATGAAGCTAGAGATTTTTGGCGATTGACTAGGTGAAATTACTTCATGGATCAGTTATCCATCAACTCTTTCTGTTTACTCTGTAAAACAAACAGTTGGGGTTTTCTTGAGCTCCTACAAATGTTTTCTCACTAGAAGAACAAATAGAACAAATAGGCAGAAATGTCTTTCACCTTTAGGACAAGTCTGCCGGCCAGTTCATGATAGTGGCAGCAAACGCTTCAGGGCCATTTTAATTGAAATCTGGTACATTTATCTCTCTTTCTCAATCCTGCTTTTGGACAGGATGCAAATGTTAAGTAAATAACCATACAAACTGATTCTGTCTTATAGAGTAGCCAGATCTCAGAGTCTGGAACTTCTTCTCCAGTTCTCTGGGTTAGAGAGAGGATTCTCAGAGCAAGAGCACTGCCTTGAAAAGTTTTGCATTTTTGTATATTCCTCATTAGTTAGACCTGACATGTTTTCTTTGAATGACATACACTGTGCCACTTTGATGCTCTAGATATCATGTTTAATGGCATCATATAGGGGCTGCTCATTGTGTTATCACCCATGTAATATCTCCAAAGCCCATTCCCCTGTGACATCACAAGGAGTTACCATGGGTCTCATGGGATAGTCCTGACCTGGAAATCCAACTTCTATAAATCTATTAAAACTACAGCTGGTCTTCCGTATTTGTGGCTTTGACTTTTGCGGATTTGATTATTTGTGGTTTTGATTAATATGTTCTCTCTAGGAATCTCTAAGTCCTCCAGCGCAATTCTGCTAGAAATTGACCATAGACTTATGCTGGAGAACCTAGACGTTCCGAGAGAAAACACTTCTCTAGGCATTTGTAGGTCCTCCAGCATGATTCTATGATCAGCCTCTGGCAGACATTGACCACAGAGTTCCACTGGAGGATCTGGAGTTTCCTAGAGAGGTGTTCTCTTGGGTAAAAAGAATAGTGTTTTTTTTATTTGTGATTTTTCCATATGCATGGGATCCTTCACCCCTAACCCAGGAAATGTGCTGGGACCACTGTGTAGGCAATCTCCTAAAGACACCAGATCCCATCTGATCTTGGAAGCTTGGCAAGGTCAGGCCTGGTTAGTACTTGGATGGGAGACAGTTAATAAACACCAGGTGCTAGAGACTATATCTCAGAGGAAGGAATTGGCAGTATTCCTTACCTAAGGAGTAAGGAATATTCCTTGTCTAAATATTCCTTATCTAAGAAATTCTTCTAAACACTATGAGGACACCATAAGTCAACAGGCAACTTGAAGGCACACACACAATCTCCAGCTTGACTTACATAAGGACAGTCATGTTTCTCTGTACTTTGGATCTTGGCAAATGACTTTTAAAATGTAAATAGATACCGTTAAGAGCCAATTTATTCAAGGCCAGAGGAGTTGGGACTTTCTTCCACTCTTGCTGTAGCCTTCCTTGCAGTCAAAAAGCTGCTCTAGGGAGTTTCTCAGAGCTCCAGAGCAGGGGTCAATTCACACTACACAAATATAGCACTATGATTCCACTTTAACTGCCACCTTAACCTACAGAATGCTGGGCTTTGCTTAGACTCATAGAGTTGGAAAAGACCACAAGGGCTATCCAGTCCAAACCCTTTCTGCCATGCAAGAACACACAAGCAAAGCACCCCCAACAGATGGCCATCCAGCCTCTGTTTAAAAACCTTTGAAATGCAGAGGGGGATCAGCCAGCTCCAATAGATTTTTGCACCCCTCAACTGTCCTGATTTGGTTGGGGTAGTCCCAGTTAATTCTCCATTGTCCCAGTTTTTCACCTGCTTTTAAAATGTCTCTTCCTCCCACTTTCTCCCTTGGTTCTCAGCATACCTCAATTGCTGCAAAGTGAGTTCAAAATGCAAAAGTGTTTGCGCTCAGTTAACTCAGCAAGGGGGAAAGGAGACCAGAGGGCAGAATCTTGCCCTTCCCAGTAGGATAAGGCAAAAGCAAATGGCTGCAACCTCTCCTAGCTTGCTTTCTCTTCCTCGTGAGTAATGTTTGCCATCTTGACCACATTGTGGTGTTGCTTGGCCACACACCTGTCCCAGTTTGCACTTGTGAATTTTTCGAGAATATGGATTCCATAGTGTGAATGGATGGTATGAGATATGGGGCTTCTCTTTTGCCACCAAGTGGGTAATGCATAATGGGTGAAATGTTTTTCTCTTTAATTGCAAAATTGTCATAAGAGGCTTATATAAAATTAGACCTGCCTAGTTTGATAAAATGTGGAGAAACAGTTAAAAGAACTGCTGGCTCTTCCTTGCTGATTTTCAAAGCCCTTTTTAGCTCCTGAAATTGTGTAAACATTTACTGGTCTGCCAGTTTCCATCCCATGTAGGGCCTTTGCTCCACCTCCTCTGGCATGTAATAAATATTCAGTCAAATCTTGCTTAGTCATTGATCTAAATGAGCTGAAGCGGAGAAGGCTTTTAGCAACAAGGACCATATCTTTCCTTGGAACATTTTCTCTCACTGTTGCCTTCCAGAGTGCTAACAAATCTTTTTCAAAAAGAGAGAGAGAATTGCCTAGGATGGACTTCCTTCCTTACTTCTCCACTGAGACTTGGGCTCTTCTAATCATATCCATAGGTCTCTTGCTGCTGTAAGTAACATTTGATGTATCGTTCAAGCACCTTTTTTTAAATAATGTATTTTGTTTATTTAATATATACATCAAGACAGAAAAAAAGAGAACATATGAGGTATTGGGGGGAAATGACAATCACAAAAACAAAGTGCAATGCATAGTCAAAACAGTGCTGTACTCTGTATCAAGGGGGGGGGCATCCCTACCACATTGTAAAGTTACAAATCATAGCCTCTGATGTAGCTTCCAGGTTGGTATTTATAATTTTTAAAAGTGAAAGAGAAGTGCATTAAGTGCAAAGATGTGCTTAGAAATGTACTTTTCTGGGCTCAGATCATATTTATCTCCAAACTATGTGCCTTGTGGGTGCCTGTTCTTAGAATAAGCCAAATAATATTTCCTTCACTGATACACAATCTGTACCTAAATTCTGTTGGCAGTGGCAACATTAAGTGGTTTGTGTGGGTGCATCCCAAACCTGGTGACACCTCAGAAGAGGAGTTACACCCAGTCAGGCCCTCCTCCTATTGCATTCAGACACACCAGAGCAGAGGTTTAGGGTTGTAGATGGGGCAATGTTTACCTGTTCTGAAGAGGAGACCATGGAAAGCGGTGTGTGGCTCAGTCTGTATGTGAGAGTGACACAATGAATAGAAGAGTCTCTCTGTGCACATGCAAGGCTAGAGCTGAGATTGATATTTATACCTGAGATCCCAGACTCAAGTGCTAAGTGCTATCTTGCAGCATAGCAAAGACTTGATGGTCTTCCCCAGGAGTAGACAATGAGATGTTGGAACAACTGATGGCTTTAAGTTTGGGAGTAACCAAAACATGAATTGGATTTTGGACAATCCCAAAATAGATGAATAGGGAAGTTGGCTGGGAACACAGCAGGGAGTAGGTAGGAAGTGTTGGTTTACTCATCAATGCCTTTGTTTCTGGTGCAAGAGGGTATGCAGAGAGCCTGGTAGGAGGACAGAGTGATCAGCAAACCCATTTAGCTTTTATCTTAGCATTTTATCTTACCTTCACATGTTTGGAGGTCTTCCCATGGGAAAGACTACTGGTGTTCCAAAGGTCATCATCACCTCTTCAGAACATTCTTACCTCCAGATGTAAATTTGAGAATAAAGAAGCCCCAAATATAACACAGGGTATGTTGGGTATGCTAACAGTAATTTCCAGGACTTGTGTGTTTACCAGATAGCTTCCCAGCCTACTCCTGCGGTTGCTCTAAGAAATAGGGTGCAGTTGTTTTCTGACTATGTAGTCACTGAAGAGACTGAAGAGAGGATACCAGGAAAAAAATATGGTAATATGATGATATGTGATGTCCTTGAAACTCATTGCTATTTATTGAGACCCATTTAGGCCTCAATAGAGCAATGACCTCTAAGAAGGGAGGTGTGATAAGGTTGTTCTAAGAACTGTTTATTTTGAGTGGAGTTGCAGCCTGATAGCAGGTAGTTAAGTGAAAGGCTCAACAAACAGAGAGGGAAACCCAGCCCAGTGATGTGTGATGGGAGAAGCCTCCTGAAGAGAAGGGGGAAAACAGAGATAATATGTTAGCAGTTAGTCTTCAGTGAGATTCCCAACTCAATGTAACTGAGACCTAGCATGAGACAAAGAGTTCAGATAGCTGAGAAGGAGATGCAGAGATGCTATGTTAATGGAAGAGAGCTGGATGAAGAGTTACAATTGTTTGTCATGCAACGAGTTTTTATGTACCAGTTCTGAACTTAAGATGAACTTATATAAGATACCTTATGATGGTTGTTTCTTCAATAAAAATTACTGTTTAGTGATAGCAGCTGACTCTGACTGAATTGCTTTCAGTCACGAGACAGAAGAAAGAACAAGCTACCAAAAATACATAAACTGGATTCAAAGGAAGCCTTGTGGGCCACAGCCTTATACACAAAAAAGGTGGAAATGGGAGCCAATGTGTCATGATGGTTTAAGTGCTGGACTATGACTCCAGGAGAGCAGGGTTCGATTCCCAGCTCCGCCATGAAACCCACTGGGTGACCTTGAGCAAATCACATGCTCTCAGCCTCAGGCCCAGGTAATGGCAAATTTCCTCTGACCAAATATTGCCAAAAAATCCCCATGATAGGTTTGCCTTAGGGTAGCCATAAGTTGGAAACAGCATGAAGCCACACAACAACAACAAAAGGAGGAAATAGGGTAATGGAAATAGGATAAAAGTATTAGTGACAAGGTAACTTCTGAGGTAAGAAGAATGGAATCAAACTAGTCCTAATAGTCCTAGAAGATCTTTGTTCCTCAGGGTCCCATTAACACAGGGATGTCTGTCACTATACCACCTAACCCTTGGCAACGCATCCTTATGGAATGAGAGAGGCAACTGCATCAGAACCAATGTGGGAAACCAAAGAAGTGTCTCATCTGAAGTGACCCTTTCACACATGCAGTTTGTCATTTGATGCCACAGTTTCCAAATCATGTACAGGCATGTATAAATGGACCCATTCAAGTCTATGGGACTTATCTGCCTTAGGACAGTTCCACAAGTTGTACCAAAGCCTGATGATGTAACAGTTTTTGTTTTTATATGCACCATGGCCACTGCTATCATCTACCAGTCAGATATTCCTGAACTTTTATAAAAGGTATTGTTTTGCTTTATAGATATGGGATCTGGCCTTATGGTGTCTTCAAAAAGTTGGGCATTCCAGGACCTACACCATACCCTTTCATTGGGACTACCATGGCCTATCGCAAGGTAAGCTCACAAAACTATTCATTTTTATTAGCCATATATGAATATTGATGACTTCTAGGGCTGCCAGGCCCTTGGTTCCTAGGCCTCCCCTCTCTTTTGCTTCACTTTGCTATGCAAAGATGAACAAACGTCTTCTTGGGAACTAATCGCAGTTCCTTATGAAGTCTGAATTCAGGCAACTCTACAATCTAGGATTAACCTTTGGGGTTCCAAATCATGCCTTGTTCTCAGCCCATAGCATAAACCAACCACAGCTCCTTCACCACATTTGAATGTTATGGAGACGCCTGGTATCATGTTTTTCTTATTATACTGTGAGCTACCTAGCAGCTGTAATGGTTTGTGGTCAGGTTACCTGAAAAACTTTATTCTTCTATACCAGGGGTAGGCAATCTTTTCCCTTTAAGGGCCGAGGGACTTCAGCTCCCAGAAGCCTCAGCCATGTTGGCCAATAGTCCCATGTTGGCCAATAGCTCCTGGGATTCTGGGAGCTGAAGTCCCTCGGCCCTTAAAGGGGAAAGGTTGCCTACCCCTGTTCTATACAAACCTGCCCACAAACCGAGATCTTCCTCAGTAGCTTTCTCCACATAAAGAGGCTGGATTGTTGAATTCACAATCTGTCCTTTTCTCTTTATCATCCCTTCTCTTATGGACTACTCTCCTAGTGAAGGCTGGTGGCTCTGATGTAAATGGGGCAGGGACTCTGCTCCGAGTTGTAGTCCAAACTTTAAAGAAGGAATCCAAGAGACTGGTCTTGTTTTGAGAAGAGCATTTGCCAGCTTGGACAGATCCTTTGAATTTAGGACTTCAAAACCCAAAGCTGCTGGGGGAGGACAGAGCCTTTACTGAATGACCCGGTCTCATGGCCTGCTATTTTTTATTATCTAGTCTGCTTTTTGTTGAATTTTGTAGCAACCGGTTGTAGTAGATTGCTGTGCTGTATTTTTGATTCAATATGAAAACATTTCATTACAGGGACCACTGGAATTTGACAAAGACTGTTTTAAAAAATATGGAAAAATCTGGGGGTGAGCATACATTTCTCTCTTTTTTCCCCCCTTCCTTATTTTATGTATTTATTTCATTTCTGTGCTGCCTTTCTCCCAGAAAGGGACTCAAGATGCCACACAAATAAAACCATTTAAAAACTTTACAATAAAAAAATGCAAAAGACAATTAAAATCTAGCTTAAAATAGTATAAAATTACATCAACATCCGAAAGTTTAAAAACATACTTTAATTGTAAATGTGAATTGAGTGTTAGATTAATTGACCCCAAACTTAGTTGATTAATTGGGAAGGGGAAAAATTAAGCCATTGGGGTGCAATGAGCTTGAATTTGATTAAAACCAGAAAGTATTTTGTTAGTGAGAAAATGGGGTTATTATTGTTTTGTACTACATCACCCTAGCATAGCCACTGGTCATCATGATAGATGGAAGTACTGAGGTTTGCGTAAACCTTATTTATTTAAAGATATAGCCGTGTTAGTCTGTAGAATCATTATGTAGAGAGATCTTGTAGCACCTTTGAGACTCACTGAAAGAAAGAAGTTGGCAGCAGGGGCTTTCATAGATTAAACCTAAAATCTATGAAAGCTCATTCTGCTAACTTCTTTCTTTCAGTCAGTTTCAAAGGCGCTACAAGATCTCTCTACATACTTATTTATACGAGTATGATTTTTAAAAACCCACTCTTTTGTTGTAATATTGTCCAAATGAATAACTCTCCTATTCAACCTCCCCCCCCCATTTTGAACATTTTTAAAGGCCTTTCACACGCAACTACCAAAACATTCAAACATAAAATGTTTCTCCTAGGTTTTACGATGGCCGAGTACCTCTAATAGGTGTCACAGATCCAGATATCATTAAAACGGTATTGGTGAAGGAGTGCTACTCAGTTTTTACCAATCGGAGGGTAAGTTCCCATCTCTGATTGTATCTCTTTCTAACGTGTTAGAAAAATCGTTCCATTTTCTCTCTGGAGGCTCATGATCCAAGCCAATCCTCTGTCTCTTAGAGGATGGTAACTCAACATATGATGTACCTGTCTTTCTGGAATTAAAGAGAGGGAAAGCAATGGATTTTTCAGATAGAAAATTCTGAGAGTACTCCAAAGGTACTCCTTGTTGATGCAGTAGTGATGATCCACACAGGACCACGAAATCACATTTCATGTTTCAGCTCTGCATTCCCAGAATAAAAGTACTGTAATAAAGGTCTTTGCAAACAAACAAACAAAAAAGGACTTTGGTATACTGCAAGAGTAGTGAAACTATTGTTCACTACTTCATTACCAATATATTCCTGATGCAAATACATGGAGATTCCTTGACGAATCCATTGTTCTCTGCCACAAAAAGGCCTGTGGCCTCACTGCAATGGAGACATATTGGATTGCAAAAGAGGGGTCCCTGTTGAGATACAAATGGATTTTAAATTTCCTGGACTTTGCAATCTCCCTATAGCCACAGGGCCAGAAGGAGGAGGATCCTGCCTACAAAAGACATCCTCCCCACCTCCATAGACCATCCTAACTAAAGACTGAAAGAACATGGAGGCATCTGACTAACATCTCCAATTGCTTTTTCTCCTGTTTGGTTTGTAACATCTTGCCTGATGATGAAGAAGCCCACGGAGCTTCGAAAGGTTGCAAACAAGTATATTGTGCCTTTTGGTTGGCCAATAAAGGAATCACTGATGGATTTTTACTCCATTTCCAGTTAGAGGAAAGAGACTAATTTCAAGCAACTCACTAGTTGTAACTAGTTACATCCAGGCCCTGAATCTCCTGCAGTGCAAAAAGAGTACTATAGCAGGGACGCAGGAGTTTCTTGAGAGAGAGAGAGAGATTTGAAACATGGATGATGAACATATTTTTGGACTCAAGAGGTAAGAATACATCATTGATACAGGCAACAGTAATATTTGAATGCTGGACCCACATTCTTGTCCTTCCCAGATACATTTATTCTCATATTGCAATTTCATTGCCCTCAAAATGGTTTCTTTTTGCAAAAATATCCCACTCAGGCATTTTTCCCAACCGGCAAGATGGAAAAGGGTGTTTTCTTTACTCAAGAAGAGCAGTGGAAGAGGATTCGCACCGTGCTAACTCCAGCCTTCACCAGTGGAAAGCTAAAGGAGGTAAGAACGGGGGGATGGCTTGCAATAGATTTGGCCAGCTGTCTGGGTGAGACTGGTTTAACCATTAACCAAACAACCCTGTACACATGTTGTTAACTGCTGTCTATGGAGACACTATGGGCAAGAGACCTCCAAGTCACTCTGCCACCAAAAGCCCTACTCACCTCTTGCAGACTCGGGGCCATGGCTATTGTCCACCTGTCATGCAGCCTTCCTCTTTCTCTTCTTCCTCCTGCTTTAGCAAACTTGGTCAACTTTTCTAATGAATCATCTCATCTCAGGACATGGCCAAAGTCCAAAAAGCTCAGCCATTCTACCTTGCTGGGAGACTTCAAGTTGCATTTGCTCCAGGACTGACTCCTGGGTCATTTTGGAAGTCCAGAGTATCCCTAGACCTCTTCCCCGGCGCCACATTTCAAATGAGTTGATTGTCTTCCCGCCACCTTCCTTCATTGCCCAGCTTTCGTCCCCATACATAGGAATGGGAAATAGGATGGGAGAGGCCTCTTGCACCTTGAAAGGTTGGGCAGGAGAGGGATTTTCAGCAGGTGTTGCCTATTACCTGGTTGCCTGACAAGCCACAGCTGCTGAAATCTCTCCTCTAAACAGCCACTAAACTTGAAGCTTTGCTCTGGTGCCACAACAAACTACAGTTCCCAGGATTCCAGAGCATGGAGCCGTGGCAGTTAAAGTGGGTCAAACCAGATTATTTCTGCAGTGTGGATGCACTCTTAGATGTTTTTCTACCTGAGGCAAGGAACAAAAAGTGTCCCTCGCCAGCACCACAATCCCATGGAAGGAACTTGACCTGACTGGCAACTGACTGACTCCCTTGGACCTGAAGGATGCAGAGAAGGCAGGGGAGGCTCTGCCGCTGCCCCCTGGCATCTGCCGCCTGAGGCAGTCACCACACTTGGTCTAATGGTAAATTCCACCTTGCCTTTAGAATTCAGATTGCAGAGCAAAGGGAATCTCTTTACATTGGACTTTGAGGCTCATTTAAGACTATGATCCTAATGATGATTACCTCCGAAGAAAGAAGGAGGGAAAGGCACAGAGGTAGGGAGGGACGAAGAGCAGGAAAATGCAGTTAGAAGTGTTTAACATAGGTGACGGATAGAAATAAGAATTGGAAGATAGCAGGGGGAAAGACCCTGGGAAAGTGATGTCCTGAAGGTGAATTTTAATAAAGGGACAGAGAAGAGGCATCCAGCCAGGGACATATTCTGAAAAGCAAAAAAAGAAGATGCATTTACCAACAGATGACTTCAAACCACCTGTGTCACTATGACAACTCTCACTTTAAATACTCTTGCTATATAACCTGCAATAATTGCGACTAGAAATACTCCTAACCTTCATGGCAATGAAGTGACAACAATTGTAATTACTTAGAGACACTGAACAATGCCAGCAATCAATCTGGTTACTTCAGCAATATCCCCAATGCAACCTGGGATTCAAGGCCCATCCACTGCTTTGGCACTGCATATTCCCACAACAACCTTGCAAGATAGGGCGGCATCAGGGGAAACTTGCAAGGGGACCAAACAGAAGAACTGTGGCTGATGGAAAAGACATTGGAGGGAGGCAAATCTGAGGGTATTCCAAAGGAACAAGTACTTCGTACCCTGCAGGTGTTCCTTCCTGGCCAGAGCTGCTGCCATTGCCATGTCCTTTCCTCCATCTCTCTTTCCAAGAGCTCCATCAGCACAGGTTAAATCCACAAGTTGCAACCTTGGCCATCTCTAGTGATAGGACATTCTCTAGATCAGTAGTCTCCAAACTTTGGTCCTATATAAATAAAGCTAAGGATAACAGCAATAATAATAGCAACCCTAACTTTGTAAGGTCCAGGATGTTGCTGTATTTCATACACCATATTTTTCACACGGCTTCATGTTTTCATTACAGTTTTGTTTTGTTTTTTGCATTGCAAGGCATCATTGGAAATGATTGGAAGGCACGCATGAACAACGACAAAGGCATTGCGTTGCTTTCTTCTTTTGTTTTGCGTTGTATGAAAGATGAGGCAGGATTCAAATGAATCTCATATTTGTTTTGCCTTTTTACACACACTCTCTCTTTCCTGCTGCCTCCCTCACAGATGCTTCCCATCGTCCAGCAATGTGCGAAGAACCTCATCACATGTCTTTTGGAAAAAGCAGAAAAAGGAGAGCTGGTGGAGATTAAAGAGTGAGTAACAGCCTTAGACAACCAGTTATTTGACTCGTGCTTCATCTCAGGGAATAGGGACTGTTTTCTGGGAAAACTCACTTTTTGAAGTGATGAATAGCTGTACTGGGAAGACTGTGAGCAAAAAGGAAAAATTAGGATTATGGCGACTGAAGGCTCTGACCTCTCCAAGCAACACCAAAAAGATGATAAAAGGAGGCTCCACTAGTTTGTTTCTTTTCCTGAAGAAAATTGAAAGCAACCAGACGACATTTATTCCTAAAGGCCTAGACCAGTTCAACACATTTTGCTGCCTGAAGCACTCCCTGTCCAGTCCATGTGCAAAAGCTAAATGACTATCAATTGCATACTCTCCAACTTCCCCAGTTTGGCAGGGAAAACAGCAGCTACAGGAGTTGCTAAGAGAAAGTGTTGCATCCCAGACCACAAAGCACACTCCTCCTTCAGATATCCGCAGGCTTTGGCAAAATTACGTCACTCATTTCAGACCCTTTTCTGATTGTTTCCCCATTTTCTGCCTCTGTTTAGAGTCATTGGACCCTACAGCATGGATGTTGCCACCAGCAGCTCCTTTGGAGTGACCATGGATTCCCTGAACAACCCTCAGGATCCCTTTGTCAAGAAGGCCAAGAAACTTGTGACAATTAACTTTATGTCTCCACTATTTATTGTAATAGGTACGTCGGCACTGGTATTTCAGAACCACCACTCTGCAATTCCTTACCACTTAGTTTCCAGTCTTTCCTAGTTATAAGGACTGGGGAATTTGGTGAGCTACCCAGACAGTTATGCCTACTGAGTGGCATAGAAATGCCACTTAACAAACAAGTTATCCCAGCTTTGTGATGGAGGGTTTCAATGCCGGAAATGGGGATGGAAGGTGGGATAGCCTTTTGGCCCATGCAGACAAGGTTGAAATTCAAAAGCTGGAGAAACCAAAGCTGTAGGTTTCTCTGGAGATTATCACACCGGGGAAAGTGACGGGAGCATCCGGGGATGCTCCCGTCACTTTCCCCGGTGTGATAATCTCCTCTGTCTTTTGCAACTGCTTCTCTCAATGGAGGTAGCTAAAAGAATGTGGACTCAGTTACCGTGATAGTGCCCCTGACATCTAATGCTGCTTTTTTTCTTCTGCTAGGTATCTTTCCATGGCTAATTCCTATTCTGAACAAGATAAATGTCAGCATGTTTGACACTGATGCTGTAGAATATTTTTCCAAAGCAATATTAAAAATAAAGGCAAAGCGGGAACAAGGACATGAAAAGGTATAATAATAATAATAATAATAATACGAGGAGGAGGAGGAGGAGGATCTTTCACATATACTTCACGTTAACTCATAAGAAAATGTATTTTTAGCAAAAACCAAAAACTTAAAAAACAAGGTGGCTATGTTGGGCCATGAGCAAAAATATAGAACTCCTAAAATCCAGAGCTAAGTAATGCCTTTGTTAATATCAAGCCTTCCGCAGATTGGAGCACATGGGAATCATCCTGGCCCATAATAATCAATGACAGATGCACTGATGCAGATGTGTGCACATTGCCACCCATTGACTAATAATGGCTTGAGCTCCCATGTTTTTTCCCCATCTGCAGGGATCCCCAGAATCAAATCCCTACGGATGGGAAGGGTCCGCTGTCATTTCAAGGAAAGAAGCATAGGACATTGCAGTGATAGTTTCAAATAAATACTGTTTCAAGGTTCCTGTTTCCCAAAGCTTGAGAGAGTTACTTTTTGGTCTACAGCTCCTAGAACCCCCCCAGCTATAATGGCCAATGTTCATGTTGCTTTGGGCATTCTGGGCATTTTAATCCCAAAGTATCTTTCCCAAGCTCTCTACCCTTTTCCCAAGCAGTAGGAAATCCTCAGGTCTCCAACTGCTTCTTTACATCCCTAGGGCCGGGTGGATTTCTTGGGAGTGATGATCGAATCCCAAAAACCAGAGGCAAAACCCAAAAGCAATGACACGGATCACACTTACAAAGGTAAACGCTTGGAATCATTCCCAGTTATCTGGATATAATTTGAGCTGGGGCTTAGGCTAGAACCAGTTTTCACTACCAAGACTGTTATGAGGGACAAAGTGAAATAATAAGAGGGAGATGTGTATGGAGATGGATGGCACAATTTGGTGTACTAAAAGTGTGTGTGTGTGTGTGTGTGTGTGTGTGTGAGACAGACCCTTTCTCCCTACACGATTCAGACACATGGACTGAACTTTCAGCACGTTCTCGAAGCCTTGTTTTTTTTAAGAATTCAGTTTAAAACAATGCAGTTTTAGACAAGCCATTGTCCCTAATGTTTAGGTGAATCTCCTTTCTTGTAATTTAAATCCATTGGCAAGCTTGTTCCATTTTCCATATGGCATCTCTTGAGATATTTTGCAGATGGCTATCACATCACCTCTCAGTCTTCTCTTGACCAAGCTAAGCATCTCCAATTCCTGCAGTCATTCTTCTGATAACAACAGTCTCCTCTAGTCTGGAATTCTTGTAAAACCTTGCATTTAGAACAGGGGTAGGCAACCTTTCCCCTTTAAGGGCCGAGGGACTTCAGCTCCCAGAATCCCAGGAGCTATTGGCCAACATGGGACTATTGGCCAACATGGCTGAGGCTTCTGGGAGCTGAAGTCCCTCGGCCCTTAAAGGGAAAAGATTGCCTACCCCTGATTTAGAACATGGCTTTCAGCTTGGCTTGGCTTTCCTTGTACAGCTTTGACCGACGAAGAGATTCTCGCCCAAGCTATTGCCTTCATCTTTGGGGGATATGAGTCCATCAGCAACATCCTCTGCTACCTGCTTTATGAGCTAGCCACGCACCCTGATGTTCAGCAGAAACTGCAGGATGAAATTGATGCGGTTTTGCCAAACAAGGTATGTTGTAGCTCTCCAGAAGAGATGGGGAATATGTGGACCTCCAGATGCTGGTGAACTGCAACTTCCATCAGCCCTAGCCAGCCAGGCCAATGACAGAGATGCTAGGGTTTGCAGTCTCTCAGTGTCTTGCATTTGTTGTCCGTTCCCCATCCTTGCAATAGAACCATTTGGTGGTAAAATTCCTTTAACCTTATTATAACCATCGTTTTGCTGTATGGCCTTGGTTAACCACATATCCCATCCAGTGACTCAGACCTCCTATTCAAGATACTAGGATCTCTGGTTAGATATTCCTAAATTTTACACCTCTCTCCTGAAGGCCCCCCTTGTTTACGATACCATCATGCAAATGGAATACCTTGATATGGCCGTCAGCGAAATCCTCCGGATGTATCCAATTGGCGGACGAATTGAAAGGCTTTGCAAAAAGGATGTAGAGATAAATGGAATCACCATTCCAAAAGGGGTCTCGGTTATGATCCCTCCACACGTCTTGCATTTTGACCCAGAAATTTGGGAGGAACCTGAAGAATTTAGACCTGAAAGGTACTGAATAGGATTGTTTCATCTTTCTTTATTGACATTCAGTTTCCTCTGGGAGGGTGTAGTTTGTGGTCCTTTCTGTTGAGATAGCATTGAGACTGACAACCACATATCTGGGAGCCCCAGGTGAAAATCCTTGCTCAGACATGAAGCTAATCTTGAGTAATTTGGAGTTTTCTTTTTAAAAAATTACTATTTTGAGACAGCTGTCATGCTGGCTTGTGGACTGTAGTCCAAAAAGGGTAGTTTTCCAGCTCCAGGTCAGTCATTCAGCCTAATTCATATTGCAGGGTTGTCATAAGGGTTAAATTGTAGGATAAAGAGAGTCTTATACACTACCTACACTTCTTGGAAGAAGAAACAGATAATAATGACAATGGTGATGATAATGATAAATTGTGCACTCTCATATCTAGTTTTGTTTGTTTTGTTTTGTTTGTTTCCCACAGAAAGCATATGGATTTTGAGTTGTAGTTGTGTGGCGAGTATTGGGTAAACCGATATAGAATAAATCTTGACTACATATAGAATAAATATCCTGACGCCTTGTAGTATGGTTGCCCTATTGTTTTGTTGTTTTTATTGCATTATGGCATTTTAATTTCCTTATAGTTTAATCTTGTTTTAATGGGATGGGAGGGGTAGATTCTGGGATAAGGGAATGTTTTTAACTCTGTATGTTTTAAAATGCTGTAACCCGCCCCGATTGCTGAGCAGAGGGGCGGGCTATAAATAAAATATTGTTATTATTATTATTATATTATTATTACAACCTCAGTTTCCCTGAGTCAGCAGGGCCCATGGCCAAGGATGATGGGGATCATTATCTATCAAGACCTAGAAGCTTGAAAGAGGGTTTTCTTATGAAACAATTAGCCTCCCAAGGCCTGGGTTGTTCTCCTCCACCATGTCCTCAAAAGGCATCATAATCCCACCTGATTTAGGTATCCAACAATTCTAGGGAAACCTATGAATGAGCCAGCCCCACACATTTCCATGCTAAAACGTACAATACCCTCAGGCTTTAAAAACTGGTCATCCCTGCTTCCGATAAACCAGACACACACCTGCCTCTTCCCAGGTTGTTTTCCTCATGTCAGATTTTGCAAAATAACAGCTAGGAGGCATGATGCCAGCCTGAGACAGTGCCAGAGGGTTTTCTACCTCGCAGCCAGAAGGCAGCTTGCATTAATGAGTGCACGCCTGTCACAGCAAAGACGTTTTAGACCATTCAAGCAAGTTTCTTCTGCTGCTCTCCCACCAAATGTGTTGAAGTGAGGTTGCTGCTGAAAATACATTTGATACTGGCAGTGGGACAATATTTTACATGGCATCTGAAGGCTGTAGGCTATCCAAGAAAATGCAAAAGTAGAGTGTGCAACATATCTTCTCTGATATCTTGCTTTCCTCTTATATCTTGGTGCCAACTCCAGCATCTCTTGCTTGAGACTATTGTCAGCCTAAAGACAGTGTTTGGCTCTAATCAGATAAAGTAGTTGTTTGGATTGGTTGTTGTTAAATGTTAAATTAAATCAAGTTGGTGTCAACTTATGGTGACCCTATAAAGAAGAGACCTGCAAGATTCCCTGTTACTGTTAACCTTGCACAAGTCTTGCAAATTCAGGGATGGGTCTTCCTGGGATGAGTCAATCTGAAGTACATTTTTCCTCTTTTCCTACTTGCCTCCACTTTACAGAGCATTATTGTCTTTTCTAATGTGTCACATTGTCTCACAATATGGCCAAAGTATGAGAACCTCCATTTAATTGTTTTGCCTTCTAGTGAGAGTTCAGGATTGATTTGCTTTTGGACCCATGTATTTTTCTTTGGGCAGTCCATGGTAGCTCAGAACTCTCCTCCAGAACCACATTTCAAACGTGTTCCTTCTTCTCTTCCCAACTTTCTTCACTGTCCACTTTTCACAACTGTACATATGAATTGGAAATCCTTATGGCATGGACAATCCTGTCTTTGGCATTCAATGATCTTGTACTGAGTTATTCCAATTGTGCAGACAGTTGCCATTAACAAATCCTCTTCTCCATCCTTTTTCTCGAACAGGTTCAGTAAAGAGAACAAAGAGAACATAAACCCCTATACTTACCTGCCATTTGGAGCTGGTCCGAGGAACTGCATTGGGATGAGATTTGCTCTCCTTATCCTGAAGGCTGGTATGGCAAGCCTCTTGCAGAATTTTACCTTCAGGCCCTGCAAGGAAACACAGGTGAGGAATCAGGATTGACCTTGCATGTGCATATGAGGAATGCTATGTAAATCTCCATATTTAGCTACGTAGCAGAGACACTGAGAAATCCTGTTAGTGAATTGTGGAGATGTATAACAAGACACAAGCAAGAGGGTCCCAATATCATTGCCAAGGGGGAAAGTTTCCTTTTTTGGACCACAGCTTTTATGCAGGCTGGGAAGCTTTGGGAGTTGTAGTTCCAAAGCTTCACATTTCAACACTCCAGTTTGCAAAGGCTTACATCTCTGCATGATTATTTTTACAGGGCTGTTAAGACTGGCTATGCTGACAACTGCAACTCCTCAGGGCAGTGTCACACACCCTTCTGTGCTCTAGATCAATGATTCCCAAAATTTGGTCCTTCAGGTGTTTTGCACTACAACTCCCAGAAGCCCCAGTCAGCTTGGCCAACAGTCAGGAATTCTGGGAGCTGAAGTCCCAAACGCCTGGAGGACCAAGGTTTGGGAATCACTGCTCTAAATTGTCACATACCTGAGATAGTGCCATGAATAGTAGATAGAGGTTCAAAGAGCATCTCTGAACATAGGTCTTATTTTAAAAGGGAGACAGTGACCTCTGTGTTTTCTTGGGGGAGGGAAGGGAGCTTTCTGCATCCGATTACATGACATTTGAGCTCAATTTATTTATAATCTCTTTCACCCCTCTTGTGTTGCAGATCCCACTGGAGATGTCTCCAAGCGGAATAATGACACCCAAAAAGCCCATCATCCTGAAAGTAGTCCCCAGAGCCAGCTCTGCAGAGTAGTGAAGGTTTTTTGAGTGAGGTTTCTGAGTTCCTTAGGGAGCATTATTTTGACTGTGATGGGAGATTTGCTGCCGACATGTTCTTTTGTATACAATTGTTATGACTATATTTGCACAAAGACCCAGATCCCCTGCCACATGATGGCATGAACATCTCCAGGTCGTCATTTTTTTCTAAAGAAGGAAGAAGAAAGGAAACCAAATAGTGAAGGACTGCCTGTATTCCCCCCCCCCCTCCCATTGCCCCATGGTAAACATGTAAACCCAAAATACAGGGATTTTTTAAAATTTATATTTGTTTTTTATTTGTTTGGTGGTGGTGGTGGTGGTGGTGGTGGTGATTTTGTGATCTTGCTCTTCCTGGATAAAAGGAAAAGCTTTCCAACCCTGAAATAGGGGACAACTCTCCTAATAAGTGGCATAGCCCAGTCCAGTAAGTAATAAGATTTCTGGCCCTGAAATAAGAGAGATCCCTTATAATAAGTTCTAATCCAATGCTCAAACCACAACACCATGCTGGCTCTAACTATGATGTATTAAAAGTCAGATCCTTGTTGATGTTGTTGTGCACCTTCAAGTCAACCCCTACTTATAGCAATCCTATGCAGTGGTTTTCTTGGCAAGATTTCTGCAGAGGTTTCCCATTGCCTCCTTCTCAAGCTGAGAAAGAGTGTGAGGTTCCCCAAAGTCACTCATTGGGTCTCTATGATTTGAACCCAGAGTCCCAGTCCAAGATTCAAACCACTACACCAAAAATGTTTCTTCACTGCTGTTAGGCCTGGGGCTTATGGCTTTAGCAAAAGCATGGTTCAGGTTGTGCTTGACATTGTAGACCTTGCAGATGGATGGTACAGGGAGGCGGAGGAATCACATCCCGATGCCAAAAAAGAAGACGTTGCATCTCATCTCGGCACCTGGTAATTGGTAAGCAACTCAGTCATTGGCATGGGAATGTTTTCCACTTTATGGCGCCCAAACCCCTTTAGGTTGAATGATGTGATGTTTTCCTAGAAGCTTTTGTAGAAGGAGAAAAGGTATCTAAACAAAGGCTTTTGCTTCGCAGACACTTGCAGTCCTATGAGTGCATATGTATGTGAAGTCGAAGACTTTCACGGCCGGTGTCCATAGTTTTCGGTGGGTTTTCTGGGCTGTGTGGCCATGTTCTGGAAGAGTTTACCCCTGACGTTTCACCTGCATCTGTGGCTGGCATCTTCAGGGCCATAGATGCAGGTGAAACGTCAGGAATAGACTCTTCCAGAACATGGCCACACAGCCTGGAAAACCCACAGTAAACTATGTGTATGTTTGCTTTGTTTCTTTCTTTTCTACATGTTAACTTGTTCAAAGCTTGAGTCTATGTGTGTGTGTGTGTGTATATATATATATATATATATATATATATATATATATATATATGCCTTCTTTTTCTTTTCTTTTACATACTTAAATAAAACAATCTTTCTCAAGACCAGGACGGTGTTGTTATTTCACCTGCCTCATACTCCAAACCAGCCATGCACCCAAGCATTGGTCTTGGGTTGCAAAATGCTACAACTGCTTATCCGGTCAACTTATGCCATTCCTATTCCAGTTCCCTTGTTTCCTCATTGAACAACTCCACATTCCACTGCAAAAACCATGGAGACTATAGTAGCCAGAATGAAGAACAAAACCCTATTTTTATGGAGCATTCTTTGGGCAGCAATCCTATCCCCACCTCCTTGAATGGATCTTACCTCTCAGCAAGAAGTGCCATACTGTCTCGGAGTTTCTCGGAGCTGTAATACAAAGATGTAACATTTCCAAGCTGCACTTTGTTGTTGTTGTTGTTGTGAGCCTTCAAGTCGTTTCTGATTACGGTGACCCTAAGGCAAACCTATCCCAGGGTTTTCTTGACTTTGCCATTCTTTCCTCTGAGACTGAGACTGTGGGACTTGTCCAAGGTGGGTTTCCATGGCCAAGTGCGGATTTGAACGTTGGCCTCCCAGAGTCCTAGTCCAACACGCAAAGCACAACACCATGCTGGCTCCACTATACCAGCTGCAGTATACGTATGCATAATTTCTCCACCATTTTCTAAAGTGTCATCTAGTTCCATACATTGCTTGGCAGCTGAGGACGATGGTAGCCACAGTCCACCAAAAGGGGTAGAGATATTCCAGTTTCCTGGAGGCTGATCTAGTGTAGCATTCTACTTCCGACTGAATCTTGACATTTTCTAGGAGGCTTATACAAAGAGGCAAGGGAGGCAACAGATATCCCCTGATCCCCCATATTAGGTATACAAATGTATACTGCCATGGAACATGGAGGCTCTATTAATGGCAACAATTGAAGAGCTTTGAATAAACCAACCACATCTGCACACATCCTCCCTTTTCAGTGCTACTTTCACATGTCACCGTTATGAATCCAGCTGAACCCATCTCAGAGAAAGAATCTGTTGCCAGGATACATTTTGGAGCCAAAATAAGAGAAGGTGGAATGAAGGTGAGAATTCTAGAAAGGTGTCAGGAATACGCAGAAGGCATTTCCATTGTATAGTGCCGGGCCATTGTGGATATCATTTTCAAATTAGATGTTATGCTGCCAAACCATTATTGATCTAATTTTCTCTGCAGAATACTTATTAATGTTATCTTGTTACCCCTTGATGCATATGGCCTTGTGCAGCGGAAATGGCAGGCTGTAATTGTCCCTTGGCAGGGAATTATTCATATTTCCCTATCTTGAAAAGAATGAGCACCATATGCAGTTACACTAATGACTTCATTTCTGAAGACTCTGTGTACCGCGTATGGGGCGTTCTTAACATATTACGGCTAGATTAACAATCATTCATTTTAAATATCCCATTTAGAAGTGCATGTTTTGCTTACTGAATGCCAAAAAGCCTTTCCCTCTCTTCCGCACTCTAACCCATCCTTTTGAAAATGGTTTTTAAAAATTGTGTTTTTTCCCCTTCCATTGCAAATATTTTGCGGTCAGATGGTGCTTATTCTTTCTTTCTGGTTTACAGTCACCGTAGCAGATTTGCAGTTCAGACTTACATGAGGTAAAGGAAGCAAAGGTGCCCAAAACGGTACCATCTTTTTTTGCATTATGACTCACTTTCAAAAAAATAAAGTGAGATATCAAAAGCTGGATATTAGGTGACAAGTTCACAATTAATTGGCTTACACTGCAACAATTAATTAGCTTGAATCAAAATGCAAGACAGGAAATAGACAAGTTTTTAAATTGAGGATTGAGAGAAGCATCGCTCATTAAGGTTCTCATAAATATTGGCTCATTTTCCACATCGCCTCCTTAGTTACATATGCGTAACTAAGACTGTATCTGCATTGCAGCAATAATTCAGTTCAATTCCAAAAATTTGAAATACTTCCCCTAAGGCTGTGGCCTGAATCCTGATGGCAAGATATTGTTGTGTGTCTTCAAGCCACGTCTAACTTATGGCAGCTCTAAGGCAAACCTATCATAGGGTTTTCTCAGCAAGAGTCATTCAGAGGGGGTTTACCATTGCCTTCCTCCAAGGCTGAGAGAGTGTGATTTGCTCAGGGTCCCTCACTGGGTTTTCAAGGCCAAGTGGGTGTGTGGAGGGTCAAACCCTGGTCTCCCAAAGCCCAAGTCCAACACTCAAATCACTCCAATATGATGATGAGATAAGGAGGCACAATATGAAAATACACCTGCATATCCCCTTTACTGGTCATTGTAAAAGGAGGTATTGACTACCTTCTTTGCACAATGCCTAAGCTAACGTTAGATTTGCGTGTTGTTGTTTTTTAATGTAAATAGTAGGCTCTTTGAAACTGTAGTTATCCTGCTTAATGACTTCACAATGACCTGATAATCATCCTGAACTAACATCCCTGATGTTCTGGCCAGTAAAAGCAAAGACACCGAGGCAACTGGTAAATAATGAGACAGGCATCTTTTTCAAAAGGATTTCACAATGACATTTTATTAATACTTTGTACAATCAAAGCCCTTTAAACAGATGAAACTACCACTGTCAGATTCTTGTTCATCAAGGATCATGCAGAAATACACACCCTCATTCATTCCTAGGCCTCCTTCCCCTTCTCTTCCCCCCCCCCAAAAAAAATGTTTGGCTAAGGGTCTGCATTTAAACTTGGATGTCATAAAAAATTACTTGATAAGAGGAATGTTTTCACACTAGTCAGTTGTTTTTGGGGTCATTCTGCTGGAAAACGGGTTCTCCTGTACTCAGAAATGTTGACAAAGGAGAATGCACTCTTTTGCACCATCACTGAATTAGTGCTTCAATGGCAATAGTTCCCAGGTTTGCTTTCTCACACTTGAAATGCATCAATCCCATTCACACCACCCTGTTTGCTTTGGTTTATTAGTATTGGTATTATTTATTTATTAAAAAGGGAAATCTTTGCAATTGTACAATTTTGCAATTGCACAATTATATAATGATACTATCTTGGAACTCCCCCTACTCACTACTTCCAGCATTTTGTTATGCCTCCTCCCACAAACCAACACTTGTTCAGTTCTGCTTTTGTATATGATTTGTACATTACTCTTTAAACGTTTCCTGAACCCGGGGGGGGGGGGTTGGGGGGACGGGACGGAGAAGTGTTTGGCTGTATCTAGCCATAAATGCAGACAAATGACATCATCCACCAGGGTCCATTAGAAGCACTGAAAAGTGATGTAATCATTCTGCATCTGGCAGTGATTTCCAAACTCTGCCTTCCAGATGTTTTGGACTTTAGCACCGAGAATCCCACACCATTGGCAAAGATGGCTGAGGCTTCTTAGAAGTGAAGTCCAAAACACCTGGAGGACCAGGATTTGGGAATCACTAGACTAGAGGAACATAGACAGACTCTTCTCCAATTCTCCTACTTCCCACCACCTGGCATTGAATGGCCATGGTAAGTCCTTGGTAATGCAATGTTAAGTCATTGGAGGAGCTATGGTTCTTGTGAGAGGAAGAGAATAGCAACCTCTGCAGTGACCTAAAATAGACCTACCCAACCCTAGGTAGAACTCATCCTTGTGTACATCACTAACAGAATGCCAGCTTTGATGTACACAAGTTTGATAATGCCCACACACTATTGTCTATGTGCCTGCTGTTTTCTTGTCACATTTTGCTGTTGCCTTTGTTCTTCTCTAAGGTCCCCTTCCTCATATAGTAACCCCAACTAATCGAACAGCTCATGTAACCAACAGGTTATCAGTATGTGCTAGACTGATCACCACAAGGGGTGATTCCAACTGATCAAGGATGTGCTGATCAACAGACATGATTCATAAGAGTCATCCCTTAATGTATGGCATTCTTATGACATGGGCTTTCAACCACGCCATCTGCAAGCATGTTTACATATTTATCATGGAAAAATGGGGGAGTACAGGCACACAGTCACAATTTCCTTCCCTTTTCCTTTTTATTCTTCTTTCTTTGGGGGGAAACAACAACAACAACCTGGAGATGTCCGTGCCATCACATGGCAGGGGATATGGGACTTTGTGCAAATATAGCCACAACAATTATATACAAAAGAACCATTCACGGTAGCAGCAAATATCCCAACACAGGTGAAATAATGTTCCCTATGGAACTCAGAAACCTTACTCAAAAACCTCCACCATTATGCGGAGCTGGCTCTGGGGACTGCTTGCAAGATGATGGGCTTTTTGGGTACCATCAGTCCTGTTACAGACAACTCCATTGGGATCTGCAACACAAGAGGGGTGAAAGAGATTATAATTCATCAACCAATAGCCACCATCTCACTGAAACCAGAACCACAACCCTCCCCAGTTATGAGCAATAAGAAATACACATGTTGCAGACCACAGGTTATCCGAGTGCTGAGTATTTGTGCCAGACAAACTTTCTTTATATCCCTGTCTCTCCTACCTAGGAATTATTATTATTATTATTATTATTATTAATGGCCTCTGTTCCAAACTGGTTGTTTTCTCATATGTGTGAGCAGAGATCAATCCTGATTCCTCACCTGTGTTTCCTTGCAGGGCCTGAAGGTAAAATTCTGCAAGAGGCTCACCACACCAGCCTTCATGGTAAGGAGAGCAAACCTCATTCCAATGCAGTTCCTCGGACCAGCTCCAAATGGCAGGTAAGTATAGGGGTTTATGCTTTCTTTGTTCTCTTTACTAAACCTGTTGGTGGAAAAGGATGGAAAAAAGGATTTGTTAATGGCAAGTGTCTGCACAACTGGAATAACTCAGTACCAAATCATTGAACGCCAAGGCCAGGACTGCCCATGCCACAGTATTTCCAATTCATATGTACAATTGTGAATGCTGGACAGGGAAGAAAGATGACAGAAAGAGAATGAACTCCTTTGGAATATGGTTCTGGATGAGAGTTCTGGGGGTACCATAGACTGCCCAAAGAAAGATAGATGGGTCCAAAAGCAAATCAATCCTGAATTCTCACTAGAAGGCAAAAGGATTGAATGGAGGTCATCCCTCGCCTTCAAGAACCAAGGAATGGTCATGGACGGGCTGCAGCAGCTAAATCATGAGGGGCTTTGGACACTGAGGAAGGTGGAAGAGAATACCAGCTTCTGCAATGATCACTAAGAAAAAAGATATATGCAGACATAAATTGGGATTATGTTTGCATATGCCACTAACAGGATGCCAACCAGGGACTGCAACTGCTTAAGTGGAAGAACTGTGAAAGAACTGTTGCTTTTCTACTGCTTTTCTACTGCTCTTCTGATCAGGAGGAAAAGTCACCAGGCTGGACCTCTATTTGACTATGGAATAGACTATGGAGGGTGGTGGACTCTCCATCTTTAGAGGTCCTTAAAGAGAGATTGAATGGGCATCTTTGAGGAATGATTTTGTTGTGTATTCTTTACAATTACAATTACAATTACAATTTATTTATTCGGTCCTTGACCAGCATAAGTTGTGTATTCTTGCATGGCAGGGGGTTGGACTCGTTGACCCCTTGGGATTCCTTCTACCTCTATGATGCTATGACCATGCCCACTTTCTTTTTTCAGCAGCAAGTGTACAAACACAGGCCAGACTCATTTCAACACATTTGCTGGGAGAGCAGCAGTAGAAACTTGCTTGAATGGTCTAAATTGTCTTTGCTGCAACAGGAATGCACTCATTAATAGAAGCTGCCTTCTTGCTCGGTGGAATTCCCATGATTCCCTAGCACTGAGCCAGGACAGTGAAAGTGGTCTCAAGATGGATTATTTCTGGCAGTCTGTTCAGGCCCTTTATCACCTGTTTCTTCTTCCAAGAAATGTAGAGTAGTGTATAAGACTCTCTTTGTCCTACAGTTTAACCCTTACGACAACCCTGCAAGGTAAATTTGGCCGAATGACTGACCTGGAACTGGAAAACATTACCTTTTTTGGACTACAGTCCCAACCCATTATGACAGCTGTCTCAAAATAGTATTTTTTTAAAAAGAAAACTCCAAATTACTCAAGATTAGCTTCATGTCTGAGCAAGGATTTTCACCTGGGGCTCCCAGATATGTGGTTGTCAGTCTCAATGCTATCTCAACAGAAAGGACCACAGAGTACACCCTCCCAGAGGAAACTGAATGTCAATAAAGAAAGATGAAACAATCCTATTCAGTACCTTTCAGGTCTAAATTCTTCAGGTTCCTCCCAAATATCTGGGTCAAAATGCAAGATGTGTGGAGGGATCATAACCGAAATCCCTTTTGGAATGGTGATTCCATTTATCTCTACATCTTGCTTGCATATCCTTTCAATCCGTCCACCAAGTGGATACATCCGGAGGATTTCACTGACTGCCATATCAAGATATTCCATTTGCATGATGGTATCGTAAGCAAGGGGGGCCTTCAGGAGAGAGAAAACTGTGAAATGTTTGGCTTCATTCGAGATAAGTAGACATGATTTCTCTGAATGGAAACTTTGGGAATATCTCGCCAGAGAGCCTAGTATCCAGACTGGGAATGTCTGATTCATTGGATGGCTTTGTCCTGGACAATAGCACCACCACTGCAGATGGACAGACAGTGGTATTGGGGCAATTGGAATAAAATATTACTATACCAGTGTGGTATAGTAATATAGTGTCGCAGGTAGAGTGTTCAATGAGAATGTGGCAGATTCAGGTTCAAGTCCCGACTGAGTCATGAAAAGCATGGGGTAAACTCGATCACCGTCTCTCAGCCTGACTTAATGCACAAGGTTGTTGTGAAGATAAAATAGGAAGAGGGCAAAAACAAACACCAACTAATTTATTTATTTTCTTATTTAAGGCATTTATTCATTACCTCTCCACCTACCAGTGCCCCCAAGGTAATGCACACTAAGTAAAAAAAGATGCTTTTAAAATATTAAATAAGTAACTGAAAAACAATTTTAAAAATTTGAGGTTTATCTTTAAGAGTAGCTCTAAAACAACTTTAAAAACAGGCAGAGCAGACATTCCTAATTTTAATCTTCAACCGCCAGCTGACATAACCCTGCTCACTGGAAATGCAAAATGGTTGGGAGCCAACCTGACCTCTCTCGGAAAAGAGTTTTACAGTTGGGGTGCTGCTAAGAAGAAAGCCCAGTATCCACCAGTGTGGCCTCACAATGTGGTTGGACACTCAAAAGGCCCTCCACTGAGAATTGTGGATTTCAGGCAGGCTCTTATGGAAAGAGGCAGTCTTTCCAATATTCTGGCCCCAAGATATTTAGGTCTTTGCAGGTTAACACTAGCACCTGGAATTGGCCTTGGAAACAAATAGGAAGCCAGTGCAGTTTTTGTAAGTTTAATGTTGTGCAGTCTCCAAGATAAAAGAGCAGCCATTGCATTTTGCACTAGATGTAGCTTCTGGACCCTTTTCAAGGCAGCCTCATGTAGAGCATATTACAGGAATCTGATCAGGAGGTCATTCAGGCATAATCCACTATGGCCAGCCCAGTTTCTCTAGAGAAAGGGCACAAGTAGCACTCCAAATGAAACTGGCCTGATACTAGCAGCCATCTGGCCTTCCTAGAACAGCTCTGGGTCCAAGACAAGATACAAATGTCATATATTCATGGGAATGGAACCCCTTCTGGAATGGACTGTGATCCCAAGCCCAGTGAGCCTTCCGAATGACCAACAACTCTTCCGTCTTGAGCCTCAGTTTGTTCAACCACCTTGAACCCACTGGAGGAACGGTGGCATATAAATGTCATACCTATATGTAAATAAGTAATATGAATGTGTTCATAAATAAATAAGAAAGGTGATTAGCAAAGCTCATGCAGCAAAACCATAATAAGGGTAAAGAAACTTTACCACCAAATGGTTCTATTTCAAGGATGGGGAATATCTAACTCCAATATATTGGTGGATTGCAAATGCTAGTATCCCCTGCCGCAGGCTTGGCTGGCTAGGGTTCATGAGAGTTGCAGTCCAGCAGTATCTGGGGATATATTCCCTATACCTGATGGAGACCTACAATATACCTTATTTGGCAGAGCAGCATCAATTTCATCCTGCAGTTTCTTCTGGACATCAGGGTGCGTAGCTAATTCATAAAGCAAGAAGCAGAAGGCATTGCTGGTGGCCTCGTATCCCGCAAAGATGAAGATAACGGCTTGTGCCAGAATCTCTTCATCGCTCAAAACTATACAAGGAAAGACAAGACCAGGCAAGCTGAAAGCCACATTCAAAATGCAAGGTTCTACAAGAACTCCAGACTAGAGGAGACAGTTGCTATCAGCTCCTTTAAACAAACCACAACAGCACAGAAGGAACCGTTGGAACAACTCAAGGTTGGCCCAAGATTTTTTCTAACCTCACACAATGGACAAGGTGGCACCATTATCATCCCTGTATGTACAGAAACAGACTCAATTGGCACTTGAGGTTGTGTCTATGCTGAAGATTAGACAGTGGCCTCTGTCACAGCTGGTTGGTATAAGGATGAACAACAAACCACATGGTACGCAAACTGGATTGGCAAGCTTGAACATGTCCAGAGGACAACAGATGGTCAGATGTATGGAAACCAAAGTTATACAGAACTACACAATCTATCTTAAAAGTAGAACTTACACTACAAAGCTAGACTACTGCAGCAAGAATAATGTTACAATCCTACACAGCCTTCACCTTCTCTCTTAACCATTCCCAACAACTGTCCCAGTCTGGCAGGGACAATCCCCATTAACCCCCTGTCATCCAACTTTTCTGTTCCTTTTAAAATGTCCTGGCTTCTCTCTCCACCTCCCAGCTCTCCCCTTTGTCCTTGGTTCATTTCCATTGCTGCAAATTGAGTTCAAAGTGCAAAGGCGGAAGAGAGGAGCGACAGAATCTTGCCCTTCCCTGTAGAGTCAGGCCAAAGCAAACTGCTGCAGCCTCTCCTGGTTTGTGTGTTCTTCCTCATTAATAACTTTTGCCATATTAGTCAGAGAGAGAGTGGGACATTTAATTTATTTTTTTAGTATCTTTGCTTGATGAAGAAGCCAGTGGAGCTTTCAAAGCTTGCATCATGTATTTTGTGCATTTTGGTTGGCTCAATAAAGATATCACTGTTTTGTGGATTTTGGATGCTATCGTATTTTACCTTTGTAAGTATGATCCACACCGTTAGTTTTGGGCTTTGCCTCTAGTTTTTGGGATTCGATCATCAGTCGTAAGAAATCCACCCGGCCCTGGGGACATAAAGAAGCAGTTAAGAGAACTGTGGGTTTCCTACTGCTTGGCAAAAGGCTAGAATTTGGGAAAGCTACTTTGGGATTAAACTTCCCAGAATCCCCAAAGCAGCATGAACACTGGCCATTATGACTGAAAAATTCTGGAGGTTGTAGTCCAAAAAGTAATTTTTCTAATGTCTGGCAAAGAGGAACTTCTAAATAACATTTACTTGAGAATATCATGGCAATGTCTTGTGCTTGGCTACTTGCAAGTAACTCCAGTTGTGTTCAGGGCATTGTCTAACTCCAGTTGATTCAGTGGTGCTTATGTCCAGCTAAATGGATAAAAGATTGCAGTTTGCTGCTCCTGGAATTTAGTTCTAAGAAAAAGTGCTGGGGCCACAGGACAAATGAAAGCTTATTTTTTAAAAAAATATTAAATCTAGCAAGAACTGTAGTACTCCCTACAGTAGAACGATGCTGAGTCCCTGTAGCTGCTAAAATTCAGTAGTGATTTTCCAGTCTGGTGATTCCTGTCAACCTTGCAGGTTTCACTGAAGGAAAGCCATTACACTCCATCACCCAGGAAGCCCTTCTGCATTTGCAGTTTGGCCTAGACCAATGTTCCCCAAACTTTGGTTCTCCAGATGTTTGGGACTTTAATTCCCAGAAGTCGTAGACAATTTGGCCAACTACTGGGAATTCTGGGAGTTGGAAAACCATAGTTTGGGCACCACTGGCCTAGACATTCGTAGACTTTTGGAACCTGCATGATCCTGAGCTTTTTCAGACCAAAAGAAAAAGAGAATCTGCAATATGCACCTATGCTCAATTTGATCAAAATTCAACATTCCTAGCTGCTTCCTCTGAAATACTGGAGCTGGTAGTTTGGAGAGGTACTCAAAATTCTCTATTAGAGATAGACCCTGAGTCTCCAGGTTCTGGAGAGAGAGAAGGATGCAAATTTTGGCAGAATTTGGGTTGATCCAAATAAATGCATCATTCAGCTTTGGATTTTACAAGTTCTCTTCTTTCGCTTATGGTCCAGCACAGCCACCTTGTTTTGTAGTTCTCTCAACTTTGTTAAAAATCAACTTTCATATGGGATAACTTGAAATACTGTATATGCCATTTTACCTTGTCATCCTCTTGTTCTCGCTCCTGCTTTATTTTTGCTACTGCTTTTGTAAAAAAATCAACAGCATCAGCGGCAAATATATTTACATTCATCTTGTTCAGAACAGGGATTAGCCATGGACAGATATCTAGTGGAAGAAAAAAAGCAGCATCAGAGGTCTGAAGCGCTATGACAGCAACTGGGTCCACATCCCTTTAACTATTTCCACAGAGGAAAGCAGCTGCAAAATACAGGCAAACCTACAGCTTGGGTTTCTCCAGCTTTTGAACTTCCTGAAACCCATGCTCATTCCATCCCCATTCCAGTATCAGTTTGCATTTCTTTCTAATTTAAAAAAATATTTAAAGATTTCTATCCATTGTATGGATAGAAATGTATGGATAGCTTCCTATGATAAAAAGGGGATAAATATATCCAAGCCATGTGGTTGACTTGGTTTTCTAAAATGTGGCTTTGCTGGTCACAACTCATCGGATATATTCCTGACACAAGATTTGTTTGTTGTGGCATTTCTATACCACTCAGGAGCCACATCTAAATGGTCCCCCCAAATCCCCAGTCCCTATAAATATGGAAGACTGAAAACTAAGTAGTAAGGAATTGCAAAATGCCGGTTCTAAAGTACCAGTGCCAACTTACACATTAAAATAAATAATGGTGAGAAAAGGTTAAACTTCACAAGTTTCTTGGCCTCTTTGACAAAGGGATCCTGAGGGTTGTTAATGGAATCTATGTTCACCCCAAAGGCGCTGCTGGTGACAACATCCATGCTGTAGGGTCCAATGACTCTAAAGAGAGGCAGAAAAATGGGGAAACAATCAGAAAAAGATCTGGTTTTTTAATTATTTTATTTTATTTTGGATTTTGGAATGCCTGTATTTCCATATGCATCCATAATGAGATATTGTAGAGATAAGATCCAAATCTAAATGCAAAATTAATGTATATACCTTATGTATGTGTTGTGTGCCTTCAGGTCATTTACGATTTATGTTGACCCTAAGGCAACCCTATAATGGGTTTTCTTGACAAGATTTATTCGGAGGAGGTTTGCCATTGTCTTCCTCTGAGGCTGAGAGCATGTGACTTGACTAGGATCACCCTAATGGGTTTCATGGCCAAACAGGAGTCGAACCCTGGTCTCTGGTGTCATAGTTCAGTTCTCAAAACACTGCTATGTTGGCTCATCTTATACACAGAGGTAATTTTATACAATATTTTAAATAATTTTGTGCGTGCAACAAAATTTGTGTACATTGAACCTTCAGAAAGCAGAGCCCCTGACTCTGGATAGGTCTCCAGATGAGGGAGATTCAACCTGTATCATAACAATGGCAAATATATTGTATGTTCAAACATGGAAATGAACTGAAGTACCAACCTCAGACAAATGGATTATTAAGGTTTCTGAATTAGCCAAAAATGCCAAACTAAAATGGGGTTTGAGACAAAATGAAGATTTTTTTTAAAGACTTGAAACTATTTATTGACTTTTTGAGCAATAAAAACTCTAACAATGTCATAATTTGTGGTTATGGTTATTAGAACCTCTAGTTTGTTTACTTGGATCTGTAATGGCAGGACAATATTTTTATTTTTTTCTGTTTTTATCTTTCATTATAGTTTGGAATGAGGAATCAGAGTCCTTTTGTGTTTTAGTTTGATGCAGTTAGTGTTTAAGGTATTAGTTAGTTTGTCTTTCTTGTATTATATTGTGTTTTAGTACTGTGTAGTATTTAGCATGGCATTTCAATTCAAGTTTCATTTAACTTTAATTCCACATATATATGCATTTATAAACATGCATATCTTTAGCTTTCTTTTTTCCCCTCTGTTTCCTTTTTTCTTTTCTCTGAAAGTTCTCTCTGTCAAACTTGATTGTTAGTATTAAAATCATTTTAAAAAAAAATAAAATGAGTATTCTCATAAAACAGATCAGAAAACTAAAACAGTCCTTCTTTCCCATGATGAAGCACAAGTCAAATAACTGCTTGTATGAGGCTGTTACTCACGCTTTAATGTCCACCAGCTCTCCTTTTTCTACTTTTTCTGAAAAATGTTTCACAAGGTTCTTCGCATAGTGTTGGATGATGGGAAGCATCTGTGCGGGAGGTAGCAAGGTAAGGCGTATGTGTGTTAAAACCCAAAACAAATACAGGATGACGGTATTTATTGGAGCCCTGCTTTGTCTTTAATTCAAAATAAAACAGAAAAATGAAGCAACATGATGGCCTAACCTTTGGAAAGATCAGAGTTAAAAAGCATACAAAAAGTCGACATGTAAACCAAATTAAACTATTAAGTGTATTAAAGGCATTTGTTGCTGTTGTTGTTAACTGCGCTCAAGTCAGTCTCAACCCATGGTGACCCTATGGATGAGACCTCTCCAAGAAGACCCTCTGTCCTCCACTGCTTAAATCCTGTAACCTCTTAATACCCAAAGTGACCTCTTTCATAGAGTCCATCCATCTCACTTGTGGCCTTCCTCTCTTCCTCCTTCCTCCCACCTTCCCCAGCATTATTGTCTTTTCCAACTATTCATGCCTTCTCACGATGTGTCCAAAGTACAACAGTCTCAGTTTGGTCATTTTGGCTTCTTCCAGGGAGGTTTCCAGCTTGATCTGCTCTAGGACCCATTTCATTGTCCTTCTGGCTCTCCATGGGATCCTCAGCACTCTTCTCCAGCCCCACATTATCTCAATTGCATTGATTTTCTTCCTAACCTCTTTCTTAACTGTCCAGCTCTCACATCCATCCATGGTAATAGGGTAATAATGGCTTATATGATTCTAACTTTGTGCTGAGTTGTTTATCTTTGCATTTTAGGATCTTTTCTAGGTCTTTCATAGCCACCCTCCCCATTCTTAGTCTTCTTCTGATTTCCTGACTGCAGTCCCCATTTCTATCAATGTTTGATCCCAGGTATGGGAATTCTTTTACTATTCCTATTTCTTCATTGTCTAGGTTGAACTTGTGAAGGTCCTCGGTGGTCATTAAAAGCATACACTATAAAAAAGATTATGAAAAGTTAATAGATTTTTAAAGGAAATGAAAGGCTTCAACTCTAAAAGCCTGTCTGCATTAAAAAGTCTAATGGAAGCACATCGAGGAGGGGGCCATTCTAGCTCCTAGGGAGGGATTTCCAAAGTCTAGGAGACTTTAGGGCTGGAGAAGAGTGCTGAGGATCCCATGGACAGCCAAAAGGACAAACAAGTGGGTCTTAGAGCAGATCAAGCTGGAAACCTCCCTGGGAGGCAGTAGGAAAAGAGGAAGGCTGCATGACAAATGGATAGACATGGTCAAGAAAAACACAGCCCTGAGTCTGCAAGAGCAGAGCAGGGCTTTTGGAGGTCTCTTGGTCATAATGTCTCAATATATTAAAGTTGAATAGACAGCAGTTAACTAAACCAGTCTCACCCAGACAGCTGGCTTAGTCTACTCACTCATGGTGTCTTATTGTGAGCCATCTCCTAGTAGTTCTTACCTCCTTCAGCTTTCCACTGGTGAAGGTTGGTGAGAGCACAGTGCGAATTCTCTTCCATTGCTCATCTTCAGCTATGGAAACAGCAGATTCCAACTTGCCAGTTGGGCCAATAATCTGAGTGGGATATTTTTGCAAAAAGAAACAATTTGAGGGCAGTGTAATCACAATATGAGAATAAATTTATCTGGAAAGGACAAGAATATGGTTCCAGAGCAAGCAACAGTATTCAGGGATTACTGTTCCCTGTATCAATGGGATATTGTTCCCTCTTGTCTCGAGTCCAAGCCTAGGTTCATCATCCTCTGTGTATACAAATTCATCTTCCCAGAAAGTCCTGAGTCCCTGCTACTGTACAATTTTGCAAATAGGATGCAGGGCCTGGAAGCAACTAGTTACAGATAGTGAGCTGCTTGAAATCAGCCTCTTTCCCCTGACTGCAATGTAACTTTTGCAAAGAACGTTTATTACAAAATTTGCCTCCTGTGAATGCAGAGCATGAACATGCAATTTCATAAGAACATATGTGTTGTTCTGTGTGGATCATCACTATCACCATCCTCATTACTGATCAACAACAGGTGCCTTTGGAATACTCTCATAATTTTCTACCTTGAAAAATCCATCGCTTTTCAGCATCTTTATTTACAAGTACCAGTAGATAGGCACATTATGTCAAGAGTTACTAACCTCAAAGAGATATAGGATTGGTTTAGATCAGGAGAATCCAGAGAGAAAAGTGGAGAGTTTTTTCTAACTTTTTAAGAAGAGATACAATCAGAGATGGGAACTTACCCTCCGATTGGTAAAAACTGAGTAGCACTCCTTCACTAATACCACTTTAATGATATCCGGATCTGTGACAGCCATTATAGCTGCTCGGCCATCGTAAAACCTAGGAGAAAGATTTTATTCTGGTAGCTGTGTTTTAGATTCCTTTAAACTCTTTAAAATTGGGGGGGGGGTGTTAATAAGAGAATTTATTCAGTTGGACCTTTTTGATAAGAGAGAAAGCGAGAGAGATTTTATTATTATGAATATTATTATATTCATCCCTGAGTTTTAGCTCTGTTTTGTTTTAATCTGCGCTGTGAAGCTCCTTGACTCTGACGCTGGATAATATAGGATCAAGATAATTAATACATATTAATGAATGAGTAAATAAGGTTTATTCTAAATAAGTAAAGAGTTATGCAACCCACATTATTCCCCAGCCAGCAGGATGACCAGTAGTTATGTTAGCTGAGAAATCCTAGGAGTCATAATGCAACCCAACACCCACATTCACAATTCTCTACTGACTATAGTAATACATTTTGTAAGTTATTGTTAGAAAGAAAGGAGATCTTTAATATTTTCTTTCTGAATACATTAACAAAATGCCTTCTGGTTTTAATCAAATGCAACCTCACTTTGCACCTTCATGGTTTAATTCTTCCCTTTCCCAATTAATCAACTAAGTTTGAGGTGGATTAATCTAATAATCAATTCAAGTAAAAAGAATGCAGGAGAGGAGGAGAAAGAAAGAAAGAAAGAAAGAAAGAAAGAAAGAAAGAAAGAAAGAAAGACTCACCCCCATATTTTTCCATATTTTTTAAAACAGGCTTTGTCAAATTTCACCATTCCCTGTAATGAAATGTTTTGATATTGAATCAAAAAGACAGCACAGTAATATAATACAATCAATTGCTTCAAAATTCAACAAAAAGCAGACCTGATAATAAAAAAAAATTGCAGGGTCAGTCAGCAAAGGCTTTGCCTTTCCTCAGCAGCTTTTAGTTTTATTCTCGATTGTCCAAGGTGGCAAATCCTATTCTCAAAACAAGACCAGTCTCTTGGATCCCTTCTTTAAAGTTTGGACTACAACTTGGAGTAGAGTCCCTGCCCCATTTATGTCAGAGCCATCAGCCTTTACTAAAAGAGTAGTCCATAAGAGAAGGGATGATAAAGAAAAGGACAGATTGTGAATTCAACAATGCAGCCTCTTTATGTGGAGAGAGCTATTGAGGAAGATCTCAGTTTGTGGACATGTGTATATAGAAGGATGAAGTCTTTCAGGTAACCTGATCACAAACCATTATAGCTGCTAGGTAGCTCACAGTATAATAAGCAAAACACAGAACTATATACCTCCACAACATTCAAACATAGTGAAGGTGTTGTGGTTGGTTTACACTATGGGCTGAGAACAAGGCAAGCTTTGGAACCAGAATTTGATCCTAGATCATAGACTAGTTTTTAACAAACCATCGTTGCTTGAATTCAGACATCACAAGGAACTGTGGTTAGTTTACAACAGGAAATTTGTTCACCTCTGTGTATAATGTGTGAAAGTGAAGCAAAAGAGAGGGGAAGCCTATAAACCAAAGTTCTGGCAACTCTACAAGTCATCCATATTCCTAAATGAATAAAAATGATTTTATGAGCTTACCTTGCGATAGGCCATGGCAGTCCCAATGAAAGGGTATGGTGTAGGTCCTGGAATGCCCAACTTTTTGAAGACACGATAAGGCCAGATGCCATATCTGTAAAGCAAAATAATACCTTTTAAAAACTTCAGGAATATCTGGCTGGTAGATTATAACCTACATGTAGAAACAAAGAGTATTACAACATCAGGCTTTGGTACAATCTATGGATCCATTTTGTACAGGCTTTGGTACAAGCTATGGATCCATTTTGAGGCAGAGTCCATGCTTTGATGACTCCATGATGAGTCCATATTTGAAAACTGTGGCAGCAAGTGACAAACTGCATTGTGACGGATTTACCACAAGTGAGACACCACTTAGGTTTCCCACATTGGTTCTGACAGAGCTGCATCTTTCATTCTGTGAGGCAAGTAACTGGAGGAGGGTTAGCAATACAATGACAGACATCCCTGTGAGAATGGGACCTTGAGGAACAAAGATCTTCTAGGGCCAACTTGGTGATGATCTAGCAACTCCAATTCCTGGATAAGTGGAATTAAATGCTTATTGCTAAGGCAGCGAGCCAGTCCCACCATTTGGCAGAGTAAGATAATTCCTCAGGTGACAAATGCAGGAAGGATTGGAAATCCTTAAACCATTCTTTTTGAGCCATCCAGGACATTCCCTTCTGTTAAGAGACAGCACCTCATGGGTCACATAGTCTGTCCTACATCCTCTAGACCAGGGGTAGGCAACCTTTCCCCTTTAAGGGCCGAGGGACTTCAGCTCCCAGAAGCCTCAGCCATATCGGCCAATAGTCCCATGTTGGCCAATAGCTCCTGGGATTCTGGGAGCTGAAGTCCCTCGGCCCTTAAAGGGGAAAGGTTGCCTACCCCTGCTCTAGACTGCTGCTCTCAGCTGTGGTGAGAATGCTTTCCTGTACTATATTTCTGAGGAAGCACCTGGCAAAAACCCCTCTGACTATTCCTTCCCTAAAGCAACTTTATGAAACTCATCAGGTTGCCATAAGTCAACAGGCAACTTGAAGGTACGTACACATATGCACTGAGTGTCGGAATAAGATTGAACTGATTGTTCACTTGGCTTGTGCATGTGGAATGAAATAGGCTGAATCTTTCATGCTTGATAAGGCAGTTGGAAAAAAGGTAGGCCATGTTACAGGTGGATCGACTCAGTCTAGGATGTCACAGCCCTGAGTCTGCGAGACCTTAACAGGACTCTTGACATCAGGGTGACTTGGAGATCTTTCATTGACAGGGATGCCGTACGTCATCGGTGACTTAATAGCCCTTAACAACAGCCACCCATCTCCTCCTTTGCTCTTGGCAGCAAAATGTGGCTCCCATCCAGGTTTTGGCCAGCTTTAAAGGAGCTTTCCAAGTTACTGGGCCTATTTAGATATAGAGTTTAGCACCTTGGATAGCTCCTGTAAGTAGATTCCCTGCCACTGAGATGGGAACCAGCAGGATGTAGTAGTTTGAGCATTGGACTAGGACTCTGGAGAACAGGGTTCAAATCTCTGCTTTGCCATGAAACCTACTGGGTGACCTTGAGCAAGTCACATACTCTCAGCCTCAGAGGATGGCAATGACAAACCCTCTCTGAAGAAACAGGAAATCCTCATAATAGGTTCACTTTAGACTCACCACTAGTCAGAAATGACTAGAAGGTATACAACAGCAACAGTGTAAGAGCCCCCAGCTGCCACTAGGAGCTTTCCAAAGGGCTGAACCTATTGGAAAGGTAGAAATCTAACTCTTTGAAAGTTGATGCTGAAACCTCAAGTTGATTCAGTGTCCTGTTGACATCAGGGTCACTAGTTAGCCCAGGCAAAATGTCCCAGCCTGCCCTGATGAGGCAAGTAACTGGAGGAGAAATGTTTGATGAATGTGGAAGGAGGGATTAAATTTAGCATTGAGGGATTGCCAGTGTGACCTTCCGATGAAGAATGGGAGGAAAAAAGTAAATATGATGGCCTCCATATTGGAAACATATTGTTCTCTGCCGCAAAAAGGCCTGTGGCTTCACTGGAATGGAGACATAATGGATTGCGGAAGAGGGATTCTTGTTGAGATGCAAATGGATTTTAAATTCCCTAGACTTTGCAATCTCCCTATAGCCACAGGGCCAGAAGGAAGAGGACCCTGCCTGCAAAAGATATCCTCCTTCCCCACCATATACCATCTTAACTAAAGACTGAAACAACATGTAGGTATCTGACTAACATCTCCAATTGCTTTTTCTCCTGTTTGGTTTGTAACATCTTGCCTGATGAAGCCCATGGAACTTCGAAAGCTTGCAAGAAGTATATTGTGCATTTGGGTTGGCCAATAAAGATATTACTGATGGATTTTTGTTTGAATTTGCTAAATGGCCCCTGAATGTTTTCTATATTGGAAACAGGTAATTATATTATAGAGGCAGGAGACCAAACCAGACTTCTGGATACTGCTGATAATAGAGGCGTGAGAGGGGAGGGTGGAGGAAAGTGATGTCCTGTTTAAATGATTTGTAAATGAAATTAGCTTAGCTGTGAGAAAAAAATACTGACACTCCATCACTTAATAAATAGAACACAACGTTAGGATGAAAGATCTTCAAACCCTTTCCCAGAGGCGGTCAAGTTGTTAATGTTAACTCAGAAACCAAGCATTTACTCTGGGCCAAAGAAAGAAAGAAAATGTGCCTACGACACCTCCTTCATCCTTTTCCCTCCCACTTCTGCAATAACTACTTTGTGAAAGTGTATTTAATAAGCACCACTGTTGATAAAGCACATGGAGGGCCTGCTTGCTCCTGCAGAAATCTTCAGAGGAAGATAACCCTGGGGTAAAAGCAATCATTTCATAAAGGAAGAGGTGCCCTCCTGGAAAATGGGCCTTCAAGGCTTTGGCAGGGAGAAAGAGAGAGAGAGAGAAAAAAACTCTTCTCTAGTTTCTTTGCCAATGCAAGACAAAGAGAGACAATGCCGGAAGAGAGAAAAATAAAAATGCTGCTTACACATATTTATTGCTGAGAAATCAAAGCAGAGTTAAAAGTTATGGCCTGCATTGAACAGTTGAAGAAACTCTTTGTTTGGGTTGTAGAGGATTTTTTCCCCCCTCCACTCTCGACATGATTTAAGGTTCGTCATATGCAAAAAGAGTTTTAAAAATTATCTTGAAGAGCTCTCTCTGAATTTCCCCTATAGGACTACAGATTTTGGGGGCACTACAGACCACTTGTTCTTTAGAAGGCAATGTTGGTTTAGAAAAAAGGTTCACGTGGTGTGGTCAAGAAGATAAACCAACTGTTTGTCCTCACTAGATCCACTTGGATGTACCTAAGTGTTGACTCAGGGAGGCAGCATGGTATATTGGTTTGAGTGATGGACTTGACTCTAGGACTCTATTTTAGCGCTCCTTTTCAGAAGCGACATAAGGGTAGATCGGGGCCGAGATGTGGGGCAGCCTCAGTCCCAATCCGCGGCTTCTCAAGGCGGCCCATGGCCACCCGTCTGTAGAGACCCTTAGTTACTTAATTAAGTAGATGGTAGAGAATACTAGCCCTATTTCTTGATACAGAGCATAACACTGTTTTGCCTATGAATTACTTTGTTTTTATGTTTCACTTTCTCCCAGTTCCTAACTTGTTCTTTGGTGTGTATGTTTTTCCCTGTTTTGATGTCTATATTAAATAAACTTCTCGAAGAAAACTGCAAAAGAACTTGAATGACAAATCAAATGTTACTTACAGCATCAAGAGACCTATGGATATGATCAGAAGAGCCCAAGTCTCAATGGAGAAGTAAGGAAGGAGGTCCATCCTAGGCAATTCTCTCTCTCTCTGGATGTCTCTTGGTTGCGTGTCTCTTAAAAAAAAAAAAGATTGGGAAGGCAACGGTGACAATGTCACAATACAAGATACTGCTCTTGTTGCTGAAGGTCTTATCTGCTTAACCTCAGGTGGATCAGTGACTGAGCAAGACTTGACTGAATATTTATTACCTGCCAAAGGAGGTGGAGCAAAGGCTCCACATGTGGTGGAAATTGGCTGACCCGTAAAGGTTTGCACAATTTCATGAACTTAAATCACATCAACAATCAGTAAATTCTTTTTAATTGCCTCTCTTCATTTTACCAAGCCAGGGAGGCCTAACCTTATGTAAGCCTCTTATGACAATTTTGTAGTTAAAGAGAAAAGCATTTCACCCCATTATGCATTACCCATTTGGTGGTGGAAGAGTGGTCCATTCACACTATGGAATCCATACCCTCCAACATTTCACAGGTGCAAACTGGGACAGGGGTGGCCAAGCAACATCACATTATGGTCAAGATGGCAAACGTTACTCCTGAGGAAGAAAATACAAGTTAGGGGGAGGTTGCAGCCATTTGCTTTCGCCTTATCCTACTGGGAAGGACAAGATTCGTCCCTCTGGTCTCCTTTGTCCCTTGCTGTGGGCCTTTGCAGACTGCCAGAAATAGTGCAAATTGAGTCCACTTTAACTGCCCTGACTCAGTGCTAGGGAATCATGGGAACTATAGTTTATTATGGCATCAGAGCTCTTTGACAGAGAAGGCTCAATGTCTCAGAAAAAATACAATTCCCATGATTCCCTAGCACTGAGCCAGGGCAGTTAAAGTGGACTCAATTTGCACTATTTCTGGCAGTCTGCAAAGGCCCTGAGTTAACTGAGCACAAACACTTTTGCATTTTGAACTCATTTTGCAGCAACTGAGGTTGCTGAGGTCACCCAGTAGGTTTCCATGGCTAAGCTGCAATTCGAACCCTTGTCTCCCAGTGTCCTAGTCCAGCATTCAGACCACTACACCACACTGGCTCTCTGTGCTATTACTACTGTGTTATAGTAGTCAGTCATTACTCTTCTGCCTTCCAGGACCCTCAAAGCAATGAACAAGAGTATATATAAATATGGAACAAAACACTATTTAGAAGCAATGTATCCCTGTGTGGTATAGTTCAGAACTTAGTTGCAAACATCACAGCATAATTTCGGTGTCGCAAAAAACTGAGGAATTCAATAATTATGCCCAATAAACTTTCCCAAGGGCACATTGAATGGCTGACTGTATGGGTCATTGAAGTTTGTGTGATGCAGCTAGAATAAACTTGGATACAGCTCATGAGCTATAAAGAAACTATTTTGCAACATCAAATGCCAACCAACCTTAGGTTGTTAGCCAGAATAATGAAATAATGGGCATAGGCCATAGGAAAACTGGCTTATGCCAAGTCAGAAAAACATTGATCCATCCAGCATGACTGGAGTGACTGTATTCAAGCTCCCTAAACTTTGGGGTCCAGTCAGAACATTAGAAATTATGATAACAGTGTTGTGGGCACCCTCACAATATGACTTTATGGGCACGAGGGTCATGGACAGTCACAAAAGGCCCATTTCCTAGAAAACCAAGCCAAAAAAAAAAAAAAAAAGCTCAACCAAAACCCATGAGTACACACAGAGTTTGGTGACTTTCTTGGAAACAAAAGATTGACTAGAGCACTGTTTCTTGGGTTACCTGGAACTGCTTGGAGAGATCATCCAAAATTCCTCCAATATGCCGATGACACCCAACTCTTTCTCTCTTGTCCACCTGACTGCAAGGAAGTTGTTTCTCTGTACTAAACCAATATCAGTAATGGATTGGATGGGATCTACTATCAATTATCAGTAATGGATTGGATACAACTCCCCTATTGAACCAGCTTCACTGGCTACCAGTTCATTTCCAAGCAGAATTAAAGGGCTGGCTATGCCCTATGAAACCCTATGTGGTTTCGGTCCAGGCTATCTAAAAGATCATATCTCTCCATACAAGGCAACTTGAGTTCTAAGATCTTTGGGAATGGGCTTTCTCTCAGCCCCACCACCATGAGAGCCTAGTGCATTTTCTTAGGCCTCAAATGCTTCTGGAGTGTTTCTTTTCCAGTGTCTGCCAAGCAGAATCTTTAACAAGAATGGAAATCAATGAAGGACCCTTCCGGTCAAAGCCTTTGCCCTTTGGAGAAATCACTCACAGGTTTTTATCTAGTTAGAACCTTCCCTTTGTCAACATGGCTAGGCTTGTTCAGATCGGCAGGTCAGAATCTCTGTTTCATAAAAAGAGAGAGAGAGAGAGAGAGATTGAAGAGGAATATCTGAAAAGCCTTGCCTGGCTTCAATTTTTGTCCCTTTTCCAATTACTTCTTCCACATTCTCGTCATTCCTTCCAGATCAATTCATCTAGGTCTGGTGTCACAGTCAACCCACAATAAAGGGTCATCCTACTGCCTGTATGGAAGATGATAATAAATAATAATAATAAATTATTTATTTATAGCCCGCCCAATCACAAAGAATCTGGGCGGGTTACAACAATAAAAATACATAGAATACAATAGAATTAAAAAATTAATCCCTTCCCAACCCCAACCCCCAATGCTAAAATTACAATTAAACAAACATTATTTAAAAACAAAAATACAAAAGTTTTAAAAGGGAGATAATTGGTAGATAGAGTGATGTAGATCACCTTGTGCAGGGAGAGGAGCTAAGTTGGGAAGGCTTGCCGGAAGAGATCCGTCTTAAGAGCCTTTTTGAAGGTTGTAACAGTGGAGATGTGACGGATCTGCTCCAGCAGATCATTCCACAGCTTCCTATACATTCCACAGATCTAGAGCATCAACCCCAGTGGCACAGTGTATGTCATTCAAAAATATATATATCAGCCCTAACAAATGAGGAATATACAAAAATGCACAAACTTTTCAAGGCAGTGCTCTTGCCCTGAGAATCCTCTCTCTAACCCAGAGAACTGGAGAAGAAGTTCCAGACTCTGAGATCTGGTGACTCTATAAGGCAGAATCAGTTTGTATGGTTATTTATTTAATATTTGTATCCTGCTCAAAAGCAGGATTGAGAAAGAAAAAGATGTAATAGATTTCAATTAAAATGGCCCTGAAGTGTTTGCTGCCACTACCATGAACTTGTAAACAGGTCCAGAGGACTTGTAATAAAGGTGAAAGGAGTTTAGGTCCATTTGTTCCAGGGCACTTCCACTGAGAAAACATTTGTAGGATATCAAAGAACCATCTGTTTTATTTACAGAGTAAAGAGAAAGGAGTGACCGATAACTGATCCATGAACTCATTTCACCTAGACATGAGCCAAAAATCTCTGGCTTCATAGATGGAAACTAATGATCTTCTACATCCAAACCTTATTCTTCAGAAACTATACAGAAATTTCTTCACAGTTGACCTAGGCTTTTTAATTCAGGTTTGGGGAGGTGGGAAGCGTACTTTTTATCTGCTGATCTGATCATGTCACTGAACCTCAGGGCAAATTTGTGGAAAGAACACACCAACATTTCACAGATGAAAACCAGGCAACATCAGAGTGTGGTCAAGAGATTAAGAACAGAAAACCTAGGGGAGGTTACAGCAGTGTGCTTTTGTCCAAACCTACTGGGAATGGTAGGATTCTGCCTACTCCCCTTCTCTTTCCCTTCCTGAGTTGAGCAAGAAGTACTTTTGCACCCTGAACTCGGTTTGCAGCAACTGACGTAAGCTGAGAACAAAGAGGGAAAGTGGGAAGAGGAGAAAGAAACTGGTCCGTATTAAAAACATCTGAAAAGATGGGACAACAGAGTATTATTTGGACTGTGCCTGACAAATCAGAGTAATTGGAGGGTATGCCCAGCACAATACATAATGTGCTGGTTGGGAAACCAGGTCATTGCAGTGGTTGTTTTTTATAGCAACTTTGGTAGCCTATCAGAATTGAAATACAATGTGAATCCTCCATGTTGTCAGGTCTTGAAACAGAGAATTCTTGTAACTGGAAAGCACAATATGCGACTAAAGACTTATCTGTGCCACCAGGGAGTTTCATATTCACAGAGATTGGTAAAAGAGTCCTTTGCAAAACAGCTAACTTATTAGACATAGCAGCCATGGAAGAAATTCCAAGGAACAAGAGATACCAAGGGGTATATTCCCTATTCTACACTGTTCCCAAATGAAATAGGGGGTACAGACCAGTTCTGGATCTAGACTTTCTCAATGGGTTTGTCCAATGCACGTGGCTCAAGGTGGAGACTTTGGTCACCATTTTGGACAATTTGGAATTGGACGATTACTTAATTTCTGTGGATTTAAGGAAAACATATTTGCATTTCTAATGCATCCAGATTGCAGGGAGTTCCTCTGTTTCAGATACAGGGGATGCCACTTCCAATTCAGGGCCCTGCCGTTTGGGCTAACTTCAGCCCTAAGTTTTTTGTGGGTTTTTTGGGCTGTGTGGCCATGTTCTAGAAGAGTTTCTTTCTGACGTTTCGCCAGCATCTGTGGCTGGCATCTTGATGCAGTGGTCCACCCCTAGCACCCCCTAATGGGATGAGGTCAGTTGTGCAATTTGTGAGCAATCAAATGTCAACAGAAGCAAAGCATTTCTCAAAGCAAGCACATCCTGTCCCGAGAGGGTGGTGCCAGCCACAGATGCTGGCGAAACGTCAGAAAGAAACTCTTCTAGAACATGGCCACGCAGCCCAAAAACAAACAAACAAACAAAAAACTATGGATGCTGGCCATGAAAGCCTACGACTTCAGCCCTAAGCTTTGAGCAGTTTATGTTGGTACTTAATGCAGGCTACTTAATGGCATCAATAAGGGCTGCCTTGAGGTCTCAAGTTTTGGCCTGGAAACCTCAAGGCCTGGGATGATCCTGAGCTGGCAACCCTACATCCTAGCAGGATGTCCCAAAAGGATATCATAGACATAGGTATTAGAAGCTGATGACAGGTCCAATAGAACACATTTCTACTATTTAGTTTCCATTGGAGATCATCCACCAAGCAGGGGCATCATTAGGGGGTGCTGGGGGTGCTAGGGGTGGACCACAGCAGGTGACAAGAGGTGGACTGGCATGGCTAGTGGGCAAGTGAGAACGGACACTTTCCTGCTCATACAGCATCTGCCCCAGACCCTAAATGGGCCCTCCAGAGGCAGTAGTGCTGCCCTCCTCAGTACCAGTAGCTGTTGGGGACCCTGAAGGTCTTTCCAGGAAGGCTGCTTTCAGGGTCTGGCATGGCTGCGGACCCTGAATGGGCACTCCAGAGGCCACAGCACACTCCCTTCAGCGGTGGTCTGGGTGGCCAGGGGGCCAGACAGCAAGGGCAAGGCAGTTGGCCCTCCACCACACTAGGTGACAGCAACCTGAGTGATGCCACTGCCACCAAGACCGCCAAAGCCATCACCATCTGGCAGCCAAGCCTGAAACCAGGTTGAACTGGACCAAAATAAAATGGATCAAAGCCAGATTAAAATGGATCAACCTGGGTCAAAACCAGGTTGAAACGAATCAAAATCCCTCAACTAGAATCTCCTGGGGCTAAGAGGCCACCGCTCACTCTCGTACTTTGCCCACCTCTCTGTTCTTGTGTTCAAGAGCAAAACAAAGAGATATACCGTAACAAAAGATGTCCATTTCAGAGCTCTTCCTTTCTCTTTTTGACATGTCCTCTCAGAGATGGACATTTGTGACAATGGGTACCATTAAGTGTGTCAAGTAATATTGGAGCGGAGAGCTTCGTAAACTTGTGTTGAGTCTGGTGATATCTTTAGGGTTTTCCCCTCTTCGGGAAGAAAATGGGATGAGGTCAGTTGTGCAATTTGTGAGCAATCAAATGTCAACAGAAGCAAAGCATTTCTCAAAGCAAGCACATCCCGTCCCGAGAGGGTGACTGCATCCAACATGTCACCAGGGTTCAAAAAAGGGTGAAAGGAGGCTTATCTATATAGAAACAAGAGATAGGACCTAGTTGGTTCAAATGGATTCAATTAGCAATGAAGCTGGGCTTCAAATTAAAATTGGTCTATCTGAAGTGATTAACTTTATCTGGAATTTCAGCAGTAAGGTAATTCCAGAATGAAGTCATTGGTGATTCAATAAATAAATAAATGAGAGGCAGTGCTAAAGAGCCAACAGAGTTTATGAGAGCTTCATGAATTCCAAGGTTAAAAGGGTGTAAACACTGCAGTAGTAAGGAGAGTTTGGAAGGGACTGGTCTTTACATTCGGATGGTCTTCCAGCGTTTTACATCAGACACCACAGAGAGGCTCCTTATCCATCCCAGGAAACTGATTTTTTAAGATTTGTTATCCTAGAATGTTTCTTGGCATGGTTGTTGTTGTTGTTGTTGTTGTTGTTGTTGTTGTGTGCTTTCAAGTCATTTCCAACTTATGGCAATCCTAAGGCAACCTTATCATGGGTTTTTCCTGGTTAAATTTGTTCAGAAGAGGTTATGGCATTGCCTCCCCTTGAAGCTGAGAGCATGTGGCTTGCCCATGGTCACCCAATGGGTTTCATAGACAAGCAGGGAATCATACAGGAGAACCAATAATAATGTAATAAATCAGTAATAATCATATTCTTTTCACCATAGCGATTTCAAGGTAAAGGGCTTCAGGAGTGGTTTATCATTGCCGCCTTCTGCACAGCACTACTTTGTTGTGGCACCAGAGCTCATTGGGAAAAAAAGCTAAATATCTCACAAAACTACAAATCCCAGAATTCCATAGCACTGAGCCACAGCAGTTAAAGTAGTGCCAAACTGCATTAATTCTGCAGTGTAGATGCAGCCCGAATCTGGTTCCTCAACAAAAGCCTGACATAGGAGACCCTACCAGCAGCAGTTCTACCATCGGCTTTGCGGGAAGATGTAACCCCAACTCCATGGAAAGATAATGCCAAAGGGGTGCTGGGGAAGAGTTCTGTGGGTACTGTGGACTGCTAAAAGGAGAAATGAATGGGTCTTAGTGTGAATTCTCTCTAGAAGTGAAGATGACTACACTGAGGCTCCCCTAGTTTGGACAAATCATGAGATGACTTGACTCATTGGAAAAGATGACAACGCTTGGTATAGTGGAAGGCAGTAGGAAAAGAGGGAGACTGTATTACAGATGGATAAAATCAATCAAGGAAGCCTGAATTTTCAAGACCTGAGCAGGGCAGTAGATAACCAGGACTCCTGGAGGTCTCTCATTCATGCGTCAAAGTCAACTTAACAGCATATAAAAATGACAAAATCATTTTTCAGTTTCACCATGGTCAGGATTTTGGTACGGGCATTTAACTTAAATGTAAGTGGCAATTTAGCATACACTTAATAGCTAATTTCCCCTCTGTTAATGTAAACCCAATTGAACTAGACTTTTTAAAAAGCTTATTAATGATTAACTGAATGCATTAAGCTTTTTCTACGAACTTTCCTTGCTGTGATGAGAACGCAGGAAGAGCCATGATGGATGAGTCCAGAGGCCTATGTAACCCAGCATTCTGCTCCCATTGGGACTAACCAAGCAGTTCTGGGGAAAAGTAAGAAAAGACATGTCCACATGTAGAACACATTTGAGAAGTAAGACATGAGGACAATGGCAATCTCCTGCTCATATTCCCCGGCAACTGGTCCGTAATCTGGTGTATAGATATGTGAGGAGGAAGCATTGCTTCCAATAAGGATTTCCCCCTTTCCAAAATTAAATTTTCCTTTAGTTCTTGGATTTCTAGCATTCCAAAGAGTGAGACGTTGAACATCTTTCATATCTGAAAGCTCATCTCTGCTTGCTGTGTTTGCTTTCCTTTGGTCACTACACTTGGCCCTTGTCTTGGCCTAAACTGTATTTTGAAATGCTCCGCTGAAGTTTTAAGTTACTGCAATAATAATAATAATAATAATAATAATAATAATAATAATTGAAAACTGAAAGAAAATTTTATTTAGGCAGCAAATAGTCCTTGGGGGTTTTTTTCCTGCGAGACATACTGCCTCTGATCAAAGGTTTTGTGACAGTAGTTTACTGACCAATAAGGGGAAATGGATTTCTTTTTACTCCAGTATACTTTTTAAAAAAGGAAAATTGGAAGTTAAATGTGGTTGAGAAATGCTGATCAATCCAGAGGAGAAAATTATGAATCACTATGGCTGGAATCTCCTTTTACATAACCTAACATATATTGAACAACGTAGCAGAGGCATTACAAACCCTTGTTACTGGATGGCGAAAATGTGTAGCAGGACACTGGAAAGAGTGGCCAATGTGCATTGGTAGAGCTTGGTATGCATCAGGACCCTTCGCCAGTGTCTTGTCTTCCATTGGGGGACCGTAGCACATCAGGGGACCACCATACTGCATTGCTCCTGAATTGTCCTGCTAACTCATGGCAGCAGTTACTTTACTGGATAGAGTAACTTTGTTTTGTTGGTAACTATCTTCACATCAATCTCAACCCATGGCGACCCTATGGATGGACACCTCCAGGGCCCCCTGTCCTCCCTGCTCTGCCCAGCTCCTGCAAACTCATGGTCTCTTTAATAAAGTCCATCCATCTAGCATGTGGCCTTCCTCTCTTTCGACTTCCCTCCACCTTTCCTAACATTATTGTCTTTTCCAATCATTGATGCCTTCTCATGATGTGTCCAAAGTAGGACAGTCTAAGTCTTGTCATCTTGGCTTCTAGGGATATCTCTGGCTTGATCTGCTTTAGGACCATTTTGTTTGTCCTTTTGGCTGTCCATGGGATCCTTCGCACTCTTCTCCAGCCCCACATTCTCTCAAATGTGTTGATTTTCCTCCTGTCTTCTTTCTTAACTGTCCAGCTCTCACACCCATCCATGGTAATAGAGAATACAATGGCTTGGATGATTCTGACTTTTGTGCTGAGTTGTATGTCTTTGCATTTTAGGATCTTTTCTAGTTCTTTCGTAGCCGCCCTCCCCATACCCAGTTCTAATTCTCATGGATCTAAGTCCACATTGCTGTTGTTGTGTGCTTTCTGACAGTAAGAGCTGTTCGACAGTGGAACACACTCCCTCAGAGAGTGATGAAGTCTCCTCCTTTGGAGGTTTTTAAACAGAGGCTGGATGGCCAATTATTGGGAGGCACTGATTGTGTGTTTCTGCATGGCAGAGTAGGGTTGGACTAGCTCAGGGGTAGGCAACCTTTCTCCTTTAAGGGCCGAGGGACTTCAGCTCCCAGAATCCCAGGAGCTATTGGCCAACATGGGACTATTGGCCAACATGGCTGAGACTTCTGGGAGCTGAAGTCCCTCGGCCCTTAAAGGGGAAACGTTGCCTACCCCTGGACTAGATGGTCCTTGGGGCCTCTTCCAACTCTATGATTCTATAATTCTATGGTTCAAGCCATTTTTTTACTTATGGCAACCCTAAGGTGAACTTATCACTGGGTTTTCTTTGGCTGAGAGTGTGTGGCTCACCCAAGGTCACCCAATGGGTTTCCATGGCTGAGCCAGGAATCGAACCCAGATCTCCAGAGTTTTAGTCCAACACTCAAACCACTACACCATGCTGACTCTCTCCGTAAGTTCCTTTATGGAGACATAAGGATTATGGCTATTACTTACAATGGATATCAGTATACTTATCATGTGTAATAAATGTTGCACCAATATATTGCATTTTGTGTATCATATGACTATCATATCTTCTCTTTGCCTCTCGTTTAATTTCCTTGCATACAAAAATCTGAGTGCAAAGTCCCTTTCACACCTGCTGACTCCCCTTTGTGACTGAAACTTCTCATGTCAACATGTTTGTGGAATCAGGGAGGTCAACAAAGTTTAGTCCCAGGGGGACAACATGTGTTCTCTCTTATGCAAACAAGCGGGCAGCCCAAGGGTGCAAAGGAAGCTATAAATGTTCCCGTTGCCAAAAGCAAAGTCAAGATAAGGCTGTAGCCAGAGTAGATTGCATCTGTACTCCAGAAATAATCCAGTTTCATATCACTTTAATTGCCATGGCTCAATGCCAGGGGTAGGCAACCTAAGGCCCGGGGGTCGGATGTGGCCCCCCTGAGGCCTTTGGACCGGCCCCAGGCCAGTCCTGCCGCCGCCGCCACCACTGCCTGCCATGATGATATTGATTATTGTTGTTATTACTTGTTCTTGGGGTTTTCTTGGCAAAATCTCCACAGGGGGTTTGCCATGGCTTTTCTGGGGCTGAGAGAGTGTGCATGCATTTTTATTATTGTTATTATTTTTAAAAAATATTTTTTTTTATTTATTTATTTATTTTTGGTGCTTCGGCCCCCCCAATTGTCTGAGGGACAGCAACCCGGCCCCCGGCTCAAAAAGGTTGCCTACCCCTGCTCAATGCTATGGAATTCTGGGAACTGTAGTTTGTTGTGGCACCAGAGCTCTCTGACAGAGAAGGCTAGCTATCACACAACACTTCAAAACCCAGGATTCAATAGCATTGACTCATGGCAATTAAAGCAGAGTCAAACTGGATTATTTCTGCAGTGTGGATGCAGCCTAACAGGATTTCTTACTGCTTCTGCTCCATAGCTAAGCATACACAAATGTACATAACGTCAACTGTGATAGTAGACATAGGATGCCTGCCAAAATCCCTAAAAGCAGCAGAGTGCAAACACCCTGTCTTGCAACGCAGCTATTAAAACCCTTCACAGTCTCCCAGTAAAGATAGTTCAATACAACGGCTTAAACAAAGCAAATGGATCAATGCAAGAGCCTAAAAATCTTGCATAGTCCAAAGGTCTTTCTCAGAAGGAAAAGGGGGGCAATAACATGAGCCTCCCTGTGCATGAATTCAAAGGATTTGATGCAGCAGCTAAGCAGTGGATTGGGTCACTCTAACAATCGGAGAAGGAGGTTCAGTTTTGTAGTCTTCCTTTTGAATGTAGGATTTATCCCCCGACGGCGCTCTCTAGTAATTTTCTACAAAAGAGGAAGGTGTGGGGAAATTATCTGGGTCTAGTTGGAGGAACAAATAAAACAGGTGTGCAAAAGGGTTTTCTTTTTAAAAAGGTCTTGTCTAAGGAGAACAAGCAGTAATCCAAGCAGCTCAAGATCCCAAAGCAGAAGGATGAAATACACTTTTGAAGATGGGAGAGAGCCCTCTGCATGTTTAATATTGTTTTTCTAGTCTTTTGGCGGCCAACTGCCTAATGCTTCGGGATGTAACCGCCCTTTCATTGATTCTTTGCTTTGGGGGATTTATTTGCCGAATGCAAGACAAGGCATCATTTGAGCATCTCTATAGAGAACCAGTGTGGCTAGTGGTTTGAATGTTGGACTGTGACTCTGGAGACCAGGGTTTGATTCCTGCTTGGCCATGAAATCCACTGAGTGACCTTGGGCAAGTCATACTCTCTCAGCCTCAGGGGAAGACAAAGGCAAACCCCCCCCCCCCCCGAACAAATCTTGCCAAGAAAACTCCATGATAGAGGTTGCCATAAGTCGAAAACAACTTGAAGGCACAAAACAACAACCACTTATATGACTTATATATTTACTTAACATCTAACATTTATTTTATATTCCACCTTTCTCCTGACATGGAACACCCAGCAGGTTACAGATGAAAACAAAGTATGTGCTTTTTAATAAAAAAGGTTTTTTTAGAAAACAATTAAGTAATCTGTCCTGATAAAACACTCTAATTTGAAATAGCATAAAAAAATTTACAACATAAGTCCAAAACACACTGCAGAAACAATCCAGTTTGAGACTGCTTTAACTTGTCACTATGAAAGTGTGAAGAGGAAATGCAACAGGGATCCTGATTCTGATTGTTGCACCAGAGATTGCTCATGGAGGATTGCATCTACACTGTAGAAATACTGTATATACTCATGTATAAGTCTAGAAACGTTGGTCAAAAAATTGAACCAAAAAAGCTGGGTCAACTTATCCATGGGTCAATGTAAGTACTGTATTTTAACTCTTTCCAATCTCTGAGTAGAGTGGCATAAGGTAAGAGCTTAGTCCATCCCCAGGAGCACCCAATAGAAGCACCAAGCCCCTCTACTCTTTCCAACATGATGCTGCTTCTGACCTTTTTGAATGCTTGGGTGGAAAAACGGCAGTGGTGGCACCTCTTTGCAGCCTCTCATCAAAGGAGTGCTGAGACGAATCAGGATTAGAAGGATCTGAATAAGACATTTATGTATGAAGACAGTAAACTTCATCCTTTACATCCTTTGCTACATGACCCTAAGTTTTATCCTCGACTTATCCACAAGTCATTTCAAAATCCATAATTTTGGCCCCAAAACCTGTCCTTGACTTATACAAGAGGTCGACTTATAGTCAAGTATATATGGTAATGCAATGTGACACCACTTTAAGTGGAATCCTGGGATGTGTAGTTTTACAAGCTCTTTAGCTTTTTCTTCTAAAGAGTGCTGGTGCCTCACAAAACTACAACTCGGCAACTATTCTACAGAGAGAAAGCAAAAACTGCATCCCCCGTCTAAAGTTCTAGCAGTCCATTATTAGCACACTATGACACCTTACTGTGTTTCTAGGGTTTACAAGACCAAATCTGCATTTCACGAGGGATGTTTAGTCTACCAAGCTACAGCCCAACTTGTTCTTTCTCCCAAGAATCCATGTGTTATTTACACTGGGTTTTGCAAAGGTTGGTTCCACCTGTCTCCCTGGGAAATTATTGTTTAAGAAAATATTCAAGCTTTGAAAGAATTAGCCAGAGACACATTTGCACTAATGCCTTCATTTTTTTTTGGATACTTCAGCTCGCTGTGCAAGGACAATTTTTAGTGCATTATTGTTGTTTGAGTAACAATTGCTTGTTCTGAGTAAAAGAGAGTGTCTTGGAGGTAGGGAGCCTTGAGAATAGGAGAATATAGCTTTGCTTCTCTTTTGAAGTCATTAATTAACCTGTTAGCCATTTTTCTTGTAACTGGATTGCCAGCTTTAATTAAGATTGTGTCTAGTCTGACACAGTTGCAGATGGAAGAAGAGGAGGAGCGAATGAGAGTGGAAATGTTCCCAGCTCTGTCTTCCTTTCTGGTGGTCCAATGTGTCACACACTAAGCAATGTTGCCTTGTACACAGAATCCAGATAAATGTTAGACTGACTTATACAACAATGCCAACATACAAAGAGACAAGAAATGGGCGAGGCACCACCAGCGGGACATCACAGGCACACAAATGTGATAAAAGCTGCACACTTTTAAAGTAAAGAATGAATCTAATTAATATTTAGTCATTTGCCTTTATTATATTAAAGTATTGTTTATTACAGTTAAGGAATTTCAAGATGATTTTACATCTAAGTATGTTATCAGGTTCTTTCACTGTTTTGAGACTGATTTGATTGACTATATCATAGGGATTTAATATACCCAATATATTGATTTAATGTATCAAACATAAGATTTGATATATAGGAAACTGGCCTCAAAATAATGAAAGAACAGCACCAGTAATGAGGGGAATCATTATGACTTAAGGATACAAAAAGCAGTGTGCAACCACTTGTCCACAAGTCTGCAGATATCTACCTGCTGTCTTCAAAATGAATGGTTCTCTTGAGAGAATCTGCTCAGAAGCACAAACCCAACTTGGGGAAGTTCCCTTTGGGATTATAACTCCCAGAATCCCCAGCCTCCATGGCTAGGTTGGCTGAGAATTCTGAAAGCTGTAGTGCAAAAAACTAGCTTTTCTGAGACAAGTGCATCCACTACAAAAATGCACAGTCAGGTTTCTTTCCACCCTTTACTGAAGATTATCTCGTCGCACTAACTTCAGAACAATTGGCTTTTCTGGCACTAGAAATGCTTGAGCGCTCAGCTCCAGAGGAATCTGCAGCAAAGGGAACAAAGAAAAGGAAAGAAAGGAAGGATTTAGGAACCAGTTAGCTCAACATAGCACCAGCTCTTCCAATTTAACTAAAGCCCTGTCTGCCAAAAGACCCATACCCCACCCTCGCCCCATTCTGGCATCATCCTGTTCTCATGATGCATGGGCCAAACCCCAGTTCAAACTGTCCAGGATGTTCCTCACTAGAACTGGAGTATAACACTCTTAAAACAGTTTTAAAATATATACCTGTTACTCTGGGTCCCTCCATTCCTACACCACCACAGTTGTTTTGCATGAGCATCCTGCTGAGCTGTCCAGTGTCTCTACCACCACTGTGGGTTGTTAGATTTGAGTTAAGAATGAGGCACCCAGCGATGTGCTCAAAGCTGGGTGACTTGTTCTGATCTCCAAAGCAAGTGACCCACAGTGGAAGGGAATGAGATGGGCAGTTCAGTGGGATGCCTGTGCAGACAGCCTCCATGGTGTGGGAATAGAGGGCAAGGTAAGAGGGGGGAGATTGGGACAACTATGGGGCTAGGATACTCTAGGCTGCCCCCAGAGTATCCTAGCCCACAAAGACATGGCCAAGTCCTAGATCTGGGTGAAACCAGTTAAACTGGAAATGCTAGAGCTAAACCAGGTTCCAGATTTTAGTGAGGAACCCCAGCACAGTGCAGTGGTTTTAGTATTGGACTCAGACTCTGTGAGACCAGGATTCAAATCCCTGCTCAGTCATAGAAACCCACTGAGTGACTCTTTGGAAAAGTCATGCTCTCCTAGCCTTAGAGAAAGGCAATGCCAAACTTCCTCTGAACAAATCTTGCCAAGAAAATCCTAGGACAGGGTCGCTATAAGCCAGACTCAACTCAAAAGCACACAACAACAACAACAACAACAACAACAACAACAACAACGGTTTTGGTGAACTGCCAAGTATTTTATTTTCCTCATCTAAACCCAGAGCATTCAGTGTGATCCTATGTATGTTTACAAACTTGACATCACAGAGCTTGGAAGCATACTTTCTAAAATCTTATTTTCCTTTGGTCTGTAATTTATTATAAAGACCAAGGAAGTAACTTGTTACCATCACTGTTGCCCATTCCCACTACACCGTCCACAAAGTGTAGTACCCAAAGCCCCCAGGCCCAAACCTTCAAAAATAAATAAAATAAATAAATGCATTCTACTCACCGGAGTTTCTTTACAGACTCTAAATGAGAAATGCTGCAAAAGGATTGTAATAGCCACTTTCATAGTGACAAGAGCAAATCTCATCCCAATGCAGTTCCGGGGACCAGCTCCAAAGGGCAGGTATGTGTAAGGATCCACATTTTCTCTGTTCTCTTTGCTGAACCTGGTACATTCAGAATGACAAGAGAAATGAGAGAGAGATTGAGAAATAGCAGAGCTAATGAAACTGATATCTCAAAGTGCATGACAATAGCTGCAATGCAACATCCCTTCAATGTTGCATAAATATCCGCATGTGGAGACACATTGCACCAGTACTACACAATTCCCATGCAGAATGGCAACACTGTGTGGCACATGTCAATGACTGAGTGCTATTGTACCATGCAATTTGCAATTTGCAATTGTAATGTGTAAAGCGCAGCAACAATGCACAACTGCAATACAAAATTGCAGTATGCAACATTTCTGCCTGCGCTACTCTGCTTCCATCATTGGCAGCACAATATGTCTTCTGCACTATGCCAAATAATTCACTCCTTATATCCATCTCTACTGACAGACAGTGGAAGCTGTTGGTGGAATCCTAAAATCTATGAAGATATCTCCTGTATTCAAACTGAAATTGTGTCATACTGGGTAAATTCCAGCACTGTTGCTCAGTGGTAACTCAGCTGCTGAGTTTTACAATGAAAACCCCACATTCATTCCCCAGAATCTCTAGGTAGGGCTAGGAAAGACCACCGACAGTGGTTAGTTACTGCCTACTGAACTAAAATATAATAATGGTTGTACTGATCTCAAGCTGTTTCCTATGACTCAAAAAAGCCAATGACAGGACTCCACCTGTTTTTAGAAGCATATGCAAATTGGAACAACCTTTTGTTCCATGGCACTGAAATTTTGATATTTCAGACAGGCATTTCACCATCCACCACCTGCAGCAAAAGGTAGCTTGCACGTTTGAGTGAGCCACCATGTGTCTCAGTACAACTTTCATGTAAGCCTATTCCAATTCAAACAAACAGCTTTTCAGTAAGCGTCAAATAAAGACAGCAATGATGAACTGCCTGACCAATAATCACCTTCTTATGATCAAGCTGTTGATGTATTTCCTATTGTTCACCAACACTAGAGATCAGATGGACAGACAGACATTACCTCTCAGGTCTAAACTCTTCAGGTTCAGGCCAGTATTCTGGATCTCGGTGAAGAATGTAAGGTGGTATCATCACCCCAACGCCTTTTGGAATAATCACCCCATTTATTTCAACATCTTTCTTGCATATCCTTTCAATCCGCCCACCAAGAGGATAGAGCCTTTGCGTCTCATTCAGCACCATGTCAAGATATTCCAGTTGCATGATGGCGTCATATGTGAGAGGAGCCTTTAAGACAATGAAAGGCAGAAGATGATCATATCCAACTATAACTTCAAAAGAATCAAGCTTGCCACTTCTAGCTGGAATCCTGTTAGCAGCATAAGCAGGCGTAAGTCCTCCTTACCTTGGCATATGTCTTTTTAACCCACCCACTCCAACATACAATTAAGCCACTGCAGGCAACATCATGGATGATGGCTCAGAGAGTAGGTGAGGGATCAAGGAAGCATCTGGCTATCTCACTGTAGCCAGACACTGAGATGCACCAGGGGCCTCAGTAGATGATGTAATAATTTTGCATCTGGCTACATGGACACAGCCAGGCCCTTCTCCAATCCACCACCTCCACTCTCTGCCAGTCACAGAATGGCCAATGGAGGGCTGCAGCCGCTCAACAGAAAGTTCAGGACTGTTGAATTGCCAGGGATATCATAGTTCTACTTGTTGAACTATTATGTTACAACGTGCCATCAAAGATCTGAACATGTACATCCCTGATACCAAAGGGAGCCTTCAAAATGCTCAGTTTGGTGGAACATTTTATTGAGTACATGTGCAAGAGCAGGGAAGAAGGGAGTGTGCATATGAGTGCATGAAAGTAGGAAAAAAGATAGTTTTCTGTATTTGTGAATGAAGAGGTGTGTGTTACATATTACAGAATGGGTTAATATGGAAAAGAGTGTATATGAAAGCTGTTGTTGTTGCTGTTGTTAATCATCATCATCTGGCCTTTTCCCCAGTTTGGGACTAAAGGCAGCTTAAAACAGATTTTAAAATATATACTTAAAATGCACAAAATACAAAAGTTAAAAGTGATTAAACTATAAAAAAATTAAAACCAGTTGAAAACATAAAAAAACACAACAGTACAACAAAAACAATAAATAGAAAATCCAGCACATTATACAAGGCCCATCCTATCTAAACAATTGGTCCTCAAAGGCCTGTCAAAATGTTCATCTGTTTGCTGAGACTAGTGTGGGGAAAGTGGTGTGGAACAACCCTATATCCTTTATGTTTAACTCTGCCCATTTCCATCATCCATCATTTTTTCCAAAACGGAAAGGCGATTCATGGCCTGAAAAGGGTCTCTCATGCCTGATGCAGGTAATCTGTCATTTATAGCAAGACCTCCAGAAGCCAAACATCCCCCTATGCAATTGACACAGTCTTACTTTGTTGGGTAGAACTGAATCTATCTCATCTTGAAGCTTCTGTTGAACGTCTGGATGTGTGGCTAAAAGGTAGGCCACATAACCAAGGGAGTTGCTGGTGGGTTCATACCCAGCAAAAACAAATATAAAGGCTTGGGCTAGGATTTCATCATCAGTTAAGCCTGTAAACAGAGGCAAGAAAATAGAAACCCAAATTATGTGACATGCACAAAAGGAACATTACCTGCGTTTGCACCATGTATGGTATGCAAGGATTGTTCATCCAATAGACAAATGACCTAGAAGCCACTCCCTTCCTAGTGGCTTTATGTACCTAGAAGCACTGCCAAGAAACTACCAAAGCACCAATTGGAGTCTATGTTGCTGAATTTTGAGCATGATTTTGCTTGCATGGGAGATCAGTGCAACATATGAGAGGTTCATTGCCATGAGTTGAGATCAACTCAAGGGCAACTAACAACAAATAGCACCAATAGTTGATGCAATCTTTGTAAAAAGGAAAAAGAAAAAGAAAGAAAGAATATATATATATTTAAAAATGTATGTTTCTTGTTGTTGTTTTCTATTTTTAAATAGAAAATAGAATTTCCTGCTGGAGCTTCTTTGTGTTGTTGGGAAAATGTTTGCAGGCTACACCAAAAAAAAAATGCATTGTGTCATGTTGGTTTGAATAGCTTTGTGCTTTCTGTCAACATGGATAAGAACTTCTTTTTTAAAAAGAAAATACTGCTAACTCGTGGAAAAGATCCCATTTGAACCTGGTGGATCATCAAGTTCCAAAAGCATTCACATATAAAGGAATGAGAGGCCAAAGGTAAAAGGAGGCTAGAGAAAAGGGAGAATGAAGACAGCCAGCTAGGTGGCATCGAGAGGGAACCCAGAAGGTACATGGCTGCATCTAGGCACCATCTGGTAGCCATTACATAGTCTGACAAAAGAACTGCATAAAGAGTTACTGATTATTTTCTTAGGTAATGTCAGGAAAAGCAGTTACCTTGGTGTGACTCCTAGTTATACCTGCAAATTATCATCAAGAGGATTCTAGTCATTGTCTGCTCTGGGCATGTTGACTCATAACTGCCACTGGATCCAGGATTTGGAGAGAGCAATGGAAATAGCATTGAGCAGGGTACCTTCAATGAGTCTTCTTAATGGTCAAGGCTAGTTCTCACTATTTCTACCCAGTTGGCCTCTGTGTTACAAGCAAGCTACCAAAACTACAGAGTGGAGCATTTCCCTGGACAGTCAGTTTCCCAAGACCAAGGCTGACCACTGATGTGCCTCAACAGGGAGGGCCATAAATGGTTGGAAAATGTTTTTTGAGTCTTGAGAACCTCTGACAGAAAGAATCTTGACTGACACAAATCTTCACTATAAGCATATATGCAGCTGAAGAAGCAGACTGAAGTCTATGAAAGCTCATGCTGCCAACTTCTTTATTTCAGTTAGTCTCAAAGATGCTATAAGATCTCTCTACATATGGATTCTACAGACTAACATGGCTATATCTTTGAATTCTACCACAAATCTTCACATTTTGGGACTTCTGCACAACATTTGCACATCACTGATTTGCATTTATCACATACAGGAAACAGCCATTGTTGCACAGGAAATATGTTGTTTCTAAATGCAGAAAATGCTGTTTTCTGTGCAAAACAGCCATATGTGAATTTTGTGCAGAATAAGTCCCAAATGACAATTACCTTCCAAAACTGTAAGATTTCCAAAGATTTGCTTGAAGCAAGAAGAAGAATGATGAAATTACTCAGTGGTTCCTTTGAGAAGGGACTTACATTCCTACTAAAGAAAGCATGGGCAATTTCTTCTGAACCTACCAGGAAATGCTATTTTATTGGCTTCCTATCACTTTACAGACAATTTCAAAACTGCATTACCTTTATATGTGTGATCAATCCCATTGCTTTTGTGATTGTCATTGGAAGTCTGGGAGTCAATCATCAGCTGCAAGAAGTCTACTCGGCTCTGAGAATCAAAAGAATGAATCAGTGGAAGGAGAGAGAAAATGGAAGGAAACTATTCAGGCACAAACAGGTTAACAATGAGGGACATGCAGTGAGATATCCTTCATTTGTTTGTTTTGAAAGACTAGATGCAGTTACTATAGGTCCAAATTAAAGGATTAGCACTGAGCAATTTAGGGGTTAACTATCCCCCTCTATTCTTTTTCCTAGTCTAAACCAGCCTCCACAGATTCTATTTGCCCCACATGACAAAATAAACAGGTTACCATCTGTCCTACTAAAAGTTGTGGTTTTTAGCTATCTAGCAAATAGCAGTTGTAGGTGCATAGTTTGGCATAGGGAAATGATATATAACAAACCTGATCCCAACTGGGGCAGTCCTAGTGGCAGTATTTGATATTTTTAATAACTAATACAAAGATACAAGGGATATGATCAGAAATGTCCATCTAGCCATTCCATTTAGTTTGCTGCTTAAAGAGTTCTGAAACAACAGGGTCTATTAAAGGATGTATTAATATCCACAAGGGATAGTTGTTCAGGCCTTAGTGCAGAGGAAAGACATAGGGTTCAGAGTACACCTTCTGTTTCTTTCAACAGAACTCATTCCTGGCTCAGTCAGAGCCTAGAAAGATTAGCTTATGGCTTTCAATTCCCAGAATCCTGCAGCCATGATGGCCACTGATATTGAAGAACTTTACAAAATTACGAAGTATCAGCTGGCATTAACATCAGTTGGCACAAACAGTAGACTGGGAGAAAAGAAAGGTAAAGTTTTAGTGAAGAGAACTATCCTTGTAGAAGATCCTTTTCCTGCCAAAGTTGGACAGCCCAAATATTTACCAAACCCCCATTGCTTACCACTTGGCCTTCTTTCAGTCGTTCTGCTTTCATTTTTGCAAATGACCGTGTGAAAAAGTTCACGGCTTCTGCAGAGAAGATTTGCACATTCAATGCCTCAAAGAGAGATCTGAGGAGCGGGAAGGTAACTGCAAGGAATAGAAATTCCCAATGAATAGGAAGCAATATCCTTGGAGCAAAACACTTTGCTTTTTCCTCCCTCAGGAATCAATAATTAAACTTCATGTTTTGCCCTGAAGATCAGATTTGCAGCATTCAATTGTCATTTTGTCTGGGTCAACTCACTCACCAATTGAGAATCTCAGTGTGATTGATCCCTACACAGAGATGCAATCAGTCTGCATCAAAGACTGTGCACTTTTTATTATATAGTATCATACTTTCCCAGCACACGTCCATGGGCAGCAATTGGGAATACATATGTGACATTCATAGAGCCCAGGGCTTCTAGAACTCCTGAGACATAGCCCTTAATTTTAATTTCAAGTGATTGGTTTAATGGTTTAATCTTCTGAGGATGAAGAGAAAGAAAGAATGTGGGAGACAGAAAGATACAGAGAGAGAAAGAAGAATAAGCTGCAATTGTATTAGTAGTGGAGGAGAGGAGGAGTGAAGAGAGGTTGGTTTCTCCCAGGAACACTATACTGTTGTAAGCTATCCCCTTTGTACTGCAGTATTTGTGGGATGACTTGCTCTTGAATGGGAAATTAAGATCCATTAGCTGTGCAGAAGACCCACTGCTGATGGAGATGAAAACTACTAAAACTACTTGACTGAACTGGCTCAACCTTCAGGTTGATCATCTTCACCTTCAGGATGATGGGCATCATACCCAAGACTGAGGTTCTTTTGGCACCAGAGTTTCCCACAATAAGATCACAATAGAATAAATTAAACAAGCTCATGATTTGCTCCTCTTCCATGACATCCTCCAGTAGTCATCTCACTTGACTTCATTGGGATCGTTTCCATAATAACTTGCTATAAACATTCACTGGGATATCAGAAAGGCAGAAGCAGCAGACTTACACAACAGAATGATACGTGGATCAAAAGAGTTAAACTTGGTGAGTTTCTTGATCTCTTTAACGAAAGGGTCTTTGGGATTGTTCATGGAGTCGAGGTTCACCCCGAAGGAGGTACTGGTGACAACATCCATGGCGTAGGCACCGAAGACACTAAGGGGGTTGAGGGTGGGAGAAAGCAGACAAACTCAGAACTCAAATGCTTGCAAAAATCATAATTAAACATGACCCAATCCCCACTTAGGAGTTAACAATGCACAAGGAGCAACTGTAGGAAAGAAATAGAGGGGCACCCCAAGCTTTATTTTGCTGCTTATGACCCCTCTAGATTTCCTGGGCTGCTTTTTTTTTCAGACAAAAAGGGGAAATAATCAGTAACTGGAGATAACCATAGTTTTCCAACACCCCTCCCAGTCTCCATTATCATAGACAGGGAATTTTAACAGTCTTGCAGTGACCTGAACTCAGAACCGCTGCTTGGCTTTGTGTGAAAGCTGACTAGAGATGGAAACAATATTTGAAAATATCTGAAAAATGTCTCCAAAAACATATTTCCCAAATATCAGGAAACCTGTGTCCACATGATGAAGAGTGCAGGAAAAGAAGGAGTGAGAGGAAACAGGTCAGGCATGCCCATCACCATTACAGAGTTCCATCATCTTAACATCACTTCATTGTTATGGCTCCATTTTGAGGAGCCCTGGGATTTGTAGTTTAGAATTCCCTGTTTGAAAGCTCTAGGGTGCTCACCTCAACTATAGCCTGAGATGAACTGAGGGTTAAATCAGTGTATTGCAACCTGTAGTTTAGGAGAGTGTCTTACAGCTCTCCAGCAGAGAATTCTAAGCACTTCACAAAACTACATATCCCAGGATTCTTTAGCAGAGAACCTGATCACTTAAAGTGGTATCAAACCAATATAAGCATGTTGTGAAGATGACCCTTCAATCTGTAAGCAACAGAACAACAGATTAGACAAGATAAACAGATTAGACAAAATAAAGAGGAAATGCTCCAGGAAAGGAATCACCAATCTCTACTTTCCTTTTCAGCTGTAGCTAGTGGTTACTTGTATAAGTGTAGTTGCATGCATTGTACCCCCATGCTACAGTCCTGTTCTAACCTTCTGGAAGACATCTTGTTTAGCAGGTCACAAGTTTACATGCGATCCCTATTATTTTGACTTTCTGGCCATAGTAATCCCACCAGAATTTTGAATTAATTTTTAATACTTTTTCTCATCCTGGATAGATAGAAAAAGCTCCTTTGGATCAACTGCTGAACTCTTCCCCAGCCCAAATAACTTACTCTTTCACAATCAGAGGCTCATCATTTTCCACTTTCTTCTGAACATTTTGCATCAAAGCTTCCCCGTAGTGTTTTATAATGGGAAACATCTGAAATACAAATCAACAGGTGCACCTTTCAGCATCTACAGATGGCTTCCCTTCTTATCCGCAAATGAGTTTTGAAAACCCCATGGGAGACTAATAAATAATGACAAACACAATTGTGGGGTGTTTTTGTGTATCAGGCCTTCTTGGTTTTGCTTCAGCATCTTCTGCTAAAATTCTCTCCATGGGGAAATTTCTGGACTGAAATCAACTGGTTTGCTTAAACTGTTCCAAAATGATTATATTTCCCATTCCTATAATGTTATATGCCAGGCTGTCACTCAGTTGTTATTTTTTAAATGCAGCCCTGTGTCTAATAACTCAAAAATTAGCTTTATGGGTTCAGAGGGAGAAATGAATGTAATGAAATTATAGGTTATATTCACTGTTCTTCCATTTCCAAGTATATGGTTTTACCCTCAGCCTATGAAGTGTATAATGTTTACAGACTAAGGGTGGAAAGAATATTTGGGGGGGGGGGATTTAAAAATGGTCTAAATGCAAGTTTCTCAAGTGTTGGGAAACCCTGATGAGAAGAATCCTACACTGGTGAGAATCTTCACATTAGACTTCTTCTGTGAAAAATTCACTTTATGAGTTATGCATTTGTAGCTGCGGTTGTAAATTCCAGCCAACGATAATAATCATATTAATAGCAGTAACAATGACATCTCCATATTTTGTGTATCTTTTCTTGCCTCCTTTAGCTTCCCACTGGTGAAGGTCGGTGAAAGTACAGTCCGTATCCTCTTCCAGTGTTCATCCTCGGCCAAGGAAACGGCTGACTTCAACACTCCAGTTGCACCAAAATTCTAGAAGTGACAAAGAAAACTGTGTTAACCATCCCCAGATTTCATACTTCAGGGTTATTTGCCAAATGCTTATCATTGGGTAGAGGGATGGTTATGTGAATCAGTTCACACTTGATGTTTGGGGATAAAGTCGTTCATCCACTCCATTACCCAGTTCCATCCCATTTTAGCAGCAAAACAGTGATACACAAAAGGATTCCTCCTTCCAATCCCCCCCCCCCATGTTAATCTAGTGTAAGAAATAGCTGCTCACCCGCCGGTTGGTAAAGGTGGTGTAGCACTCTTTCACTAGTACAGTTTTAATAATAGCAGGATCCAGAACAGCTATCAGGGGTTGCCTTCCATCGTAAATTCTTCATTAAAAAGGAAAGAAGTGAACATTCAGTTGATTCTGTGTTTTTATGTATATTGCCAGGAGCTTGTAGCAGTAGTGACTGTGTCCTTTATAGGGGAGATTTATGGATATTAAAATCCATGGATACTCCAGTCCTATTTAAATACAATGGCATAGTGAAATGGTGTCTCTTATATAAAATGGCAAAATCAAGGTTTGCCTTTTGGAATAGTCTTTTAAACAAATATTTTAATCTAATTACAGATTAAGGTTTCTTTGAGGGACAGGGAGAATGAATCCTTTTTGGGGTTTGTTTACAACCACAGTAGGATGTGGGCTGCTCTGAGAAATACAAGCTTGTAATAAAAGATCACCTACCCCCAGATTTTCCCATATTTCTGGAAGCACTTGCTATCAAACTTCAAAAAACCCTGGGGGGAAAACATTTAAGAGTGTTAATTGCCTTGCTGGATTGGATGAAGATGGATGCTTTGGGAAAGTTCACAAACAGCAGAGACTCACTTTGCGGTATTCCAAAAGAGTTCCCAGGAAAGGCATTGGCATTGGGCCTGGAATGCCCAGTTTGCTGAAGACACCGAATGGCCAAATTCCATATCTGTGTTTTGTTTTTTTAAGAGAGAGAAAGAGAGATTGAGGAAGGGAGGGAGGAAGAGAGAAAAGGAGAAATGTATCCCCCTGTACAAACCAGCTCTAAGAGCTTTAAGATCTGCAGCCTTCTCTTAGTCCCAGCATCCTCACAACTATGTTTGGAGAGGATACTGGAGAGAGACTTCAGCGACTGTTTGCAGGCTGTGGAACTCCCTGCCACAGAAGATCACATTGCCTCCCTCTCTGCTCTCCCCATCAACCTTTGCCCAAGGAAAAGCTATCATAAACAGACCATCAGTTTGACTTTGCCTCTCGTTTTATCACTCCAGCCTCCTCCTCTTTGTAGATAGGGAGCGCATCTGATGCACAGCCAGGGCCAGCCCTGCCATTGGACAGAATGAGACAACCACACAGATGCTGTTGGGCACCGGTGGCATCCCCCTGGCTGTTTCTCAAGAACACCCCAGCTATTTTTCAGGCCCAACACCACCTCCAAAGGCAGCCCACTGCCTTCAGATTTGCAAGCATCATCACTCTTAGCCTTTATTGCTCCAGATATTTTGAGCTTCAACTTCCAGGCGATCCTATTATTCTAGGGCTTTCTTGGAAAGGTTTGTCCAGAAAGGGGTTTACTATGGCCTTCCTCTGAGGCTGAGAGAGTGTGGCTTGCCCAAAGTCACTCAGTGAGTTTCCATGACTGAATGGGGATTTGAACCCTGGTCTTCCAGAGTCCTAATCCAGCACTCAAACCACTCCACCATGCTGGCTCAGGGTTAGTAACATATATGCATGCATATATTTTGGGGGAATGGGGCACACGGTTGTGGTCCATCCAAAACCTCTCCTTTTCCCAGCAGCTGCCAAGCCCTGGGAGGAAAGAGGAGAGAAATCTGAAACTAATCCATGCCTGCAATACCGGATCTGTCAGTAATAATAAGGCAGTGGAGAGAAATCGCCATTAATTCCTTGTTTTCAAACATCAATACTAACGCATACCTCCAGGAACCACAAAAGAAAATTTTTGAAATGGCATTGAGAAGGATACTGCTATAGGTAAATAGTGGAGAGGGCAGGTTATGTAAACTCATGTGGCTTTTCTGCCTTATCATACAAGCTAGTGTAAAGTATACATGTTCAGGTTGCTTGTTGGCTTCATGTGACTCCCTGGTTCATAGGGTTTTCATAGGCAAGGAAGACTCAGAGGTGGTTTTGTCAGTTCCGTCCTCTGAAATATAGCCTACTTGGTCTCCCATCCAAGCACTAACCTGGCTCTGCTGAGCTTCCAATATGAAATGGGGTCTAGTGCCTTCAACATATTAAGGCAACTATATACAAGCTATGCATGTTAGGTGTCTCCAAATTATCTATCAATTTATGGCAACCCCATGAATTTCATAGGGTTTTCTTAGGGAAGGAATACTCAGAGGAGGTTTTGTCAGTTTCTACCTCTGCTGATGGTTGGCAGTGTCCCATCCAAGCACCAGCCAGGGCTAACCATACTTAGCTTAGCTTAGTTTATCTGTCCTGCCTCAATAGGTTGTTGTGCATATAAAGCAGGGAAGAGAATGTATGCTGTCTTGAGCTCATGGACAGAAAGATGAGCTACAAATGAAACTAAGAGAAGAAATAGATAGATACTGTAGGGGGTCTATCCCTCAGTCAACAACAGTTATAATATAAGCAATTATAATGATTAGTTATGGTAATTATTGATGACGATGATGATGATGATGATGATGCAACTAATGTAATTATGCTTCACGTTAAATTAAACGAGGAAGCTGTAAGGCAGAAAACAGCTCTCATTTTGTTAAAGGGTGATCAGATGCAAAAAGAGATGGATCTCTTTCTGTTGGCTTATTTGATGAATTTACCAACAAGCTGCAAATGAGGAGATTCTCAAGGAAATTGGCTGATTTGACACCAACAGCCTGCATAAAAACACCCGCTACACCAAGAAATGGCAAATATCTAAAAATCAGAGATTGCAATTAGCTAAAACCACAAATTGCAAGTATCTGATAAAAGCTAATATATTTTTAAGTGCAAAGAAACCACTGAAAACAGACTGCTTTGCAATGGTCTTGTAGAAAAGGGAAATTTCAGCACATGCAGTTTGTCAATAACAGATTAGTTCTTTTCACAAATCCAGGAAATGTATGTGTTAGGCAAAAGAAAAATATGTTTTCCCACTTTCATAGATCAGCCAAGATCTATGAGTCATCTATTATTAATTGCCAGAAAGCTTCTCTTGGGCTGCTGCCACACTGCAGAATTGATGCAGTTCGACACCGCTTTAACTGTCATGGCTCCATCCTATGGATTCCTGGGGTTTGTAATTTGTTGTAGCATCAGAGTTCTCTGACAGAGAAAGCTACATATCTTACAAAACTACAAATCCCGGAATTTCATAGCATTGACCCATGGCAGTTAAAGTGGTATCAGACTGGATTTTTTTTTTTTCTGCAGTGGAGATGCAGCCTGAATCAAAATCCCAATCCTGTCAAGGTTAGTTAGTAAAGTTATTCTCTACTCTCTCAGTACTACAAATCCTGGGACTGTGGTTGAGAAAAAGTGGCTTGCGTAAACCCCAGTATTGAGTACACAGCAAAGAAGAAATGTGAGCTGAGAATTTCCACATTTGCAGCTTGTATCATCTACATAAAGCAGCACTTGCAAGTAACAAATTACACAAGCTTATACCAAATTGCAAACTGTAACAAACTGCTTGTTTGGGTAACAAGCGTGCAACAAAACTACAATCCACAGAAACACAAGTTTTCCTTTAAAGTTACTTCTGACATGTTTTCATAGGCCTTTTAACCAGTGGAGGCTGGTTTCTTCCATTAAAACAGGATAGCAAATCCGCATTGGGTTTAAGTCTAAACTGTAAAGGAGATAGACAAGGTGTTGTGTGCTTCATCCTTAAAATAGGTTCAGCAAATCAGGCAACGTCTTTAAAGTTTGGACCAAAATCTAGAGTGGAGAATTTACATTATTGCCATTCTCATATCAATCTAAAAGCTAATTAAAAAAAAAAAAAAAAAAGGAACACACAGAAATAATAAAATAGCAAATATTTGAGGAGTTACTTATGGCTCAGGTCCAGGAGGTAGTTTAGATGTGTTGTTTTTAAACTGCAAGCCACCTTGAATCCCAATTTTGGGAGAAAAGCAAGGTAGAAATAATAATAATAATAATAATAATAATAATAATAAAATACCAACATGGTTTATTGGTTTTTACTCTGGAAAACAGGAGTTGAATCTCTGCTCAACCATGTATTGTTTTAAAGTATTTTTAACATTTTATTCTTTTTATTCTTTTAACATGTAACTCATTTTAATATTGTAATAATTTAATTCTGTTTTAATGTACTGTTTTGTATGCTTTTAATTGTGCTGCTTTTTAAATGTTGTGAGCCGCCCTGAGTCCCAGTTTTAGGGAAAGGGTGGGATAATAATAATAATAATAATAATAATAATAATAATGGAAACTCACTGGGTGACCTTAGGCAAGTCACATTCTCTCAGCCTTGGAGCCAAAGGCAAATCTCCTCTGAAAAAAATCTTGCCAAGAAAGCTTGTGATAGGGTTGCCTTAGTGTCGGCACAAGTCGGATATGACTTGAAGGCACACAAGAACAAATAGTACTATGCGTAACAGCAACAAATTGGTTTGTTTTTTTCCAGACACGACAATGAGTCATAGAAACAAATATTGTAATTAGACAAAAGTAACTTTCCAGGCTCCTGCCTAAAACACTGGAGGGTGGCAAAGTTGGCTCGGTACAACATAATTGCATAAACATTATACACAATGACTAGTTTGCTGATTAAACAGAGTTCTGCCCTTTCATATATTACAAAGGGTTCTTATCTCACCATCTGTAATCTGATCACAGTCAAGTTCCTTTAAAAATCTTCTGAAATGATTTCCAGAAGGAACCATTTCATCAAGGAAGACTGCATCGTTCTCAATTTGCCATCTTCTGCTTCCAGACAAGGGACAGATCTGAAATATTTTTACTTTCCTTTCAAGGTGAGAAAATAGTCCCCCTCCAGGAAGAACCTAACAGAAGTATACATACAGCAATAGAAGTCCCAGAAAAATGATCAGAAGTGACCAGGTCTGTATGGAGAAGCTTGGAAGAAGATCCATCTTGACTTCTCTTGTGGGTTCCTCTTTTGATCTGAGTTGTGAGGTTGCTGGGTTTTTATTCTCTTCAGGCTCACTCCCAGACAGAGCAAAGGGTAAAGATTTCACAATTGCTTTTGCAATCGCTCGGTCGTGATTGGAAGGCTGGATTTCCGAGGATTACATGGTTTTGTTTTGGTTTATATGACAGGAGAGAGGCGTGGTCAAATTTCTACCTTGAAAACCAAATGTCAGTTTAAAGGTACACCTACACTGTAGCAATAATGCAGTTTGACACCACTTTAAATGTCATAGCTCCATCCTACAGAATCCTGGGATATGTAGTTTTGGGAGGCACCAGCATCCTTTGGCAGACAAGGCTAAAGACTTTGCAGAACTACAAATCTCAGGATTCCAAGGTGTTAAGGTGCATTTCGACAGGGTAGATGGATCCTGAGAAGGTTGTGTTACATTGTAGGTTTCTTTGTGGAGAAAGGAGTACATAGTCTCAAAATTCCACTTAGTAAACACAAGTTAATCTGAGGTTATATTAACACTGTGTCACTACTTGTGAATGGCATGCAAAACAACATAACCTCCTTATGAAAAAATGTCTAATACAAAGTATTTTTTTTAATTTCACAAAGTAAATTATTTTTACTTTCATAAGGGAAATTGTGTTGCCTTGGGGAATTTGGGAGACTTTTTCAAGCTCTGACTATGTGGCAGGCGAAGCTAAAGGCAAAAGGGTGAGAGCAAAAACCCAGCAGCTTTTAAATTAAGGCTCTTAAGGTCAGTCTGAGGGTGCCCCTACAAACTAAACTATTCACTAAACTAACTAGAAGTCGCTAAACCAGAATGAGACCCATCACTCCTAGCCAACATCACCAGTGGGGAGGAATGCTAGGACTTGCAGACCAATAATAGCCAAAGGGCTGTATGATTCCCACCTCTCAATAAACCATTTGTTGCTGTTATTTGCCATCGACTTTGGTTTTGGCAACACTATGTATGAGGAGGGACCACTAAGATGCTAGGTCCTCAACTGCCTTGCTCAGATCTTACAAACACAGTACTATGGCTTCCTTGACCTGTCCACCTGTAGTGTGGGCTTGCTCTTTTCCTACTTGATTCCACTTAAAGAAGGACTGCCGTCTTTTCCAATGCATCACTTCATTTCATGGTATGACCAAAGTACAGCAGGCTCAGTTTACCTATTTTGTCTTCTACTGAGAGTTCACACTTGATTTGCTCTAAGACCCATTCATCCATGGTATCCACAGAGCTCTCCTCCAGCACCACATCTCAAATGAGTGGATCTTCTTCCCATCAACTTTCTTCACTGTCCAGCTCTCACAACCATACATTGAAATTAGAAATACACCACCCTGGATGGTTCTGATGTTGGTATCTAATGAAAACTCTATGATGAGATAATCCCAAATAAATAAACCACAGGAAAGACATTTCATCTTTTTGGAATGGGAGAAATTCACATAAAACCTAAGCAAGCTAACCAATGATGGTTCATGGAGAAATGGGGTTTAACCCTCTGAGGAAACACAGTGGACCAGATTGGAACTCTAAGTGGGGCAGGTTTGGCCTCAGGGCCTGGAGTTCCCGATCCTGATCAAACATTATCAAAGTGCAATCTTACTAAAGGAATATCTAAAAACTGGGGAATGCAATACCTGACATTGATAGATTTTGGGATAAGGAGGCCACTGTTGATTGATTGCCTACCAGACTTTGTGATTTATAGCATGTGACCTTATTCCAGCAGGCACTCCAGGGTTCCTCACCTTCTCCAGGCCTTTGCTATGACCTTCAGGTACAAATCAATCAGGAGATTAGTGTGGAATAACAATGATCTTCCCCAGGAGGATACTGTCACACAAGTTGATAGAAAAGGTTAGGCTGCTTCTGCATCTACCGAAGGCAGCGGGAAATTCAGAAGGAAAATAGGGATCTATTGGGAAAAGGCCATAGGGTGGTGACACCATACCTGCTTTACATGCAGAAGGTCCCAAATTCTCAAGCATCTCCGGTGAAAAGGTTTACGTAGCAGAGGATGCAAAAGACTCTGCCTAAGAAAGGCTCTGGAGAGGGTCTGAAAATCAGAGTTGAAAACAAAGATCAGGATTAGACTCTTGGTCTGATTCAGTATAAAGTGACTTCCTATGATCTGTGAAAGCAAGTGTTATAGGTCTGTGAAAAAGCATAGGTTTTGCACGCAAAAGAATCCAGGTTGGATTCCTGACATCTCCAGGCAGGGTTGTAAATTGAGAATCCTACCATCCTGTCTGCATATCTTGCCCTTCCCATTAGAATAAGGCAAAAGCCTCTCCTAGCTTGTGTGGTCTTCCTCATTAATAATGTTTCCATCTTGACCACATTCTGATGTTATTTGGCCTCGTTGTCCCAGTTTTCGTCTGTAAAATGTTGGGGATTTGAGAATACTGGCTATAGATTTCCTTCCCAAATGAGATTTGCAGTGTTTGGTGTTTAAAATAATTCTCACTGAAAGCAATTAATTCTGCTGAATTCCACCAGCCCAGTGCTAAGCTTTTATAGAACACACACATACGTTATGACCCTGAAACACATAACCTTCTTTCATCTTGTTCAAAAGTATCAAAATTAATTCTCACTCCTCTCCCTGACCACTTTTTTGCTCTAAAGCTACAGCATCTCCAGCTCATTCCATACCCAAAAGTGGCACATTGTGCTGATTGATCCAGCAAATGGACTAATCAAACTCCTTTGGTTTAACCCTGAAAGATTTACAAGGAGAAGAAAGCCATTTCTGTGTGCCCTTGTAGTCATTCTCCCCAGTCTTTCAGGACTGTTGCAATCACAGAAGGGAGGAAGCAGTCTAATATTGCATGGCCAGCTTGAACATCTGATGCAATCAGGCATCTGGGAATCTCCCACCGGTCAGGAAGTGTCTAAAACTACCAGGAAGAATTTATCACATCCATATGTAGATTGCAAATCTAGAGTGCAAGTCAGGACGGGCAAGAACTCCTCTGAAAGGGCAGTTAATCTTGTGTGCAAAACTAAGGCAAAGAACCGCAATAAAACTCTGCAGCATGAATGGTTCCTAGGCAATGTATCAACCTATTCTGGGTAGCATCGTGTTAGTGACATGTGCATATATGTGACTCATGTGTCCTCATGACTCTTTTTGGATGGAGGACGGGGAAATATCCTTTAGCCTGTTTTGCTTCTTTCAAAACCTTCTCCCTTGGCAGATGGCAAGTCCTGGGACACTACTGCTGCTATTCACCATTGAAAGGGAGACAATTAATATGGCTGCTCGGGGCTGAAGCCATGCCAGTTAATGTGGTGGTTAAAGTGGTGTCAAACTGCATAATTTCTACTGGGTCGATGCATCCCTGGATAGGGGATTCCAGGAGCTATCCTGTAGTCCAGGGGATGGAGGAATCAACCTTTGCTCCTGTAGTGTTTCCCAAACTTTGGGGACCTCCAGGTCCTGCAGTGTTTCCCAAACTTTGGACTTCAACTCCCAGAATCACTAACCAATACTCAAAACTTCTGGGAACTGAAATCCAAAACATCTGGAAGACCAAAGTTTGGGAACCAATGCAGATGGTTTAGACCCACTCCTAGGAGGAGGATGACTCCCCATTTCTACAGAACTTTTTCTCTTCGAAATCTTAAGGACAATTTACATCATCTTAGCTTTGTGAGTATGAATGCTGGACCTTCTTCTCTTTGGGTTAAGGGCATAGCTGTGAGTTAATACTGCCCCCTCCTGGGTGGAAGGAGGCATCTTCACCTCTTGTCCCGCCAGTTTGCTAAGGCAGGGCAAAATAAGCCCTAAATGTGTTTTAACCGACATGAAAGAAGTGTCTTATAGCAAAGCTGTAAAGGTCTATGGTGTATGTTGTGGAGCTGATAGCTGCCGAATGTCTCCTTTCCCACTGTGCTGTGCAATTTGCCCAGTAGTGTTGAATCTGTTATATGGAATTCCTCAATTATTGGCATGATTTTAAAAATTCATATGCTGCAGAGAAGATAGACAATTATTATGCAAATTGAGACTTAAAAAACGCAGCTTCTTTGCTACGGGAAATGCATCCCTCAATCCATCTTGAGTGGGAAGCGGGCTCCAGAGTTGAGAAAAGAATTTGGAGGCAGGGAGGAGGCTTTTGTAGGAAGGAACATTTTGGACAAATCGTTGTTGGATAGAGGAATGACAACGACAACATCCAAAAAGGCCAAAGGGGAACTGGGGGGAAATGTTTGAGACATGGCTATTAGTGCTGAAATGGAATGAATAAATAGGGACCAATAGAGAGGTCAAACATTTGGCAACAGATGTGTCCGAAATCATTTGACCATGCACTGCCAACTGTGAAACCTAGAAACAAGCAGCAAAAAGGCCTTCTCTTGTGTTCCCACAAGAAATGTCTGTGAAGGTCATGGAACTAAAAGAAAGTTCTTCCTGGAAGATTATCCAAAAAGTGAAAGACAATGTGCCTTATTTCTCATCACACCCATTTTTATCCTCACAACAAACCTGAAAGGTGGGTCAGGCTGAAAGGTAGGGACTGGGTCAAACTATAATTTTCATGGCGGAGTGGGGGATCTGCATATTAGTCATCCCAATCCTAACTAAGCACTCTGACCACTACTGCAGACTTGGTGTTACAATGAAGCTTAATTTAATGGCATATGATGAATGATTCATGTACTCAGCTTTGCCTACTTGAGAGGCAGTATTTGCTCTCTGGGAACCAGCTCTTTTCAAGTTCCTGCTAGACTCACCATCCACTGGAGTAGGGAGCCACCCATCACTACTGGGTGAGAATACAAATGAGGAATATGTGACACCCCCTCCCTCCCCCCCCGTGTGATGTTAGACTACAACTCCCATGATGCTTCACCATTATCTATGATGGGTAGAGCTACAATCTAACCACAGCTGGAGGTGTACACCTTCCCCCACCTCTGTGTTAGAGGATGATGGAGGGGTGTTGTTGTTGTTGTTGTACGCCTTCAAGTTGTTTCCGATTTATGGCAACTCTAAGGCAAACCCTGGGGATGCAATGGCTCAAGTGGTTAAGACACTGACTCTGTTGATTGCAAGACTGGCAGGTTGGCAGTTCGAGGCCTGGGTACTGCATGATGGGGTAAGCTCCCGTCACTAGTCCCAGCTTCTGCCAACCTAGCAGTTCGAAAGCAGGCAAATGCAAGTAATAAATAAGTACCACTTCAGTGGGAAGGTGAACAGCATTCTGCGCAATCATGCTGGCCACATGGCCACCAGAGTAGTCTCTGACAATGCTGGCTCTTCGGCTTAGTAACGGAGATGAGCACCGGGTACGATTTAACAACCTTGTCAACTGGGAATACCTTTACCTTTTTAAGGCAAACCTATCATGGGGTTTTCTTGGCAAAATCTGTTCAGAAGGGGTTTGCCTTTGCTTTCCTCTGAGGCTGAGAATGCGTGACTTGCTCAAGGACACCCAGTGGGTTTCCATGGCTGAGCAGGGTTGCAGAGTTTCAAACACTTCTTGCTTCTTGAAATAATCTTCTGCTTCCTTGTGCATTTGCATCTTCCCTTGCTGGCAGGAATGATTTATGGATGAGCTTGCAAATTCAGGGTGGTTTGTATCCATCCATAGGAAGCCTATTTGGGCCAGAAGGCAAGTTGAGAGTGTGTTGCTGTGGGTAATGGAGGTTTGTGTGTCTGACAACATTGTGTTGGAAGGCAAACACGAAAATCTGGCCTGCTCTCTCTTTGATAAGCGCCTTCTCTTCTACGAGGTTGGCTCCGGTTTCAGATTTCTTCATCTAATGTTTAACTGGTTATTCACTGGAGCAGAGAATGAGCCTTCCAAAATAATACAAAGCTGGCAGGGTGGGGGTGAAGGTAAAAATTGCCTCTTCTTTGCAGAGCAGAAATGCCAGAACAGATGGAAATATTGCAGATGGGTTTCTCCGAGAAGCATTATGAGGATTCAGAAATTATGTGTCTCTGAAATGATGGCATTGTTATAAGCCATGAATCTCAAAATGGAGCAGTATAGCACAGAATTAAATTTCAAACATTGCAGATTCTGATGGGCTGCAGGGTTTGTTCTTCCAATTCTCAAAATGCACCCTTTTCTCTCTTTTTAAACACTATGCCATCCTTGATCTTGCAGAGAGAACTATGCGGATGCCAGGCAAAGAGAACAAAGTGGTGTTATTGGATGCAAGGATTCTGCAGTAAAAGAGTTTAAGGAAATGAATGTCCTGGTCACAGCCTGAGAAGGTTACTTTTCTGGGCTATAAGTCCCCAAATCTATTGGCCAGCAAGGTCAATGGCAGGAATATTTTGAATTGTTATTCAAAAAAGTAATTTTTCCAGAGTCTGGTCCTGGCCTACCAAACAAGGTTGTTGTGAGAGCAAATTAGATAAGATTCCCAAAGGTGCGGAATGATTGATTTATTCCAATAAATCAGCAGAGACCTGTGGCACCTCAAAGATTAACAAAATGATTCTGGCCTAAGTTTTTGTTGGCTCTTGGAAACATTCATATATGCTCTTAATTGCCTAACAATAAAAACAGCTTTCTTCCTTCAACAGTTACTCTTGCTCTGAGGTTAGTCTCCCTGCCTGGAGATCTGGAGATACAAAACAATTTCAAGAGACTTCAACCAATGCCCAGAGAACTGGCAACCCTGGATGATCCAGATGAGCTGAAATCCTGGTTGGTACTTCACAAGATGTGCAGGTTAGACCTGGGCTGTGCTTGGCTGTTTTTAAAGTTTATCATCTAAAACCCTCATTCCTCCTTTGTCACAACTGCCTTGGCAGATTTATTCTTGGTGGTCAAAGATCTCCTTTCTGAACCCAGTGAGGTATTAAATGCTGGATTTTTGTTTGATTTATATCCTGCTTCTTTGTCCTATATAGGACCCAAAGGGGCTTGCACTGTACCTTAAAACAAAATATAGTCAGCCCTCCATATCCACAGATTCTGCATCCATGGATTCAACCCACAATTCAAAAATATTCACACACACAAAAATTCCAAAAAGCAAACCTTGATTTTTGCCATTTTACCTAAGGGACACCATTTTACTACAATACTGTATATAATGGCACTTGAGCATCCACAGATTTGGGTGTCCACAAGGGATCCTGGAACCAAACCCCAGCAGATACCAAGGGCCTACTGTAAGAAAAACAATTTGAATACCAAATAAATAAATAAGCATTGAACAAAAATCCACTGTAAAAGATTTAGAACAGCTATTTAGGCTACAATATCTGTGCAGAATATGCTGCAGTTGGAAACTTATTCTGTACAAAATTCGCACATGGTTTTCTAAGTAAAAAAAATAAAAGCCACATACAAATTTTGCACAGAGTAAGTCTCAAAGTGCTAAGATTTTCATCTATCTAGGATTCATCTCATCAAGGACTTTATGTCTCAAATATTTTGGGGGCATTGTTTCTATTTGCTACTCTTCTCATCTCCAGCTCCCCTCCCCGACATAGGACTTGCCAGTCAAGACACACTTCACCAAGTTTTCCTTTCAAAACAGGCTATTTTAAAAACTGATAGAGACCATATTTGCATAGCCAGAAGCTGGTCTGAAAGGGTACAGATAGGCTGGGAAATCATTTGGCAAATGTCCAGGCTCACCTGATATGAATGGAAAGGTACTGATGCATTTGTACACAAGAGCAGCACAATGCAAGAGGAGTCTGAGAGAGGAGAAGGTGTTTTTTAAAACTCATGTGGCATCTTTCAGTTGTGCTGCAAAATGGAGCATTGATCTGCAAGAAGCTAAGTTGTGTGTGTACAGATCCCATGAGACCCAAGGCCTGCCGCAACATCCAGCAATGTGACTTTGCAGGGAGGCGAAAAAAGACACAAGAATGTTATTAATGTACTGGTAGAAATTCAATTACTAGACAATTACGTGAATTAATTACGCATCCTGGCATCCGCCGTGCAGGACTTTGGCATCTGATTTGTCTGCGTGTTGTTCACTAGGATAGAGTCCAGGCATAGAAGAAAAAAAGTACTGAGAGAGGACAAGCATAGGGTGGTGGTGAAAATGTAGGATTGGGACTGGACTGGACTGGGCAATCAGAGGTTCAAACCACCACTAAGCCTCCCAGCTGGACACTGGGGTGGTTGGTGGCTTCTGTGTCTTTGGAATGGTGAATCTGCTCTGCGCTTAAACTTAAAGGAGCTATCCAGAATGCTAGACCCATTGTGGCAAATGGCAATAAATAAATAGGCACAACAACAACATATTTTAAAAATATAATTCATTACAAATACATAGTACCTACTGAAGGATATAGCCATGTTAGTCTGTAGAATCAGTATGTAGAGAGATCTTGTAGTACCTTTGAGACTAACTGAAAGAAAGAATTTGGCAGCATGAGCTTTCGTAGACTTGGAAGTCTACTTCCTCAGATGCATTTAGTAACTGTGTTCATCATATTATTTTGCCATTATTAACATTGATTTGAAATGGTCTGGAGACTTATTCAATAAAAATTGATTGATTGATTACTAACATTGCCTTTTTCTTACTGGAAATAGCCATTGAATTAATTTTAACTTCAACTGAACTAATGTAATTGTTGGATTTAATTTAATTTAAAAGCAGCAGGCTTTCTGTGATTGTTTGTGCCCACTGATCATCCACCAACCACAGAGTACAGAAGCTGCTGGTTCATCATAGGGGATCGGCAAACTGATAAATCCATTTATCCATTTGTCGTCGAACTTTGAACCAGAGCTAATCGCTTTCTCCCTAAGAGATGGAATCATTTTCAAAGAAGTCCAAGCAGGTGGGGTACAATGCATTGGACAAAAAGAGTATCCATGGATCTGGGTAGAAGTTCTTATTGCCAGCCACAAGAAAGGTATTTCAGGTTTTTTACTTTCACCTTTTTACCATATTTTGAAAAGCAAAAAAATAGGATATATTTACTAATTGACTACAGACCCCGGCACTGGTATTCGCAATATTGGTAAGCATGGTTTCACTCACCTGCATCTGGGGAGAAAAGTTCTATCTAATCATCTGGAGGTCAGCAAGTGCCCATTGTGCCTTGGAAGAGTCTGATGCACATTGGAACTTGCTCGCCAGTGTCCCATCGTACATCAGGGGACTGTAGTACACAGGGGGCCATACCACATTGTTTCTGATACATGTTGGTCCAAATTTGGGTCAGTCATTTTGCCATCTCCCCTACATAGTTACATAACAGGAGTCCTCTACTAGATATGGATGTTACAGAACTGTTGTTGTTGTTGTTGTTAACTGCCCTCAAGTTGATCCCAACTCACTGCAACCCTGTAGATGAGACATCTCCAAGACTGCCTGGTTTCCACTACTCTGCTTAGGTTTGTTTTGTGATGCAGTGGCAACTGATTCTGGTATTTATTTTATTTATTTACTGTCTAAACGTCTGATGGCATGACAAGGCCAGGCATGAAGCATCTGCACTGGGATGTGGGAAGTGGTGGCTCATATTTTAATTGGACCACTTTTTAAAAAGAATACAGACAGGTGCATAGGCCAACCCTGAACTGGGCCTCCGTTTTGAGCAGCCTGTCCATTAGCAGAAGCAGCTGTCCTGATTACCAGCAAGTCTTTGGTGGCCTGTCAATCGCCTTGACCCAAAGGCTCACCTCTGGGGAGATGCCAGTATCAAATGCAGCAGAGACTGAAGCCAAATAGAATTGGGTAGAAATGGAGAGAACACACAAGAGTGATAAATCAACACAGAGGGCAATGCCACCACAGTGCTGTGTGAGAATGGATTTATTCAAGGTAAACTTCATGATATCGATCAGTGTTCCTCAGGAACAGGGAGGGACGTGAGGATGCCAGAAATGCAATCAAGTGCCTTGTTGCTTTTGCTGTTATGTGCTTTCAAGTCAGCTCTGACTTCTAGTGACACTATTCTAGGTTTATCATGGCAAGATCTAATTAGGCGAGGGCTGCTCTTGCCTTCCTCTAGAGAGACTGTGACTTGCCCATGGTCACCCAGTGGGTTTTGGTGGCTCAGAAGTGGAGTGGTGTATCCACACTGGATTTTAGTCCAAAGGAGATATCCAAGATGCTTAGACCTAGGAGTTTATCACACGGGGAGCCTCGTGCAGAAATTTACTTTAAAGAGGAAAAAGAAGCAGTTTTTGTCTAATTTCCATTCGGATTAACCTCCTTTTAACAGTGACGTCTGAAAAAACACCCGTTTTTGCGGGTTTTGTTTAATTTAAAGCCCCGTTTCCGCACAGGATTTTCCCCGTGTGATAAACTCCCTAGTCCCAAAACCTTGGAAATCTCATTTAAAGTTCAGTCCAAAAGCCAGAGCACATCCACTGCCCCACTGGCAGGCAGTCAGCAGCTGCCACTGAGTGCCATGCAATCCAAAAGTTGCCTCTGGGGAGCTCATGGAAACTGGCATAGGATCATACACAGAACATGGAACAGTTACCTTTTTCAATCACCATGTTTTCAGTTTACTCCTTACTAGTGTAAATATAATTCCCCTTAGGTTAGTTTTTGCATGGAGGGAGAATTTACTTTCACCTACCTGCTGAAAGTAAATTAGGCACATAAACGCAAAACTGCCTACACTGCATGTAGAACAAATATTGCTCTTTTCACAAGGTATTTCCAAAGGCTCTGGTGGCATCTCAAAGGTGGAGAGCTGGCATCCATGGCTACATTCCCTGAGCTTAACCTCTTTTTTGATTTGCATTTATTTCCCCCTTCTTATAAAATGCTCTGGAAGGGGGGAACTCTCATCTTCTGGATCTGGGAGTACTCTTGACAGCAGGACAGAGTGATGGATGTGCCAGGCCATCAATTTATCAGAACATCAAGGCACATGGTTGGCCTCTGCCACTCATTCTTGTCATTCGCATCCGCTTGATATGTAAGATTGCATTAAAATCTTGAAGCCGAGGAGCTCAGCATGTCTCCTTGTCAGAGACAGCTCTGCTGGATCATTCATCCAGCTCAGGAATCCAGGATGGAGGTGGAGACAAGGAAGTTAATTGGGGCTGTTTGCTCATGGAGAAGCCCAAAAAAATGGGCAGAGGGGGGAGAGTATGCACTTATGCAAAACTATGGGCATAGCATTAATCATACAGGGAACGGCTCTCTCTTATGTGCATTGCCTTTGCTACGCAAGGCCATTTCCCTGCAAGGCAAATTCCATCATCATCATCATCATCATCATCATCATCATCATTTATACCCAACCTTTACCCTTTTGAACAAGGCAGTTCACAAATGAAAAAGTGATATACAGTGGGCCCTTGATATATTTTGGGGTTTGGTTCCAGGACCCACCATGGATACCAAAATCCATGGATGCTCAGGTCCCATGATATACAAAGGAGTAGTAAAATGGTGCCCTTTATATAAAATAGCAAAATCAAGGTTTGCTTTTTGGAATATATATCTTCTTGGAACATTTTCAAGCGGTGGACAGTTGAATCCATGGATAAAGAATCTGTGGATATGGAGGGCTGATTGTCATTAAAAATGTACAAAAAATCAACACTGCAATGGAATTAAGCTAGCAAGTTGCAACATCTTTGAAAATCACTAAAAGCATAGGGTTAAAATGCGACTAAAAGTCATTTTTAAAAAGTTTAGGTACAGCATCCTCTTTCAAATCCCTTTCTGTAAAAAGCTTGTTCTCACAAAGCCTGCTGGAACAAACAAGTCCTTGTTTGACAATGGAAGGATAGCATTCTGGCCTGCTAGGGATAGGAGTTTTGGAGCCTCAGGGTAGCCACTGAAAAGGCCCTGTCTCATATCCCCACCAGCTGTACCTGTGAAGATGGTGGGACTGGGGCTGCATCTGCACTGCTGAAATATTGCAGAGCAATGTGACCCAATTCATGACTTAGATCCAGGCTGACAGACCATTTCTCCTCTTATGAGGCTACCTGGGTCCTCAGGCTGCATCTGCACTGCAGAAATAATGCAATTTAACTCCTCTTTAACTGCCATGTCTCAATGTTATGGAGTTTTGGGATTTGTAGTTTTGTGAGCTATGCAGCCTTCTCTATCAGAGAGCTCTGGTGCCACACAAGTCCCAGGATTCCATAGCATTGAGCCATGGCAGTTAAAATAGTGTCGAGCTGCATTATTTCTGCAGTGCCAATGCACCCTGAGAAACCTTTAAGTCTGGCTTTGTTGTTGTTAACTGCCATTTTTGAAGCAGCATTTAAGTGGTCTCTAGAAAGCTGGAAATGTTTTTGTTTACTTCTGTAAGGCTTGCCTGACCTGGTTGTTTGATTTCATGTATGCATATTGTTAATTCTGAATAAAGAGGGTTTTTAAATATATGTAACTGTTTTTGTAGTTGTAGTGTCAGAACCTATCTACATTTTTTCCATGTAATTTCTGCATCTGGTACCAAATTTTCTGTTAAAGATGTAATGCCCAGGAACATATCTACTTCATTAGCTGAGGCATAGCTGTACTGCACAGATAAGTGAAAAGTTTTTTTCCAACAGGTGTAAATAGTTGAGTGAAATATTTTGGTGGCCAGAGGGAAGTCAAAATTTCAAAGAGCTTATACACTACAGTCCTTACATGTATAATTGAGAGTAAGTTTCATTGAGCGCAAATGACTTATTTTTAAGTAGATATGCATAGGATCACTTTCTTGGTGTGGTTTATATGGCAAATTCAAACCAATTCAAAACTTTACTTGAGCATTATTTCCGTTGGCATATTTACGCATATATAGACCCAGCATGGCATACAGACCCAGCATGGTTTGAGTGTTGGACTAGGACACTGGAATCCCTGCTCAGCCATGGAAACCCACTGGTGACCTTGGGCAAGTCACACACTCTGAGCCTCAGAGGAAGGCAAGGGCAAACCCCCTCTGAACAAATTCTGCCAAGAAAACCACACGATAGGTATGCCTCTGGATCACCACAAGTCAGAAATGGCTTGAAGGCATCCAGCAACAACAACAAACTTTCCTCAATTCATATAAATGGCAGCACTGAAAATGATTATTACCTTTTCAAAAACAGAGACAGATGTGCTGTTCCATGAGGAAAAGACAGTCCATACTTCTTGATTTGGACCAACGGAGCTGCCATAAAAAAGCTGCATTTAAACATGCCAGTTTTTAGCACACCAATAGGCTTGTAGGCATAAATCTCTGTGCTTTCACCTGAAAGAAAGTTAATTACAACTTTGGTTTTAGATCTAACTGGTATTGCATCCATTCCCATTGCCCAATTTGACTTGTATTGTGTTTGCGCATTATGTTCCCTAATTGGTTTTATGAAATGATGCGTTTATAATAGTAGGAGGGAAAATTTGTGTGGAACAATATAGAATAGTAGAGAATTTTCTACACCACCTCATTGCATTCCAAGTATTGATTGGAACGAAGCTGACATTGGCAGGCGGGAGAGGAATGATAACGCTAATCATTCTACCTGCGTAAGATTTCTCCAGCTCGCAGCAAATCTAAGTTGCTGCTCAAGAAACAGTCTAAAATTTCAACAGCGGGGGGTAATTCCAGATGGACAGCTCCTAGTTCTGCCAGTCAAAAAGCACTGTACAGTACTCCATCTTCCTTCTGTAACAAGATATGTTTCTATACAAAGGAAGGGGAGAAACGACAGAGGAAGAGTTGTGGAAAAAGCAGCAGGGTTGTAAATGAAAGAGTTCTAAGTCCCTATAAAAATCTATGGTTTTACAAAAACAAAACAAAAGGTTTCTTCACTGAATCAATCCACCTTTCCCTCTTTTTCTACAGCCTTCCACTTTTTCCAGCATGGTTGTCTTTTGCAATGAATCATGCCGTCTCATATGTCCAAAATACAACAACCTCAGCTTAGGCATCTTTGCTTCTAGTGAAGAGTTCAGGCTTGATTTGCTCTAAGACCCTTTCATTTGTCTTTTTAGCAGTCCATGGTATCCAAAGAAGTCTAAAGTCATTAATGAGAAAGAACATAACAAGCTAAGAGAAGCTGCAGCTGTTTGCTTTTTCCTGAGCCTAAAGGGAAGGGTATAATTCTGCTCCCTTCTCTCTTCTCCTGACTTATCTGAGTGCAAACTACTTTTGCACTTGCTGTGCAGCAATGGAAGTAAGATGAGGACAAAGGAGGAAAGCTGGAGGAGGAGAAAAAAAGCTGGGATGCTTTAAAAAAGTGGTTCCCAAACTTTGATCCTACAGAATGTTTTGGTCTTAAGCTCCCAGAATTCCGGATTGTTGGCCAAGTTGGTTGGGGCTTCTGGGAGTTGAAGTCCAAGAAACCTGAAGGACCCAAGTTTGGGAATCAGTGCTTTAAAAGCAACTGAAAAGGTGGGATGACAGAGAACTAATCAGAACTGTCCCTGCCATATTGGAACAATTGAGGGTATGCAGCTTTTTTCACTGTCTAGCTTCAGCACCTACACACAACAGTCAGAAATACTATGGCCTGGATTGTTCTGAATGGGATCATGATATCCAGAGCAAAATTCTTGCAAAATAAAGAAAACATTTCAGGCACACTGGATTGCAACAACCTGCATTTTTCAGCTTGTCCCCTCTCTTGCCTTCTTGTTCTCTTGCATCAAGGGTGTGATTCTGCCAAACAGATTTGCAATTTGGATCCTACACTGCCACCTAGGGCTCCACACTTTGTGTAGCAGGAGGACTCAAAGCTGTAAATGCATATAACTAGAAAGAGGGATTTCAGCTGAGGTTGGGAAGGTATCCTCTGACCTTTCACAAATTAACTCTGGGCCAGAGAGAGAAGCAGAACAGCACAATGCTTGAGATTAGAAGCTCTGAGCTTGAAAAGTCTACATGCAAACAGAGACAGAGCCACCATTCCTTTTACTTTTTATATATTTATCATGGAGATTAAATTTCCACATTTATAATTTAATTGGAAAACAATGACAATACATGTGAGTAGTCCCTCCATCATGGATAGTTGGTGGTTTCCCAATCTAGTGGGTATTTAATCTGGGGATTGACAGGAATGGTTTACATAAAAGTGGATAATGAAGACATGCATTCATACTGCAGAAATAATCCAGTTTGACATCACCTTAACTGTCCTGGTTCAGTGCTATGGAATGCTGGGACTTGTAGTTTTGTGAGACATTCCTGTCAGAGTTCTAGTGCCATAACCTAATACAAACATCAGAATTCCATAGGATGGAGCCATGGCAGTCAAACTGCATTCTTTCTGCAGTGCAGATTAGACCACCATAACTCAGATAATGCCTAAGGCTCAATGCAGACCAAGCTTCTCCAGCCTGACATTCTCCTAAAGTGCTCAGCTGTATCTCCTATCATCCCCAGCATTGCTAGCTGGGGATGATGACCACTGCAACCCAAAAAATGTGGAGGGCACCTGGGTGGGGAAGTCTGATACAATCATCAGTGAATTAGAAAGAACTATCATCATTATATCTGTGTGTGTGTGCCTTCATATTTCCTGTTGACTTATGATGACCCCATGGATTTCATAGGGTTTTCTTAGGCAAGGAATATACCAGATGTGTTTTTGTCAGTACACACAGCTGGTATTTTTTGGAATTCTCCCACTCCCTGCTTATCTTCCACGATCAGATGAGATCTGGTGCCTTTAGGGTGTTTAGACCAACCTATCCAACCTTCTTTCCAGTCTAGGATCCTAGGCAGCTTATAAACCTTAAACAGATACATCTAAAATATTCACATCATACAAAAATTAAAAGGGTTATTAGGTCCTTTTCCATCTGAGCTATCAGCCATCAAAGGCCTTCTGAAAGTCTTCACTTGCCTGTGAAAAGTTAGCATGGAGGGTGCCATTCTAACTTCTGTTGGAAGGGAATTCCAGATCCTAGGAGCAGCCACTGAGAAGGCCCTCTCCTGCATTTGCACCAGATGTATCTGTGATGGGAGTGAGAGAATGAGAAGATCTCAAAATATGGGCAGACCTGTAAGGCAGAATACAGTCCTTCAAACAACCTGGATCTGAGACATGTAAGACTTTATCACATATAAACCGGCACTTTGAACTGTGCCCAGAAACACACTGGCAGCCATTGGAGTTGTTGCAACAGAGAGTTGTGTGTTATGGGCTGGTAAATATCTAATGTTCCTACACTGCCACATTTTCCCATTCCCTCCCAATAAACTGCAGAGCTCACTCGCTGCCTTGCTTCGCTCTTCCAGAGCCACTCAGACCCTCATAAACTTTGGTCCCTTGATGGTCGATGTAACCGAACACGCCAGAATGCACTTGGGCACTATTGTAAGCATCTAATTTTGTTACTTCACAATCAAAGTTCGTCCCGGATGAATCAATGAAAGCATCGCCTTCCGTTCTCCAGGCGAAGATGTGTACATGCCAAATTAGATGCATTAAATCACATCCATTTTTCCCCTCTCCTTCTGACTCTGCTGAACAAAAAGAATGGAGGGGAGGGGGGAAGCAATGAGCTTCCCCCTCTAAACCAGATGTTATTTTCATGCTCCGATAACTCAGAAATAGCTGAATGGATTTTCTTCAAACTTCTTGCACATTAAAAAAAAAATCACCTTTGGGCTGAGAACAAGCATGAAAAATTGCAGTACAAAGGAAAGAGCGTAGTGGAGGGTATATGAGCAAGAAGTCGGGGTAAAAAAAATCCTCCAGTTTTGCTGGGTTCAGGTCCTTGCAAAAAGAAAGATCTGGGTGCAAATCTTCAGCTACGTTAGGAGAGCAGCAGCTTGCTACCATTTGCAAGGCTTAATAGATTTGTTGCTGCAGGGTGGGGCGATCTATGGATTTACTGAGGCAGCATCCGCATGGCAGAAATAATACAGCCTGACACCACTTTAATGCCATGGATCAATGCTATGGAATTCTGGTATTTGTAGTTTTGTGAGATATTTAGCCTTCTGTGTCAGAAAGCTCTGGTGGCATAGAATGGAGACATGGCTGTCAAAAGTGCATTATGTCCACAGTGCAGATACAGCCTTCCTGCTTCCCTCGTTTTTGTGGTGTCAGGGTTCACCCTTTCTGCTCTGCATCCACCTTCTGTCTAGTGCAAGCAGACTAGATTGATTGCTTTTCATGATCTCCCTAAGTAAGTCAGGAGTAATTTCCTAATTTCACTTTGAAATGGGAGCAGCCCTGTTAGCTAAGATTTTGTCTAATTTCCAAACAGGATATGTTCTCTCTCTCCCTTCTACCCTGTGTATGTACGTGAATGACAAGCCATGAGCAACCATGGTTGGTATTTACTACGTACTTATTAATGGCATCACATAGTGCAGAAATAATCCAGTTTGACATCACTTTAACTGCCATGGATCAATGCTATGGAATTCTGGGAACTGTAGTCGGTTGTGCCTCCACTCTGGTGCCATAACCAACTACAGTTCCCAGGATTCCATAGCACTGAACCATGTATGCAGCCCCCGTCTCTAGGCCTCACATTTTGACCTGGAAGATTCAGGGTGTGGGACAATCCAGAACTGGCAACTCTACTCACAACTGTTAAAACAAACATAGCTAAAAAAATACTTCATGCCAAAGTTAAAAAATGTAACTATGGCTGAATCTGCACTGCAGAAATAATCTAGTCTGACACCACTTTAGCTGCCATGGCTCCATGCTATGGAATTCTGGGAACTGTAGTTTGTTTTTGGCACCAAAACTCTCTGACAGAGAAGGCTAAATCTCTCCCAAACTACAATTCCTAGAATTCATGGCATTCAACCATGTCAGTTAAGGTGGTGTCAAACTGGATTATTTTTGTAGTGTGGATGTAGAGGTTGAACGTCATGCATGCAAACAATATTCAGAAAGGATTCCCTATGGTAATTTGCAAGAGGAGTGGGGCTGGATATTTGGGTAGGCAATGTTTGGTTGTGGTTAATCATATACTTTATGGATACACATACTGTACTATGTTGCAGTTAATTATATACTTTATGGATACTAGGGTGATAAACAAATATAGTAAATTTGTATATCATCCTAGTATACATAAGCATGCAGAGTGGTTCAAACTGATTCAGTAAAAGGAAAGCAATAATGTTTTTCTAAAACATTTCTCTCCTTGGCTTTCTCTGCAGTTTGACATGCTCCCTCTGACCTGTTTCTCCATTCCTCTTGAGTTGCCTAGCAATCTCTACAGCTTTGGATGAGATTTTATTCCACCGGCCTGAACGTAATTCCACCTGGAAGCTGCAGCGTTGGTAGCCGAGCGAAGGCCTTAAACAAGACAACATCAATTCACTGCAGTCCTTAGAAGAGCAAGAAAGAAAAATATGAAATAATTATGATGAACATGCAACAACAGAGCCTCGAAATTGGTTTTCTGGCTACTAACTGCAATGTGAGAGGCTCCAGGCCATTTCTCTCCCCAGAAATAATAAAAAAAAAACTGCCCCGGCAAATATTTGCAAATGCTTTGAGGCTCAAAAAATAAATTCCGAACAAAAGCAGGCAGATTTGATTGAAACGACCCAGCGAATACTTGGTATTCAGCATTTGGCATTTGCCCTGCAAGTTTTGAATGAAATGGATTTAAGCAAACCCCTCGCTAAGAAAAAGAGAAAGAGATGACAGGCTTAATGATGACTTTGGAAGGAATTAAAATTCAAGGCAGAAGGACTGAGGCCATCCTGTACAATAATGGCTTTACCAATCAGTATCATATTTACATGGTGGAAAACAACGCTTGAAGGAAGAACTTGTCTGCTGTAGTGGATTAGACAGAAAAAAACAAGAGCCCCGCAGCTCAAGTTTTGGCTGGCTGTTTTAAATCAATATGTGAACTTCAGTCTTCATTGCAGCAGAGGCTACTTTCAAAGCCCTTGCCGCCTGCAACCCTAGAAAATGTTTGATTAACGTTCGCACCCCTTACAAAAATAATATTACGTTTGATGAAGAAGTTGTCTAATTTCTAATTTTGGAACCACAACTTGAACCCACACAATACTGCGGGTGAACAGATTAACTTTTTTAAAAAAACAAGCTTTTAATTCAGTGCATGAAAGCAAATCTAGACAGAGCAATTAGATTCGAATTTATTCAAAAATAATAACTGCAGCAGTTGGCTTTAGCTGGAGCTTTCTGGGAATGGCAAGACGCAGTCTTGAATCTCCTTTCCTCTCCCCACTGCTGAATTAGTTGAATTCACACTACGTTTTGCTCTCTGAAATTGTTTTTTAGCAACTAAAGTAAGCTGAGGACAAAGGGGGAAAGTAGGAGGAAAGGAAAACAGGCCTCACTTGAATCTATTTTTGAGGAAAAGGCAGGACATAAATAAAATGATTATTTGATTAAAATTTCTCAACAGGAAAGCCTTCCTAAATTCCTATGAAAGCAAATATGCAACAAATGGGACATTTCATATTACACATTTTTATTTTGAAGGTGGAGTCAATACGTTTCGACTGACTCCACCCAAAATTGCTTCCAACTCTATGACTCCAATTCCACAATCTTGCAAAAAAGATTGATTGATTGATTATCCCTGAACCCTTCCTGTTCTGGCAATAAAAATAGAAACACCTCTTCTGGAATCTATGTACAGCACTCAGAACCAAAAATGGACTCCCAACTACTCCCACTCCTGTAGTTTGTTGCCTTTTTTGCAAGACTATGGAATCGGAGTCATGGAGTCGTAAGCAATTTTAGGTGGTCGGTCAAAACAAACCAACTCCAACTTCAAAATAAAAATGTGTAATATGAAATGCCTTGTTTGTTGCATATTTACGTTCATAGGAATTTAGGAAGGTTTTCTTGTAGAGAAATTTTAATTTTAATCAAAGAAATGCATTTTATGTTCTGTCAGTCTAAATAGCCTGATGATTCACATGGCGGTGATGAAATCTCTTGTGCTAAGCTTTTACTATGGTAGAATTATTACTAATTAATATACATTTTGCAATTTATGAGGGACTGGGAGTTGAAATGTTTGGCATACTGACTCCACAGCCCTGTTTTGGGCCATTCATGTGGCCCCTGAAGTGTCCCAGCAGCACAAAATGTCCTCTCTGGTGTTTCAGCTGCATTTTAACCTCCACAAGCATGGTGTTGGCGCCACACCTTTGCTACTCAGACAAGAAGAAAATCAAGCCAGAGGAGGGAAGGGCAAGCTGGATGTCAAAACAACAACATGCTTTTGCTTGTACAAGCTTGGAGAGGTATAATTGTTGGGTTTTTTTAAAGTAAATATTTTTTGCAGTTGGCACCATCGTCACTCTGGAGCAGAGAAGGGGAAAGTGTAGACTGTGGGTTGCATGTGGCTCCTCCCAAGGATGTGTTTGTGCTCCTCAAGGGTCAAAAATATATGCCCCCAAATATGCTCTACGGCAGTGATCCCCAAAATCTGGCCTTCCAAGTTTTTGGACTTCAGCTCCCAGAATCCCAGATCATTAGCCAAGATGGCTGGGGCTTCTGGGAGTTGAAGTCCAAAAAAAAAAAATCTAGAAGGCCAGAGTTTGGGAATCATTGCTCTAAGGAATGTGGAGGTCATTTCCACCACATCTGGATATAAAATTGCACGTGAAGTACATACACCCAGAGTCAGTCCTCCACATTTGCGGCTTTGACTTTGGCGGCTTTTGATTATTCACAGCTTTGATTAATATGTTCTCTCTAGATCCTCCAACTGCCAAAAGTTGACCATAGAGTTGTGCTGGAGAACATAGATGTTCCAAGAGAAAACACTTCTCTAGGCATTTGTTGACCCTCCAATATGATTCAATGATCAACTTCTGGCAGATATTGACTACAGAGTTGCACTGGAGGACCTAGAGATTCCTAGAGAGGTGTTCTCTCAGTTAAAAAGAATAATTTTTTTATTTGCAGTTTTTCCACATTCATGGGGGTCCTTCACCCCAAACCCAGCAAATGTGGAGGGACCACTGTATATTCTCATGTGCCCACACTTTTGTTTATGATCACATTGCATCGGGTCCTATGGATATTTCCTATGGGCATGGCAACATGGATAGAAGAAAGACTGTTGGTCTAAATCAGACAAGGGCTAAAAGTTCACAAGAGCTTTTAATGCAGATTCAGTTCATTTAACACATTCTAATACACTTTCCTTCACTCAATTAAATCAAGAGCAGTAAAGGAACTGTTCCCTTCCTGTAACCTTTCTCTCCCCTCCACCAAAGTCACCCTTCAAGCCCAGCTCCCATTACAAGGATCACCCTAACACCCAAGCCAATGCAATACATTTGCATTAAGAAGACAAACAAGAAACTGTGGAAAAAAAATCTTGGCAAGAAAAGCAAGTCTCTACAGCATTCCAAGTTCTGAATGCTCTGGATTCTGTCCAATTCTCCGCCCCCAAAAAAGCTTACTCTGGTAATATATTCTTAATTCATGTTGTTTTTTTAAAAGTATCAACAATACAAGGAACAAAGCTTAAAGAAACTGTGATAAATACCTTTAGCAGAATCTATTTGCAAATAAATCACAAAATCCGAATGATTATGCACACAAATGATTATGCATTCTTCAAAAAAACCCAAACAAATAGGATTCTTCTCTTAAAGCTGCATGTGCAGTACATACACTTATATTCTCATATTCTTTTATTTATGGTCACACCGTATCATGGCCTATGGATATTTCACTTACAATTGCACTGCAACATGGATTTTGTAGCCTTAGGGAAGGAGTGGGCAGGATGTTGACTGGGATCTTCTGGTCCACTATTGGGTTGGTTTGCAGCAGACAGAAGTGCTTGCTAAACTCCCAACAGCAACAATAAAAATAACTTGTTCTATCTGCAGAGTGGACTTTTCTGTGGGAGTCTGTGAGCTCAAGTCAGTTCTGCTACTCAAAACAAATTTCTAGACTCAAAATATTCTCATATCCACTCTTTTTTCATTCAGTGCCTATTTTTTACAATTGGTTCTGGTTGGTAGATCTGGTTGGTAGACTGAAAAACAAAGTAGATATGCATACCATCCATCATTTCATAAATGAAATCACAGCCAAGCAACATCCGAGTGTGGTCATGATGGGAAAAGTTATTAATGAGAACAGACAAGGTAGGAAAGGTCACAGCAGTTTTGGTTTTGCCTGAACCTACAGGAAAGGGCCACATTCCTCTCCCTCTTCTCTTTTCCTGCTGAGTTGAGTAGAAACTACTTTTGCACTTTGAGCTCAGCTTGTAGCAACTCAACTAAGGGGGGTTGCAGACTGTCAAAAATAGTGTGAATTCAGTCCACTTTTAGGGTTAGGGTTAGTGCTAGGGAATCATGGGAATTGTTTTTTTTCTGAGACATTGAACCTTCTTTGTCAGAGAACTCTAGTGCCACAATAAAATACAGTCCCCATGATTCCCTAACCTTAACCCTAACCCTAAAAGTGGACTGAATTCACACTATTTCTGACAGTCTGCAACCCCCCTAAGTTGAGAAGGAAGAAATTCAATTCAATTCAATAAATTATTACAGCCATAGACCAGCTTAAAGGGAAGAAAGAAGGAAAAACTTTGACATTTTAAAAGTAGCTCAAAAAGCACGATGACAGAGATTAGTCAGGACTGTTCCAGCAAACCCAAGGTTGTTGGAGGGTATGGATACAATAAACCTGAAGTCTGCCCAGTGTCTACCCCCATCTGACAATCACAGAAATACTTTTATTTACATTTCACTCTACAATGCAGCTAATCTAGACATCTATTTAATATACATCCCACCTTTTCCCCCAATATAAGACCCAATTAAGCTTATAACACAATACAGCTAGAATAAGCCATAATACAAAGTTTGAGCAGGTTCAGAGAAGGGCAACAAGGATATTAAGAGGTATGGAGAACAAAACATATGAGAAAAGGTTGAAGGAACTAAGCATGTTCAACTTATTAAAGAGAAAACTGAGGGATGACATGATCACACTCTTAAAATATCTCAAGAGTTGTCCCAGAGAGGAAAGTACAAGTTTGTTCTCTTTGCCCCAGAGGGAAGGACAAGAGCTAATGGTTTTAAGTTACAGGAAAGTAGGTTTTGATTGAACATTAGAAGGAACTTCTTGACAGTGAGAGCAGCTTGGCAATGGAAGTAATTGTCTTGAGAAATAAATGATGGGGTCTCCTTCTCTGAACATTTTCAAAAAGAGGCTGACAGCTCCCTGCTGAGGATTCTTTAGCCCTCCTGTGAGTACCTCCAACTTCTATAGGGAGCAGATACTATAGCATTAGGGGAAATTCCATGACCTAGATAAAATATTGCAAAAACATACCTATGAAAAAAATCATCACAGTGCTTCTTGCTATAACAATTATATCTCAGTTGTTCACTTTAGGGTTGCCATAAATTGGAAATGACTTAAAGGCACACAACAAGAAACATCTTTCCCAACAGGGCAGATTTTGAACCTGTTGTTAGGTGTTTCAGAATACCTTGTGATTTGCCACAACCAGCAAAATTCAGCACAATTGTTAAAAAGGTTCTCAGCAGTACATTCAATTGGTTCTCCAATATTTCCCAGTTTGGCTAATCAGCAAAAGAGGCTATAATGCGACAAGAAGAGCATCACAAATGTACACGGAAGGTGGCCGCATCCTTTTACATTACAGAGACTTAGTTCTGTTTCCTACAGGTTATTTATTGTCACTCACTGGGTCAGTCTGTGCTTCTTAGGATATTGTTCCTTGATATTTCCTTGTCAACAGTATTGCCTAATTGTTCAGGAAATACAGCTTGTTATTGAACTAAGGTTTCTCACACTGCAGAAAAGTCAGTGGATGTTCCTCTCACCTTTTTAAGGCACCACATAAGGAAGATGATTTCAGAAGTAACAAGTGGTTTGTTGTTAACTGCCATCGAGTTGATCTTGACTCATGGTGACCCTGTGGATGAGACAACTCCAAGACCTCTCTGCTTAATCCCTGCAAACATACCCATGACCTCCAATCCATCCATCTAGCATGCAGTCTTTCTCTCTTTTTTGCTTCCCTCCACCTTTCCTAGCATTATTGTTTTTTTCTAATAAGTCACACTTTCTCATGTGTCTGAAGTACGACAGCCTCAGTTTTGTCATCTTGGCTTCCAGGGAGACTTCTGGGGTGATCTGATCTAGGATCAATGTGTTTCTCTTTTTGGCTGTCCAGGGTATCCTTAGCACTCTCCTCCAGCACCACATCTCAAATGAATTGCTTGTCCTCCTATCTTCTTTCTTAATTGTCCAGCTCTCACATACATCCATGGTAATAGGGAAAACTATGGCTTGTGCGATTCTAACTTTTGTGTAACAAGTGGTAGGAAACTTTAAACCTCCTCTACTTGTGCTGGGATGGGGCCAATTTGGAGTGGGCCCTGTAAATTTAGTTGCAAGAAAAAGTACGGTTTTCCTGCATGTGACGTCTATAACCTAGCATCTAGTTTAGCTTCAGAGTTGTTGTTCTTGTTGTGTTTGGTAGTGGGATTTGGAAACAAAAATGACATTTAGCCACATTCAGGAAAATAAGTATTAGAAGAAAGTCAACACTCCCTGAAAATGTTAGACATGGCTGAGCGCATAAGCTGACCCAACTACTAAGAGACAAAAACTTTAAGAAACTGGGATATACAATAGTTACTAAATTTGTAAGTGAGACTTAGCTGTATTAGGTTTTTCAGATCAAAATTGACAATTTAAGAGGGTATTAAAATATAAAAAGAGGAGATCAGTTTTATGTAGAGTTGAAAGCAGGATCAATGATTATGTGTAAGATATGAGATACAACGTGACCAATTTCTCCTTAACAAGTATTACTAGATGGAAGGTAGAGTGATATCATGTTATTAATAGTATGAGCAGAAATGGAAGAATGTATGGAAGACAATGAATAATATATGTTTGTGTTGTTTTAAAAGAACACAAAGATAAAATTTAATGATGATGATGATGATGATGATGATGATGATGATGAAGAAGAAGAAGAAGAGGAAGAGAGCCAACAGATCTAACCCAACTTGGGCCATTTATCAGGAATATGTTTGACGTGGGCACACATCCTGTGGAAGAACAGAAGCAAAATACATCTTTTTATCACTTCTTCCGCACTTCTGTTTGCATAGTGCTTGATACAGTGGCATGAAACAGTAAATCAACATGATGCAATCTGGCATGTCTTTGTCTCTCACAATGCCCAGCTCAAAGCAATGCTTCCATCATGTACGTTATCACCTGGGATCCTAAAACTGCTTTCCAGACTAGAGGCCCCATTCAATCTAAGGCAAATTATACCAACAGCAGTTTCCGCCAGGGCACACTCTCACATTTCTACACAAGTAGTTGCATTTGTAATCTTTCCTTGTTGTTGTCCCATGATTGATGGTGCCCAAATGGGCCCAACACCATGGAAAGCTCCTTTACAGAAAGCCAAAACCTGGCATGGATTCACCAAACCACTGACATGGGAATTACAAACCACCAGTTGTGTACATCAGGCAGGGGAGAGGTGTCAGATTCCCTACTGATTGCTATAGAAAGGAGAAATACTTTGGCACAGTCCTGACCTTGATATTCAGTATCTTCACACTTGAGAATCTTGTCTAGTTCCTTTATAGCTGGCCTTCCAAATCCTAGTCTTCTGACTTCCTGACCATAGTCTCCATTTTGATTTAGGACCACGCCAAAGTACAGAAAGTCTCTGACTGTTTCAAGGTCTTCATCATCCACTTTAAAGTCGTGTGAATGATCTGTGGCCATTTTTACTCTTTTCTTAATGTTCAGCTGAAACTCTGCTTTTGCACCTTCTTCCTTGACTTTCCCCAATGGTTATTCCAAGTCTGCTATATTTTTGGTAGGAGTATGGTGGCATTGAGCAAGTCACACTCTCTCAGCCTCAGGAGAAGGTAAGGGCAAATCTTCTCTGAATAAATCTTGCCAAGAAAACTCCATGATCAGTTCTCCTTAGGTTACTGTAAGTCAGAAACAACTTGAAGGCACATAGAAACAACATGTCATTTGCTTATCTTAAATTGTTGAAGTTCTTTCCTCCAGTTTTCATGCCCCCTTCCTAAAAGTCTAATCCAGCTTTCCACACAGTATATTTTGTGGAGAAATTAAACAGCTGGGGTGATAAAATGCAACCAATGCTAATAGGAAAGCATTCAGTTTCTCCTTACTTTATCCCTATAGTGTCCGCTTGTCTTACCTGGAGATAAATACTATTGAACTCAGTTGGGCTTATGACTAGAAGTATAGGATTGCACTGTCACAGAGTTTACGGTTGAGTAGGAATTAGACATCTGGCTATTGTTTGACTAAAACTGGAGTGGGAATTCTGTGGCCATCCGTAAATTGTTGGACTGCAGTTCTTGGCACTCTTAACCATTGACTACATTGACTAGGGCCAATAATAAGTTGCAGTTCAACATCTGCCCAGTTCCTGTCCCTGGACTAGAGTTGTAACCACCTGAGCTATGCTACCTATGGACATTATCACACAGGGGACAGGATGTCATTGTCCCATCCCTGTCCCATGCTTATTGCACGATTGCGGAAAGGACTTTCACACAAAATCGCACTTATAGGGACATTGTCCCATCCAGAAAGCACGACTGAACGTGATCACATGAAAGACTTTCTCACTAAATTGAGGTGATCCCATGAATGTCCCATGAACGTCCTGTGAATGAAGTGGAATTATCCCCTCATTTCCCCTAATTTTGTATTATCAGAAGATCCCAATAATACAATTCCACTTCATTGACGGGACATTCATGGGATCAGCGCAATGCAATGAGAAAGCCTTTTGTGCGATCACATTCAATTGCGCTTTCTGGACGGGATAAAAATGCCCAGCCCCAGGTGATAAAGTCCTATGACTGATGGGAGATGCAGCTTAGCCATATTTGGAGCCACATGTTCCTATCATCCCCCACCATTGAGAAAATCAATCATTCCCATCATTTCACATCTCTGGCTAGGGATGACAGGAGGTGCAACCTACCTCTGGGCAATCCACATGTTCCCAATGCCTATGGCAGAGGTAGGCAACCTGTCCCCTTTAAGGGCCGAGGGACTTCAGCTCCCAGAATCCCAGGAGCTATTGGCCAACATGGGACTATTGGCCAACATGGGTGAGGCTTCTGGGAGCTGAAGTCCCTCGGCCCTTAAAGGGGACAGGTTGCCTACCCCTGGCCTATGGTAAACAAAAGATCTGATCCTCACACATCTCACAGGCACATCAGTACCATGGCAAGTGGGGAATCCTCACTAGCTGAATGTCTGCCATCCAAACATCAGGCAGTAATGGCACAATAGTTTCTCCTTCTACTCCTCTTATAGCTTGGTGCTATCCATATTTTTCCCCCAGGAATAATCAAACCTTTGGGTTAACTTTGTCCCATCTGGTGTTGATTGGAAACTCCAGAAGGCAGGAGACCTGTTGCCAATGTGAACTGCCAAGTATAATGATATTGATTGTAGAATCGTAGAGTTGGAAGAGACCTCAAGGGCTATCAAGTCCAACCCCCTGCCATGCAGGAAAGAAACAAAGTCGTGAGTACTCCCCTCTTCCACTGAAATAGTACTCCAGGCTGCAATCCTGAACACTGAGATGAAGATGAAATCCAGCTGGAAACAGGGCACCTATTTTCTAAGTAAACATACTGAATGAGACTGTCCACAGGTATAGAGTCAGCCCTCCGTTTTCGCAGGGGATCCATTCCAGACCCATCCACCACCACCCCTGCGAAAATGGAGACTCACCAATATTCAAGCCCCATAGGCTTGAATGGGGCCCTATTGATCTTAACAGAGCCCCACTGATCTTAATGGAGGTTGCCCCTCCATGAATATCAAACTGCGGATCTCAAGTCTACATGAATGGAGGGGCGACTGTATTTCCATTTGTACATATCCATTATATTTTAACTTTGCCTGTCTCTTTTCCCCTCTCCTCCCCCCCAGCTCTCTCTCTCTCTCTCTCTCTCACACACACACACACACACACGCAAAGTCTCTCTCACACACACGTGCACATACACACACACGAGGGTGAAGTGTAACATATACACACGCGAGAAGTCTCCTGTCTCTCTCTCACACACACGAGGAAGTGAAGTGTAACACACACACACACACACGAAGTCTCTCTCTTTCACACACACACACACACACATGACAGAGAGAGGGAGAGAGGTGTCTCTCACACACAAAAGAGAAAAGTCTCTCTCTCTCACACACACACAGAGTGAAATGTTACACACAAACACACGCGACAGAAGTCTCTTTCTCACACACACAGAGTCAAGAGAAGTTATGTGTGTGTGTGTCTCACCCACACATATCGACATACCCACACGAGAGAGAGCGGAGTGAAGGTCTTGCCGCCGCCATTTCCCCTCAGAGTGTCTCTCTCTTTCCCCTCAGCAGCCCTCCCTTCTCTCCCCTCACGACGGAGCCGGGACCGGAGAGGCCTAGGCCCTTCGGAGGCGCCCTCCCTCCTCCTCCTCCTCCTCCTCCTCCTCCTCTTCCCGCCTCCTCCTTCTCCTTCTCCCCTCTCCGCCTCGCTCCGCCCCGGAGGAGGCCGGCGTCGTGGTCGTGGTCTTGGTCGGGCGGCGGCTGCTCCTGCTGCACGCTGGCTGGCGTCGGGGGAAGATGGCCGAAGTCGGCGCCGGCGTCGGGGAGGACCGGAGCGGGGCGCGGGCCTTGCTGGAGCTGCAAGCGGGGCCTCCTGTTCCTCCTGCTGCTGGCATGGCGCCTTCGTCCCCCTCAGGAGGAGCCGCTGCCGTCGCCGTCGCCGTTGCCGTTGGCGTTGCCTCCTCCGAGGCCTCCTCCTCCTCCTCCTCGTCCTCGTCGTCCTCCTCCTCGCCGCTGCCGCCTCTGGCCCGCCTCCTGGGCCGCGACTTCGAGTTCCTGGTGCGGCGTCCGGCGGTGACGATCGGGCGCAACTCCTCTCAGGGCTCGGTGGACGTGAGCATGGGCCGCTCCAGCTTCATCTCCCGGCGGCACCTGGAGCTCGCCTTCCGCGCCCCGCACTTCTACCTGAGCTGCCTCGGCAAGAACGGCGTCTTCGTCGACGGAGCCTTCCAGCGGAGGAACGCCCCGGCCCTCCAGCTGCCCCCGCAGTGAGTCCCGCCGGAGAAGGAAGGCCTTCAGGAAGGACCGGGGACGCAGCGTTAATCCAGCTCGAGGCCCCTTTGACTCTCCTGGCTCAGCGCTAAGGAAGGATGGGAAGTGTAGTTTTTTCCTCAGGCATCGCGCCTTCTCTGTCAGAGAGCTCTGGGGCCACAATAAACTACACTTCCCGTGATTCCCTAGCGCTGAGCCGGGAGAGTTCAAGTGGCCTCAAGATGGATTATTGCTGGCAGTCTGTTCAGGCCCACACTACAACCACAACTACTACTACTACTGTGGGGATGATGGTGGTGGTAATGGTCATTTTGTTGTTGTTGTGTGCCTTCGAGCCCTTCCCACTATACACACTGTACAACATTATACACACTATACAACAACCATTATTATGATTCGCTTGTTTTGTTGTTGCGTGCTTTCATGTCATTCCCACCATACACACTGTACAACAACTATTATTATTATTCAGTTATTATTATGCACTATACACACTGTACAATATTATACAGACTATACGACAACTATTATGATTAAGTTGTTTTGTTGCTGTGTGCCTTCACTTTGTTCCCACTGTACACATTGTACAACATTATACACACTGTACGACAACTATTATTATGTTGTTGTGGTTTTGTTGTTGTGCACCTTCAAGTCTTTGCATTATACACACTATACAACAACAATTATTATTATTATTATTATTATTATTATTATTCAGCTGTTGCGTGCCTTCTAGTCATTCCCACTATATACACTATCCAACAACTATTGTTATTATTATGTAATTGTTGTGTGCCTTCAAATTGTTTCCACTGTAGGCATTATACAATACTATATCTACTATATAGCCAATTATTATTATTATTATTATTATTATTTAGTTCTTGTTGTGTGCCTTCAAGTCATTCCCACTATACAACACTATATGCACTATACATTATTATTATTATTATTATTATTATTGTGGAATTGTTGTCTGACTTCAAGTCATTTCCTCTATATACACTAGATGACGATTATCACTATTATGTTGTTGTTTTGTTGTGATGGTGGTTGTGTGCCTATCATGGGGTTTTCTTGGCAGGATTGGTTCAAAAGATGATGATGATAATAATAATAATAATAATAATAATAGTAGTAGTAGTTTTAAGACAGTTAAAGTCAGGCAATCAGTGGGGAATGCCCATAGGTGCACTGTGTGTGTCAGACTCCAGGCATCATGGGAGTTGCAATGAAAATCCACGATTATTTTAAGGGGAAAGGAGCAATACACTTGGCCCTCTGCACTGGCGTCTTTGACTTTTGCGGATTTCATTATTTGCAGTGTTGATTAATATGTCCTCTCTAGGAATCTCTTAAGTCCTCCAGCGCAATTCTGCTGGAAGTTGACCATAGAGTTGTGCTGGGGAACCTAGACGTTCCTAGAGAAAACACTTCTCTAGGCATTTGGAGGTCCTCCAGCATGAGTCTATGATCAACATCTGACAGATGTTGACTACAGAGTTGCACTGGAGGACCTGGAGATTCCTAGAGAGGTGTTCTCTTAGGTGAAAAGAATAGTATTTTTAATTTGTGTTCTTTCCACATTCACGGAGGCCCTACGTCCCTAACTCCAGCAAATGTGGAGGGACCACTGTATATGGGTTTCTGGGTCTTTGAAATGGGAATTGATGGCACAGAAGGAAGATGAGGTGTGGTGAGTCTTCCAGGTGTGAGTTTTACAAGTCTTAACAGTGATTCCCAAACTTGGCTCCATCAGAAGTTTTGGACTTCAGCTCCCAGAATTCCCGACTGTTGCCCAAGCTGGCTGGGGCTTCAGGGAGTTGAAGTCCAAAACACTTGGAGGATCAAAGTTTGGGAATCCCTCTCTTTAAAAAAAGGGTGGGGTGGGGCTGGTTAATGTGTGTGCATGTGCTTTCACATACAAGGCCGGTGTTGTGTTGTGGTTTAAGTGCTGAACTAGATCTCTGAAGACCAGGGTTCGAGTTCCAGCTCAGCCATATCACACTCTCTCCGCCTCTCGGGAGCACAAGGGCAAACCTCCTCTGAACCAATCTTGCCACGAAAACCCTGTGAAAGGCTCGCCATAACTTGGAAATGACTTGAAGGGACACAACAACAACAACAACAACAACAACAATGTGTTATCAAGACACCTGTTGATTTATGGTAACCCTACCATAAATCCTATGGATTTCATAGAATTTTCTTAGGCAAGGAATATTCAGAGGGGGAAGACTCTTCATCCTAGACGATAGAGATGTTTAGAGCAACCTGTGGGTGTTCAAAACTTTTCTATTTATTTATGTGTTAATTTATTTCCCGCCATGAATTCAAAGCAATTCAAGCCTCTCCTCTGTACTTTGTCCTCATAATAACCCTGTTAGGTAGGCCAGGCTGAGACAGAGCAATCCAGAGTGAGGTTCAGCAAAGTTCATGGCTCCATGAACACTAGAACTAGAAGTCCCGGTCCAAAACCCTAACTCCCACAGTACATTGGTAGGAGCCCTTCTTTATGATCAACTCAGGTAGTTCCAAGTTGTGCCTTAGAATGAATTTCAAGTAGTTTTTTGGGGGGAGGCGGTGCTGTTAAATGAAATGTCTGAGAATAGTGCCTGTATTTGACTTGTTTTGGGGGGGGGCTTTGGGGGGATGTTGCTAGGCAGTGGTTGAATTTTTGGAAATATTTGGACTTGTGCTTGCTTTGATGGGGATTCTCACACACATACACATGGCGGGGGGGGGGGGTTCTAGCTTGTGGTTATTCTATATATGGAGAGAAAAGTTGAAAATGGAATCATAGCCTGGCAGGATAGCTTAGCTCACTTTTGTTTGTTTTTCTTTCAAAAGGAAGTGAAAAAAAGTTATTTGAATGTTTATACCGACACAATGAAACAATATTAACAATTCCAGTTAGCAACAAAAGGGATGCACTTCTGTTAAGTCTGGGCACCAGATGCTTCAAAGGGCCCCGAAGGTGAATTTTGGATCAAATTATAAACTTTCAATACGAGATCTGTATGTGGAAGAAAGGGAGGTACATGAAAAGACTCAGCTCTGAAAGGAAGGTGTATGTTATATCTATCTGTATCTATATCTATATCTCTCTCTATATATATATCTATAGATATATATCTGTATCTCTCTCTATAGATAGATAGATAGATAGATATCTGTATCTCTCTCTCTCTCTCTCTCTCTCTCCATATATATATATATATATATATATATCATAGAATCATAGAATCATAGAGTTGGAAGTGACCACAAGGGCCATCCAGTCCAAACCCCTGCCATGCAGGAACTCCCAATCAAAGCATCCCTGACAGATGGCCATCCAGCCTCTGCTTAAAGACCTCCAAGGAAGGAGACTCCACTACTCTCCGAGGGAGTGTGTTCCACTCTCGAACCGCCCTTACTGTCAGGAAGTTCCTCCTAATGTTGAGGCGGAATCTCTTTTCTTGCAGCTTGCATCCATTGTTTCGGGTCCTAGTCTCTGGAGCAGCAGAAAACAAGCTTGTTCCCTCCTCGATATGACATCCCTTCAAATATTTAAACACGGCTATCATATCACCTCTCAGCCTTCTCTTCTCCAGGCTAAACATCCCCAGCTCCCTAAGTCGTTCCTCATAGGGCTTGGTTTCCAGACCCTTCACCATTTTAGTTGCCCTCCTTTGGACACGCTCCAGTTTCTCCACATCCTTTTTGAATTGTGGTGCCCAGAACTGGACACAGTATTCCAGGTGAGGCCGGACCAAAGCAGAATAGAGTGGCACTATATATACACACACACACACACACACACACACACATGTGTCCCAAGGATTTATATCCTTTTGCTCACAATGGGATTCAAGGCGGGTTTCATATATGCGGTGGGGAAAAAAATTAAACATTGATTCCTCCATATTGAGGTGAAGAGATCCTCAGGCTAGGCAACAAGGACAAGGGATGTTCTCAGTCCAGGAGTCAAAAAGGAAACAGGGTGCCTTGGGGTCTATGTGGTTGCTTTTTTTCTTGTTATATGCCTCCAAATGAACCCTTAAGTTACATGGACTCTATCTTGGTGTTTTCTTAGCAAGATCTCTTCAGAGGAGATATGCCACTGCCTTCCTCTGAGGCTGAGAGAGAGTGACTTGCCTGATGTCTCTTAGTGGATTTCCATGGCTCAATGGAGCAGGAATTCAAACCCAGGTCTCCCGGAGTCCTAGCCCAATGCACAAACCACCACATTGCCTCTAAAGATTTATTCAGAGCTGGTTTGCCATTGCGTTTTAGGCACTGAGAGAGTAATGACTTGCCCAAAATCAGCTAGTAGGTTTCCATAACTTAGTGGAAATTCAAACCCTGGTCCGTCAGAGTCCTAGGCTGAATCTGCATTGCAGAAATATTGCAGTTTGGCATTGCTTTAGCTGCCGTGGGTCCATGCTATGGAATCCTGGGATTTGCAGTTTGTTGTGGCACCAGTGCTCTCTCAGAGAGAACACTAAATATCTCACAAAAATACAAATGCCAGAATTCCATAGCATTGAGCCATGGTAGTTAAAAGCAGTGTCAAACTGCATTATTTCTGCAGTGGAGATTCAGTGCTAGTCCAACACTCAAACCACTATACCTTTGTCTCCCAAACTTTAGCTCTTCAGATGTTTTGGAGTTCAGCTCCCAGAATTCCTGACTGTTTCCCAAGCTGGCTGGGGCTTCTGGGAGTTGAAGTCCAACACACCCTGAGGCCCAAGATTTGGGAACCACTGCACTATACCATATTGGAGATCTTCATCTGAGGAAGAGACAAAACGACCTGCAGTAGATGTGTGGAAACAGGGTTTGCTCTGCACCACAGCTTTGGACAGTGGACTACAATTCCCAGAACACCTCAGCCAACATGCTAGTTGAAGGAGTCTGGGAGTTATAGTACAGTCCAGACTGCTGCAGAGAAGGTTCTAGGGTCCAAAAGTGTTTCTGATGTTGATGGTGCAGATTATATACAGAGAAAAAGGTCGGTAAACCCTATTCTTAACCTCTCTTTTGTGAAGTGGCTTACAGAGAATTAAGAAACAGTACTCTCCATGCCTGCACACTTGCAGTACTGAGAGAAAGAGGGTGAAAAGCAAACTCAGGCAGTCATCCAAATCTTGCAAAGACCTGCTGGGATGGGAAAATGTTGGAGTGATGTGGCACTGAAAGGAACTGGTCTCCCAGCAGGGTGGATGCGTCCCTTTTTGCCTTGTGCTACGGCTTGATGAATAGAAGCCATGTGGATGTATGGGGTGAGATATATTTATTTATTTTTAGTTGAAACAAGAGATCACTGGAGCAGATCTTGGAGGGGGAAAATGATAATCTGAAGAATGTGGTACAGATGTGCAAGGAGAGAGTTCATTTTCAGATCAGAGAGAACTGTGTCGTCTTAGGAGGAAGAAACATGGTACTCTTTCCGTACCATGCCGGGGAAGACAGCGAGTTATTCATTATCCTAAAAAGCATAGTTGGTTGGTGCTAATTTAAAAAACGAGACAATAGAGTTTCCCCGAGGCAAGTCTGGTAGTTCTGGATATCTCTCCTCCTTAGGGAGTAGGTGGTTCATTGTGGGAAGAGAGAGATTCCTGAGGGATGCCAGATTGTGGAGGTGGAGAAAGTTTCCGCAGATGGAAAAGGAGCAACAGCTGTCTTTCTATCCCAGGGACACACTTTGTATAGGAGAAATAGAAGGGGAAACGCCCCTGTGGCTCACCAAGAGTGGACAGTTACACAAGGAAGCATGTACTTGTTTTGCCAGATCCTATGGAAGCAGAAAAGAAAGAAATTTGCTGTATAAGAACCTTCTGACTCTTGTTTTTCCAGTAGAAGGATTAAGTTGCCAGATCCTATGGATCCTATGGAAACAGAAAAGAAAGTAAATTTGCTGTATAGGAATCTTCTGACCCTTGTTTTCCAGTAGGATTAAGTTGCCGGATCCTATGGAAACAGAAAAGAAAGTAAATTTGCTGTATAAGAACCTCCTGACTCTTGTTTTTCCAGTAGGATTGAGTTGCCAGGATAGATTGGGGGGGAGCAAGAAAAAATTAGGGTGTCAGGGTTTTCTTTATTTCTTTTTTTCTTTTTCCAGAAAACTTGAAGGGGGTGGGGAAAGGATTTTGGATAAGTGGCCCCTTAGTAGCTGCTGAGATTTGGCTTCAGGATCCTCCATAGATACCAAAATCCATGGGTACTCAAGTCCCATTAAATACAATAGCATAGTAAAATGGCGTCCCTTATATAATGGCAAAATCAAGGTTTGCTCTTTGAAATTTATATTTTATTTGAATATTTTCAAGCCATGCATAGTTGAATCTGGATAAAGAATCCATGGATATGGAGGGCTGGCTGTATTTTCTTTAAGCATGATAAATAAATTGTTTACATCAAGGTGTTCCCATATTTGCTGGCCCATTTCTAAAAACTGTGTAAATGAAAGGCTTTTATGTACAATGCAAGAGCATTGCAATTCCTGCTTTTTCTGGTTTTTAAAAACAGGAATGAGTATGTTATGTCTGCATGGCACTGTGGAGAACTAGTGGAGACAAAATAATTTTCTCTGCTTTAGTAACATTGGTGGTTTCATGTGTGTGAGTGTGTGTTTTGGCCTTGTCCTCAAACTAGCAGGACCTTGTAGCTCCATTTGTAACAAAAAACAAACATTTTACAAAGTTCAGTTGGTAATTTTATTTTGAATAAACTGTACTTATACTATATCATTTTAATACATAATTCATAATGTGTTTTAAGTTTCTATGATAACAAAGTGACTTACAATTGGTAAAGGGGAATATTTTGTTTTTTTCTGAAAAGTGGAACACACACACACACACACACACATATATATATATATATATATGCACCGGATATTCTTGCTCCTAAAGAAGCACCCCCAGGCATTGGGGTGCAAACAAGTTCTCTCTTGGTTTTGCCCTATGCAACCATTGTGCGTCTTTTGATATGTTCTACATTAGAGGTGCATCCTAACCTAACAGTGGTGGCACTGAATTTTTAGGTATATTCTATGAACCTGGAAAGAGGGCAGGAAGGAATGACTTGGAAATGGTGATAAGATGATTAATAGTTTTTTGTGGTTTTTTTGGGCTTCTGAAGATGCCAGCCCCAGATGCAGGTGAAACGTCAGGAATAAATTCTTCTAGAACACAGCCTCATAGCCCGAAAAACCCACAAAAACCTATGGATGCCGGCCGTGAAAGCCTTCGACTTCACAAGATCATTAATCTTGGACAGGCTTCCCTGAAGGACAGTTTGGTGACCCTGAGGTCCTCGAGATGTTCTGGACTTCAGGTTTCCAGAATTTCTGACCATTGACTATGCTAGATGGGGACTTCTGGGAGCCGATGTCAAAAACGTTTGGCGTACCAGTAGTTCAAAAACACTTTTGTTGTTGTTGTTAGCTGCCCTTGAGTCAACTTTAACTCATGGCAACCCTGTGAATGAGACATTTCCAAGACTCCCTATCATCCACTGCTCTGCTTGGGTCCTGCAGACTCAAGCCCAGTGCCTCCTTGATTGACCCTATCATCTGGCATGTGGTCTTCCTATCTTTCTATTACCTTCTACCTTTCTTAGCATTATTGCCTTTTCTGGTGAGTCCTGCCTTCTCATGATGTGACCAAAGTAAGACATTCTCAATTTAGTCATCTATTTACGGTAGTCATCTTGGCTTCCAGGGAGAGTTCAGGCTTGACCTGTTTAAGGACCCATTGGTTTGTCTTTTTGGCTGTATACAGTATCCTCAGCACTCTTCTCCAGTGGCACATCTCAAATGTGTATGTTGCACCTTTGTGGCTAACTGAAAGAAGTTGGCAGCATGAGCTTTCGTAGACTTAAGTCTACTTCCTCAGATGAACTTAGGAAGCTTGAGGAAGCAGTCTGGACTCTAGGAAAGCTCTTGCTGCCAACTTCTTTTTTTCAATTAGTCTCAAAAGTGCTGTAAGATCTCTCTACATACTGATTCTACAGACTAACATGGCTATATCTTTGAATTGCACGTCTCAAATGAGTTGGTTTTCTTTTTATCTGCTTTCTTCACTGCTTGGCTCTCTCATCCATACATAGTGCTGAGGAATACAAGACATTGGATGATTCTAACTTTGGTGCTTTGTTTTATATCTTTACATTTTAGGACCTTATCTAGTTCCTTCATGGCTGCCCTTCCGCTGTATCTAGCAAGGATTCTCAGTTCATGAAAAGCAAAGATGTTGGCTTGGCTAGTGTGCTCCATGTGAACTGAGCATGCATCCAAGAGGATATATGAGAATTTTTACATTTCTTGGAGGTATTAGCATTCTGTTTCTGAGAACAAACAGTATTTCTTTGGTTGACCAATTGAAGGATAAAGGTAGAAACTTCTGGCTTATGAATATGACCCATCATCCCCCAGTGCATTGCATTTTAATGTCTTCCGACACGCACAGTGTGTCATATTGTGAGTGTTTTCAAAATGTGATACTTGGAGGTGGTGGGATAGGAGACAGTGTACAGGGCACCTTCCTTTTACCAGAACCTCAGGCTGCAACTCTTGTCACATTTTATAGATGCCTTTTTTATATTTAAAAAATCTTTCTCTGTAGGCTGTTTTCTTGTTTTTAGCAATTTAGTTATAAATCCCCAGCCACTTGCTTTCTCGGAGGCATTGGGGCTTTGAAATGTTTCTTTTTCGAAGGCGATACCCTTGGACTATGTCAGTATAATTAATTTCTCCTTGTAAAACAAGCCCATTCCCCCCCCCCTTGCTTTTGTGAAGCCAACAGCATTCTTGTGCTTCTCCCATAAGCTCTTGATTTACTTGTGTACATTTCTTCGGTGCCTTGTAATTTCCTTTCCTGAGAGGTAAACCTTGTTTCGAATTAAAAGAGGACAAAACAAGCTGTCTGTACTCTTCCTTTGAAATGGGGGGAAAGACCTTCCTTTTGAAGCTTATAAAGGAGAAGGTTTCATTCAGGAAGTTTTTCGGGGAGCCCTGAACAATAAAATGCCTTCTCAGCCACTGCTTATGATCAGAGTAAGCAAAATAAACTCTAGTCCGCTCCTTTTCTGAGTTGTAAAAGAGGTGACGTAACTCTTCTCCCGCTTTCTTCTGGAATGGAATTTGCCCTCTGGCTTCTTGCAGGTAAACAGTTCCAGGTTTTCTTGCATTCTTTAGGACGTATCAGGAGTGTAGGCCTCAAAAATTGTTTTTTGCAGGGATTCAGTCAACCTCAGGTGGTCCATAAAATGAGGTCCATGGCTTGTGTGGGTCGGTATTTTATCCTGCTGGAGAGGGTTAGTGCTTCTTGTTGTTGTTGTGTACCTTCAAATCATTTCCGACTTATGGCAGCCCTATCACTGGATTTTTCTTGGCAAGAGGAGGGTTGCTGTTGCCTTCCCCTGAGGCTGAGAGCATGTGACTTGCCCAAGGTCACCCAGTGGTTTTTATGGCTGAGCTGGGAATCAAACCCTGGTCTCCAGAGTCATAGTCCAACATTCAAAGGAGAGATGTGTGGAGTATGAATACCCTTGATATCTGCTGTGGTTTGATTCCAGGACAACAACAACACCTGCTGGTTGATACCAAAATCCGTGGATGTTCAAGTCCCATTAAATAGAATGGCATCGTAAAATGGTGTCCCTTACACAAAACGGCAAAATCAAGGTTTGCTTTTTGGGATTTATCTGTTTTTCTACTATCTTCAAGCCGCGGTTGATTGAATCCATGGATAAAAAACCCGTGGATACGAGGGCTGACTGTATAACTGGAGCTTTGAAAAGTTAAATTTTGAATTATACCTCCCGCAACCACCTGGCCTGTTTGGAATGGAAGCAGGGTTCTGGGAGTTGTGCTTTCCTCTTTTTTTTAATGGTTCTAAATTCGAATCCCTGGACTCTTGGAACTCTTAGTTCTCCAGAACTCAGAGGTCATTTCTCTTGTTGGAGGACTTGACCCTGATCCTGTCATAGTTGTTCAGCCCTGTTTGGCCAGTGCTTCTCAGACCCATAGAGTACAATGGTTTCTTCCTTTCCTGGAAACTAGCCAGGGGCTAGCAGCCTCTGGCCACTTGGATTAGCGCTGCTGTAGACAATCGATAGGAAGCATGTTAAGACCAGTTGTGCAAACCAGAGTGGAGGTGGTTTTGAATTCCTACTTCCTGTTCCCTTTTGTTATGGTTTTGTCTGTGTGTGTGTGTGTGTGTGTGTGTGTTGATTGTGTGTCTGGAAAAGCCCAAAAGCTCAGGTGTAGTCTTTTAAGTAGCACTGTTCCTAGTGGTGTTTTGGTGACCTTACCGGCTGCCTGGACGCTCTATTCTTGTGGTTAAAATGATGTTATCAGGATACATATATGTGTGCACGCACTCAGAGAGAACAATAAACTCTGTTCTCTGAGGAACTACTTCAACTACATAACCACAAGTTCAAAACCAGAGCTGTTTCTAAAGCGATGTGTGTACTTAACTATTTTCCAATTATTATTATTATTATTATTTTTACTCTGATGTTCTGTTTGCTGTTGCACAGTGTTCAGGGGAGCAAACAACCAATAATATTTTTTTTACTCCTTTCAAGACCTTTTTGTATCTAGTACCATGTCTATGGAAACAAAACTTTTGCGAGATCTTGCTGATTACATTATCCTTTTGAAATCAGTGGAATAAAGGGATCTATTTAAATCTTTCCTGTGATATCAGTGTGAACACAAAGGGGCTCAGTTTTGGCTGAATCATGCAACATTTTTTAAAACAGTGCTTCCTGTTTCAGTATTGGTAGCCAGCATGGTGTAGTGCCATGTTGGCGAACCTATGGCACATGTGCCACACAAAGCCATTTCCCCTGGCATGGAGAGCGGAGAGGAGGAGGAAAAAACACACATCTCTTCCTCCTCTTCTATGGCCCTGTGGCCTTCAGCTACCTCTGAAAAATAGAGAAGTCAAGAGTCAAAGGTTTGGCATACAAGTTGAGTCTTTCTTATCTGGAATTCCAAAATACTCCAAAATTGTTCACGTGAATGGCTCAGATAGTGACGTCTTTGCTTTCTGTTGGTTCAGTGTAAGCAAACGTCATTTCATGCACGTTATTAAAAATAATACATATACAGTTACCGTCAGGCTACGTTTATAAGGTGTATATAGAAAACATAAGTGATTTTCATGTTTAGACTTGGGTCCCATTTCCAAAATGTCTCATTATGCATATGCAAATATTCCAAAATCCACCCCACCCACCCACCTCCGCAAAAAGCCCTCCAAAATCCAAAACACTTCTGGTCCCAAGCATTTCGGATAAGGGAGACTCAACCTGTCCTGACTTCATTGCTATGCTTTTGAAAGCCAGGTAGGCTAGTAGTAAGGGCCTTTGTGTCTTGCTTGCAAGCTTCTGAGCAACATCTGGCTGTTCTTTGCAGCCTGGAAAAAGAAATCTTAGTTGAATCTCCCATCCAATCCAGCAGGGCCTCTTGTTATGTTCTTCTGTTCAGGGCTGTTGGAAGATATAGGGATTGGGGAAGCCAAATTGGGAATACACTTTAGGGGGAGGAGGAATGAGTCCTTAGTTTGTGGTTGACTCATCGGTGGTGGAGATTGGGCATCCGTCTCTAGCTGACTCTGTTTATTTTGGGACGAGCCACTCCAGATGCCCAGCGCCACATCAAACCACCTGATGTTGTGTACTCCTGTACTGCTGGGACTGTCTCTCTGACTCTGTTTCTCCAAGCCAGCAATGTCTTGTGTGTGTTGTGTGTTTGCAGAGCCAAAGGGTGCTCTATCCTCCCTAAAATTCATAACACATCCAGTCCCTGTTTGGCTTAGTGCTGCACAGATGTGGAGGAGCCAGTTTCCTGTCTCTAGTTCCAAGTGGAAATGTGGCATCTGTGGTTGAGAAACATGTCTTGTGTGTGCTTTGGAGCACTGGAGAGTTTTTTCCTTTCTTCTTTCATGGTTTTGCATGGCAGAGAGGACTCCTTCCTTCATGGCTTTGCCGGATAGCTTCAGGCAACTCCTGTTGCTGAGTCTCATTCAGATCAGTGGATTTCCACAGCATGTGCTGTTTGAAGATAGCCCATTTTCTTTCCTCCAATATCTAAGAATCTTTTCTAGAAAACAAACAAGTTATTTCTCGGATGTTGCCAGTTGACATTTTGCCATTCTTGCAGACATGGAACTCTGACCTGGGGTATATATTAGGTCACATACCTGATATGGTAGCACGGAGATCAGTTATTTATATTCATTTGGTTGCAACTTGCAAAATGAGTGGCTCAGTGGATTCTCTCCCCCCCCCCCAACCCACACCCCAAGATACGTAAAAGAGATGTAAAACTTGCAAAATAAAAATATCTGAACCACCTCTGTATTTTTAGAAAGAAGAAGGCTCATTGGCTGTGTAATGGCATAGAAGCTGTTGGCTCAGAGGATGGGGAAATGGATTTTTCAAGGCTTATATCTGGTACGGTGCATTTTCATTCTTTCAGGCCAACTGATTAAAAAAATGACTGTGAATAAAATGTTGGTTTTCTCTGAAACAATGAAAAGTGCCTTTGAGCCATCAATATCCATTTTGCTAGGACTAGTTCTTCTGTTAGACCATGGTGGGGATAATGTAGCCTGCGGGACACATTTGGCCCTTGGATCCCATTTTTATGACTGTTGAGGCCTCCTCTTAGTCCCCAAATCATCCAGACAGTCCCCCAAAAGTATTAAAACATACAAAAATAGCTTCAGCCCACTTCCATCAGTACCCCAGAACCCTGTACTACTTATAGTACCACCATTCTCTTCTGTGGCATCCCTTCCTGCCATCATTTTGAAATGCACCTCAATAGTCATTGGAGGTATTTGAGTTTGTTATGGGGGCTGCAGCCCATGGAGACATCTGGAGGGTGGAATTGGCCCCTTCCGCCAGATAGTTGACCTTCACTGCTTTAAACAGAGTCTAATGTCTTTGAAAAGAGTAGCCTATTGATAGCTATTGATTTTTATATCCGTTGTGTTGTAACTGCTAAAAGGAGGAAGTGGTACTTTCTGAGTAACTTAGACTTTCTGAGTAACTTTACTGGCCTTGACTACAGTATATCTGTACCTGGGTTGGGAGAAGAGCATTTGTCTTTTCCTCAGACAGCAAAATGTCTTGAGCTAGTCCTGATCTTTGCCTTCTGTAAATGTTAGAACAGTCTGGCTAATGAGGCAAAACTTGCCAGGAGAGTCGTTCAGAACTTACCTGAATGAATATGTCCTATTAGTTGTTTGTGGACTGAAAGAGGTGAGGAAGGACCCAGTCACAAAAGCTGCTCTGACTGCTTATCTCAAGAAGACCTAAGCCTATGACTTTGTAAAAGCCAACAGTAGTGTAAAAGGAGTTGCAGAAGTGGAATAGAATGTGTAGACTGCATACTATGCCCAGTTTTATGGTGAAATTATTTAAGTTTCCACATGGCAGAGAGATAAATACAGTAAATACTTGAGCGCCTTTGTTTTGACATTTTGTGGTCTCAGCAAAATGTACATTAAACTAGCGTAGTTGGAAAGCTTCAGCATTTAGTTTGGTATCCCATCTTGTTCAGTTCACACACCCGCTGTGACTGCAGCAATTGTTGTGGTGGTTACTTGCTGTGGTTCTGTGTTTTTGCTTTTATTGTCTGTATTTTTTTTTTGTACTGTATTGCTGTGGTTACTGTGGCATTTGTTGTGGTGTGTTTTTTTAACTCTCAAATTGACTTTAACTTCTGACAACCCTGTGAATGAGAGATATCCAGAGTACTGATATTGACAGTCCTGCAAACTCAGGGCCATGGCTTCCTTGATTAAATCAGTCCACTTGCAGTACATTCTTCCTCTTCTACTGCCTCCCATTTTATCAAATATATCAAAACAATTTTCCGTTTTTTCAAGCATTATCATCTTTTCCAGTTGTGCCATCTGTCCAGAGTATGACAGCCTTAGCTTAACCATCTTTACTTGAGATGCTGCAAATAAACACCACATAGAAAAAGGAAAAGAAAAAGAAGAAGAAAAAAGGAAGTGAGCCAAGAATCCAGCAGACTAGTTTATTTTAACATGGGCTTTCACAGATGTCTCTCTACTTCTGCAGGTGCTCTGAAACATGAATGGTATATTGATTGAAATAGGATACTTTTACATTCATTTGCAAATTTTCATTAAAATACATATATTACATTTTTCTGCATTTATTTAAAGTTTGAATAGATGCATAAACACTTTAATATTATTGAAATTTTAAAATTGCATCAGATAGATGGGTAAAGTAATTATAGGAGAGTTGATCATAATATGTAAAAACGTATTAAAAAAGGGGGGGGATGCATGAAGGTGGTGCAAACCAGATGGAGGCATGCATCAGAAAATTTGGGAACTACTGATTTAATTCATCACTGCAGGAGAATATTAGACATATTCTAATATACATTCAGATCAATCGAGGGCCCTTCAGCATACCCCCAAATATACTTGAGACATTCTAGAAATTGAATCTTGTAGTTGTTATTTGCTGTCAAGTCACCTACTGCTTATGGTAACCCTATCAATGAGAGACCTCCAAAATTCTTGATCATCAACAGGTCTTGCAAACTCAGGTCCTCCTTCATTGAGTCTATTTGCCTGTAATGCAAATTGTCCTCTTTTCCTATTGCCTTCTACCTTACCAAGCATTATTGTCTTTTCTAATGAGTCCTGTCTTCTCATGATATGGCCAAAGTAGGACAGCCTCAGTTTAGTCATCATGGCTTCTAGCCATTCTGACTTGATTTGCTCATTGTTCCATTTACTTGCCTTTTTGGCAGTCTGTGGTATCTGCAGATCTCTCCTCCAGATTTTGCACTCAGTTTCAAATCCTCTGCTTTTTCTTCCAGGAGGGCACAGCATCATGGATAAAATAATACACACAGAGAGAGACAAATATATGCAGGTTGACTATTAGGGGTTGCAGACTGCCAGAAATAGTGCAAATTGAGTCCACTTTTAGGGTTAAGGTTAGGGAATCATGGGAACTGTATTTTGTTGTGGCACCAGAGCTGTCTGACAGAGAAGGCTCAATGTCTCAGAAAAACAAAAAACAAAAAAACAATTCCCATGATTCCCTAGCACTAACCCTAACCCTAAAAGTGGACTCAATTTGCACTATTTCTGGCAGTCTGCAACCCCCCTAAATGTGCGTAATTTATGCTGCATTCAGAATTTGACTTCCCTTGGTGTAGAATCACGGTACCTGCCTAATTTTATCTGAGATATATAGTCAACTAATAGTCAACCTGCACAATCTTGGCTCTGGAGTTGTCCAGGTAGGTTGGATTAACTGACTTGTGAATTAGGCTGTTAGCAAACCTATAAGTCTATTTAATGGTTAGTTAACTTCCTTTCATGCATAGAGAAAGTGGAATGAGTTTGTGAATGTGAGATTTCTCTATCTCTCATTTTACTTCAGGGTAATTCCACTGGATTTTTCTGAAACCTAAGATGTTTTGGGAGACCTCTGAGGGAGAGCAGCTGGTTCCTTCAAAGAAAACTTTGAAATGATGAATGGCCCATTAAGAGAAAGTTGATGGCACAGCAAGTGTAATTTACATAACAATTAAACCAGTCTAGTGTATCCTACAAAGATGCTAACACAGTGCCTCTCCCTTGGAGGTTTTGCTATTAAGTTACTTTATGAAGTGGACTCTGTAAAATGGTTGCATTTTGCTGCTTTGGGGTGTGAAAATGCTCAAGGGCGGTTGTAGTAGAACTTTAAACTCTCTCCCATCATTAGAAGTACTATATCTGCCCAAGCATTTGTTGTTGTTAACTGCGGTCAAGCCACTTTTGACTTATGGCCACCCTCTGAATGAGAAACCTCCAAGTCTCCCTGTCATTAACAGTCTTGCAGACTTGCAGACTGGCTTTCTTTGTTGAGTTTTCCAACTGGAATGTGGTCTTTTCCCCCTACTGTCTTCTACCTTACCAAGCATTATTGTCTTTTCTATTGAGTCCTGTCTTGTTGTGATGTGGCCAAAGTACGGCAGTTTCAATTTAGTCTCAGTTTAGTTAGTCATCATGGCTTCTAGGGAGACTTCCAAGTTTGATTTGCGCTAGGACACATTGATTTGCCTTTTTAGCAGTCCCAAGTATCCTCAAAACTCTCCTCTAGTACCACATTTCAAATGAGTTGATTTTCTTCCTATCAGCTCTCTTCATTGTCCAACTTTCACAATCATACATAGAAATTGGAAATACAACAGCATTGACCATTCTAACTTTAGTATGCAATGATATATCTTGACACTTCAGGATCTTGTCTAGTTCCTTCATAGTTGCCCTTCCAAGTCCTGTGGTGCATCTGCACAGTAGAAATAGTGCAGTTTGACACCACTTTAACTGTTATGGCTGTGTTCTACAGAATCCTGGGAATTGTGGTTTTGTGAAGCACCGGCACTGTTCATTCGAGAACCTAATATTGTAAATCTACAAATCCTAGGATTCCATAGGTTGGAGCTACAGCTCTAAAAGTGGTGTCAAACCACACAATTTTTACAGTGTAGTTGCATCCCTAGTCTTCTTCTGATTTCTTGTCTGCAGTCTCCATTCTGATTAATGACAGAGCCAAGGTATAAAAAATCTTTTAACTATTTTGATGTCTTTCATCATCTATTTTAAAGTCATTATAAATTTATGATCATTATTTTTGCTTTCTTATTGTTCAGTTGTAAACCTGCCTTTGCATTTTCTTCTTTGAATTTCTTCAGTAATTGTTCCAAGTCTTTGCTATTTTCTGCTAGTAGTATGGTGTCACCCGCAGACCTTAAATTGTGGATGTTCCTTTCTCCAGTTTTCACACTTAATTCCTCCCAGTCTAATCCTGCTTTACCTATGCTGTGTTCAGTTAACTTGTACCTATGCACACAAGTTAAACAGATAGGGTGATGAATGCAGCCCTGTCTGTGGTGCAGTATATTAATTTATTGTATTGCTTATTGCAGCTCCTGCTCCACCTGGTACCGAAAACTTGTATTTCTCCAATCCTCCATCATCTTCTGAGTGCTGATGCTGCTAAAAAAATCTTCCAGCTAGATGAAGGATGAGGAAAAAAGAGGGTGGTGGGTGAACATTAAAAGACAAAAAAGAAGCTTCACAATCAGAGGGTTTGTTAACTGAAGTATGCCCGTTTTATTAAAAGACGGTTGAGGTATATTGCAGGGAACGTATGCTGTGGAAAGAGTACAAGATCCTGATAATGCTTCCAAGTAACATGAGCTTCTGTTTTGTATTTGGCTGCACAAACTATTCTTTGTGTGTCTTTGACACACAGTATGTGCATTTCCGCCTTCTAATTGTCCCAGGGCTAGGTCTCAGGTACATGATGCTGCCACCTTGCTGACATTCACCATGTTTGCTCAACGTCTGGAAAAGAGACCCTCTGGGAACCACCTCACTTCCAAAGTGGAAGAAAGGTGTGATACAAATGTAGGAAATAAAACAATTGCAGTGTGGAAGAAGGGGGGGGGGACTTCGCTAATCCTTCCTTTTATTCTCTCATGTTGGTCACCAGTGCAAACCATCCCTCCTTTATTATTCTCAGGCTTGTTCAAATTGGTTTATTATTAAACGTTGTTCAAACAACCGTACCAAGATGTATTGACATAGGATGGTTGGCAGGCAGAGTACAGAAAGTGACTGTCCAAGTACTCTGCCATTACTTGTTTCTAGATATCCAGATATTTATTGGCTCACCTGAGACCTGTTTCTGTTATGTGTGTGTGTGTATAAAATAAGTAAAATGAATCATAAAAAACAACACATTAGGAAACACACGCAACACCTCATTCTCCAGTATCAGCCTGATTAATTACAATATTCAACAGTGTGTACTGTATATACTCATGTATAAGTCTAGAAATTTTAGTGAAAAAATTGAACCCAAACCCCCAAGTCGACTTATCCATGGATTAATGTAAGTACTATATTTTAACTCTTATTAAAAAAGGAACAATCCCCTGGTGAAGAGTAACCTGTCCTGGAAGCACTGACCTCTGTCTGCTCTCTCATCCATCCAGCCTTTAATGTGAGCACAAACAATTATGTTAGCCGGGATTTTTAAAGTTCTTTGGCATTAATTTCCTTTGCTCATCCTTTACATCCTTTGTTACATGCCCCTAAGTTTTACCCTCGACATACCCACAGGTCATATCAAAATCTATAATTTTGGCCCCAAAACCTGCCCTCAACTTATACATGGGGTTGACTTATAGTCGAGTATATATGGCAACTAAATATTTGGAGGTGCACACTCCCAATTCTTTTTTTCCACCCACATCAGATGCTCTGAGGAACTGTGTTGTAAACCCAAAGCATTCAACCATATGTGACCCGTGCCCACAGATTTTTGACAGCAGCTGTTAATGTCAGAAAGGGTTAATGCTGACATAGCAAGTGACATTTACAAGATTTAGGAGTGTTAAGAGTATCAGGGCTTGAGGGATTCCTTTCCCTTCCAGTATTGTTCATTATTTCACTATTCTTGTCTGGGGTGAAATCAGCTTTAATGTGCAAAGTAATAACTGATGGTCATGGGAATTGTCGGCAAGCAGTCAGAAGCTTAAGGCTCTAAGAGTGAACAGAAGAATGAATTTCTAGATTGTCGAATGCTGCATGTTGTCCCATGATACGGGCATTTTTATAGATTTATACAATGCTAGTAATCATTGCTCTTCTCCTAGGAAAGGTTTGAATCTGCAATTTCATAATTATGACCTGGTGCTGAAGAGTATGAACCAACTGCATCTTCGTAGAGAAGGTTCTACCCAAATGCAAGGATCTCCACCTTGCTCCCATGTAATATTAAAGTTACTTTGAGAAGTCTGTCTTCTCAAAAGGATTTCTCTCCTATCTGAGAAGGAGAATGCTTCTACAGATCTGTGGGAAGACAGGAGAGAAATTCTTTTCTAAGTATGTTGTCTAAAAACAAAGTATGCTTATTGCTTCAATGCTGTTTTTTAAAATTATATATCTGAAGAACAAAAAAGTCCAGTTCTATGGAGAGTCTGCGATTATAAAATGGGCAATGACAACTCAGGGAGTCTTCTACCTTCAAGATATATAATGCCTAGAATAGAGAGTATGAATCTGGTGGGCCTTCATCTTGAACATATTTGTTCACAAATGGAAAGGGGAACCACATGTCCCCAAAAGTGTCTTCGTCTCCAGTGCCCTGCAAGGCTCTCAATACATTAGCTTCTCCATTAAAGCAGTATTCCATGTTCTTGCCCACCAACTGTGTATATTTAAATTTTTAAAATCCTTTCATTTTTATGAAATATTTGCCCGGGATGCCCCAAAGACAATTAATTTCTTGTGCAACAGGTCTTTGTTCTGCCCAAAGAAAATGGAGAGTGATAAAAGTTTGCAACCAAAAAATGTATACTTTGCCTTGTAATGATTAATATGTGCACATCTTTACACTATATCAATAACTTGAAGAAAACTCCCCTTGTCCCTGCAGTTTCTCCTGCATAGAGGGGAGATAGAAGAGCTAATTCTGTTCAGCTTAACAGGTGCATAATGCCATCTGTATAAATTTTTAAAAGAGCATTCTCTAGTTGAGACATATAGATGTACCGTATATACCTTGCTTCAGTACTATTGTTCTTACTAAAATGTAATATATCATTTTAAAACTTGCATACCTGACTCAAGATTTCTTTAGCAGAGATAGCTGTGATTATATGATGTTTTTTATTCCTCCTCCTCCTCCATATCTAATTCGAAAGTGCTCTCATAGGGATTGAAAGCAGCTGTTGGGGTGTAGCTAATAGGGACTGCTGACACTTAGGAACTCTTCTTCTCGAGGGTCTGAAATTGACATAGTTTATCATCCTCCTGGCTATTCTTCAAGGCTCATTTGTTGTCTTTAAGTGGGAGGGGACTGGGAGGAGCCAGATAGAAAATGCTGGAAATATTTGGCATGTATATAGATGTTGGGTCCTGAAAGGTGGCCACTGTATATGTACACTTGGGGTGGGAGGAAGAGAAGAGGGTGTGTAATTTTACAATTGATCAATAGGTCAAGAAAACCCAGGTTGTGGCTACCACATTATGCAGCATGCAACCACTGCTGTGCTTTTCGGGTTTGCTATTTTCCCTTTATTGTTCCCTCCTTTGCCATTCATTTGTATTCTTAACTTAATGATATTCATATGATAGCTTATCTCCGTTTCCATTTAGACTATTGGCCAAAATGGCTGTGACTTCTGGGAGCTGAAGTCCAAAATACCTGGAGGACCAGAGTTTGGGAATCACTGATCTTGATGTTTTATTTCACATGTGCATATTGTTAGTTTTAGATAAAAAGTTTGCTGAAACTTATTGAACTGCTCTTCCTTTTTGTGTTGTAGGGAACCACCTCTGTTCTTTCCATCTTATATCTTCCTCTGGTACCAAAGTTTCTGTTAAAGAAGTCATGTCCATAAATAAATAAGTTAAATTAAAAGAAGTAAAAAGGAATGCAAGAATTGCCGTGGCAGATCTGAGCAGGAGCTTATCTAGTCTAGTATTCTTTCTTCAACAGTAGCCAGCCAGTTGCCTCAGAAAGTTTACCAGCAGAGATGAATAATAAAACTTCCTTGCTCAGAGGCGGTATGCCGTTGAAATATCATAGGGGCAATGAAGTTGTACGGTATGGCTACCAGCTGCAGATGACTTTAAATATTAAAAGTAGCAGAAGTGTACCCAGCAAGAACTGTACAGAGTTTTAAAAATGCACACAAGATAGTCTCGGTCACAGTTTACAATCTAGTAACTGCAACAGGAGGGAAAGAAGGAAGGAGACAAACTTGGGTACTGGTTCTTCAAGTGACATTCTTGTAATGACTGCCTCAAATAGAAAGAGTTTATGGAGGAAAGGAGACAAGTGACAGCTGGTTTCTCTGCCAACTGGATGGAGTGACTCCTGCTGCTCCACATCTCTTTCTCTGCTGCTGAATGGGAAGCAAGGTACCTAGATCCACATTTGTTGGTGTATGTGTATTTTGGAACTTTAATAGCATCCCTTTTTTAGTGTTTGGTTTTTTTCCCTATTTTACTTTGACTTTTGTTTTTGTTCCCACACCACACCGAAGAGTGATGTGTATTTGTGTTTGTGCATGCGCACATGCCTCCAAGTTGCCTGTCGACTTATGGCAACTCCATGAATTAAATAAGGTTTTCTTAGACAAAGAGAGTTAAATGCAAATTTAGTAATAAATGTTTGGAATAATAATAATAATAATAATAATAATAATAATAATAAAAAATTTATTTACGGTATATCTCGTCCCTCTGAGGTCAATCGGGGCGGCTTACAACAATAAAATATTACATAATATAAAGCAATCAAATTCCCTCCCCCGCTTAAAACATTATTAAATCAATCCAGGTTAAAACAACGTACTACGTAGCCATAATTTAAAAAGCCCTAATTTAAAAAAATCAGAAATGGTTCATTTTAAACATCCACCAAAGCTAAATATTCTTTTCTTTATAAATATTCATGCTGTTCTGTTGATAGGAAAGGAGAAGGAGCTGCAGTCAGAGGAGTGGAGTAGCATATTACATGCATGAGCTGGCATGCACAGACAGACCACAGGTTAAGGGCTGGACCTGCCAAACTCCAGCAAATGATGGCAATTTGTGTCCACAGACCATTTGTTGTTGTGTGCCTTACAGGTCATTTCCAACTTATGACAACCCTAAGGCGAACTTATCATAGAGTTTTCTTGGCAAGTTTCTTCAGAGGGGGTTTACCATTGCCATCCTCTGAGGCTGAGAGAGTATGACTCCCAAGGTCACCCAGTGGGTTTCCATGGCCAAGCTGGGATTTGACTCCTGGTCTCTCAGTGTTCTATTCCAATGCTCAAACCATTACACAACACTGGCATGCAGTGAGATTAACAGAAGGAGGATGTTGTACATATATGTGTTAAGGATCCACAAATTTTAGCTTGTGTCTCCAAATACAAAATATAATCCCCTGGTACTTTGAACCGTTACCAGAATTGTCATGTCTTTTGTTGCACATCAGTTCAATGGACATTGATGCTGTCTGTTCAAAGATGTAGATAGATGGGACCTTTTCTTTCATTACTACTGCTTTTCTCTTCCTTTTTGTACCCCTTTTGTCCTGTTCCTCTGTTCTTCAGTAGCCACACCAGGACTGACATCCTGTTAGTGACATACACAGGCGTAAGTCTACGTTATGCCTCTATATGTCTTTTGGGGTAGGACATGGTGGAGGATGATATTCTCTGTATCTCCCTACAACAGCCAAAGGCCCCCCAACTCAGCATTGCATGGTAATGGCATGTTGCTGATGTAGAGTGGAGAACTATCTGGTTATCTTCGCATAGCCAGCCATAGACTAGAGACAATATGTGCTGAGACCCTTAGCAGTAACAAGTAAAAGTACATTTCTATACCGCTTATCAGTGAGCTAAGCACTTCCTAAGTGTGAAGTTGAAGGCTTTCACAGCCGGCATCCATGGATTTTTGTGGGTTTTTCGGGCTGTGAGGCTATATCCTAGAACTCCCTAGGTGGTTTACAATGTGTAAGCTAATTGCCCCCAACAAGCTGGGTACTCATTTTAGCGACCTATGGAAGGGTGCAAAGCTGAGTGGACCTTGGAGCCCTGCCTGGGATCAAACTCACAACTTTGTGGCTTGCAGTATAGGTATTTAAGCACTCACCCCCAGGGCTCCCTTGGAGAACCTCAGCAGATCGTGGTAGAAGATGTCCTTGTTCTGCATCTTGATATGGGGGCATAGCCAGATCCTTCTTTGATCTTCCCACTGGTCACCAGCAATGGAATGACCATGACTTGGGGTACAGAGGCTGCCACAACACAACAATAAATCCTGGGAGTAGTAAGAGGGGAGATGTAGTGGGGTCCCACATAGAAATCTCTTACGCTTGGATCAGCCATTTATAATAGCATGAGGGTAAACAAGAAAGACACTCGGTGTGTGCGTTGCAGCACTCATGCATTGAGAGAATTTTGAACAAATGTGCAATCTCATTCCAGTCTTCTCAAAAAAGCTGTTGTGTCTTGACTCGTTTTTGTTTTGTGGCATTTTCCTCTCTGTCACTTTTGAACAGGGAATTCTCACCCCAAGGCTTATTGTGCCTTGCTCTTGTCTCACGGCAATGTCTGTTATCCACAAAAAGCAGAGTTATGAATGAATGCAATGTTATGAAATGGACTCTGGTATTTTGAAATCAGACACGGGTGTACGATGCAATTGTGGAACTTCCTCTTTTGTTCCCTTGTGCTGTCATTGATGGACAGGCACCAGAGAGCTGCCGAGTTGTGACGATGTGTGTCTTTCAAAGGGTGGTTCTTTTAACAGTCTTTACTGAGTCACCAGACCACAGCGCAATTGTTCCCACTTAAAAACTGCTAAAAGTCAATGAATGTACTCAACTCTGCTTCTTTTGAGGAACTACAATTCCCTTGCAGACTGGTTCTAGACATCATCTTCGTTACTGCATAGAGTGAGAGTAGAGGAGTCCCTCTTGCACCATCTTTTATTATCTGTTATAAGTAATTTTATACGTGTCTTTCAACCACATTCTGGGGTGGGGCGCAGGGTTTATAAAACAAATGCAAACTTTGTTTGGTGTGTGTTTTGTTCTTGTTGCCGACTCTTTTCTAGCATTTCCTCCATGATTTACCAAAATAAGCTAATCTGGCAGAAAATCTACACCTTCTTCACACTCTTTTCTACAAGAAAGAGCCAGAGCTCAGTGACTGTGAACATGTGCCTTGTATACAGAAAGACCCAACTCTGATCCCGGGAATCTGTTGGTAGCACCGGGAAGGCCTTTGTTTGAAACCCTAAAAAATTATTGCTAGTTAGCACTAGGCATGGGCAAATTTGTCAGGTTTGCCTCTCCTGCCAAGTAGTAAATTTTATTAATTTCTGTTTTTAAAAAATGAACTGAAACAAAATACGGGCCTATTCCTGGTGAACGTAGGCAGAACTGAGTTGGATGAGCCTATGGGTCTGACAGTTTTGTTTTGAAGATGATCACTGCTTTAAAGAATGCTCTGTTGATGGTGTTTGCCTCTTAAACAACTAATCCAGTGGTTCCCAAACTTTGGTCTTCTAAATGTTTTGGACTGCAGCTCCCAAAATTCCTGTTAGCTAAGCTGGCTGGGGCTTCTGGGAGTTGAAACCCAAAACACCTGGAAAACCAAAATTTGGGAACTCACTGGATTAATCAAATGTGTTCTGTTATAAAATCTCATAAAATCTCTCTTTTTTTCTCTCTTTTTGTTTATGAAAAATTAAATTCAATAAAGATGTTCTACTTAGTAGTGTAATATTTTTCCTTACATTCCCTGCTTCAGTTACACACCAGAACCAAAATTGCCACAATGAGAGAAACAAATGTGCCATTAGCTCAACTTAAAGCTTCTAATTCATTTATTGATTAACCCCTTTGAAGTTCATGCCTTCCCTGTTCTACTTGATCTTAAATTACTGCCTCTTTTCTCCTGTGGCTAATGTCTGAAGAAATTAGAGTTCACTTCTATGGGGAAAGAAGCCATTCTGGGTTTTGAGCAGATCATCGAAATAGGTAATGACATGTGTATGTGGGGTGGGTAAACAGAAGAAGAAGGAGAAAAGCTGCAAGCAGAGCAGAATAAAAATTTGCAAAATAAACTGAAATGTCCCCATCATTTCCTAACCTAATCTGAGGACTCTGATAGGATTTGAACTTGGGATCTACAATAGAAGGTGGCCCCATAATAGAAAATAGCAGCTTCTCTTTGTACTCTCACTGCCTAAACCCAGCGTATAAATAAATAGTATCCTTCATATTGAAATTCAAATTGAGATAGTCAGAGTTCCCATAACTTGGATCAAATCTTGATCAGAATGGAGATGGTAGTCTAGCAATCTGAAAAAGATTAGGATTGGAAAGGGCAGCTACGAAAGATTTGGACATGATCCTAAAGTGTAAAGATATAAATCTGAACATTAAAGTGAGGATTGTCTGAGCATTGTATTCCCCATCAACATATACAGATGTGAAGAAGGCTAATAGAAAATCAACTCGTTTGAGATGTGATGCTGGAGAAAAATGCTGAGGATACCCTGAACAGCCAAGAAGGCAAACAATTGGTTCCTAGAACAGATCAAGCCAAAAATCTCCCTAGAAGCCAAGATGACTAAATTGAAGCTGTTTTACTTTGAGAAGACATGAATCATTAGAAAAGACAATGATGCTGGGAAAGGTAGAGGTTAGTAGAAAGAGAGGAAGACCACACACCAGATGGTTAGACTCAGTCAGAGTCTGCAGGCTTGAACAGGGCAGTTGAGGACAGGAGGTCTTGGAGATGTCTCATCCATAGGGTCACCATGAGCTGAGTTCGACTCAAGGGTAATTCACAACAAGAACATCCTTCATAGGGTGCCCTTGGAGTATAGAAACTGGAATGGACACATGGAAGGAGAAAGTCTTAAGACTCCCTTTCTTTGAAGCTGACCACATGCAGAGCCTGGAAATATGACTTGACACGCTGCCATGCTGGTTGGGGGATCTGAGACCTGCCGCCCAGAAATGTAAGGTTTCTTAGCTCTCACTAAATGTCTCCCAAAGGGTGAGGGGTCATAGTGTGACTGGAGAATCGGGTTGTGGTACTCTGTCCTTTTGTTTGGGCTTCCTTCATAGCCAAAACTTACTTTATTATTCTCCAGTACCAATGATGATTTTCCAAGCTACCCCTAAAGCCTTTTCTGAGCCACCATTTTATGTTGACTGCATAGTAAATTAAGGCAGCATTTACCCCCCGAAAATGCCTCATCCAAGCAAGCTCGCATAAAGTGCTTGAGTGCTGAGATATTACAAAATGTTTTTCAGCAAATATAAGTGGGAAATTTTCGTTGCCTCTAACTTAATTGGTATTAAGTAAAAAGAAATCACAGTGTGTAATTGGAGCTTTTGAAGATAATATTCTAAAGGCACACTTACTTTGTTTAAATGCCTGCATAGCCTTATGAAGACACCTGAGCAGCACACAATAACTTTTTTGTGTGCATGCTATGAGATTTGCTGGGTTGTGTGATGTAGTGAGAGAGTGTGATCTTGTGTTGCTTGTACACTTTCATGTATGAGTCCACAGTGGGGAGAGGTAACAATAAAGTACATTTGATGGAAACTAATTCATGGTACTCCATTTTTCAGAAGCACGGTATGGTCCTAGTTTTATGCTTTCCTTCCACCTTTGTTGATACACAGATGTTGGGAGCTGAGAATGTACTTGTAACCTATTAGGATCATTGTCTTCCACTTTGAGATGCATGCTGTCGCACTAATGTTTCTTGCAAACCCATATTGGCAGGTTGCTATGCCAGGATTACCAAGGGGACAAGGAAATTTGGAAATACCCGATGGAATGTAGAACACACTTAAAGGCTCATTCATCCACTGTTTGCAGTTGAAGGGAGAATCAGGCAGCAGGGATGCAGGCATACATCCGTGGAATTCAATACAAGTTCACATTGGAAATGATGCTGATTCAGTTTGAACTAGCTTGTGGCCATTTTAAAAAACTATTCATAACCTTCAGTATGTCAGCCCTTTGCTTGATTTAGGTCAGAGGTTCTCAACTTCATCTTTCTTTGTGTCCCAGCTGGTGTAAAAATCTTTAGAAACTGCCTTCAGGGGCTGTTCAGATATTCCATAGCAACAAACCCATTCCCGCTTTTGAAAAGGAGCAGGTCCAGTTATCTGACAAATATACCTGCAACATAAAGGTGGTATGTTGTTGTTGTTTTCTAAAGTACCCACTAAAAGTGTTTTTGTTAAGCCTATACTTATAATTAGTATAGCACTCAAGTATAACAAAGTAAGAGTATTGGAAGTTCAGCAAGGCAAATAGAAGAGTGGGAGCAAAATTGTTCTGGGGCAAGATGAAGGGTTGGGCAATGTGCTGTCTTCATATTCCCTTTCTGCATCCTCTGAAGATCCCAATATGCCAAAAAGTGGCCAGAAGGGAGGCTTTGCCACTCCTGGAAGTGGGTCCCTCAAAACCTTTGATCTCCCCCTTCAAACTGGAAATGGGTGTCCAGCCATTTCTAGATCTGATTTTGTTTTGTAATGTTAGCCTATTTCTGGATACCTCTGGCCCTGGTACAGCCCAGAGTTGGTGCCAAGGGTGAAAGAAAGTCCCTTTCCCCAGAGCCACCTGAAGTTGCCCAAACTTGGTCTAGGGCAAGAGTGGAAAATATTAAAATTAGGGGGCCCTAAGTGGTGCAAAAGCAACGTGGGTCTCCCTGTGGCTTATTGTAGGCGTATGGTTGCAAACCTGTATGGCTCAGCATAGCATAATAGGTCTGCGTGCAGATTTATACTAACTTGAGGTAGATATCACCTCCTGACTGACTGAACATCCTCTGAAGCTACATCCCCATAGCCAGGCAGTAAATGAATATGGCAGTACTGAGACCTTTGGGAGACCTAGTGGTTCTTAGCCCTGTGCAGGGGGCTCCAAAGGCTTTTCAGTGAGTCGGAAGGGGACTTTGGGCTTTGCAGAGAGAGGAAAGGAATACCAACCTCCACAGTGTCTCAAAAAGGACATACACATGCATAACAGAAACCTATGTCTGTGTATGCCCCAAAGGGATGCCAGCCATCTCCTGTTACCCAACGTCTTCACTAGAGACCTTGCACTTGGTGCTACTGCTTTCAGAAGCTGGGTAGATGGCAACCGGGGATTGGTCCTGTTTTTCTGCCTTCAGAGCACACTTTCCAGAAATGTTTGAAAGGAGGAGTACATTATTATTCTGCCCATTCCTGGCTTCTTGTTACCCAGGAATCTTAGTTTAGACGAGACTATACAGTAGTTTGTAAATTAAACTGGTGAGGGAAGCAGTTCAGGAGTGGTGGGTGATTTGTCTAGGAGTCGAGCAGAATTGGTTTTTTACCACAATTCCTGGTTTGTATGTAGTGACATGCCAGGAAATGGAGAAAGTGAAATTGAATTCTTGTTTGTTCTTCCATCCGGCTGTACAAGAGGTAGAGAATGGCTTATAGTGCTTTGTCTTCTGTGTGACCTATGAGGGTTGCTAGATTTTGTTGTAGACAGAACACAACAACAGAAGATTTGTTCAAAGAAATGTTGTGAACGGTAAATGATCTTATTGCCCTGGTTTTGGTTACCTTATCTCCCTCTAGAAAGCACAGACCCTTGCTTTGGTAACTCTTTGTTTTTAAATGTGTTATTTTATTATGTGCCTTCAAGTCATTACACGGATATTAAATGTTGTTTGGACTCCTGGGAGCTTCAGGGGTCTCCAAAGGTGGCAGAAATGCCCTCCCCATCCATTCCAGAGATCCTTTGGGGTTATTTTGGAGCAAAAAAAGTTTTGCTAATTTATTTATTTACCTTTGGGAGCCATAAAAATGATCGGGGGGGGGGGGGGGACAAGCAGGCCACGAGCCTCAGGTTGCCCATCCCTGATCTAAGCAGGCTGTTTAATTTTTTCATTTAGGCTGTATGGCCACTTTCTGACTCGTCCCTTTCATCGGAAAGCCTCTTAATTCAGAGTGCCTTTCTTTACACAATCCCACATTTCCAATATTTGGGAATGAGAGGGTGTGTGTGTGTGTGTGTGTTTGGGGTGCAGGGAGGAGACTGGAAGCATTCCCACAGCCAAATATGAAATTGCAGCGCTTCCCAACCCCCTTTCACCCGTTCAGTTTTCTTTCTTTACCTAATAGCAAAGGAATGCAGACAGCTATCAGGTACTGCAGGAACAGCTGCATCGCTGGACTAGCTGAAAAGGAGATATTTTATGAGAGATGCTTTAGGTCATAATATGGGGACTCTTAATAATGGGGAAAAGAGTGTCACATCCAGGGAACGACATGCTTTCAGCCAGCAGAGAATGGTGGAGCTATTAAATTTGATTTAATTGATTTTAAAAATGTGATCCTGTGATTTTCCTCCAGAAAGGACAGAAGGGCCTGTGTGGTCCAAAACACACTGCAGAAATGATCCAGTTTGAGACTGCTTTAACTGCCTTGGCTCAGTGCTTGGGAATCCTGTGAATTGTAGTTTAGTATGGCACCAGAGCTCTCTGACGCGCAAGGCTAAGTGTATCACAAAACTACAGTTCCCAAAATTACCTAGCATTGAGCCAGGGCAGTTAAAGCGGTCTCAAACTGGATGATTTCTGCAGTGTGTTTTGGATTTTTCTCAACCTCTTGGCTATGGGAATGCCCTCCCAAAGGAGGCCTGCCTTGACAACGTGTTTCAAATGCCAAGCAAATACCTTTAAAACAAAAATCCGAAGCTTTTAAAACGGTGCTATGGTTTATACTATTTTGGCTCTGTGGATTTTGTTCCTCTGTCCTCTACTTTAAATTTGTTTTACTTGCTGCAAAGTTTCTTGGCCTCTGTTCTGTGCTTTAAAATTATTTTGTAATTTTATTATAGGAATGCATGAAAAAAAATTATAATGGTGATGTTTTTGAATTCGTTGTAACTAATGGTGGGGTGTGTTGGTTTTGGTTACCTAGAGCTCAGAGATGTTTGGATAAAAGGTAGTGTATGAGCTGTAAAAATAAATGTGCTAAATATTTTGTATTTTTTGGAAGGATTGAATATCCATAGTAACAACAAACTAGAGCCTTGCATATGTAAACACACATTTTTTACATAAAAGGTTTTGTGTTTTTTTACCAGACATACTGAAATAGTAAACATAGACAGTTATATACAAATAATCACATTTTCTATATAGTTAAGTCCCCTCTCCTTCTCCCAATCGTTTGGATTGGGTGATTCATTGTAACAAAATATGTTTTTCTTCCATTTGATTACCTCTGTTGCTAGTTTGCATCCTCTTATGTCTGCAGTGTTTACAAATGATATTGCTGAACTATTCTTCTTTTCTACCCTACCACCAATATTTCTTAACTCCTTCTTTCAAATGTTTGAAAGCTTCTTTCAAAACGCTTTTTTCCCTTTCTTTCACCAGCCTCCACTTTTCTTAGGAGTCCCATATTGGTGGCCAAACTTACAAATCTGTTTTTTGTTTTGCTTTTCAGCATGCTGGAGATGGGGAGCTCCTGTGTTGTTTTTCCCCCCCTTTCTCTTTATTGTGCTCTTTTTCTGACTTACAGCAACCCAAAAAGAACCTACCCTGGGTTTTCTTAGCATGTTATTTCAGATGGGGTTTGTCATTGCCATCCTCTGAGGCTGAGAGAGTGTGACTTACTCAAGGTCGCTCAGTAGGTTTACACGGCCAAGCTGGGATTCGAACCCTGTCTCCAGTCATAATCCAACACTCAAACCACTACGCCATGCTGGCTTTCATTGGAATAAATACAGATCCATATACTTATGAATGATTTGAAGTGCTTAAAAGTTGCCAAGAGATTGTTTTATGCAGGGGTAGGCAACCTTTCCCCTTTAAGGGCCGAGGGACTTCAGCTCCCAGAAGCCTCAACCATGTTGGCCAATTGTCCCATGTTGGCCAACAACTCCTGGGATTCTGGGAGCTGAAGTCCCTCGGCCCTTAAAGGGGAAAGGTTGCCTACCCCTGGTTTTATGAGTCAAAAAGTAACATTTTGAGGATTGTTTCAAAAGTAATGTAGTGGCATTGTGTGCTAGGGAGCTATGGATATCAAATCCTATCCAAGGAGCAGTAGCGCTATTCAGTTAGATCCTTGGACTGTATTGCTTATAGTTGTTTGCTTCCTAACACTGTTGTAGTGTCAGGCTGCAAAAAGCTTTCTTTAAAGCAGAGAAAGGGCTTTTGCTATTTCAGGCTGTTTGGGGGTTTGGCTGAAATAACCCATTCAACCAGAATGCTTTCCATGCTGAAATTCAGGCCAGGAGCAAACATATTTTTGCCGTATTGGACGAAATGTTGTAGCTGGAATGCAGGAAGCAAACAATTTTGCACTTCACTGTGTGTGTGTGTGCATGTGTATTTCTGTTTTGTTTTTGTTTCTTTTTTTCCTCCAGGCTCCGATGAGACAAAACCAGCCTTTGTGCTGTTGAATGTGCTTGGATGTTATCATGCGCCCTTACGAAGGCCACGTGTTGTTTTGCTCCTTCTAAGGACCCTTTCACACCATACTACACAATTAAAGCACCATGGTCCCTCTCGTGTCTGTCATGATTGCATCCTGGGATTTGTAGTTTTATGAGATATTTAAATTTCTCCAACAGGCCTCTCCAAATTACAAACCCCAGGATTCCACAAGAAACATTCATGCCAGTTACTGTGCATCTGAAGAAGTTGACCAAATCTACAAAAGTTTATATCTTTCATGCAGTTAGTCTCAAAGGTGCGCCAAGATCCCTTTGCATACAGTTACCCTTGTACAGAGAAGAGCATGTTCAAATGCTGCGGCACTGAATATGTTTACCCTTGTCTCTAATAGTAAAAAAATCATCCCCAAATACCTCCAGGCCCAGTTCCTTCAACTAAGAGCCCTCAAACATTCGGCAGTGAAAATTCAAATTTTCAGCAAAGCAGCAAGATCTTGTACGCTTTCTTTTTTACATCCTCTGCATACATTGCTCTGAAACAGATTTATTTCTTTACTTCTAATTCAAGCACAGGCAACTGCGGCAGCTCGGGGGGCAAAAATTTGTCCCTGAAACTCTGAGAGTTTCATGCATTCCTAAATAAAAAAATCCCCATCTCCGAAAGGCCAAACTGGAAGAAGCCAGAAACCTGCTTCTGAATTTGAAAATGAATTTTAAATATTGAATGGGCAGGAAGCCTGCAACCTATTTAAAAAGTGAATTTCCTGGCCACAGAAAGGCAATTCAGCATCAGAGGGGCAGAAGAATATTTTTGTTGCAATTCTGGATGGTTCAAGGACCACTAAAACATCCTTGGAACCACATAACATCCCAAACTTGCACTTTGCCCATCCCTATTCTTATAGTTAAAGCTCTTCGTCATCTTCTCAAATTAGACTTCTTGTTAACCACTATTGAATCGTTTAAGTTGTTTAACCTTTGTTGTTTAAGGAAGCAACCAGTGCATTGGTTTTGTCACCTGCCATCACACCTACTGTAATGAAAATTCATTGGGTCAATTCATAATTTCTGTAACGGATGCTGTTGTTTTACTGCCTTGTATAATTTTTTAATATTGTATTCCGTATTCTGTTGTGGCCTGTGGTTAATATGGCAATAACACTGATGGGAACAGATTTGCTGGACATTTCTTTTATATCTTGTTTAGTCTGAAAGCCTTTAGTTAAGAAGTATAAGAGATAATTGCTAGTAGCTGCAATAAGAGAGGGTTTTTGTCTACCCATCATAGCTCTCAATACTTTCTCTTCTGCCTACCATTATCTGCTAAGACTCACTTACTTTCTCTTTCCTTTTTCCCAGTTCTCTGTTTAGCTTTCAAACCCAGGTTGTGAAGCTTTCTGGGTCACCTGTGGTGAGTGGAAATCTTACCTAAGTGACCAGGCAGAGAAACTTTAAAATGTTGGATTACCCCTTCTCTTTCTCAAGCTATAACTGACACAGATGGACTTAGAGCAATACTTTTTAGCCAGGCATTATTGGTAAGACCAAGCTAGTATAATTTCAAATAATTGTATATACACATTAAAGAATGTCCTCCAAGCTATATTTTCCAGTTATTCCAGAACAGAAGCTTTGGGACACGCTTATGTGCTTTTGTACGGACTGCGCAGTTAGATGTGAAACAAACCTAGTGGAGACATTGTGGGTTTTGACTTGTTCCCTATCAATAAAACAACGATTACAAAGTGGTCCATCTGGGTTGGTCCACGCACTAATTTTGGCAAGAGGTTGAACTGACCTAGGGCCCTTACACACTACACAATAATAACACAATGACTGCCCTGGCTGCATCCTATGGAGTCCTAGGTTTTGTAGTTTTGTAAGGTACTAGAGCTCTCTGGTTGAGAACTCTAAATACTGCTCCCTAAACTGCAAATCCCAGGATTCCATAGGGTGCTGCCATGGCAGTTAGGATGAAATCATAATATTTTAATTGTGCAATGTGAAAGAGCCCCTATTCCAAAGCAATGGTCACAGTTCAGAGTCACTGGTGCAAAACACACTGCAGAAACAATCCAGTTTGAGACTGCTATTAACTGTCTTGGCTCAGTGCTAAGGAATTCTGGGGATTGTAGTTCTGGGAGACATTTAGCCTTCTCTGTCAGAGAGCTCTTGTGCCACAATAAGCTACAAATCCCAGGGTTTCCTAGCTCTGAGCCAGGGCAGTTAAAGTGGTCTCAAACTGGATTATTTCTGCAGTGTGTTTTGATGGACTAAACTGGAATGTGTTTTCTAGTGAGATTGTGGTTTGAAACAGTTTTGTGCTAGATCAGTGGTTCCCAAACCTTGGTCTTCCAGGTGTTTTGGACTTCAACTTCCAGAATTCCTGACCATTGGACAAGCTGGCTGGGGCTTCTGGGAGCTGAGATCCAAATACCTGGAGAACCAAGGTTTGGGAACCACTGTGCATCAGCTTCTTTCATGGTTTTTGGTATGAAGGGTAGACTATACATACACCAATTGGGTGAGTTAAATAAACTGGAATAGCAGAGTGTGAATGTCCAGAAATGGTGACCAGAAAGGTGTCTTTGCAACATCTCACAAGTTATTGTCTGATATGGATAGCAAGCATTACTCTCTTTTGATAACATTGCTGAGACTGCCACCTCTGAAATAGACCTCCAGATCTTTGGGAGTGTAAACAAGCTCTTACACTGCAAATATTTTCATGGATTGAGTAACTGCAAGATGTCTGTAGAATTTACAGTTCCACACAGTGATTTATGGAAGCCTTCCTATTTATACAGGCGTGTTTACAGTTCCTAGTGCCCAGCGAACTGTAAAAAGGTGTGCATTTAAAAGAAAAAAGGAAAGAGAGATCAACGAGTCAGCTTTTTTCTTTTCTCGGGTGGTTAATTTAAAAAATAGTACTTTCTTCTGTGGCTTTTGATCCATGGCTTTGAAATACTGCTGCTTCCTTCTTTACAACTTTTTCCCCTGCTTTTTTTTTATTTTATTTTGTATTTTGTATGCATTCCTAGTAGTAGTTGTTGAATTTTGAATGCTTCATGAAGGAGATTTACAAAGAAAGCCATATTTGCAATTCTCCTTTACTTCTTTTGCTTGGGATACAGTGTCTTTTTCCACTCTAAGAATTAAGAATAAATGATGAGGAGGGCAGCGTTTTAAAAATCCCTTAGTCTAACAATATGGTATGATTTGAGGTGAGGACTTATTAATATATGAATTTTTAATTTCAGACTTTCTGGTTAAAACAATTCATTCCCCCCCCCCCCCAGTGCTGTTCTGTTGTTGTTGTTGTTGTTGTTGTTGTTGTTGTTGTGTGCCTTCAAGCCTTTTCCACCTTATGGTGACCCTAAGGTGAAGCTATCATGGGGTTTCCTTGGTAAAATTTGTTCAGAGGAGGTTTGCCATTATCATCCTCTGAGGCTGAGAAGGTGTGACTTGCCCCAGGTCACCCAGTGGGTTTCATGGCCAAGCTGGGATTCGAACCTTTGTCTCCAGAGTCTTAGTCCAACACTAAAACAGCTACACCATGCTGGCTCCTCAGTCCTGTTCTACCTTTCATTATTTTATATGTAAGATTGCAGAAGTGCCTTCCTAATTGTGGAAATGAAAAGGAATGATGGGCATGCAAGCTCTCAGTATGCATTTCTGCATGGTAATGTGGATACCATCAGCATATGTGAAGCCAAGGTGGAGTCAGAGGAGAGTTACTATATATTAGGGCCTGGGCATGTGCCTCCTGTTTTCATGGGTCATCTCCAGATGGGAGAAGAGGGTTCAAGTTTCTAGGGTTGCAGGGCAGCTAAGTGTGTCCAAATCTGCAGCTCAGCTCTTGGCATTTTTATCTGGAAGAAATTGCTCCCTTCTTATGTTTTCTCCCACAGGATTTTTCAGAATTGGAATTGCAATCTCTGCATTCTTTTTTAAGACCTTGCCATTGGAGAGATGTAGTACAGTAACAGTAACCCTGCCAAGACTCTGCAGTCCTGGAGAGAGGAATGTGCCGGCAGAAAATTGACTTGTATGCTATAACGTCCATCATAACTGTCCATACTTAAAACATGTTTGATGTCTGGGCGTCTAGTTAGAGGCAGACATAACCGCTGATGGGGAAAGTGTCAAGTGTAATGGAGCAGGCCTAGGCATTTTCTTGAACAAAACAACAGGGAGGTTTTGTTTTATTGGTAAAGGTACATTTTGTGGGATATCTGGATTTTGTAGAGTAGTGATATATAGCTCTTTAGGTACACGGTGCAGGTTGAAAACTTTATTTGCTTATTTTCTTCTGTCTCTCTTTCTGGGAAAATACCTAGGAATGCTAACAAAATGGATTTCTTCAGGTTCATCTTGAATGAAAAGACAGATCATTTTTTATTTTTGGCGACTCTAAGGCCACCCTATCATAGGGTTTTCTTGGCAAGTTTCTTCAGAGAGGTTTTTGCCATGCAGACCACCAAATCTTTCTCTTTCTTTTTTCCCCCTCAGATGTACTTTCCGATTCCCCAGCACAAACATCAAGATCCAGTTTACGTCGCTTTACCATAAAGAAGAGGTAAAAGAGGAAGCCTCATCGCCTCCGCTTCGGCCACTCTACCCTCAGATCTCACCTCTTAAGATCCATATTCCGGAGCCGGATCTCCGGACCTTGGTCAGCCCCCTGCCATCTCCCACTGGCACCATCAGGTAAGGAAATTGCATGTTGCCATCACATCTTATCAATAACGCTGCTGTGGCTACTTCAGTGTTCAGGCCTCTCTCTTGCCCCCCCAAAACCCCCATGCAAATAGCAGACTTCCATCAGTCACTCAGTGGGTGCATTTGTGTATCAGCGATAAGCCATTATTTGTGTTGACCACAGTTTGTTGCATAAGCCATGATGATGAAGCATGTAAGCCTTAGGCAGCAACAAAGTGCGGGTTAAGATTGTGGCTTGTAGCAGGTTAATAAACCATGGCTTGTTGAGACAGGTGGGTTTGCACAGCACAAGAAGCCAGATTCCAGCCAATCACACCATTTCTTGTCACAGCCTTTAAATGCCATCAGCAGTTAAAGTGGTGTCACACTGGAGTATTTCTGCAGTGTGGATGCAGCCAGAAGAGAGCTTTCTTGGTGGCCACTCTGAGGCACTGGAATTCCCTCTCATGGGAGACTAGGCTGGCCTGTCCACAGTCTTCTCTCACCAGCCAACAGAGACTTTTTTTTTTATTCAAGCAGACATTTAATTATTAACTGGTTGCAGGGAGTCCTTTTTATGGAGTATTTGCACTATATTTTAACTGTATTGCTATGATTTTAAATGTTTTAAAATTAATGTTGTTTTAATACAATAACTTTGTCATCAGGTTGTTAGCTTTTTGTCTTGTTGTAGCTTTTTTTGTAAGCTGCCTTAGGTCCCAGACCGGAAGAAACATATATATTGAATAATAAATAAATAAATGAGGTAGACAAATTGTCATACCTAGTGTACTGCACCTCTAGTTGTTTTTCTGCTGCTGGTTGTGAGCTGTTGGCAGGATGAACATGTGGGTTTAGTTAAAATAGAGAGAGAGAGGAAGGAACTGGTGCTATTTTCAGTCTCTTTTTAGCAGAAGCATTTGTGGTTTTGTCATCTAACATCTTCCTTTTGATGACAATAGGGTTAGGTTTGCATAGTTGTTTTTGTGGGCAGCAGGGTGGCAAAGCAACCCGAAAAATACCCTGCGTTTTTATGCTGCCCTGTATCCATCACTGAGACTAGATTCTCCCCACCACCACCACCAGCCCACACACACCTTTGAAAGCTGCTTTGTTGTGAAGAGAAAGTGAGAGATGGTAGTCCTGCCTTCTCCTGCCCGATTTTGCAGAAGAATGTTTTACAAGGCACATCTCTGACTCTTCGACATCCGCGGAGGCTTAGCAACAGCAAAATCTAACCGAGTTTCTTGAAATACCTCTTTTGTGGTTTTCTTCTTTTGCCCAGCCTTTGCATTCTCTGTTCCTTGTTTCAGGGGAGGGCCTGCTGGGTTTATAAACATCCCTTTTTCTGATTTGCCCCACGTGAGATGACTCTCGGCCCTGCTTTCTTTTTGCAGGAAGCCAAGCAGATGAGATCAGTTGATTTTGGTGTATTAGAATAATGTATTATTTATGTGGCTTTTTTTTTTTTTAAGTGAAGCACTCTAGAAGCTCCTTTGAGCCATGAAGCATACCGAATGGCTCACTCCTTCTCAGCCAGACTTACTTACAGCAGTGCTATACAAAATGGCGTCCCATGGACCAGTGCCAGCCCATGAGCTCTTGGCTGCCTGTCCACTGTGACTTTCCAAGAAGAAAGGAAAGCACATCAGTTTCCAGTGCCAGTCCTCCACAACAGAAAGCATAAGAAGCCTAGCTTTAAGGACTTTTGAGAGGATAAAGGAAGGGGAAGGAGAACCTGAGAAGATAGGAGTTCTAGCAAAAAAAAAACCAACAGCAACAAATGCTGGGTTTCTGGGGCTGATACGTTGCTGCTATTTCTTTGATTACAGAGCTGGAGGAGGTTCAGGTTTTGAACTACAACTCTCAGAATCTCCCAGCTAGCCTAGCCAAAGGGTATTCAGATTTCTGGGGGATATGAATTTTTTTTTTAAAGAAAGGTAAAAGAAAATATCCTAAGATCTGTAGTTAACTTGCAGAATTGATCATGCTCACTCGATTTAGTGGTCGTGCATGAGACAAATTCATGAGGAGTAATCAGTTCAATAGCTACAAGTGATGCTGACTGAATGAAGTCTCTTTCCCCATGTGAGATGCTGGATGCAACCACATACTCTCCGACACATTACAGATGAAAACCAGGACCCGTGTGGTCAAAATGGCAAAGGTTATTAATGGGGAAGAACAGAAGGGTGTGCTTTTGCCTGAGTGTACAAAAAGAGCAATAGTCTGCCCTCTCTTTTCCTCTCCCTCCTTTTGAGTTAATTGAGTACACTCAGTTTGCAGGAATTTAAGAAGCTGCACACAAAGGAAGAAAGTGGGAGGAAAGAAACTGGAATATTTTAAAAGCAGTTGAAAAAGTGGGATGACAGAGGATTAATCAGAACTATCCCTGCCAAATTGGGACAGTTGGAGGGTGTGCAACCAGGACAAAAAGAGTCGTTGCCCTCATGTCCTACTTTTATCTGAGCATTGCTGGAAACAGTAGGCTGTATCAGAAGGCACTTTGGTCCGATCCATCAGGGCAACTCATCCTTGTCCAATGAGGAACACTGGCCTGCCTTGCTTCATGGATAACCCAGACTTCCCGGAGTATTGCTTTTGGGGGATGATTTTTGCTAGAGTAACTGGTTGTTCTGCATCTTCTTCCCTTTTTGGAGGAATGTCAACTAATCCACATAAGGAGGCGGAGTGGCGGGGAGCCTGTAACACTTCTCTTCTCTTCCCCCCTTGGTGTGTTGGGATTGGGAAACTGTTCTCATTAGCTCAGCTTTCCAGTGTGTGTGTGTGTGTGTGTGTGTGTGTGTGTGTGTGTGTTTGTGTTCTCCCTCTTCTCCCTTTGGTAGCATTCACTTGCCTAATTTGGTGTGCCTTTGCCTTGCCGTCCCCTCATTGGCTACTGGGAAACTGGCTGGAGCTTTTAGAGATCCCAAATTAGTTTTCCTTTCTGGAAATCTGAGCCTGGCCCTCCCCTTAGCTGGTACTTCCCAGCTTTTCTTGCATTGGGCCAGGCCAGATTTTGTTGCTCAAACAGGAACACACACAGGCTGCTCAAAACAAACACTCCCAGCCCCTTTGACTCCCCCTTATTCCTCCCAGCTTGCTTCTCTGTTTACTTTCTCACTTGCTTTCCTGCCAAGTTCTCCCTCCACCCTGGAACCCGCTTCTAGTTTCCTTTCTTATAATCTCTATCTCCCCCCTCCTTCTGTTAATTTGCATGAAAGGTGTGTTTTTTCCCATCTGAAAAATTCACTACCCAGAAAAGCGTTGAGCTTTAACCAAACCAAACGAAACCTGCTCACTTCAGCAGTTCCACCATGTGAAATGAACAAAAACATGGTTGCTTTTAGGAAATATTACCCTCTTTCTTCCTTCTCCTCCTCCCTTTTTTCCTCTACCCATCCCCGTCTTTTGCTTACTCAGTTGCACAGTTTCTAAGAAACACTCTTTTTTTAAAAAAATCTTCATGTTGCTGTTTTCGGCAGCAAGGAGGGGAAAAATACTCCACTTCTGTTAGACTTGGTGAATAGGTAGAATGTAAACACTTGGCCCTGTTTTGTCCTTCTGGGTTTAGATTTTAAAATACATCCTTTTTATAACAGAGAAGAGACCTGGTTTGCCTTCTTATACAACGCAGAGAAAGATGGGCCTTGGCCATGGGTATAGAGCCAGTAGAAACATCCTGTCTATGAGATCATGTTTTGTAAAAATGGCCAAAGGTGTTTTTTTCCTCCAAGGTTTTGTGGAAACTGGTGTGATGGGTGGAAGGCATTTTCTCTTCTTCTGGTACTATGCACACCTGGGGGCCTCTACAGAAGCTGGATGATGGAAGATTTAGGACAGAGTTGGCAGCTTACCTGTGTCCAGAAAGGAGGAGATGCTTCATCAGTTGAAGGCACACATTTGTATGAAATGGGCATATGTTGATTTATGTTTATAGATGCAGATTTAGAAATACTGGATGTCTTTGCACAAGCAGTACAATGCATCTCACCATAGTAGTGAAGACCATCCTTGTGCCCAGGCAGTCTGCTGTCCAGGTGTGAACATTTGATGGGCAACTTCAGAAATAACTTCTTTCCCTTTCATAGTTATTTGCAGAGATGGTGAAACATTTCCACCCCATCTCCATAATTGTCTGGGCTGCTTTATTGCAGTCAATCATGTTCCATCGCTTCTCGGTCATAGAAACCCACGAGGTGACCTTGGACAGGTCACCCTCTCTCAGCCAAAGAGGAAGGGAATGACAACCTTCCTCTCATTAAATCTTGACAAGAAAACCCTAGGTAGGGCCATCCTAAATTAAAGTAGATTTGACGGCACAGAACAACAACAAAAGTAAAAAGCTATATGTACCTCAGATTCTGCAGTGAAAGCAGGGTTATTTTTTCTTTCTTTCTGCTTTCAGTGTATTTGCCAGTTGATTCTACGAGATAAGGAATGTATTTTGTTTTCTATATAGAAGAGACCACCTAGTTCTGATTAGTGAATATTAGATGGAAAGGTTTAAAAGCTCTTTGATCAACTTATAGGTAGGCTGGGGGACGAACAGAAATTGTCTCCCCATCCCACCCCTCAATTGGTTTTTTCTTTCTTTCTTTCTTTCTTTCTTTCTGGCATCAAATAACCTCCTTAGTTTGATGAGAACCAAGTGTGGTTAGCCTGAGTGCCATACTGCCTGCTGTAAAATACCTCTTGCTGCTGCAGCAGAATTTGTGAATTATGGTGTCTTCTTTGGCTTAGGGCATTCAAATCTTGCTTTTTAATCAAAATTGATATCCTTTTAATAATGAATGTCTTAACCTCAGCCTTTCCTTCCTTTCTGTCTACACTATAGGGGATTTTCTCCATTAACGACATGGACACACTGTTGTATCCAAACACTGTCGGAGCCTTTTTTATCCCTTCTAGTTTTCCTCCACAGTCCCTTACTAGTTATTTACATTTCTCTACCACTCAAGAGCCACAGCTCCAAGCAATTAAGTAAAGAATTTTGATTTAATGTTAATATTATTTTTATGATCGTTACGTTGTCTTTGAAAAACTAAATCCAGCCATGTCTGTTTATTGTTGATAATGTTGTATTTACACAGTTAGCTTATTTCTGCTTATTTGTTTGTTCTGTCCTTTTGCTAATGTTACATTAAAGAGGGGGGGTGTATTTATGTTTGTGTTTGTTATGTATGCATATTTCACTCTGGCTGTGTTCCTACATAACAATAAATTTAGAAAAATGGTAAAACGCATATTATATTAGCTGTTACCTTTATCTGGCCAACTAAAGGACACATATGCTTTCAAGACATTCAGATTTCATCATCAGGCAAAATGTTAGAAAAGGATAGGGGAGCCCAATCTGACTTGGAAATCATTTTGTCTGAACTGTGTCTTGAGATGCAGTAGGAGAGGATCTGTATGCACTCCTGTCCATCTGTAAATTTAGAAATGTCTCCATTTTGAGTGAAGGTCACGAGCTCCATTATCAATTGGAAGTAGGGAACAGCCAGGAAATCTTTATATACAGAAGGAGCCAGAAATCCTGACTTATTAAACTACATTGAGAATAAGCTGCATAATGATACATGCAATCTGTTCATCCTTCTTTCATTTTCCTTTCTAAGTTGTTGTGTGCCTTGAAGTCATCTCCGACTTATGGCGACCCTATCATGGGGTTTTCTTTAGCACATATCAGGAGTGTAGGCCTCAAAAATAATTTTTTGCTGGGATTCAGTCAACTTCAGGTGGTCCATAAAATTAGGTCCATGGCTTGTTTTGTCCTGTTGGAGAGGGGTAGTGCTTCTTGTTGTTGTTGTGTGCCTTCAAATCGTTTCCGACTTATGGCAACCCTATCACTGGTCTTTTCTCTGCAAGGTTTGTTTAGAGGAGGGTTGCTATTGCCTTCCCCTGTGGCTGAGAGCATGTGACTTGCCCAAGGTCACCCAGGAGGTTTTATGTCTGAGCTGGGAATCAAACCCTGGTCTCCAGAGTCTCTGTCCAACACTTAAACCACTACACAATGCTGGCTCTACACATTTCCTTTCTAAGAGCAGAGCAAAAAAAGCAGGCAGAGATAAATTAGCATGATATCTGAATCTAGCACTATGGGTTATTACAGCCAAATAAGCCAGGATTCATAAGCCAACAGAAAACCCTGATTTGATGTTGGCTTGCTTGGGCGTGATCCTGAGTTTAAAGGTCACACTCAACTGTCTTATCCTGGTTTGTTGATCTGTTTCCACAAACGGAGGGGCAAAAGCCAGGTGGCTTTTCCCCATTCATGCATTTCACTCTGGTAGCAAGGTCTCCTGTTCATGAGGAGCATGATGTCTAATCACTTCTGAGTGCAATGGGAGGGGATAAACGACCCATAGCTCCAAAGTACATGGTTTGTTTATCAGGGCATACAGGTCTTATTTGGTCTAAATCAAATTGATTTAAGTCATGATTGAAATTGCTTCTCTGAAGGACTCAGTTGTAATGATCAATTACAGTTTAAATCACCAGTGGAGAAGATCCTATTTAATCATCTTTTAGTAGAAGTACATTATTTTTTTAATATGGGCTTAATACATATTCAGAGATGTAACTTTCATTAGAAGGTAGATGCACGCTAAGCCATTATTCTGAATGGTTTTCAGATTAATTTTCAGTTCATCAAAAATGAGAGCCCTCACATTTATAGCCAGACTCTTCCTCCTCCTCCTTGTTTGGCCATACTCCATATTCCAAAATTCTCTTTTGATTGTCTGTTTTTGTCTTTGTCCTTCTTTGTCTTTGCACATAGAGAGAAAGGAAAGGCAGAAGAAGAAAACAAATATGAACTTCATGTAGACTGCCTGCAGAATAGGACTGATCAGGTTATTTCCAATATCCATAAACTGCTGTTAAGATATTCATAGAATATAATTAGAAGTGGTCGATTTAATGTATCTAATAATGCCTTTGGCTTAAGCTCATCTTTTCTTTTCTTTTTACTAATGCGTCTTAAGAAAATTTGCAAGCAGTAAGACAGCATGCTCAGGCATGCTTGCTTACACACAGTAACCAATGCTTGTTACAGATCTGTGGTTTACTGTGATGTCAGATCATACTTATTGCAGTTTACTAAACCCCACACTTCAATAGATGGACATGCGTTCTCAAATTTAGAATTATATTTTGGAATATTTCAATTTAAAACATGATTCAGTTAGTGAGAACAAATCTGTTCCATAGATTACATGTAAAGTCAAAAGTCAAAGAGGACAGGTAAATGCAAAGGTTTTAGGGGATATAATTCATCTGTCATTATTACTTCTTCAGAATAATATCAAAGCTGTCTTGTTTTTAATAGGTTTTAAATAATTTTGGTTCTGTAAATTGTTTAATTGTATTTATAGATAAATAGATATTGATATTGATATTGTTTTTGTGTGTATTTTAATCAAGAATTAGTTTTAATATATTGTGAGCCACCTTGATTCTCATTATTGGGGAAAGGGCAGGATGTAATGAATAAAATAATGATGGGGATTGTGATATCAACAAACCTTTCCTTGCAAATATTTTCTGGATGTGAGCTCTTTAGACTGAAATTTCAGCTGCTTAGCCCACCCGACAATACCTTTTCCTTTCACACCCTCAATTCTGTTCTGTAGACCAATAGACCAATATACAGGTTGGAGGGAGAGGAGTATATCAAATCATGGACTTAACCCAAAGAGCAATGCCACTTGTGGCACCAGCTTGACACCAAATTAAAGATTGATCTTATGGAAATAGGAGGCAGTAAGAGTGCTCACCAGCTTGGAGAACCTCTACATGTGATGCTAGGAGACATATATCTTAACTATACAATTGGTTATGCAGCAGGCATACAAAACTGTAGATTAGAATACAAGGCAAATCATGAAAGCTCCAACCCAGAATCTAAGTGGAAGAAAGAGTGGACAACCACCACTGTTTAAATCTCTCTGTGTGCAAATGAAAGAAAGCACCCTAAAAGTTAATGGAAGAGGAAGCCAGCATTACAGATATATAGACTCAGTCAAGGAAGCCACAGCCATGAATCTGCAAGACCTGAGCAGGGCTAATAAGGATAGGATGACTTAGAGTTCTCTCATTCATAAGGTCACCATATGTTCATTTCATTTTGTAGGCAGTTAACAACAAGCTGTAAGAAGGAGCCTGGGTGCTCTGGCCATGAGGTCAAGAGACAGCCTTAATGTAATTTGTCATATAATTAAATCTCTTACTATGGTTCACAGATTGAATAAGGTGCATGGAATACCCATTCCTATTATACACATTGACCTACATAAATTTGTAGGAGCCAGTCTGCAAGCTGACATGTAAACATAAGAGTATCAGATGGTGGCTGCCTTCACACTAGGTGTGCAGGAAAGGCTGCGGAATGTCTTACTATGCCACAAATACATGCGCTTTTATCATAAAATTAATGCAATGATAACCTGTAAGCTTGAGTTCGGAGTGTCTTTCAGCATTTTACCTGCAGAAATGACCAGCTCTGAAGTGCAGATAACAGGAATGATCATAGCCTGGAATCCACAAATGGGGTTTGTCAGCATTGTAACAGCAGCTGTGCTGAACATCTGGAGGTTCCCTGTGTGGACCACAGCAAACAACTGGTTTGCTGGCGCATGAGAAACAGGAAAATGAAACTCAGTAGAGCCCCACTGTAGAAGGAAGTGAGTGACACAGATATAGAGTATGAAAGGAAAAAGGTGGCTTTGAATGCATTCAGCTTCTATTTCAAATCCAACAAGCAACACACATAATGAATTCTGTTCTTTGGGTTTCCCATGTCCTGGAAATATGCTTCTCGTATAATTGTATTGTCTTGACTTCAAAAGATGAGCATACTTTTTCAAATAGGTTGTGCAACTCTTGTTTGCCATCTTGATTGGATGTATTCTGTTTTTCATAATACATGTCTAAATTCAATGCTGCCCTAATTGGAAACAGCATGTTTCTGTGAAAGAAGCATGAGACTGGAATTGCTTGGATTATCTCTGTTGCTTTTTGAATTTATTTAGTATGGCAAACGGCTTCTATGAGACCCTGCACTTCTGTGGCTGTTGTGTTGCATTTTGATCTCATGTATCCAAGCTTGCATACCTACTTTGCCTTCCGGGGTGGCTTTGGACAAGCCATTGGCCACACAGCCTAAAAAGAGTTTTGTGCCTTTAAACCTGTTGGTTTCTGTAGGCTTAATCCATGTTGGATTGTGGCTGTTGACATTTTTGCATCAGTTTTACAGCTATAAAATGGAAATAATAATTGTGAAGAGCGGGGGCTAAAACCATTGCTGTAAGCAGAGATCTCAAGTTAAGTTGTGGCTATGTTGCTTCACGTCATTTCCAACTTAAGATGAACCTTTCATGGGGTTTTCTTTACAACATCTGTTTAGAGGAGGCTTACCATAGAGGTGTGATATTAACTAAACAAATGAATTGTTGTTAATGTGTTTCAAGTTGACTCAAACTTATGGAAACCCTATCCTCGGATTTTCTTGCCAAGTATTATTCAGAGGGTGTTTGTCCTTGCCTTCTTCTGAGGCTGAGACAGTGTGATTTGTCTAAGGTCACCCAGTGGGTTTCCATGGTTGAGAGGGGATTTGAAGGATGGTCTCCCAGAGCTGTAGTCCAACACTCAATCCACTATACCACATTTGGATTTCCCCCCTGATTTTGCAGCTTTCAGAACAAATTCTGCCAGGAAAACCCCATGATAGGGTTCCCTTAGGATCTCCAGAAGTAGGAAACAGCCTCAATGCACAACATATACAAATGCAATTCAGGTCATTACACTCCATTTAATACCTATTTTCCCATTTTTATATTTTTCAGTCAATATTCAATGTTATTAAGTATGCTCAATCCTCATTCAGCTGGTTTTGTGTCCCTCACCACCCCCGTAGAGTCTCCTCTTCCCACCAAAATATTTTATTGTAGCTATGCAGACTTTCAAAGAATGAGTTTTATGTAAGCATGTAGGATTATTAAAGATGCAAGTTTTGTTCTCATTCCCTACTCTGCTTTTCAATCCATTCGTGTTTCTCTCTGATATGGTTTAATTTGTATGGCAAGCCTGTTACCTGTAGGATTTATCAAGTAAATCATGAGAGGATTATGAGAAGATCCATTCTCGTTTCTCGGTATTATCCCAAAGCACATGGCTCTTGACTTGGTTGGGTTTAACGTGTTTGTTTCGTCTTCTGTGAAAGAAATAGCAAAATAATATGTGTGTCAAAGTCAAAAAATAGGCATATGTGTGTGTTTGCGTGTGAATGTGTATTTCTCCTCTAAACAAAGCATTATGCATGTACATGAACAATTCTTGGTCTAGGATAAACTGACAGACACGGATAATCTGATCACAGCCATCTAAGCTTGTGGTTAACTTCTCCTGGTGAAATAGTTGACAGTATAGATTTCTAGGAAATTATGTCTTGGTAAAATTTCCACAGCTATTGTCCTACTCAAGAGCTGGCATCTGTGGCTGAGCAACTGGGAATAACCAGTTCACAGCAATAAGGAACTGGAAGGATTTGCATAGTGAAACAAGGATTGAGTGGGTGTATGATTTGGAGTGGGACAAGATTTGTTTTGGGGTGGGGGGAGGAAGTAATCAGGTTTATTTTATTTTTGGTTTTAACTCTACGGGCTGCTGTGTTGTTGCAGTTGGGTAGTAGAAATGTTGTTGTTGCTGCGTACTAGGAATCCATTTCAGCCTCCCATGAGTTGGTGACATGTACCTTCTTGGGGATTAGGTTTGTAGCTTTTGTATGTTTAAAAAATCTGTCATGAATCAAAGTGCCTTGGAAAGCAGTGACATCGTTCATAGAATCGTAAAGTTGGAAGGGCCCTCCTGGGCCATCAAATCAAACCCCCTGCTGGGTTAAAAGGAAAAAATATGATTAAAAAGAGGAGCAGCCAAATCTAGAAAGGAAGAAAACAGATCTTCTCTTATAGTGGGGTCATTTTTTCATAGCAGCTCTGGCATTGTCTTTCAAGACAGCGTCTCGAAGTGAAAGTGAAGGTCTGAGAAAGCTCATTTTTCGCTCTGTCCTGGACCTTAGCAGTTCTTGTTTGTGTCTTGACTTTCACAGGCAGACGTTTTCCCAGTTCTTAATTGCAAACTTAACCCATTTCTCAGATTCTGTTTTGCTCTTGTTCTTTGAAGGCCTCAGCAGAGAACAATTGTTATCTTCTCCCAAGCTATGCTTACAAATGGTCCTATCATACAGCAGAGAGAATTGACTTCAGGAGTTAGCATAGGTGGGTGTTATAGACGAAGATAGAAACTGAATGGTGCAGTCTGTCTTTTGAAACATTGGCCTTAGTATTGGCAGTGGGATGTATCATTGAGTTCCACTTTCTTCAGACAGCAAAATGTCTTGGGCTGGCACTGGCCTTCTTTGTGAAATGGATTTAATAACTCCTGAAAAAATTCCCTCCTTCCATAGCCATTTGTTCCAAAGGTATAAACCAGGGGTAGGCAACCTAAGGCCCGGGGGCCAGATGCGGCCCCAAGAGGCCTTTGGACCGGCCCCAGGCTGGTCCTGCCGCCGCCGCCCCCCCCCCCCGCCCACCATAATGATATTGATTATTGTTGTTATTACTTGTTCTTGGGTTTTTCTTGGCAAAATCGCCACAGGGGTTTTGCCATGGCTTTTCTGGGGCTGAGAGAGTGTGCATGCATATATTTTTAATTTTTTAATTTTTTGTTTTTATATTTATTTATTTATTTATTTTTGGTGCTTTGGCCCCCCAATTGTCTGAGGGACAGCAACCCGGCCCCCGGCTCAAAAAGGTTGCCTACCCCTGGTATAAACTATGTGGCAGAAGCCTCCTTAAAGGTTACTGACCTTAATGCACAACTTTGAAAAACCACTCTTTGGATTACAGTTACCAACATCTTCAAACCAACATGCTCACTGGACATATAAATGGAGATAGTTCTTCACACAATGTATACTTAAATGGGCCATGTCGACTCAAGAATTGTGGAATTCAAAATCCAAAAAATAAAATAAAATAAAACAAAACAAAACAATATAAAATAAAAAGTAACTCTGAGGACACATTGTTTTGTGCCATCCTCACAAGTGGACTTTGGTGCTCCAAAACGAGTGGAACGATAGACGACAATGTTCAATTTTCAGTCATGCCAACATTGTCAGGCGTACAGATGGTGAAGGAGGCATTGCGTGGGCATGGATAGATTTCTTATATTCACAACACCCAGCTTTCACTTTTTATACTCCTGGCATTGCACACAAGCTCATTGGATAAACTTTGGTGCATTCCCTGTTGACGGCATTTAAAGAGTGGCAATTGATTTCTCAAACGTGCTCTTGCATGAATATAGGGACTTGGCATATGTGATGTACACAACAGCAGTGGTCTTTTGATCAGAGTACTTTGCCTGTTGCTTCAGCTGTGATGCTCTTGGCAAACATGTTGCAGGTGAAGGGCCAACAAAAACACTTGGTGCTTGTTGTACCTTTCCGTTTGGTCCCAGTGCCATTATACTCCCCAAAAATATGTTTCTCTCTCCAGCTCATAGATGTTTGATGGTGGGTCTTGATTCACTTATTAATCCTCCCACGTCTTAATGACTCCTGTTTGGTCTGAAAAAGACTGTGGCTCAAGCAAGCATTCATTATTTTTATGTTTTATTAGTTGGCATGTGTTTCTTACAGCTTGTGCCATGAGTGCCATCTTGTGGCACTTCTCCGAGTTGTGATTTTCCACCATCACCTGCCTTGCATGGCTCCACTGAAACATGACTAGTACAACGGACATTGTTGGGATGTTGGATCAACCTCATAAACTCCCACCGATATAAGCTTGTGTGTTTGGGGCAGGGTTTTTCAAACTTTTATTCAATGAATTCTCTGTATCATCTAGCCTGCTGAACAATTTTTGAACACTGCAAAAGATTTTGAGCCATTTTCTATGTACTCAGCCCACACTGTTCTTGCCAGGTCTCTCGGGGATCAGCACTCCTTTTTCTGAAGAAAGAGTTCACCCTCAAACATATGCAATTTTAGACAGAATTTCAGGGGAGCTGTTTTTTAGAGCTGCTGGTTTGCCAGTGCTGATCTCCTCTTTGCAGAACCCAGAGTGTCCTGAAATGCAGTCCATAGACTATGGCCAGTATTATACATCAGCTACTTAGTTATGTTTTCTTCACTGAGTAACCTCTCAGTGACCATCCCACCAAAAAAACAGACAAAAACATCATTTACCTGTTCTTTGATCGCTGGCAGAATGGACCTGTTTCTCCCCTAGTGCTGGGTAAACCAAGTGGCAGGGGGGAGCTATGATTGTGGCAGTAATGTCTCAGTCATGACTTAGTAATACATACAGAACAGTTGTAGATGATTAAATCTAAGTAACTATTCCATGTTAATGATTGCTATTTAGTCACAATTGTAACGCTATTGCTCCACCTTCTTTATTGGATGCCATCTGCATGGGGAGAAGGAAGTCCATTCCTCTTGAGATCAGAGCATGTGTAAATGACATTTCTGTCAGATTTAAGCAAGGCCTGGGTTGGTTACTTAGTAAAGTATATCGTGGGCCCTCCATGTTTGCTGGGGTTGGGGGCACAGGACCCCCATGAAAGAGGAAAAATGCAGATACCCCACACACACACATACTTTTAACCTCTGAGAACACCTCTTTAGGAATCTTTAGGTCCTCCAGCACAACTCAGTGGTCAATGTCTGCCAGAAGATGACCAAAGAATTATGCTGGAGGACCTACAAATGCCTAGAAAAGTGTTCTCTCTAGAAATCTTTAGGTCCTCCAGTGCAGCATCTGGTGGATGTTGACCATAGAGTTGTGCTGGAGGACCTAGAGATTCCTAGAGATAACATATTTTTTTAAATCTGCGAATAATCAAATCTGCAAAAGTCAAAGCCACAAATGTGGAGGGCTGACTGTACTTAGTTAAGTAGCTGATACATAGCACTTGGCCATAGCTTTAGGCCAGGACTGGGCAATTCTACCTATTCCCCAATGGCTCTACCAGTATTGCATATTCAAGAATTTGCTGAAGCCAACCCCAGCTGCCAAAAGAACCTGTCTGTTCAGTCCCCCAATTTCATTGTTGTCCAGCCATTTTGTTAAACAGTATGCCCAAAAATATTAGATGTAAGTGTAATGTGTGAAGTAACTCTCCTTTTTTAATATTTTATGTATGTGCATTGCTAACATAGAACTGAGAAACTTCCCTCTCTCTTCATTGCTCCTTCTCCTGCAGTGTTCCCAACTCGTGCCCAGCCAGTCCGCGCGGCGCTGGCTCCTCAGGATATCGCTTTACTCACAATATTACCTCAGACCTTCAGCTGGCAGCAGAATATGCAGCAAAAGCTACATCAGAACAACAGGCGGATGCATCGGGCGGAGACAGCCCAAAGGTATGTTCCAAGAAATTTGACATATCTGTCTGCATATTTGCAACTGCTGCTGTTTTTGTCACTAGTGTTTCACTTTTCCTCATGAGCTCAAGGCATACCCATAGACCTCTGCTTCCCCACTTTTATCCCCACAACAACCTTGTGAAAGAGACCACAATGAGAGAAAGAGTGACTGGACCAAAACTCCTCCCTGTGAGTTTCAGGGCCCTGTAGAACAGTTTCTCAACCAGGGTTCCCTGATGCTAAAATAAGAAAGCTAGCATGGTGTAGTAGTTTGAGGATGCCGTGAGATGTTTCTAGGGGTTCTGCAAGAGACCATGACAGAAAAAAAGAAATCATCCTTTTTTTTAAACCTGTAAATATAACAGGTTTTTTTATGTAGAGGTTCCCTGAGGCCTGAAAATGATTTAAAGGGTAAAAAGGTTGAGAAAGGCTACAGCAAAGAACTGAACTTGGATCTCTCAGGTTCCAGTCTACTCTGGTTCTCCACTGTGCCTAGAAGTGTATTCAACTCTGATAATTATACATAGAAGGGATGTTTGCACCATAAGCTCAGAGGCTGGACTCCATTTTCCTATTCCTGGGCTATTTCAGAAATTTCTGCCAAAAATCTACCCAAAGAATTCAGCTGGAAGTGACAGGTAATATAAAAGCAGGCCCTGAAAACAATGGCCTGCTCCGTTGCCTCATTATTAGCAGTGTTTCTGTGATGGCTTAATGATACTATTTTGATTTTTACCACTATTTTTGAAATACTAGCTCCATAGTGACTGTTTAGGCAAGTGTTAGGGGTTAAGAGGTATTATAAATGGGCCCATGAAGCAGAGAGAGAAAAAGGGAATTGGAGGTAGAGTGGAGATAGTTTTTGGGGGCTTGCTTGCTTGCTTGCTTGCTTTTAGGTCTTACCTTGAAAGGCATCTGGATAGTTGGCTCCTACCTTGTTAGACAAGCTCCAGCCTAAATTATTAATGAACTGTGAAGCTGCTAAAATCTCCCCTGTGTGCCTGTGTTTGTGTTGCTTGTCTGCAGGACGAATCCAAGCCACCATATTCGTATGCCCAACTAATTGTTCAGGCTATCTCGTCAGCCCAGGACAAGCAATTAACACTAAGTGGGATCTATGCCCACATCACCAAGCATTATCCCTATTACCGGACAGCTGATAAAGGTTGGCAGGTAAGTGCCTGATGTGGGGATCTACAATGATATGGCTCTCATTCATTCAGCCCAAGCAGCTAAAAGTTTTTGCTCGTTTTGGAATAACTATTTTCTTCCCCTGCTCCCTGCAGAATTCCATTCGGCACAACCTCTCCTTGAATCGTTATTTTATTAAAGTCCCACGTTCTCAAGAGGAGCCTGGAAAGGGCTCTTTTTGGCGAATTGATCCTCCCTCAGAAGGCAAACTGGTGGAGCAGGCATTCCGAAAACGGAGACAGAGGGGGGTGTCCTGCTTCCGAACCCCTTTTGGGCCTCTTTCCTCCCGGTAAGTTCAGTTTGACATCAGAACAAAAAGGCTGCTTTCTGATCCACCAGATGTAACTGCAGGGGGAAGCCACCCTTACCTTCACATCTAGTGAGAACACAAGGGATGGCATTCTTGGTAGCTACTACTAAGCCCTAAAACTCCCTTCTTAGATAGGTTAAAGTGGCATCTTGCTTACTGTCTTTCCAGAGATAGATGATGACTTTAGTTTCAGCAGGCCTTTGAAGACTGATTGATCAAGAAGGACAAGCCTTGCATAATGTACTGTGTTTCCTTTTTTAATGGCTATGTTTTTAACTGGTGCTAATTTTATTGGTAGTGTAATTACATTTTTAACTTTTGTTGTTGTTTTTACCAACAACAACAGCAGCTTCTTTATTCATACCCTGCCTTTCTTCCAGAACTGAGACTCAAGATGATTTAGTCTGTGGTTTTAGCAATACTAGCCTAATTTAACAAATAAGGGGGAGCATTTTATATTACAAAAGTACCTTACTTTCTAGTGTGGACTAGAAACTTGGCTTTGTAAAATCAAAATGGTGAGGTTCTCAGAGTGAGGTTCCACCTTCAAATCCTGATGATATGATTCACATCATGCTGATATCCAAATGTTGCTTCCCTGTTTCCTCATCTTTAGTAAACCAACATGACTTTTCCATTGGCATTGTGTCTTCCAGGAGTGCTCCTGCATCCCCTACCCATCCTGGCCTGCTGTCTCCTCACACGAGTGGCCTACAGACTCCAGAGTGCCTATCAAGAGAGGGCTCGCCCATTCCACATGACCATGACTTTGGTTCAAAGTTAGCCTCTGTTCCAGAGTATCGGTATTCACAAAGTGCGCCTGGTAAGTAATTTCTTTGCAAGAGAGAAAGATGGGTTGGTGAATGAACCAGGAATAAACCTGGAATTCCGTCCTACTGTAATAGACATGTAGGCAGCAAACAACTACAGTAGACCTATTGAATCAGTTGTTGAACAGTGAGTCAATATATAGTAAAATCCTATTGATTCAGTGAGTCTAGTCTAGTTGGGACTAGCAATAGGATATAAGCCTGTATTTGCTGTCCAGAGATCTAGATGGTGGAATGATTCAGTAAATCAAAGTTTGCAATAGATAGGCAGCAGTGGCACCAGATGCCATCTGATCTTGGACACTTAATTTGGATGGGAGATAGCCAGTGAAAACCAGGTGCTGTAGTGTATATTTCTGAGGAAGGAAGTGACAAAGCCACCTCTGAGTAGTGCTTGCCTATAAAATTCATGAGATCACCATAAATCAACAGATGACAAGGACACACAGCTGCTCAGGGACCATGGAATTAGTTGCTAGGGTGGGCAAAGTCAACGTTGCTCATGTGTCTTATGCTTTTAAACTTTCACACATTTAGGGTTCAATCTACAATCATAACGGCCAGAAACTTGTATCTCTTTTTTAAACCATGAATTCGGATTTCCTTGTATTATGGTCTTCTCTTCTGTCCAATTTCCTCCAATTTCCTCTTTTCCCCTCCAGGCTCGCCTGTAAGTGCCCAGCCAGTAATCATGGCGGTTCCTCCTCGGCCCTCAGCTCTCGTAGCCAAGCCAGTGGCCTATATGCCAGCCTCCATAGTAACCTCTCAGCAGCCTTCAGGCCATGCCATTCATGTTGTCCAGCAAGCCCCAACTGTAACCATGGTCCGGGTTGTGACAACCTCAGCAAACTCAGCAAATGGATACATCCTGACCAATCAGGGGCCAGCAAGTGGCACCCACGAAGCGACAGGAACAGTCTTGGACTTGGCTGGTGAGCCTCGAGGTAACATACTTACCCCAGTAGGAAGATGTGAATTACCCCATGTTGCTTGTTGTGGGTCTGTTCTTGCAGTCTCTCCTTTTTGGTTAGCAGGCTCCTCAGACAAATGAAGAAATAAGACCCTTCACTCAGTTTCTTCACTCAGTAGGTTGCTAGGTGCATCCTGAAACCTATTTTGCACCTAGTGACCACTAATCTAAGTGGGAAAGAAAGAATCAAGTTGTTATTTTTTGTGCTGGTCTACGACCGTGATAAAGATGAATTGAACTGAAGCTCTTATCTTTGAAATTAAGTGATTTATTAAAGCATAAGCTTTCTTGGATATCAATCCACTTCTTCAGATGTGCATCGGAATTCAAATAGGCATATATATAGAGAGAGGCACGTTAAATACTGAGATCCCAAGCTGTTTAAGGTTTTCAATATCATTACCAACACCTTGAATTAAGATCAGAAGCATATTGGTAGTCTGAACAATCCCTTTAAAACTGCAGTTATATGGTTCCCAGCTACTAAAAGCGAAGGTTAGCCAACACTATTGACCAAAGCTTGTGGTCTCTTCTGTGTTCATAGAAGAAGTAGAGCTGTAAACAAATAAAAAAAGTATGAAGGAAATTTCGGGCACGCCCTCACACATGCACAGACTAATGGCAGTCACCCTTCCGCGGATTTCCAAGTCTGCAGATTTCAGGTCCATGGACTTGGAGGGGCAACTGTATGTGTGTGTGTGTATCTCCAAGGAACAAACCTTTGATTTTGCCATTTTACTACCCCACTGTATATAATGGGACTTGAGCATCCATGGATTTTGGTATCCATGAAGGGTCCTGGAACCAAACCCCAACCAATACCAGTGACCCACTATATTACCTGTATGTCTGTACATGCTTAATAACATTGCTGATGCATTATGGTTCTCCTGATGTTGTCGGGGGGGGGGGGGTAAACAAAGATTGATCCCAAGCCTGTCAGGTTGTGAGTGACAATTGCTTCTGTTTCTGTAGGGATTGACGAGAAGCCAACCATTGCGTTTGCTACAATACCCACGGCTAGCCGAGTTATTCAGACAGTTGCCAGCCAGATGTCTCAGGGCATCCCGGGACAAACAGTCACAATCCTCCAGCAAGCGACCCCTGTGGCTATTGGACAACACCAGCTCCCTGTCCGGGCCGTGACGCAAAATGGAAAGCATGCTGTTCCTACCAACAGCATAACTAGCGGCACTTACAGTACGTGATGCTTTCCTCTTTGATTCTCTGCTTGCCTTTTGATTTTTGGCTTTTGCCTTGACAAATTTTGGAGATAATGAAATGGGTCAGATCAGCCAGTTGTCCATTGCAGTGGGCATCAGTACCTGTAATGGGAGACAGAACTCTCATCTTGACTGAGTCTGATTATAGTCAGACTTGTTTATTTGTATCTGGAGCCTAACATCCACTGGTTATGCAGAACTTGCTTTTATTCTAATGTTTTTCCCCCTTAAGAATTGTGCTAAAAATGGGACTGTGAAGAACGTGGGGGCCATACTCCCCTTGTCCTCACCATTGCATTTGCCAGAAGTGACTTTGCCACCATTTTGGTTGAGTTTTGATCGTTTTTTCTTATGCTCTGACTTGTTTCAGGTATTATGGGATTCCTGGTGTGATAGAAGTAAACCACTGAATTTGCATGTGATCTTGAATCAATTTGGCTAGATTTAAGTGGGGAAAAAAATCACCTGTACATCAGGGTTTTGTTTTTGTTTTTTAAATGGGGGGTCGGAGAGCCTTTGGGGACCACATTTTAGGATCCCAGGGCTCCATGTACTGCAGTACATTCTTTAAACAGAGGTTTGATGGGCATCTGTCAGGAGGGCTGTAGTTGTGTATTTCTGCATGGCAGGGAGTTGAACTGGGCAACCTTTACAGCCCTTTCCAACTCTTAAGATTCTGTGGTGGCCTGTGTTCCTAGGGCAAGGTTATGAATTTTAAAGATTTAATCATTGCTTATTCAGAACTGGTGGTTTGCTACGGTCATATTTTTAAAAAAGGATAAAATATTAATTTTCTCCTTTTTTTTCTATTGCTTATTCAGAACTGGTGGTTTGCTACTGTCATATTTTTAAAAAAGGTTAAAATATTAATTCTTTTCTCCTTTTTTTTTTCTTTTTTCTTTTTCAGCCCTCACAAATCCACTGCAGCTCCTTGCCACCCAAGCCAGTTCCTCCACTCCGGTGGTAGTCAGCCAGGTGGGAGAGGCTGGGACAAAAGACACCGAAGAGCCTTCAAAAGAGCCGGATGTCAAGAGGCCTCGGATGGAGGAGTCCCGGGGAGGTGGAGCAGCTCCGTTACAAACGGGTGTCATCACTTCAACCACCCCACAAGGACAGGCTGCCAGCGAATGAGGAACCCAAATGTTCAGAAAAGTGGTGGCATAGGCTTATGGGGGGGAATCCTTTTTTAAAAAGAAAATATGACTGTAACACCTTTTTCCAGCAAGATTTTTGTACAAAAGGAAATAAAAGCTCCATTCAAAATAACATTTTTAAAGGACAGGCCGGCAGTTTTTAGCATCCTGAGGTGCCCGATGAATTAGCAAAACTTCTACTTACCTGCACCCTGAAAAGTCTGTTTTGCTTTTCACCTTGGAGATTATTTTTCTCTCCTTTTTAGATTTAAAGAAAAAAGAAATAATAATAATAAAGACAATTTGATTGTATGACTGCTGGGATTTCCCCATCCAACCCCCTTCATTTCTTTCTTCCCTCTTTTTCCTCAAAGCATGGTAGTTTTATGTGAACATATTAAAAATGCAACAGAGAAGCATGTACTTGGGGGGAGGTTGGAAGGTAGGGGGTGCGTCCAGTATCCAAACAGAACTCCTTTCCCTCTCTTTCTCTCTCTCTTTTGAAATTTCTATTTTATTTTTTATTTTATTATTTTTGAACGACAACTCCGAAATCTCCCAGCCGCCTTGGCCATGTTTGAGGGGGATTTGGGATTTGTAGTTCAAAAAAGAAACACTTGCAATCACTGAGACAGAAATGTACACCCTTTCATCTCACAGCTTTGAAGCTTTAAAAAAACAAACCCAACACCCCACAATGGGACCTTATTGCAAAGGTGGTTTCTTCTTTTTCTAAACATTTATTCTGGAATCAGATGTTGTCATGTGCATGTTATTGCTGTTTAAAAGAAAAATTGTCAGTTTTCATCTCACAGCTTTGAAGCTTTAAAAAAACAAACCCAACACCCCACAATGGGACCCTAGGCCAGTTTCCCCATGCCCTGATTTTGGGGTGCTATATATTCTGGACTAGATATTGCTGAAGTGGGATGGCCTCAAGTCCTAGCAAAAGTTTTGACTTATACAGTAAACTCTAGTTTGGAGCTTTAAGAGTGCAGCTTTTGGAATATTAAATTAACACGGTGCACTGTGAGCAAGAAAATTGAAGAGTTTCCTTGTCTGTCTGCAAAACCAACTAGATCTTCAGTATCATTCCGGTTTATTAAGTTTAAGAGACACACACATACAAGAGGGAGAGAGAAAGATGGGAATATAGAATTACTTTTAACTTGTTGCCAGTGCAGCCAGTACTGCTCCTGATATCTTAAGAGTCAACGTTGTATAAATGGTTAGAACTGTTGAACTAAGTCTAACAAGACTTGGGGTTCAAATTTCCTGTTCATCTATGAAGCTCACTGGGTGACCTTGGACCAGTCACTGTTGCTTTTAACCTACCTCACAGGGTTGTTGTGAGGATAAAGTGGGGGTGGGGAAAACTATGTATGCCACCGTGCGCTCCTTGGAAGAGGTGCAGAATAAAACAAAATAAACAATAGCCTTGCTGTAGTTTAAGGTATCAAGGTACGTGATCCTTCCCACTGAGTGCCATGGTTGACGGTTGTCACTTAATGATGCTCCTTAGAGTTCTTTTTAACAACCAAAATTGGAAACGCATTTCATAACTTGGTTGTTATAGCACCCTAGTGAGCATTAAGTTGTTTAGTGTGGCATCTGTTCTTTAACTAGAGTTCAGACCTTGGCTGCTAGTGACATACGCAGGTGTATGTCCAAGTTTTTGCCTTATGCTTACATATGTCTTTTTCAGGAAGGGGTATTCCCTTTCTTCTGCACAGACCAAAGCTTACTGTAGACCTGCTGTATTCCATACCATGGAGCAATGGCAGTTAAAGCGGTGTCAAACTGCATTATTTCTGCAGTGCGGATGTAGTCTTTGCCAGCATTTTTAACAAAGGGTTTACTTTTGTGTGATGTTCTGTACAAGCGATAGTTATATCCATATTTAGAAGCAGGGGAAGCGTCTACCTCTGTAATGTGTGTTGCTGGGAACAATAAGCATGTTCCGTTTGGTTGTGTGTCATAGGCAAAGGTCCCCCATGTAGGAACCCAGCCTGGTACATGTGTGTAGCAAGTGGTTTACATACAAGGATGTCTCTCAAGCATCTGTTGCTCTCATTCTTTCAGAGCAAGGAAACAGGATGGGCCTTTGTCCATCTCCAGAGTTAACAAGATGTACACCAACCTGCCAGCCTGCATACCTTCCTGCAAACGCTGAGAGCTTTTGTCAAACTCCTGAGCTAGCTGTCCGTTTCAGTTACAGTGAAAAGGCGTTGACGGCAGGGACACCCTCATAAATCCTTTTGTGGAAGACAGTTGCTGAATTAAATAGCTGGTGCGGCTTTCTTGCTCCCAGTACCCAAGATGGGCAGCGTAGTAGAGGCCCAGTGTGGAGTAGTGGTTTGAGTGTTGGACTATGACTGGAGACCAGGGTTCGATTCCTCGCTTGACCACAAAACTCACTGGGTGACCCTGGGCAACCACATGCTCTTAGCCTCGGGAAGACAATGGCAAACCCCTGAACAAGTCTTGCCAAGAAAACCCCATGATAGGCTGGCCTTAGGGTCTCCATAAGTTAGAAACGGCTTGAAGCACCAAAAGTTGAAGATATTCCAATCTCCTTGTGGAGATGAGTGACTTGCAGACTCTCAGAGCTTGCTGGGCTGTAACTCCCATGATCCCATACCGTTAGGGTTAGGGGCTGATGGGAGATGTAACCCAATGATATTTGGAGGACCACAAGTGGTCCACCTCCTGCTGCACAGGAGCAGCTTCCTCCTACTTAAAGAGTTATGGTTTTTCAGCTTTTATTTAATGCTTGTGATATAATTTGACTTGCCTGCAGGGATGGAGCTGGCCTTGTGTTGCTGATGATTCTGGAATGCCACCTAAAATGCCATCTTGTCCTTCCTTACCCAAGCTCTGTAGGGCTTTACTATTGTCTGAGCCAGGATGCCTTACACATAAGGGAGGAGGAGATGGCTGTGGATTGGGGGGTACCATGAACATTGTGGGTCCCAGGACAAGATCCGTTGGGAGCGTTTTAGACAAAAGCCCCCTTTAAGCATTCGTGGGTAACCTTTCAGCAACAAGAACTCCCGGGCACTGTGTACCTCCTATATATACCAGGGAGGAATTCACTCTGCAAAATACGAGGCAACCACTGGAGAGAAGCCAGGGAAGTAAACTCTTTTTTTTTTGCGTTTACAACACCTGTCTTCCTAGCTTTAATTACCAAACATTTATCAGTACTTAATGTGTTTGCAGGCTGCTGCAACATGGGTTATAAACCCGCTGCCATTTTTTAATTGCAAGAATGTCTGGGGTCATCGTTCCCCGGTTAATGACACAGTCGATTTGAACAAAGATGTAAATGCGTGTGCTTTCAAGTTATGATAGACAGCTGCATTCGGAGAGCAGCGTGCCTCTATAATGGAACATTTACCCCAGTTAAATTTTTATCATCTGAGTGTAGCAAAGGATTGACCCAGAGGCACAACCGGCACTTCTGAACTTGCTTGTACAAGCATTTTTTTCTCCCTCCCTGTTTGATTTCCATATCAAAAACGTAACATTTTTAAGAGCATCAGGGCATAAACCTCACAGGTGAGAATGAGCTGGCCTCAATTTGCATGACGTTTAGGAACACATTCTGAAGTTTAGCACAGATCAGCCCTAATTTATACGAGCTTGAGCTCATCCCTGCGGCCTCGAGTCATTCTTGAATTATTTTTTAAAGAGGGGATTTCCATATTGTAGACACCACTAGAGAGAGGATATTGTGTGATCAACAGCGTGGTGTAGTAGTTTGAGCGTTGGACTATGACTCTGGAGACCAGCCTTTGAATCCTCACTCTGCCATGGAAACCCACTGGCTGGCCTTGGGTGAGTCACACTCTCTCAGCCTCAGAGGGAAAAACCACTTGTGAGGAAACCTTGCCTATGGTAGGTTTGCTTTAGGATCAACATGTCAGAAATGACTTGAAGGCACACAACAACACATGCATATAAACTACCAAAATGGTGGAAGAGCACTTGGCATGGCTGAGGAACCTGTGGCCCTCCAGATGTTGTTGCACTCCAATCCCCATCACTCCCAGCCAGTTTGGCCCATGGTGAAAAATCATGGGAATGTTAGTTCATCACCACCCAGAGGGCCACAGCTTCCCCAAAGCTGGTGTACAGAAATGGAAACCATTTGATGGCCCATAACTAGGGTACTTTACTGGGAAAATTACTTTTTAGGACTACAGATCCCAGGGCTGGAAGTTATAGTCCAGAGAGAAAGAGATTCTGTTGTGTTGAAAGTAAAGGAGGGAGCCTGTGGTCCTGATATTGGCAAAAAGATTGTCGTAGGCAGTAATATATTTGTGTAATTCTGGCTTACAACTGAAAGGAGATTAATTTGAAGGGATCTCACAGTTGTCAATCAATTCTGATACACTTTTTAAAAACAATATATATATATATATATATATATATATATAGGTAGGTTTTCAGACAACATGTTTTCTAGTCTCCAGCTGATGAGCTATGACAATGTGTGAAGATTTTCTGCGCTGGCAGTCAGAGAAATCCAGCTGTAAATTTTATACAGTGTCAGGACACTAAAATAAAATCCATCTCCAGAGAACATGCTTTGCATTTATATGATCTTTAAATTCTGGAAGGAACGGATGGATTAAAAACACCCTTTCCTTCCAGAATTGAAAGATGCTATAAATGCAAAACAGGTTTGCTAGAGATAGATTGCCTTACTCTGGGGCTGCATCTGCATTGCAGAAATAGTCCGGTTTGACACCAGAATTCCATAGCATTGAACCATGGCAACTAAAGTGGTGTCAAACCGGATTACTTCTGCAGTGCAGATGCAGCCTAGATTGGGGTGGGCACAGTGTGGCCAGGGGGGGGTCACATGTGACCCCACCCCAGGGCAATATTTATGGCACCCAGTGGACTTTGCCCCATGTAAAAAGAAGAGCTGCAGACCATTTTAGGTCCAGAAGAGCCCCTTTTTCACAAATCAAGAAGAGAATTGGAAGTAATCTAATGAATTAAAATGGTAACAGTGCTGCTCTGCCCCCTAGAGGGCATTTGGGGTAATACAGTCTCCTAACTTCTGACCATTTTTCCATCCTTACTATGGAATCTGGGTTTTGGGGGTCTCCTGGAGGGCTTTGGTGAACCTCAAAAAAGCAATTGGGGCTTCATGCACTCCATGGGTTACACTTTCCCCATCCCTGCTGTAGGAGGTGAATATTATTATTATTATTATTAGTAGTAGTAGTAGTATTGTCTACTTTCTCAGATCCATTTTGGGGAAATCCACTGAGGAAATAGACTTGAGTCTAGGAAAGCTCATGCTGCCAACTTCTTTCTTTCAGTGAGTCTCAAAGGTGCTACAAGGTCTCTGATTCTACAGACTAATACAGCTATATCTTTGAATGTATTATTATTATTATTATTATTATTATTATTATCCCGCTTTCCCTTCCAAATTGGGACACATAGAGGCTTACAAATTAAAAACAATACAGTTAAAAAAGGAATTGTTATAGGCATCACTTGACATACACGCTACCAACTACATAGGTATGACCTCTCAGTCCATTGTGGCCACACAAGCAATGCCTACTATGGTTTGGACTCCCAGTTAAGATCAGGGAGCCCAGAGTTATTTGTGTGGGAGGGGATGGATAGATAGATAGATTAGATAGATAGATAGATTAGATAGATAGATAGATAGATAGATACACACAAACACACAGAGAGTGGGGCCTTGATATCCCTTGGAGTTTGTTTCCACAACCCCCCGTTGATACCAAAATCTGTGGATACTCAAATCCCATTAAATACAGTGGCAGAGTAAAATGGTCTCCCTTATCTAAAATGGCAAAACCAAGGTTGGCTTTGTGGAATTCATATATTTGGGGGGAATTATACTCAAGCTGCAGATGCTTGAATCCGTGGATAAAGAATCCGTGGATATGGAGGATCGACTGTATACTATCTTTTGTTGAGAAATTTTGCAAAATAAGAGTTACGGATATTTAAAAGGAGGGAGGAAGGAAAAAGAAAGAAAAAAGTGGGGGGGGGATGAAAAGAGCAAGATATAAATGGAAATATAAGAAGATAGTAACACGGCTTCCCACTTTCTTTCCAGCAGTTATATGTGTATATAACAAAGTTATTATTTTGCCAGATCATTTCATAGGGGATCAGCCCTGCAGCCAAGTCTTGGGAGAGCTTGAGCCCCCTTGCACCCCATATTCTATGGTCCCAGGTTAAAGTATTTATGCAGAAGGAGAGTCTCTTTTCCTTTCTATCCTCTCCATCCCCACTTTGATTTCACTTTCCCCAATGCTTTCCAGATTGTGGCTCACACTCATTTTAAATGTGGAGGCAGACAAACCAGGGAATCCAGTCCTGTGACTTCAGATGCTATCTGGATTTCTAACCAAGCATCCTTCACCTGTAGGTAAGACAAACCCCACAGGACCAGAGACCTTGCTGGCCGAAGAGAGGACATGAGACTAGGCGCCTGGTGCATTCAGTAGGTTAATTAATGAAAAGAACCTCTGTGTGTAAAATCATGACATCTCATTAAGTTAGGAAGAAAGAAGGAAGGAAGGAAGAGAGAGAGGGAGGGAGGGAGGGGGGAAGAAAGGAAAGGAAAGGAAAGGGAAAAGAAAGAAGCAAGCAAACAAGCAAAAGAAAATGGAAGAAAGAGAGAGAGAAAGGAAGGAAGGAAAAGAAAGAAAGAAAGAAAGAAAGAAAGAAAGAAGAGAGAGGAAGGAAGGGAGAGAGAGGAAGGAAGGAAGGAAAGGAAAGGAAAGGAAGAGAGAGAGAGAGATAGGAAGGAAGGAAGGAAGGAAAAGAAAGAAAGAAAGAAAAAGAAAAAAGAGAGAGGAAGGAAGGGAGAGGGAGAGAGAGAGGAAGGAAGGAAGGAAGGAAGGAAGGAAGGAAGGAAGGAAGAAGGAAGGAAGGAAGGAAGGAAGGAAGAGAGAGAGGGAGGGAGGGGGGAAGAAAGGAAAGGAAAGGAAAAAGAAAGAAGCAAGCAAGGAAGCAAAAGAAAATGGAAGAAAGAGAGAGAGAAAGGAAGGAAGGAAGGAAAAGAAAGAAAGAAAGAAAGAAAGAAAAAAGAGAGAGGAAGGAAGGAAGGGGGAGAGAGAGAGAGAGAGGAAGGAAGGAAGGAAAGGAAAGGAAGAGAGAGAGAGAGTTAGAAAGAAAGAAAGAAAGAAAGAGAGAGAGAGAGAGAGAGAAAGAAAGAAAGAAAGAAAGAAAGAAAGAAAGAAAGAAAGAAAGAAAGAAAGAAAGAAAGAAAGAAAGAAAGAAAGAAAGAAAGAAAGCAAGCAAGCAAGCCAGTGGCCCAACAGGCCTCCGGAACTCTGGTGTTGAGGGACCTGCTTTCCGCACGGACATCTTTTAGCGAGGGCCGTACCGCGCATGCCTAGAAGCGACCGCTGTGCAAAATGGAGGGGCAGTGGGGAAAGTGAATGCAGAGAGTTGACACTTGGGTCTGTCTTAGTTTTAGTAAGCCTTGGCCTTAGAGGAGGGAAAAGGATGTACACCGCGGGGACAGAAAGCTTCTTGCGTCAGGCCAGGTAGGAGAAAAGAAAAGAAAAGAAAAGAAAAGGGGAATATTTCTTGCCTGCTTCCTTGTGGCATGGATGAAGGGTGGGAAGGAGTTGCAAAGCCTGGGAAAGTTTCGGAACTGATGATGGTGATGGTCTGGATTACAGTTCCCAGCATCTCCCAGAGATGACGAGCGTTGGCTTTCAGGCTGGGGGATTCTGGGACTTGCATTCAAAAAAGTAATGAGTCAACAGTGTGATGTAGCAGCTAAAAAGGCCAATGCGATTCTACGCTACAGCAATAATAATAATAACAACAACAACAACAACAACAACACATTCTCTTTATAGCCTGCCTTTCCCTGTGGATCGAGGCGGGTTACAGCAAACAAAAAGAACAATAAAATACAATATACAATTAAAATCCACATTTCTAAATAATCCCTTACCCCAATAGAATAGCAATAGATGTATAGTGTCTACATCAAGGGAAGTAAAACCCTCGTCCCTCCACATTGGCTGGGGTTAGGGGCACAGGACCCCTGTGAACGTGGAAAAACTGCAAATAACAAAGACACTATGTTTGACCTGAGAGAACACCTCTCTAGGAATCTCTAGGTCCTTCAGTGCAACTCTCTGGTCAACATCTGCCAGACATTGACCATAGAATTGTGCTGGAGGAGTTACAAATGCCCAGTGGAGTATTCTCTCTAGGAATCTCTATGTCCTTCAGTGCGATTTTTGGTTAAAGTTCACCATAAGAGTTGCACTGGAGGACCTAGAGATTCCTAGAGAGAAAACCTGTGAATAATCAAATCCACAAACGTCAAAGCTACAAATGTGGAGGATCAACTATAAAACCACTCTATTCTGCTTTGGTTAGGCCTCACCTGGAATAATCCTGTGTCCAGTTCTGGGCATCACAATTCAGAATGGATGTTGAGAAGCTAGAATGTGTCCAGAATAGGGCAACTAAAATGGTGATGGGTCTGGAAACTAAAAAGCCCTGTGAGGAGTGACTTAGGGAGCTGGGTATGTTTAGCCTGGGGAAGAAAAAGTTAAGAGGTGATATGATAGCCCTGTTTAAGTATTTGAAGTGTTTGAAGGGGTGTCATATTGAGGATGGAGCAAGCTTGTTTTCTGTTGCTCCAGAGACTAGAACACAGAACATTGGATGCAAACTACAGGAAAAGAGATTCCACCTAAACATTAGGAGGAACGTCCTGAAAGTAAGAGCCGTTTGAGAGTTGAACACACTCCCTCGGAGTCTGGTGGAGTCTCGTCCTTTGGAGGTTTTTAAAGAGAGGCTGGATGACCGTCTTTTGGGGGGTGCTTTGATTGTGAGTTCCTGCATGGCAGAATGGAGTTGGACTGGATGACCCCCTTGGGGTCTCTTCCAACTCTATGATTCTATGAACTTTCCCTTCATTCTAGGAAGAACTACTCTGAGATTGACGTTTGCTGGTTTACAAGATCATTAAAATCTAACATGCTGATTTTATTTCCTTTTTTAAAAAACAAACAAAAACAAACCATTATTTTATTTTATAATTTTCCAAATCTACAAAATGGAACAATCTCAATACATAATAGAGAAGGGGAGAAAAATAGAAAGAAAGAGAGCACACCCACCCACCCAAAGACACAGAAATAAAAGCCTTTCCATCTTCTTTTTGACAATTATAAATAGTAGATAAGTGCTAACAAGAAGAGCCAGCATACTGTGGTTTGAGCCTTATATATGTAAAACATCTGTAGGATTTTTACCCCCCAAAATGGGTTATCTTAACCAGTATACTCTTCTGTCAACTAGGGAAATCCAGGATGAAGAACTGAAGAAATTCACTGCTCGAATCTCAGGCTTCCTCCAGAATCATGACCTGGGAAATGAAACTGTTGATTGCTTGCAAAGACTTTTCCTTATTGTCTCAGCCACCAAATATGGGCGGAAGTGAGTGAAAGTAAATGCTGGTTGTGTTGGGTCCATGTGGAAGTTAGTGATCTTTTTCCAGCAATCTTAAGTGAAATTCTAGATGAGATTCTATAGAGAACAACATCTGTGTCCTATTTAACCAAGGGCTGTTTTCTGTTAGACTATTGCTATTGGAGCTCTAAAGTTTTAAAAACAATATCTAGTATTCAGTATTGCAGTTATGAATACTAGTAAGCTAGTATTACGGATCCATAACTGATCACTCCATGCATCTGAGGAAGTAGACCAAGTCTATGAAAGCTTATGTTACAATGTCTTTTGCTTAGTTAGTCTCAAAGTTGCTACAAGATCTCTTTGCATACTGGTCAGTATTCAGTAAGTCTATGTAATATTACTAGAAACCTACCTAAATGATACCCCAGCCCACTTTAAGAGCTGGATTGGGCACAGAAGAACTGCTAGCTTATGCTGCTAAAAAAGTTCCAACTCGATAGAACAAGGAGGAAATGACAAGGAGGGCTGCATGAGTATAAAAAGACTTAAAATAAGCTTTTTTGGGTCAGAGCCTTGGTTAACTGAGATATGCCTGTATATGTTTAGTCTGAAATCTAGAAATACTGACTGAACAGTTTATCATGGGAGAGCATCAGGCAGACCTCACATCAATAGAATAAAATATAAGTATTAAAACATCTAAATTACATTTCATTTTCCTTTTGTGACTTATTGAGATGACTTTTTGCAGGTTGGATAGCAAATTTGTGGGACTTCTACAGAGAGTGCTACTTCTCCCAAAGTCCCCTGAGCAAGTGCAGACCCTCTGTGCTGCTATCTTGAGAGAGCTGTCTCCATACAGTGACTTATCCCTGTCTTGGGATAAGATCCAAGACACCAAACTCTTGAGTCTAGCATTCTCCATCATGCTAGCCCAGGTAGGTTTACCAGTGTCTTACAAAGTCTATAGTTTGATATACAGTCGCCCTCCATTTTCGCAGACTTCAAGTCCGCATCCTTCATCTGGTCACAGGTGGCAAATGGATGGGGACAAAATGGGGTGGACATGCGCCTCCATTCAAGCCAATGGGGCTTGAATATCCACGATTTTCCGTTTTCCTGGGGGGTGGTGTGTGTGTCCAGAACGGATCCCCTGCGAGAACGGAGGGGCAACTGTAAATAGACAGATACAGATATTTTACATGTTCGCCTATTTCACACCTAATTTTTAGACATGCTAAGGTCACTGTTGAATAATGTTTTTCCTTGGCTTTTTGAGAGCCTCCCTCATGTGGTGAGATCTTGTATTAACCAAATTAAAACTAAAGGGCAGCTTTCTAAGTACTGCATATGAGACATTAGCCCTTTCTCAGCCGAGCTTGGAAGTCCAGCAGTTACAATTAAACAAGGTTAATGGTATATAGTTACTTCTTGGGGCTAGAGAGAGGAGTTCTATTTCAAAAGGAATGCAATACGGAAGAGTGAAATTACCTTATTTGTTTAGCAAGTAAAGCTTTCTAGTTACCTTCAAAAGTTACCTTGAGAGGGCATCGTAAGAGATATTTTGGCAGGAATTCGTCAAATTTTTTGCCATTCTATTATGATAAGGGTTTTCTGCCTGCCTGCCCACCCCCCAAAAAAGTTACCTGAAAGAATTGGCAGCATGTGCAAAGTAATGAGTTACCTTTTGCAACATTTTAAAGAATGTCAGCAACAGGATACTTATCAACTGCTGTAATGAGAGACAGAAATGAACTTATTTAAAAAGTAATTTCTAAGCTTTGTATACCACAGCTTTGAAAAGTCACTTTTTAACTACTACTTGCAGATACACCCACCCACCCCCCCAAGAAAAACACGAGCAATGCCTTGCTGGGTGAGAAATTCTGGGAGACATAGTTCATAAAGAGTCTAAATTGTATTGCCAGAGCATGGATGACCTTCTGATGAGTTCTTGCAGTTTAGTTCTTGTGGCTCTTGAATAATTCCATTGTTTGCTTTATCCAAAGGGCAATAAAATGGGAGACATAGAAGCTGTGGGGCAGCGTGTGGTGAAAATCCTTGAAGGCAGACTTCCTGAAGGTCCAAATGCAAGGCACCTACTCCCCCTTTTGTCAAAAGTCATCAGCTTTGCACCAGCGAGTCTTAATGAAGGTAAAAGCAGCAATCCTATGTACTTCCTGTGTAAGGAAGTACAACTTATCCTGAGAAAGGCCTTTAGAAGCCAGAAGCCTATAAATGTAATGAGACTTGGGAAAACCCCCAACATAGAAAAGATGTAGTCACTTTCTTTCACTTATGGATATTAAGAGCTAATGTTAAGATAAGGATTTTTGCAGATGCTCTACGGTTATTAGAACTGGAGGAACACACCTATACCTAGGAAAGACCTACAAAGGAAGATAAGGAGTTAGTAACATGCACAAAATTGATGCACAAGCTTTAAGTGCAAGTGTGGGATTATTGGGAACAAGAATTAAAGGCATCAGCCGGGGATATGATAGAGCATGAAACTCTGGGGCTAGTTTTCTTATTTTATGTTTCTAATCCTCTTCTCAGCCATGTTTCGCCACAAAATCTCATGGATTCTGTTAGTTGCACATAATAGCCACTGGAAACAGTGGGACTTAAATCATGACCAGTTTGCCCCATTGATTACAGTGGAACCTAAATTTAATGAAATTGGTCTGCGTCCGACCCAGCAGAACAAAGATTTGATTGGAGTGGGATAGTTCTTTCGCTCCCTGAAAAAATCCTCTTTCCAGTCTCTTCATTTCAGAAAGTAGGGAGAGGAGGAGCTGTGGGGAGTAAAGATATCAGTGCACAGAAACTACTGTTCTCTTAATTTGATTCCTGGCTGTTGGTTACATACCCCAAAGTCCAGGCTGTTTGCTTCCTATATTGGCAGAGAGCTGGATTAGATAATCCTTCTAGCTCTATGATTTTTCCCTCAAAAGAGTAGGGGACAGATCAGCTCAGAGCTGGTTGGCTGGCAGTGAAGATAAGGACTGCTAGTGTGCCTCACAGTTGTGTCTTTCTTGTTGCTTTGGATCTCTAGATCAGATCAATCTGCTCAGCAAAAGGATGGTGGACTGGCTGAGATATGCCAGTGTCCAGCAAGGAGTTCCCCAGTCTTCAGGAAGCTTCTTCAACCCCAGAGCAAGACAGGTGTGGAACTGTAGTCTGGGGGCGGGGGTTCAAACCCTAGTTGGTTGTTAGGAGGATACAGAGAAAAGTTGTTTTGTGGGTGCCCAGCTCTTGAAGGGGCGGGGGCTGTTTTTCACCCTACAAACTGCACCGGTACACCTGATGTAATCAGAAGTGATGTCACTGGTTTCATTTTTGGCTAGACTTAACCAGTTGGGTGGGGAGTTGCTGCTTTTCAGTATGTGGGCTTCTGGGAGTATTCGTGGCCCAACTGCTGCATTTTGCAGTATTTTAAAGCCATTGGGAAGATGGATGAAAATGCCTGGAAAAAAAATGTAAATTGCGGGGGGGATGTCTGAGGGATTTAGGAGCCAGAAAATGGAGCCCCACAAGCCACCTGTGACCCATGGCATGTCTTTACCCACCTCTGGTACAATGGGTACAACCCTGGTACAACCACTTGGGACAAGATGAAGGTTTTGGTGGGAGTATGGGCCCACAGCAGATATCTTGAGGCAGGGAGTTCTGTCTTCTGTCTCTTGATAACTGAATAGTCCTGTCATGTACTAGACAGTCTGATTGAACCTGTCTTCTGTCACCCAGCCATTGTGGGTGAAAGAATCTCTGCATTTAAACCTGGATTCAGTGTTACAGCTTTTTCTTTCTTTCTTCTTCTTCTTCTTTTTTTTTTTTTTTTTTTTTTTTTTTTTTTGTATGCACCAAGTTGTGGCTCACAACTTTCTAGAACTTAGCCTGCTTCTCTTCTCATCCTCCCTCCCCTCCTCTCACCCACAGCCTGGTCCTATTGCAGAGGTGGATGGCACAGTTGCCACAGACTTTTTCACTGTGCTCTCTGTTGGGCAGTACTACACTGAGGACCAGTGGCTCAACATGCAGGCTTTCTCCATGTTGCGGAAGTGGCTCCTGTGCTATGGTAGCGATGGAGCAACCAGTCCAAATTCAGGTAAGAATTTTTGCCATAGGGATTAGGGGATAGAAAGTAGGGACAAGTGTAACTCAGAAGTTACTTTGGCTGATTAAGGATTTGAATGATGCCTTGCAGATGACAAATCCGAGGTGGATGGTTCTGTTGTGTCCATGGTCTCTGTCACTTCCAGCTCCAGCCGCCTTCTTCCCCCAAAGGAGCGCTTGAGGGAGAAGGCCTTTGAGTACTGCCAGCGTCTTATAGAGCAGTGTAACCGGCGTGAGTTATTGTTGTCTTTTTCTTTTGATGACCTTGCTGTGCTAAAACGAAGGCTGGTTTTGTGCTGTTTCGAACCTTTGCCATCCTGTATCCTTTCCCACATTGCAGTTTACATGGATTTCAGTGTCCTTCAAATAACAGATCCACCCTCACCCCCCCCCCCAAGAAATTATTTTGTTGCAACATTTTCCCAGGCTTTAACTAAGCCTGCAATCTGGATAGAAGAAGCTCTGTGGTTTAGGTGAAGAGTTTGATTCCCAGGCCCAAAATTCCTCATTTAAACCATGAACTGGTTTACTAAACTCCAGTATGAACAAGCAGCTTGCCAGTGTGCCCAGCCCATTTATATCTGTGTTTCCCCCTTTCTTCACATTAGCTTTTCCCATGAAGTGCAGCATTTCCTTGTGGGTAATCTTTTGATAGCCTAAATACCCTAAAGGTACCAGGGCCTGTCTCATCTTGGCTGCAGTGGTTAAATGCCTGTACTGCAGCCACTCACTCATAGACCACAAGGTTACGAGTTCAAAACTAGCCAGGGCTCAGGCTAGACTCAGGCCTGCATCCTTCTGAGGTTACTAAAATGAGTACCCAACTGTTGGGGGGCAATGAGCTTACAGTTGTAAATTGCTTAGACATCTCATAACGCGATATGAAGCGGTATATAAATGAAGCTGCTTTGCTTTGCTTTGCTCAATAGGCTCAGGCCTGGTTACTGATTCAAAGGGAACACCAGATGCTGTAAGCTATATTCAGAGAAAGGCAACAGCAACCCTTTTCTGAATAAATTTTTCTAAGAAAACCCTATGATAGGGTTGTCTTAGGTCAGAGTTGACTTGAAGGCATATGGCAACAACAAAATCTCTTGACTGGATACTAGCAATGAGGGTCAGAGTCAAAAGCAGGTGGAGTTTACCATATGGTCAGATTGTATAATACACATACTCCCCCTCCTCCTGTCTTTGTGAGGCACATGAAACTGGGGGAAGGGCCAGATATGATCCTTGGGCTGAGCATTCCCAACCCTAATTTTAAGGGGTCTGACTTTGATTTGTTTTGTCTGCCAGGGGCTCTGAAGAAGACAGATGTGGAGCTGCAGAAAGCAGTAAGTACAGCAAAGAGAGGGCCTTGAGTATTAAGGAAGACCATTCTGGAGTTTGTGACAAGCAGATTTTTTTTTAAACCCTGCAGTGTCTCACTGAAGCAATCACAATCATGGATATTATTTGCAGACAGGACTCCTCTTATGTCTATCGCTCGCTCTCCTGCCTGAAGAACTTGCACAGTCAGATCAGTGGGGATCTTTCCTGTGCTAGAGTGTTGCTGCCTATTGCTCAGTTCTTCCTGAATCACAGTATGTAAGGATTGCTGCCTTTCCCCTTTCACCCCTCTCTTTAAGTTATAAATGTTGGTCACAACCTATCATCTGACATTCTAGCTACTCTCTGGCAGGTGGATTGGAGCTGTATCTGGATTTATATTATAGGCATACCTCAATTAGCAAAACAGCTCTTTTTACTAAATCTTTTAAAGTCCACCCAGTCCTCCCTTTCCTCCTTGTCCTCTAGTTTGAAGTTTGTAGCAGCATCTGTATTGGGAGCATGGTGAAAGGAGGACTGGAGATTTAGAATACAATAAAAATTGTGCTAGGAAAAAATTAGATTCTACTCTAGCCAATCATTCTGTAGGTATGTGTGACTGGCTGCAACAGGCAAAGTAAACAATAGTTGTCTCCAGAATCCCTTAGTGACCATGCATGAACAAGCAAAACAACAAAAAGGGAAAATTGATAAGCCAACCTCATCAGCTACCACCAGCATGTTTAAAAATCTTAGCTCTATGTTTGGCCACCAAACGAAATTAAAAACAAAAAAGTGAAAACTTGTAAAAGTAGAAATTGTTACTGGATATACTTTGGAAGAAGCCTTCAAGTGGCTCTACAAAGCTCAACATCTCTTATGCAAAGTTTACATGACCTGATCATTCCTTTTCACATGTGCACATATGTATGATTAGTTCAGAATAAAATGTTTGCGCGCTCTTCTTTTTTGTGATATAGAAACCTATCCGTATTCTTTTTGTGTTACTTCTGCCTCTGGTGTCAATTTTTTTGTTAAAGAAGTAACACCCAAGAATACGCCAACTCCATTAATAAAAATATATCTGTATTCTTATTTTATTTCTATGTACTCTATCCCTGCCCACTCCTTAGGTGAGACAGCAGCTGTAGACTCTGAAGCTGTTTACAAGCACTTGTTCACCAAAGTTCCTGCTCAGCTTTTCCACAACCCCATGTTGGCTTATGAGTTTATCCAGTTCTGCAGGCTCAACCTTTCATTATTCACTGAGAGTATCAGCATCTTCCGCCAGAACAGCCCAAACCTATTCAAGGTACTATGTGCCAATGTTGTATTGCAAGTCTGAAGGAGAATTCTGGAGGGTATTTGCATGGTAATCAGGCTGCAGTCAAATCCATCTAGAGGACATCAGGTTGGGGAAGGCTGGTATAGGCATTACAGGGTTTGATAGATGGCAGGGTTTTTTTGTTTTTGTTTTTATATTGTGCAACATTAAGTCCATACAGGAAGAGTTTAAGATCTTGGCTTCCTCTCCCATCCTGCCACTTGGATCAGCTTTGCTTTCTGCCCCGAGTCTGAAAATCTGCTCGGGGCATGCAAGGAAAGCAGTCCCATTCATTGCAGTCTATCTTTCCTCTCTCTGCAGTTCCTAGCATGGAATAGCCCAGCCCTGGTTGCTGAGTATATGGACATTTTACCAGTCTTGCTTGGGCCAGACACTGCCCTGGAGATATTTCACTTGCTGCTGGACCTGCCTTGTGTAACTGCCGCACTGGATGTACAGCTGAGGTAAAGGGGCCCTTCTCCACAGCTTCTTCCTATGCAGTGCCTGGTGCCAGTTGCCTTCATCATGCCACAGATTGTACCATTTGCTTTGAACTGTTCCTCCTCTGCAACAGTACAGGTTGATAAGACAGGGTGAGAAATGTGAAGACCCAGTTAGGGGGAAACCTAGTACACGTTGAGTCTCCCTTTTCCAGAATTCCAAAATCCAAAATTGTCCACATGCTTTCTGATGGTTCAAGGTACACATACTGAGTTTCATGCACAAAATTATTAAAAATAGTGTCTATAAAATTATGTGTTATGTGCATATAAAGGCATACATGAATTTCATGTTTAGACTTGGGTCCCATCTCCAAATTATCTTATTATTTATATGCAAATATAAATAATATTCCAAAATCCAAAAAATAAAAATAATCCAAAACCCAAATGCTTCAGATCCCAAGCATTTCGGATAAGGGAGACTCATCCTGTAAAATAATAAGAGCATAAGAACATTTCTGCTGAATCAGACTAAGGTTATTAAAGCATCAGGTTATAAAGCATACTATAAAGCATAAATATGCTGTATAACCTCACGTTTTAATATCACTCAGTACTCAGTACTGCCTCTGAAGAAGTGGGTTTATATCCAGAGAAGTTCATGCTAAAATAAAAACCAGTTAGTCTGAAAGGTGCTGCCACATTCCTTTTCCCCCTCCCCTCCCCCTTTTTATGCTGCAAGAGACTAACACAGCTACTTTGAAAACTACTGCAATAGGTCTGCCCTGACCCCCTTGTCTGAGCGGATGCCCTTGGACTCCACTTCAAAGCCAACCACTTGCCAAGAGGCCTTCCGTCACCCAGAGTACAGAGGCTCCTTCCAGTATCTCCTCCGGGCTGAGTTGGCTTCTGGAGACCCAGGCAGGTAGGCATATTGCTGGATTGTTAACCTCTCTTTTTTCTTTCTTTCTTTGGAATATTTGTAACCTCAGTAAACTAGGTAGAGTTCTTGATGCACTTGCTAAAAGTGACGAGAGTGGCTTAAGATGGGGCAAAAGATCACCCAGGCCTTTCACCCATTTCTCCTGCTGATGTTCTCTGGTGACCCAGCTGCTCTTATGCTGCTGATATATGGGTCGCAGAAGGTCTCCAAGCCTGGAAATGTCTATTGGAGGAATCAGATGTTGGTCTCACGTAAGACAGGGGTTTGAATTGTTGGACCAAACTTCCAGCATTCCTCACCATTTGCTTTGCTGCCTAATGTCGCTGGGAGTCTCAAAATGTTTTGGAGGTTATATGATTCCAACTTTAGCTGCCAATGCCACCTAGTGTTATTTTATCTCCACATTACAAAGAAAGGTCTTTGAAGAGCTTTGTTGAGGGCCGTCCATTAAGTTCAAAGCTGGTGTCCCAGGAATTTATTCATGAACTGTTTGATTCAGTATCTCTGATATGTATATACACGTGCTGTGTGTCTGTTACCATCGCCACAAAGTGTTTTTGAAGCTTGAGCTTATTGTTAGAAATTAAATTGTTCTTTCTATGTGGCTTTTGATGTTTTTTGTCATGAATTTATTCATATCATGTTGATTTAACATTTTTGATGTATATATACAATTGTAGAAACAGTTTGTTATATACAGGATCACCAATTATTATGTCTGGATGCATATGCAATATGGTGCATTAAGGGAATGTAATAGTTTATTTCTGATTAGTATATTCCATGTATAAGTCATTCACTTGTGTTGGGTTGTACAGTAACTGGGATGCTCCAAAGGCTGACAGCTTCTTTGGGGATATTGCCAACAGGTTGACTCCTGTCCGCCAGCTCCTGGGCTCCATGGCCAATTCTCGTGTTCTGCATTGTGCTGAGAGTGTCCCTGTCTTACTGCAACTCTTCTTTGGAGTTGTCACCAAGGTGAGTTGTCACTTGTAGGAATCTGCTTTTTTAGTTTCTTCTTCTCAGATTTTCCATACACGGAATAAAACTGTTTTATATTGTAGAGTGTAAGTCAGTGAATGTGTTTTCTTTGGGTGGCCTGGTGGGACTGTGGCCTGTGGCCTTCCAGTAGCCTCAATCAGAAGAAGTCTATCAAATCATTTTTTCAATAATAGATGTAGGTAATCCCACTGATTGAGTGGGTCTTCTTTATTTGGGGCTACCAAAAAGACTCCACCCTTTGTCTTCTACTGGGACAGAGTTATTCCATTTTCTCATCACAACAACCTTATGAAGCTGTTGTGCTGAGAGACAGTGGCTTAAGCTGAAATCCTGTTGGTTAGTTCCAGTTGAAATAGATCCATCAAATCAGTTGCTAAATAATGGGTCAACATATAGATAAAACCTGTTGATTCAATGAGTCTACTCTATTTGGGATTAGCAATAGGATTTAAGTCTTAGTCTAAAATAAGTACAGAATAAGATTCTGTCCCTTCTTCTCCAGAATACGATTCTTTCTCTTCTTCTCCAGTTTGCAGATAGGTCACTTGCAAACAAGCTGGTTTTGGCAGTACTGGAGAGAAGTGACCAACTTTATGAGGTTCCAGGGTTCAAGGCAGAAGTGTACAGGTGAGTGGAGACTTGTCTTAAGACATGCATGCACAGTCCAAGAATGATACAGCAGAGAATGTTGCCTCTGTGCCTGGAAGAGCAATAAATGGTTCTTCAACACGGGTGATGGGGCAACATCCTCCATTGCTCCCAAAAGCAGCAGGCTTCCTTAAGCATTGTAAGGAAGGTGGCACAGCCCAAAGTTGTCTCCTCCAGCATCTTGTTGCTGCTTTGCAGGGTCTGCCTGACTCTTGCCTAATGAAGAACATTGCAAAGGTCATCTGCCTATCCCACCTTCACCACCAAATGTGGGGATTTCCACGTGTCCCACCACTATGTCACCAAATGTAGGGACCTCCTCTTGTTGTCAACACCATTGTTGGGACCTGCTAGATGTCCTTGTGGTTCCTGTGTGAGACTCCTACTTTCTATAATCTCAGTCCTAGATATTGCCACATTTGAACTACTGTTACCACCACAGACACTGTGTGTCTGAACTCAGCCACTCCCAATAACACTATTCTAGCATTCCCAGAGGCATATAGACATAATACAAAAATAATTTACTGAACAGAAACACAACTTAAACAGTTAAAATTACTTATTTAACACAACTAAATCTTAATAGATTCTACTAACTTTTCCTATAGTGCCAGAGTGGTGTAGTGCAGTGGTTGAACATTGGATCATGACTCTGGAGATGAGGGTTCAATTCCTGGTTTGGCCATGGAAATCCCTGGGCGAGCTTAGCTGAGTCATACACTCTGAGCTCCAGAAAACCCTGTGATAGAATTGCCTTAGGGTTGCCATAAGTCAGAAACAACTTGAAGGCATACAACAACAATATCTTTTCTTATCTGTTCATAATCCTACCTGAACCTAACTAACACTTCTGAGTTTAATTCCCTGTCTCCCCCTGACTAAGTTCTATGCTGTTGTGGACTCCATTCAGTGACTTAGGTGGCTACTGGAGGCATTAGATTGCATCCTTATTTGGGCATATCACAGCAAGGTAGGGGGATAAGACTTATGCAGTTGACAAGTACCAGATTGTTTTTGTTAACTTTCATGCCAAAATAAAAATATTTTGCATCTTCCTAGTGTTAAATATCCTGTGCACATCAAATGGTAATGATGCTGAGGTGTTCTGGACTACTGTTCTCTCCAGCCCTCCACTCAGCATTACAGATGGAAAGGATTGTGGGAGCTGTGGTCCAGGCATTGGTGGGCCAAAGGCTTTTCCCCTCTGTTGGTTTGTTGGGGGTGGGGGGAGTCTAGAATTGTGGCAAGGCCCATGCTGATAAAAAGAGCTTGTGGAGGTCACCTGGGACATCTGCTGAAAGCTTATTCAAGAACTAAAGCTGATCCCAGTGCTACTTGTCAAAGCCTTCTTCTGTGTTTCACAGAAGGAATCCATACCTCTTGGTTGTGTGGAGTCCTGGACTTCATCCTGGATTTCTTCTTTTATTGACAGAGTAATGAGCTCCCAGTTGCCTATTCTCTGCAAGCTGCATCCTTCATTGGTTGTGGAACTCTCTAAGCCACTTCTGGAGTTTTCAGGAACAGTTACCAACATCCAGAACAAAGAGGACATCTTCACCCATGTGGTAAGTTAGTGTGGGGCCCATACACTCTTTCTCCCTGTTCCCATGTGAATCTAGGGGTTTTTTATCCCTCATTTGTTGCCTTTCTTTTGTGTTTAAATTTGTCATGGGATTCCCTTTCTGACCAAATTCAGTATGTCTTATCTTTTTAGATTCTAAGTCTGTCCTGTTTGCCTTTGTTTTAGTGACATTGATCAACTGTTATCTGCTTTGTACCAATTCTTACATGTTTTTTTCTACTGTCTAGTTTCGGTTTTAGTTTTGCCATGTTAAGGTGTGTGTGTGTGTGCACGCACATGCATGTGTGCACACACACACACAAGTGTGTGCTCCCATGTATATATTTTGTATGTGGCAGTGTTCCCAAACCAAGTACCTCCCAGATATGAGTTGGACAAAAATTCCATAATTTCTAGTCAGTAAAGCCAGTTTTTCAGTCCAGAACACCTAGAAGGTGCCAAGTTGTGGGAAATTGTGACCCCATGAATTTTATAAGTTTTTGTTCCTTCCTCTGAAATGCAGCCTACAGCACCTGGAAATCATTGGCAGTCTTCCTTCTAGGACTAAATAAACACTTTAGACTTTGTAAAAAATAAATAAATCAGTATTCTGCTTTTTAATCCAGCAGGATCTCTCAGACTGTTTGTACTTCCCTCTGCCACATGGCCTTGACAGATCTCTTGCCAAGACTCCATAGAGTTGCAGCTAGTGAAGAATATCCCCTATTTCTACTAGGAATGCTATTTTTGTAGCTCCATGGGCAGTAGTGGGATCTCAGGTGATAGCTAAGGTTAATCTCCAGGTTAGACTTTGCAGTTTCAATGCAAATAAATCCTGGTAGCTTCATCAAGTTTCTGTCTTTTCGGGCCTCAAAAATAATAGGTATGGCATGGTGTGTCCCTTTGCTTCAGTGGCTGCCTCTTCCTGCAGGTGTGGGCCATTGGTGAATATGCATCTGTGTTTCATGATAAGAGATGCACAGCGGAGCAGATCAACAAGTTCTTTGAAGCCTTGGAAGCCATGCTCTTTGAAATCACCCAGCTGCGACCATCTGCCAGCGTCCCCAAGTACTCTCCCCGTGTCATTGCTGTGCTGATGACTGCATTGACCAAGCTTGCATCGCGCAGCCAAGACCTCATCCCAAGGTTTGAAACGGGGGAACCAGGGAGAGGCCAGTTGGGCTCCTCATGCGATGTGCAATAGAGCACATACTTTGTATGTAGACATTCCCAGTTTGGTGCAGCAGGGCCTGAAAAGTTCATATATATATATATATATATATATATATATAAATAAATAATTGCCTTCTTTCTATTAGGTGGTGTCAGTGGTCCATCTAACCCAGGACGGCAAATTCTGGCCCTCCAGAGTCTGGACTACAACTCCCATCATGTCTCATAACTGGGCCAAAGCTGATTGGAGTAGTAGTCCAGCAACATCTAGATGGCAAGAGTTACCCATGGTGGGCATGTAATGAATCTCCAAATGTTGATATATCAGCAACATTTGGAGATTCATTACTTGCCCACCATGGGCAACTCTGGCCATCTAGATGTATATATAGACTGGCAGGGAGTGCTGGAAGTTAGGATCCAGCAACAAGACCACTTCTGCTGAAACCTTATTCAGGAATCGAAGCTGATTCCAGTGCTTCTTTGCAAAGTCTTTTCCTGTGCCTTGCAAGAGGAATTCACAACTATGGGTTGTGTGAAGTCCTAGAATTCGCTCCCAAATGAATGCTGCCATGAAAACCCACTATCAGCTCAATCAGTGCCACCATCCTTTTGTATTTCCACACAGGGTTTCACTCTTCTTGTCCAAGCTGAGGACGTTTGTCCAAAGCCCAGCTATTTCTTCCACCTACAGTGCTGAGGATGCTGAAGTGATCCTGACCCGAGCCACTGAGCTGATGAACTTGCTGAAAATGCCCAGCGTGGCTCAGTTTGTGCTGACTCCATCAGCTGAGGTCTCAAGCCCCCGCTTTCATCAGGACATACACACCTCCCTGCCCCTTGCCATGAAGACAACCAGCCGGATGTTGGGAGGGGGAGGAACTGGCTCTGTTCCTGGCTGAGGTAGGGGCACCTGTGTCTTTAGACAAAACTGTGTTATTCATGGTTGTTGGTTTTGGTGGATATATCTTACTGGCACCCATTTTGACCTGAGATGAGCCACAGCTGGGTTGATCTAGAGCAGGGATAGGCAACCTTTCCCCTTTAAGGGCCGAGGGACTTCAGCTCCCAGAAGCCTCAGCCATGTTGGCCAATAGTCCCATGTTGGCCAATAGCTCCTAGGATTCTGGGAGCTGAAGTCCCTCGGCCCTTAAAGGGGAAAGGTTGCCTACCCCTGATCTAGAGGAATACAACTGATTTGCAAATTGTGCAAAGAAGTCAAATTAGCCAAGGTGAAAAATTTCCATTCCCCAAACAAATTTAATTTTCTAATTTTTTGGGATGACCCACACCCACTTTGCTGACTTTCTGGGTACCTGGTGAGTCCCAAATATATTTATGCTTCCATTACACACTTCACAGACTTGTTTCCCCATCACTGTGGGGACTGTGTCCCAGTCCATTTAAAAGCACTGTTTGTAGGTTCTGGACTCATTTCTCTAGATGATTAAACAAAATAAACACCTGCAACATCTGGATGGAGAATGGCAAAGGTTAGAGAGTGCTCAGTATCTCTTTGGGACCTGAGGTGCTGGACTGCCTTGCAGAAGGTTGCCTCTTCATGGGGTGTTTCTGCACTGCAATAGTTGCAAGTAGCAATGCTGTCAGTAGACTAGATGGTTCTGTTGCTCCAGAACATGCCATGTGTTCAAAACTCAGAACTCAAGTTATGGTGGGGGGGGGGGAATTACAGCTTCCAGAATCCTCCAGCCAGCACATTAGGTGGAGGACTTGGGGAATTGTATTCCAGCAAAAGTAATACTTCTGAGCGCTGCCTGTGTCAGGAGTTCTGTGCAGGAGCTTCTTGGGAAGTTAGTCCATATGGAAAATGATCCCTAAAGGGGATTTGAAAACCCAGTGAGTTATTATGCAGAAAGACTAGTAGGGTCATGCTGAAGTTGTAAGGCAGCTTTAAAAATGCACAGTCTGCCTTGTTCTCCAAAGAGCAGCCTGGCTTTTAAAGTGGTGTGAGCCTTGCCTCCAGCTCCCTGCAAATGTCATTCTTCGCTTTCCAGTATTCCTTCTCCATAAACAGAATTTGAAGCTTAAGATCAACACAGTGGTTTCCTGTTATTACAACAATTGCTAATTTTATTGTATCCAGTTTATTCTTTAACACAGAGGGTAGTATTCTGAATTCACATGCCCCATACTGATGGCCTTGCTCTTTATAACACCATCTGCATTATTATAGCTATATACATTTTTTTAAAAGATGCACAATATTAACAAACCAAGCAACTGGGAGGCCATTGTTCCTCTGCACTCCTGAGAGCAAACAAGTGCCCTTCAGTAATACAAGCCAAAGAATGCTTATTTCTGTGGGAAAGGGAGTTGAAAATTCTGGTCGGCATTTGTTTTTGATAAATCCCAGTTGAATAGTGTTTGCTTAAAAAAAGGTAGCCTCTCCCATTCATGGGCAAGTCATTGGAACAGGGTTGTTTTTTGGTGGGTTTTTTAAACAAATTATTAAGTCCTCTTTGCATGAAAGGAACCGAGACTTTGTTCATAAAATTAATAAATTCAGGTCTGGAGACAATATATATACAGACTCTTGGGGTCCCTCATAGAGCTGCCATGAGATGAGGATAATGTTATTTATTTTTACAAAGGCATTATGCTAGCTTGAACAATGGCCAGGGATGATGTGAGTGGTAGTCCAGCAAAACCTGGAGGACTATATTTTCCCCATCTTTCAGGGAATTTATGGAGGATGGATCTGCCAGAGACTGTCATCTTCTGAGAGATAAAGTCTCCATGTTCAGAGGCAGAGCACTATTGAACAGTTGCTGTGGGATAAGCAGTGGAGGTTTTTTACCTTTAGAGCCTGCCTGTAAGCATCTCTGAGGCATTCCCATTCATTATTTGGATGGGCTGGCTATGGAGAGCTGGGAAATCTGTGTGGGTGCAGGGAGAGCTAAAAGCCACACTGAGGCACTGTTGCCTCTCTTAAGCTGATGCTGGCTCATACGACTGTTGCTGTTGGCAGCAGACAGTTGGAAGAACTGAGCTATTCTTTTGGCTCCCAGGCCTTAGCAATTCAAACCATCTGATGTTCCAGTAGAGAGAGAATGTTTGGTTTCTGAAGCTGGGCATAGTTTGATGTCATCACCTGCCTGTGACCCAGTAATAGCACCTCGGCATGGCTCTCAACGGATGGTGTTTGCCTTGTGATAAGCCCTCTGTGAAATCCACAGAGCTAAGGGCTTGTCACAAGATAGCTGCTGATATTCCATATATATATATATAAATAAAGGGTACTGTTCCTTTTTTAGAGATGTGCAACATTCAGAAATCAGCTGGCGCAAGCTTCCCGCATCTCTCTTTCACCACCTTTAGAGCAACTACCCTGTGAGGTGAGCTAGGAAGAAGGAAAGTGGGTTGAAAAGGCTGTCTAGGTGGCTAGGAATTTGAACCAGCTCTCCACTTCCCTATTCTAACCACTATTCAACAATCCTCTAAACCAGGAATTCTTAAAACTTTTGGGGGGTATGGACCACTTTGGCAGTCATCCACAGTGGAACACTTGAACTCTTTTGGTCTTGATCTCCCAGGTTAAGAAGCCCTGCTCTAAAAGGACTAACAAAAGCTGCATTCAGTGGTTTTTGCCTATTACAGATGCTCCGTGTTACATCCCTACCTTTTATGTGCATTGGCAGCATTTCAAAGATTGATTTGCAAGCAGACACTTTCTAGTAGCCCACTGAGTCAGTGTAGTAATTCATAATTTTAAAATGAAAATGGGGAGTCTTTCATAAGGCTTCCAGCTTCAGTTACCTAAATGCAATTTTGACCTGCTACAAAATCCAGACAGAATAGAAACTTCCTGAGCCTGCTTTAACAGGTGCAGATTTGACTTTTGCATCCCACAGAGCCATGACCAAAGAGAGGAGATCAGAGAAAAATGCAGGAACCCAGAAGGAAGTAAATGCTCTAGCTCTCAATGGGGAGTGACATCAATCTACTGACCTGGAACACCCCTCTGTAGTCTAGCTGTTTTAACAGCAAGAGTGTTGGCCTCAACAGCTTTCAACAAATTGACAGCAGTTTTGAGTGTAGAAAAGAAAGGAAGATAGGAACCACCCATAGGTCGGAAGAACCAGCAAAGAATCAATGGAGATTTGGATAAGCGGCATCCAGACTTAAAAGGCTCTGTGTGACACAGATGGCTTATGCCTGGGGGAGAGGTGGACGTTGGCTTGTTCAAAGCTTGTGCAGTCATGAATAGCTCCTAGAAGAGAATGTTTGCAAACCTTTTCCTAAATACTGTTTTGTTTGGATCATCATGTGTAGGGGAGGTGGAATCTTCCTCACCTCAGGACACAACTTTCTGCCCTCCAAACTCTGACCAGGTTCCAGATGTTCCCAGCCTGCTCTCTGTCTGCGTCACTAGCTGGCTTTGTTGTCCATGATGCAGTTTCCATGACAGGTGAATGTGGAAGGGCTGTTGTGGGGAAGATTTTTATGGAGAAGGAGAAGAACCAAAACTGATCTTCTTGGCTATCTCTAGGTCAGACTTAGCCACCAGAAACCGCAGTTTCTTTCCCCCTGATCGGATAAGGTCTACAGCACTGGAAAAAAAAGGGAAAATGCCCAGAAGTTGGTGAGAGAAACTTTAATTTGACTTGAGTACCCTCTCTCTTAACACATAAACACCCCTATTGCTTGATTTCTCAGTAAGTCTACGAGGCCATTTGTGTGAATAAAATCCAGGAAAAGTACTGCCACTCAGGTCAGCATGAGAATTCCCTTTTATTTTTTGGGAAGACTCCTGGTGAGTTTGTTTTGTTTAAAAAATGGTCACGTTATGTCACACACTATCATACTGTTAGTAACTCAATTTTTTTAAAAATATATATATATGAGAATCACCATAGCAGGGTTCTGATCCTTTCATTCAGGTCTTCTGCTCATGCTACATTTATCAGGTGGTGGACATGAATGTGTGAGCACATCTCAGAACACCTTACACAGCAGCAGGAATATGTAGTGCTTGTTAAGAGCTTGGAATTGTAATATTCTTGTGCTACACCCCCCCCCAGATGCTGTTGAGTGGAAGATTCTGGGAGTTGTGGTCCAAAAAAGCAACCTTTCCAAGCTGTTCCTAATGTCCTTTGGGGGTAGGGGACAGAAGCTGGTGCCTTAGCTGTTCAGCAACTGTTCAAGCCAGCTTGAACTCATGTGCCCAAATTTTCATCCATTCATCCGGAAAAAAGTATGAGATTACTCTTGAGCAGCACCAAAGCACAGCTGTCTTTTTGGGCAATCTTGCTTTCCTTTTTTTTAAAGTTTCTAGGCCATGGGCGCAAACAGAAGTTTGAAAATGTATGGACGGTGCCTGTCACAATCTCACAAGCCAGATGGAAACGTGTAATCAAGTTTCTGAGAATGAGATGGGCACAACCAGAATCAATTCTCTGCATATGTGTAATGCAGAGGTTACAGAATTTGGTGTTTCAAAGTGCAGAATTTGGATTTTTGTAACATGGTGTACATATGATCCTGAAAATGGTGATCTAAAAATCAGGACAGGGCACAGTGACCAGAAAGAGGAGGTTAAAGGAAAACCAGCTGACATCTGGTTGCGGTGGAGCAAACTAGGAAGCTTGGGCTCATCACAGGCACTAAATCAGCTGCTTGTATTATAGCAAAAGCAACCACCAGTAGCTTTTCCTTTTTCCTACCTCTGATAGTCAGAACCGATGAGGCTTGTGCCGTTGACAGCAAGGATACGGTCCCCAATGGAGAGTCTGCCGTCTGCTGCTGCAGGGCTGTCCTGGATCAAAGTCCTAATGTAGATCCCAGGAGAGTTCAAGGGAGTGTGCTGAGCAGGGGGGAGGGGAGCAGCAAAAAAGATCAGAAAAACAAGAATGAAAAATGGAGTTGCAATATTCTAAAGAGGATAAAGGAAAGGGCTTCTGGGGTGGAGGGCATTCTGTTTTTTACAGAGGTATTTGGTCCACGATTTGTGGCAGGGAAGCCAGCACCAGCTCCAAAAGATATGACTTCAGAAACTTCAGAGCTGTGCTGGATCAAACTGGAGGCCTAGCTATTTTATCCAGATCAAGTCTAAGAATTAGGGTGCTGGAAGTTGCAACTACCAATGTCACTGGATCATAGAGTTTAAAGAGACTGCAAGAACCATCCAGTTGCATGCAAGGATACACACCTAAAGCACTCCTGGGAGATGCTCATCTAACCCATGTTTAAACACCTCCAAAGGAGAGTCTGCTACCTTCTGAAGCAATCTATTTCACTGTCAAACAGCAAATTACAGTTTTAAAAAGAAAAGTTTTTCCTAATGTTTAGATGGAATCTCCTGTAATTTAATCCAAGTGTGAGCAAGAGCCTTGCTGGAAAACTCTCTAGTGTCTTAACAACAACCTTTTCCAACCTAATGTTTTCCACATGCATTGGACTTCAGTTTCCATCTTTCCCAGTATCTGCTGAGGTTGTGGCCCTAAGATGGATGGGCAAGTGATAGCGCTCCAGATCCCACTGGCGCAAAAGCTCCGTCATCCCTAGGGAGCATAGCCAATGATGAGGAATCATGGGATTTGCAGTCCAGTGGCATCCAAAGGGCCACCTGTTGCCCAACTTTACCTTAAAACAAGGAGACAAACCAGGCTGAATTCAGTAGGAGTTTCAGCTCTTAATCACTTAACCAGAGAATATGTTTGAGCAAACAGCGTTTCTCCCACTACTTCCAGCCTTCTGGGGAAAGAAGCTCCACTCTTGATGGTGAGCTCATCTGTTATGAAAACGGAGAGGGCTCCATAGTCTTAGATCAAGTTTCTCTGGCACTTGTTTCTCCTTCGGGACAGCTGACAGACTTAATATTCCTCTTTGCGCTGGTTGCTAAACAGCATGAAAAGGCAATGCCCTAGGAACATCAGAAGAGTCACACTGGATCAGAGCAAAGGCTTACCTAGTCTAGCACTAACTAGTTTTAGGCAGGTGCAAACATGTTTTTCTGCTTTGGGGGGAGGCACTCCATCATTAGACTAGAATTACCTGCTTGCTCTACCTGTATGTTGATAAATAAACATTGTACACCATTAGTCCTAGTCTTCAATATGCTCCAAAGGCAAGGAAATAGGGAGCTGGAATACCTGACTACTTCACCAAATGTGTAGTGTCTGGTTAAAAGAATGCAGAATGCAGAAGATGATGACATGCTGCATTTAAAAATATATAAGTAGAACAGGCAGGAACCCGCAGGTAGTGCTAATCTAATAGGATACTGTTGCTTCATCCCAGCAGCAGAACAGGCTGCTTTGAGTCCCAGTTTTGGGGGAAAGGTAGGATTTAAAAATACTCTTGGTACCCTCCAGAGTGTGCTGTGTGTGCCTTCAAGTTGTTTCCAATTTACAGCAACCCTTTCGCAAGGTTTTCTTGGCAAGATTTGTTCAGAAGAGGTTTGCCATTGCCTTCCCTTGAGGTTGAGAGCATCTGACTTGCCCACGGTCACCCAGTGGGTTTCGTGGCTGAGCTGGGAATCGAACTCTGGTCTCCAGAGTCATACTCCAGTGCTTTAACCACTAAGCCACACTGGCTCCCCATGTTGGACAACCATTTCCATTATCCCATAGCCAGGCTGGGAGGTGATGTCCACCAGAATGGAGAAAGTTGTAGTATTATCTTCTCACAACTGGTAGCAGATGTCCAAAATCTCAAGTATGTGTTTTTGCCAGCCAGACCATCTGATGTCCACTCAAGTGGCAATGTCTAGTCTCCTGCCCTTAGAGCATGAGCTGTATTGCCAAACTACAGCTCTCTCATCCCAACCTCTGCTATTTCATAGTGTCTAGCAACCTGCAGGTAGCCCTGCATTCTCACTGAAGTAATGGCAGCTCTCATGACAAGTCTAAAAGAGAAGGTCACAGCCTGTCAACTCTGCTTTCCCAGTGGAGGCAGAGAAACAGATCAGAAAGAGAAACAGATCAGAATGGGGCCACCACTTACCAGACCATCAATCAGTCCCATCCCCAAGCCGATGGGTCCCTTTTCCAGTTCCACCACAAAGACATAGCAGAAATCGTCTGTGGCTGAGCTGCGACTCGAAGAAGCAGGAGTCGGGAAGTCGTAGGGTGTTGGCGAAGATCCTAGGGGCAAAGTCGAGAAAGAAGGACTTGTAAGCCTGCCTGTTTATAGAAGTTTCATCTTTTAGCAGTACTTGTTCATTGTCTCCTAACAACAAACCAGCATACCAGTCAAAGGATGTCTCGAAGGTGGGTTTTCCAGAGATCGGAAGTAACCTGTAACATATAACCTGCAATTACTTGCAATTAATTCAGTTCCCCAACAACATATGCATAACATACATATGATGGCTGCAATCAAACATCCCCTCAGCACAGCATAAATATCCACATCCAAAGATACTGTATACCAACACTATGCAATCCCCAGGCAGAAAAGCAACACTGCACCACACATGTCAGTGACTGGGTGCCAAAATGTAATGTTGCTGTATGCACAACTCTTCTTCTGTTGGGAGAATACATCCATTGTGCCATGGCAAATAATTGTCACAGCATGCATAGTGCAAATTAGGCATGTGTATGTCTAAATGGCTGAAAGGCTATGAAATGCCCTTAAAGACATGGGAGTGCCAACACATCTGATAGTCCTGACAAGGAATCTGTCCTCAGGACAAGAGGCTACTGTCAGAAGAGAACATGGAGAAACAGAATGGTTCCCAATTGGCAAAGGGGTCAGACAAGGCTGCATCCTTTCACCCGATCTGTTCAACTTGTATGCAGAACAATAAAAAAAAGCTGGCTTGGACACAGAAGACGGAGGAGTCAAAATAGGAAGAAGAAATATCAACCATCAAGATATACAGATGACACCATAATACTAGCAGAAAACCTCACAGACCTGCAACACCTACTAAGGAAGATCCAAGAAGAAAGTGCCAAGGCAGGCGTAATGCTGAACATAAAGAAAACAAAAATAAGGACCATGGAGAACTTGCATAAATTCAGACTAGACAATGAGGAAATAGAAATAGTAAAGGAGTTCTCATATCTGGAATCAAACATTGATTGAAATGGGGACTACAGTCAAGAAATCAGAAGACTAAGAATGGGGAGGGTGACTATGAAAGAACTAGAAAAGATCCTAAAATGCAAAGTCATACAACTCAGCACAAAAGTTACAATCATACAAGCCATTGTATTCCCTAATGTACGGATGTGAGAGCTGGATAGTTAAAAAAGAAGCTAGGAAGAAAATAAATACATTTGAGATAATGTAGTGTTGGAGAAGAGTGATAAGGACCCCAGAAACTGCCAAAAAGACAAACAAATGGGTCCTAGAGCAGATCAAGCTAGAAATCTCTCTGAAAGCCAAGATGATAAAACTGAGGCAGTCATACTTCGGGTACATTGTGAGAAGACATGAATCACTGGGGAAAAAAGCAATAATGCTAGGAAAGGTGGAGGGAAGTAGAAAGAGAGGAAGGCCGCATGCTGGATGGATGGACTCAAAGAGATCATGATATGAGTTTGCAGGAGCTGGGCAGAGCAGGAGAGGACAGGGGGTCTTGGAGATGTCTGATCAGCAGGGTTGCCATGGATTGAGATTGATGCAAAGGCAGTTAACAACAACAACAACAACAACAACAAGAAATGTCATACAACTAAATGCCAGGAAGTAACTTAATTCACTTGGCCAGTAGTCCTCCTAGTGTTTTGGACTTCAGCTCCCAGAAGCCCCAGCCAGCTTGGCTGACAGTCAGATGTTCTGGGAACTGAAATCCAAAACATCTGGAGAAGCAATGTTTGGGAACCCCTGTCTTTGGCAGTGAAACAGAAGTGTTTGGTTACTTTTCTAGTTACAGGGATCCAGCTTTTCCAAAATGTTGGAGGAATCTAACATGGTTCATGTGTTGGCTTGTGCTGTGCTTTGTGTTGCTGCTTTGGGATCTGTTATAGGAGCTGAAAGAAAAAGAGGAGCAGCAGAGTGTGTGTGTCCTGAACCAAAAACCTCACAGGATTCAATATTTATTGTTTTAATGAATGAAAAAGTAACAATTTTAGTTAGTTTTGAAAAGAAAGGAAAGAGTTGCTTTTAAAATAAATGCAACAGTAACTCTTGGGGCAGGGAGCTCAAAACCAAAACTATAACTAGTTGCTTTTCAAAATTAACTTTCTAAGCTTTAGACTTTCTTGACAGAGGTGGTCCAGAAGACTAGATTCATGTTGCTCCAAATGAACTTGGCAGGCGCTCTCCTCCAGCTGCTCCCACCAAGTGAATCACAAGAGATGGCAAGAGAATAAAATGGGAATGTTTTGCATTTTGCAGCTGCAGCCTTGAAGGCCATGAGACTTACTTGGCAACCTGAAGAGTCAGGAACAAACCAAAAAACTAGAAAGCATGTATTCAGAGTGGAAGAATGAAAGAAGAGAAAGTCCCATGTTCTAGACAATGGTCAAAACCTTTATTTCTTTAAAATCCCAATGTATGTTGGCCTTATCACAAATTTCTTAGAACTTTTTGGACCTATAGTCTGCACTCTCTATAGAAGTGGTCCTTCCTTCTAATACTCAAAGGACCCCTTCTATATAGACTATGCAGGCTCCAGAAATTTCTGAGAATTAAACAGCCCCTGAGGAAGGCCAATTGGGGATAGGGTCAAACCACATAGGGCTTTTTAAGAAACAAACATTTTTGACCATTGTATAGTTTGTGGGACTTTGCATTCTTTCATTCTCCCAGCTTGAAGAGTCAGCCACTCATTTTTTCCTTCAGGGATATCTTTCCAGAGACCAGCTACTTGTGGGTTAGTAAGCATGGCTCTGCCCGAATAGGAAGAAAAGATGGAGAAGGGGAAACTCCCCAATAATATTTCCACAGACACACACCCAGGCAATTTTAGAGAAGAGTTTTGTGTCTAAATAGATGCCCAGTCCTGCCATTTGGAAACCTAAAAACAAACTGACATAAACTATTTAATCAGTGAATGGGCTGGTTTCCACCCTTGTTTTAATGCCTTTTTCAAAGTTACTGCTAAGCCACAATGAAAATAATCACAGACACACATACCTTCCCATCCCAGATCAGTTGTGTTTTTAACAATTTCCTTCCCTAAGCACTGACAACAGCTTTTGGGATTTTCCTTCTTTTCAATTCAGGCATTTTTGGGTGGTGGGCAGGATAATAAAAATGGCTAAGATACTGATGTGTGCAAATGTATTTGCAACTCTATATTGACTCCTTCCTTTAAAAGAAATCTGAATGTCAGGACTTTCTGCAGTGGAGAAGCTTCCACTTGGCTCTTGCCCCATCCACATGGCCAACGGTTAGCAAAGGCTTGATGGCAGCCCTCCTTTTCTGCACCTTCATCCACAGGTAGGAAACGTGCGGTCCTCCAGATTCTGGCAGCCCCAGCCCATCTTAGCCAAAGGAAGAATGATGGGAGTTGCAGTTCAGCAACATCTGGAGGTCCGGAGGTTCCCCAATCCTGCCCAGTATATCAACCTATGGGCCAGCTTACCTCTTGAGGGCAAGTAATGTAAAAATAGCCTTGGGTTTGGGGCAAGCAAAGTGTGGGTTTGAGAGGTGGAGCTACATGCCCGCTCTAGTCTTTCTCCTGTCTCTTTTGGCAGTCCTATCTTGCCCAAACCAGGAGCACTGCAGAAGAACCACCAGCTTAGATACCTTGACCAATGCACTGAGCAAAAGCCAACTTTCCCTTTAGTGTTCTCCTCAATTTAAAGATCTAATTGTTCATCCCAGTCCTGACTCCATTTCTTACCTTCAGGGGTCATAGTCTTGGCACCACTGAGTCCATTCCTCCGAGGGTCCATCACACCTTTACCAAGGTTGGTCTCTGGAGTGGGTTCGAGACTTGTGGAGTCAAACGTCAGAGGCGTGTTCGGTGGGGTCAGCAAGCATGAGGGATCTGGTGATCCAGCGACCTTAGTGCTACTCTTGCCCTGCGGCCCCTCCAAGTGGAGCTGCTGTAAGGCCTCAGGAAGTTGCATCTCGCAGGCGTCATATTCCTGGGTGGATCCATTGACGTTCTGGACACCTTCCATCCTCGGCTCCTCACAGCTGACAGGCCGCCTGCGGTTCACTCGACCAAAGGAGCTTGTAACAACAGACAATCCAGAGGTGGTTGTTTCTGAATTCACTTGGGGGCTGGTTTGGCAGCTGATTGCTTCAGTCTTTAAAGAAAAAGCATATAAACAGGGTCACACTCTTGTTTCTTAGCTGGCTGCAATATCATTTACCATCCTGCTCTCTGGCAACTTGGAAATGGCTTTGCACAACTTAAAAGGTGTTTTTTTAGGAGGAGACCCTTGGGAGCTATGAGATGTAAGAACATCTCTGTAGCTCACAATCCATAGTCTGGCCATGGTCTCACCTCTACCTCTTCTTCCAAAGGAATATTTAATCCTTTTCAACAGGGGTAGCTCAATTCTCCCTCAGCAATGATTTTGCCACAGCCTTCCTACAACAAGGATTTTGCCACAATCGTCCTACTACAAGATCTGCAGCCAAAGAATTTGGGAGGTACTCTCCCAGAATGATGATGATAACTTAAGAGACTATGCAGCTTTAATTTTATTTTAATGCCTTCTTCAAAGTTACTGCATTTGTATTCCTGAGCCATGAGGCTGAGGACAATGTGGTCTAGATATGAGCAGAGCTTTGGAAAAGTTCTTTCCAGGCTGGCTATCTTTTGCTCTGCTTCTGACCAGTCTGAGTTTCCACAAGGTGGTCATCCCTGGCTTGCCAGCCTCTGGTTTTATATGTAGGGAGGAAGGGAATACCCATCTCCACAGGGGCAAACACAAGCGTAAGGGAAATGTATGCATCCACATGTCCCTGACAGCATGCCAGCCACAGTAATCTCCCACTTTAACCCATTTGAAACAGAACTAAGCAGGGATCTGAGTCTTCCTGTTCCAAAAGTTGAGTCATTCGACCAAGAGTGTTGAAGGTGAGGCCTTCAAGATGGCCTTCAAGATGTGGAACCTTTGGATACATTCCTGTATAAAGCCTTCATGAAGTTCCAATATACTTTCAAAGAACCTGAGCTGCTAGAGAGGGAGGATGGAAATGGCCAGCCCAGCAGAAGGCACAAGGGAGCTTTCCTGACACACACATACACCTCTCAATGACTCAATGGTTGAGAGAGTGGCCCTGTGCCCAGGTGCCATCCAGCAGCAATTGCATGGCCGAGCAAATCTCTTATGTAACAAGGTACCAGGTGCCTACTTACGCAATACTGTAAAAAGTAAATCCAGTGCTATGCTAATGTAAAACCACCATAGGATTCTGGCCCTAGCCGCCATAGCAAATGGTGAGGGATGCTGGGACCTGCAGTCCAACAATATGGCCCCATGCTCCCCATCCCTGTGCTGAACCACACTGTGGACTGTCAGTGCCTCCACCTGAACCACTGTAACCCTGCTAAGGAGATTGTCAGCAGCTCTCCTTGAGGTGAGAGGATTAGAAGACTGCTAATCCCTTACAGTGGCTTTCTATGTTCTCCCATGGAAAATGCTGGGCCAGGGAGGCTTTTTGATAAGGCCAGGAAGGGCCGCAAATTATGAGAAGGGAAAGCGAGTAGCGTCCCCCCTTTGGATTTCAAGCATGGGCTCTGTGGTTCCCAGCAAGAGCCACAACGAGAAGGAGGAACTCCGCCAGGGACTGGAGAGGAAGGGCCATATGCATGGCTCCTTAAAGCTCTTTAGTGTGAACGTCTGCTGCCAGGTCATTTGCAAGCTCCAGGAAGGAAAGCCAAGGGCGACAACCTGGATAAAGTATGCACATTAAGCCAATTTGGTGTGGTTTGCATAATTTGTCTCACTGGTTGGCAGAATTTTATCTTGCCTCCCATCTGGGAGGAGCAACCCATCAGAAGCCATTTCTCTGGTTTCTGAGATTTCTGCAGGCATTGCTCAAGGTGCATCTTGGCCGATGCTTGCAATTGCAAGGCACAGAAATCTGTTTCATCAGCAGTTGGATATTTAGGATGCTGAATTTGAGGAGCTGAATGTGGCCTATGGGCTACATGGGTCCCATGGCCCCACTTGTGTGGCCCCTGAAACCTTCCATTATTGCTCTGGAGGTTTGCTTGGGAGACAATTTACCCAATCCTCCCCTCCAAGTAAAGGGAATCGGGGGCCACTGAAACAACATTGAGGGTTGTATGTGTCCCCAGGGCCCACATTCCCCACCCCTCTGCTTGGGACTTGGGTATCTCCAAATACTGGACAGCCATACAGCTATGTGACTGTGAAGATGTTCTTTAGAACATCCCTCCCTCAAGACATCATCCTTTGGGGACAGGGCTTTCACAGCAGCGGTCCCAGAGCTTGTCTTCTTCTGGATGGCAACTCCCTCAATCCCCTCTGGAGGAAGGCAATTTGGGGGTATGCTCATGGAGCCACAGAGGGTAAGGATGGGGAAGATCTCAAGATGGTGACTCATGTTACCTTTGGGGTCTCTGCTTCTGGGGAGTCCATGGGGTGGGGACTTTTGCTGTGCAGGCTCCAAAGGAAGTGGCGGATGTAGAGGAGATGTCGATAAATATTGTCATCCAGGTTGTCCACCTCTAGGTCCACCTTGAATCCTCCGCTGGGCAGCATGATAGGAGGGTGGTTGTCAAATGACTCCAGGATGTCATCTGCAGGAAACGGGAAAAGAAGAACTTTGGTTCAACCATCGCTCAGTTGACCACTCTGACAAAGGGACCAGCTGGACTTTCCAGAAGCCTCTGACTCTTAGCAGGCTTGGGCTGGCATCCTGTCAATGACACTGTGTTGTGGTGGTTGTTGTTGCGTTGCTGCTTGGTAGGCAATAGAGAAGATATTCCAGGCCCTTTCTCAGAATGTTCAGCTAGTCCATAGTACCCAAAGCATAGTATTTCAACCAAACCATTCACTAAGGAGCAACACAAGAATATTATTTTAAATGTACTGGGCAATGTTATATTCTGGTAATTCTGCAAAGGGGCCAGCGTAGTGTAATGGTTTGAGTGCTGGATTAAGATATTGGGAGACCAGGGTTCGAATTCTGGCTCAGCCATGGAAACCTACTAAGTGACCATGGGCAAGTCATACTCTCTCATCCCCAGAGGATGGCAATGGCAAACCCCTTCTGAAGAAACTTGCGAAGAAAACCCTATGACAGATTTACCTTAAGGTTGCCATAAGTTGGAAATGACCGGAAGGCACACAACAAAAACATTCCTGACTGCATTGCCACAAAATTTCTGGCTACAGACCTGCCTTGACACCCATGGGTGAAAGTATTATACATTTGGATGTACCCTCCAACTGTCCCAATTTTGCAAGGATGGTCCTGATTAATCCTGCCATCCCACTTTTTCAGCTGCTTTTAAAATGTCCCATTTTCTCTCTCCTCCTCTAACTCCCTGGCTTTGTCCTCAGCTTACTTTACCTGTTGCAAACTGCATTCAAAGCGCAAAAGTAGTTTGAACATAGTTAACCCTTGGGAGAGGAAAGGAGAAGAGGGAGCAAAGCCTTCCCCTTTCCAGCAGGCTCAGGCAAAAGCAAACTGCTGCAGCCATTCTTGGCCTATCTGTTCTTCATTAATAGCTTTTGCCATCTCGACTGCGCTCGGATGCATTGTGTCCAGTAAAGTAGTGGTACATTTTGAATTCAAAGAGTTCATTGTGGCAGTCTCCATAGCCAAGCTCCCTCAAGGGGAGTGCAAAAATACTGCCCTTCATCTCAATCTATTATCACTGGGGGGGGGGGGTTCCCCACTTCCATCAGGGGTGGGTCTTTTGTGAAGCCAACGGTTCTTTATTGTACAGGGAAGACCTGGCCAACTCCAGAATGCTTTGTGTTACAGCTGAGAGGGTTTAAACAAAACCAGCAGCTTGCAGCAGAAAAATAACTGGTGAGAAAGAGGACCATTTCACTAGGCATGCTGAAAAGCTGCTTCCTTTCCTTTCCCATTCCTTTCATGTGGTTTCTTTTTAGATCATAAGCCTTGCAGGCAGGGACTCTGTGTGTGTGTGTGTGTGTGTGTTACAGGGATGGATAACACAAGGCAAAGTCTGGGACCCAATTTTCCTAAGGCTTGGTTTCCATACTCCATTTGCCATCTTGGTCACTCTGTTCTGGACATAAACCTAAATTGGCTTCACAGTTATTGTGCATATGTATTTTCTTTGTGTTTGTGTGTGTGCAGACAGCCTTGGAGAATTTGACCCTCCCCTCCAAAGAATTAAAATTCCTAGGAAATGTTTATTCAAAAGCTTGCCTTTACTGGCCGGAGATGCATGTTCCCTAAGAGCAATATTTTAGTGTCCTCTCAGCCTTGCATTTTCACGCCTTTTTCCCCCACTGCCCTAAGAGCTCCAAGGGGAGCAACTGACATTTGTAATCCAGCGATGGTTATAATGCCGAAGACTGTGGCGGTTGCTGTTTCCCCAGTGGGGAATATGTGGGGAATTTCATCCATCGTGTGCTTTTATGGTTACAATTTGCCCCTAAAGGCCTCTCATTTTTCAAAATGCATTCTAGGATGGAGAGAGGAAATAATCTACTGAATTGTCCAGCAAGGCCCCAGAAGGACTATCTGACTGTTACAAAATAATTTCACCCTACAAAGTGCAAAAATACAAGTGGGATCTGCAGAAAACAGTTGCACTATGGAGTTCAGGCTTTGGGCCGGTCATATACTCCGTCCCATATGCCTTCTCTGTTCTCCCGTCTCCCTCTTTTGACAACCGGGGAGCATTTTGCAGTGATGAAGTGCATTTATTCATCATTTGGGGCCTTAGAACTGGCATGGGAAACGTTACACCCTAGAGCTGAATCTGGCCCTCCCAAAATCCCAATCCACTCTTCTAAGCTTCTCAAGATAGTCATGTCCTTCATGTTATCCTAGCTTTCGTATGTCCCCTGTCTTCAAGTCTAAAGGGTTGAAACACCTCCCCAAAGCTCAGTTCAAGTGCAAAGACATATCCAAATACCGAAATCAGGATTTTTGAGGTAGGATGAAAAGACATCCTCCTTTTCCCAAAGATGTCCTACATTGCAGCCTTCCAACCAGGAGAATTCCAAAACGCCCTCCATTTTGAGCACGACTAAGAAGCAGGAATGTATGTTTCTAGGAGAGTTTTGAGCTGTTGCTTTGGTCATGTCTGCCGTTTTTCTTGAAAGCCCTACATTTTGTGGGGCCTTGTCCTCCTTTGCAGTCAGGACATCCGGTTACCCTGATCTCAGGGCAACCAGATGGGCAAATATTTCTGTGCCTTACCTGTCCTGAAGGCAGAAATGCTATCATCCTTGCCAGGTTGCCAGACAGGTACACATCCCACATCGGATGAAGCCTGATATTGGGTCAGGATGTGATTCAGTTGAGCGGGGTTTAATGCCGGGAATTCTGCTCTCAACATGGACCATGTCATCTGAATGAAGGAAGACAAAAAAGTTACATGACATTTTATTTATTTAAAATAGATCAGATAGATAGATGCAAATACTAGCTGCTGTCCTGTTCATCAGAAGTTACAATAGCACTTAGTGATGGCGCTTTACATTTCTATATCACTTCATAGTGAACTATGCACTCTCTAAGCAGTATACAAGTGTTAGCCATTGCCACCAACAAGCTGGATACTCATTTTACTGATCTACGAAAGGACAGAAGGCTGAGTCAACTCTGGAGCCCTCCAGGATCGAACTCACAGCATTATGGTTGCAGTATTAGCATTTAACCATTATGCCACCAAAGCTCCCTGGAGATGGTTAGATGGACTTGCAAGGTCTACAATACGGTTAGATGGACTTGCAATCTCGTAACTACAGGGGATTCATGCCTATGGTATTAATGACCAAAAGTGACCCCCAAAACCACTTTTATCCTGTTAAAATTCTGCTTTTTCTAGCCTTGTGTGATCAAGAAAGTCCATGGTTCCATCTTACAGAAGCCTGAAGTTTTCAGTGTAGGGAAGGACCTTTAAAATTCCCAGCCAGAGAGCTCTTGAGCCTCATTCAACTACAAGCCCCAGGATTCCATAGGATATTCCCATGAACGTTAAAGTGGAATAACAGCGTTAAAATAATGTAATGTGAACGGGTTCCAAGGATCAAAGCATCAAACCCTCAAGGGCAAGTTGCCATTTTACCTGGCCCCAGAAATGGAGGCATGTCCAATCCTACCCTGGCCATCCCAAAACACGGAGCGATGCATCTCTTTCTTCAGATATCCATCCGATCATAGGTTTTGCCCATCATGGCAGCCTCAACTTTACCACCTACAAGATGGTGGCGACCTCCATAAATGTTACCCTTCACTCTCACTCGAATAGGGCTGTTACTTGGAGAAGCGCCAACAAATGCCCGGCTCTCACCTGCACCAGCTGGGAATTTGGCATGGCCAAGAGGCTTGCCACGCTGGAGAGCTTGCCAAAGAATTGGTCGGCCAGTTGCCCAAAACCCACACTCTGGACCCATTCCAGGAGAAGCCGCAGGGTGGCCCTGACCCGTACTCCTTTGGACCAGTGGAAGCAGCCCAGAGAGGAACCTAGAGAAGAGAGGAGGAACAACAACATGGAGCAATGGCCTGAACATCTTGCTAGTGACGGAAGTCGGAAGCAATTGATTGCAAACAAGGCACTTACCCATATAACTACAGTGGATGTTGCTGTTTAATTTGTTTTAATTGTTCCCTGCTTTTCATGAACTTTTATTTTATTTTACCTACTGTTTTGTATTTTTAGATTGCACGCCTTTGGCAGGTTTTTATTTCTATTTGATGCTTTGATCATATCTTTGTACAAGCGCTGTGTACATTGACAGCGCTTTAGAAATAAACTTTAATAATAATAATAATAATAATAATAATAATAATACAGTAGTTACTGGGGAAGGGGGTAACAAGGGTGTAATAAAACCACATTGCAAAAGTAACACAACAAGAGCAAAGTTACTTCATTGGTTTATTTAATAACTTAAAATACTTCATTACACGTAAGGGTTTCTAGCAAGCGTTGCTGGCCATGCAACTAGATTACAAGCCACACTTGCTGGAATTTCCTCAAGGCACCAGATCCTCCTATCTGATCTTGGAAGCTAAGTCGGGTCAGTCCTGGTTAGTACTTGGATGGAAGCCTGTCAATGACTTGTAGGCTATACCTCAGAGGAAGGAACGGGCAAAATCACCTCTGAGGATTCCTTGCCTAAGAAAGCCCTATGAAATGCATGGGGTCACCATAAGTTGACAGCCGTGTTGAAGGTGTATGTCCAGAAGAAAATCTGGCATAACGTCCTCAGATTTTAACTGCCTTTTAATGATTTTTAAATGGTTTTAAATCTATAGAATGTTTTATATTATTGAGATGATATTTATACTTAATTATTGTTATTTTATGTTTATATCATTAAGATTTATATGATATTTATGTTTAATATATTGGCTGGAACCCTGCATCAACCACTTAGTTAAGGATACTTAACTGTAGTCAGTTAGTTCCAAAGGTTAAGAGAGATTTAAGTTAAGTATACTTAACTCAGGTTCAAAGCACACTGCAGAAATAATCCTGTTTTGAGACTGCTTTAACTACCCTGGCTCAGTGCTAGGGAATCCTGGGAATTATAGTTTATTGTGGCACCAGAGCTCTCTGACAGAGAAGGCTCAATGTCTCACAAAAGTATAGTTCCCAGAATTCCCTAGTATTGAGCCAGGGCAGTTAAAGCGGTCTCAAACTGGATTATTTCTGCAGTGTGTTTTGGACCTAAGAGAGAGGTTAAGTATCCTTAACTAAGAGTTAAGTTTACTAGGAGAGGTTATGTTAAGTATACTTAACTAAGGCTTCATCTACCCTGCAAAATTAATACAGTTTGACACCACTTTAACTGCCATGGCTATGGGATTCTGGGATTTTGTAGTTCTGAGAGGTATTTTACCTTCTCTGTCAGGGAGTTAGAGAGCCTAGTGGTTTGAATTTTGGGACTATGACTCTGGAGGCCAGGGTTGAATCCCCACTCGGCCATGGAAACTCCAGTCGATGACCTTGGGAAAGTCACACTCTCTCAGCCTCAGGGGAAGGCAGGCAATGACAAAGTTTCCAGAAGTCTGGCCAAAGGTGGACAACTCACCTCTTTCCATGAGCTGGTTGAAGAGCAGGGTGTTGGAGAAGAAGAACAGATAGGCGAACATCTGGGAGGCAATTTCCAGGTGAACCTCGTATTGGTGGAGGAGGTCCAGGATGGCCTGGTAGATGAGCACCACTTTACGGATTTCCTCAGGCAATGGAGGCGAGGAGAGCCAGCCATCTCGCCCTTCGCTTTGGAAGGGGTTGCACTCCAAGAGAGGGGGCAGAGAGACATACAGAGACTGGACATGGAGGCAAGGAGAGAAAGAGAGGAAGGTGGAGAGACAGCGCTCACTTATTCCCAATCTCATGTGCATCCTTCCCACACATCCAATAAGGATGTAAATCTTCATCCCTTTCATTACAGCAATTCAAAGACATAGCCATGTTAGTATGTACAGAGATCTTGCAGCACCTTTGAGACTAGAAAGAAGGCAGCAGGAGCTTTCCTAGACTAAAGTCTGCTTCCTCAGATGCATTTGGAGAGAATATGGCATACATAGTCAAAGATATGGCCATGTTAGTCTGTAGAATCAGTATGCAGAGAGATCTTGTCACACCTTTGAGACAAATTGAAAGAAAGAAGTTGGCAGTATGACTTCAGTCTACTTCCTCAGATGCTTATTATTATTATTATTATTATTAGAATCAGTATGTAGAGAGATCTTGTAGCACCTTTGAGACTAAATAAAAGAAAGAAGTTAGCGGCATGAACTTTCCTAAAGTCTACTTCCTAAGATGTATTTAGTGGAGTGGAAGCCTGGAACAGACAAGAAACTTGCCCAGGTACATAGTCTGTCCCTGGCTTTCCACTCCATCAAATGCATCTGAGGAAGTAGACTTTAGGAAAGTTCATGCCGCCAACTTCTTTCTTTTATTTAGTCTCAGAGGTGCTACAAGATCTCTCCACATTGGCCAAAAGCAATAAAGATTGATTGATTGGTAACTCCCAGAATCTGGGTTCTAGGCTCTGTAGTCCAAACAGATTCATTCCCAAGGGCTGGGATACTTCCCCCCTTATTCTGCTGTAAACATAAACCAGAAATCACCCAGATGGAATACCAGAGAGTGTTTTTCACAAAGAAGAGAGCTGGCGGCAGCGATAAAGGTGTAGGAGAGAAAATATGAAACAGCGGCGAGAAGAAACAAAAAAAAAAAGTCCCTTCCACATTCCCAGATCTGGCAAAAAGGTTTTGGACAAGAGGCAGAGTCACTGCGCCTGTTATAGCTCTTTCTACAGATGGAAAAAGGTCTCCACCCTTCAGACACAAACACTCTTTCAAACACAAGGAATGGCACACTGCAGGCTCTGTTTGAGATATATATATATATATTCCAAAAATGCAGTTTTTAATGCCTTACTCTCAGAGAAGATTTTAAAAAATGGTAAAATGTCGGGCTCTGCCCTACAAAAACAAAACTGACAAACATTTCCGTTGCTCCGGTACACACAAAGATGGGAAAGAGGCAGTGTACACTTGGGTCCTCTGTATCCACAGATTCAACCATCCAAGGCTTGAAAATATTTAAAAATATATAGAAAATCCCCAAAGCAAACCTGGATTTGGCCACGTCGCAACACCATTGCATTTCATGGGATGTGAGCGTCCACCGATTTCGGTATCCAACGGTGGCGATGGGGTGTTCCTGGAAATAAACCCCAGTGGATACCAAGGCCCCAGTGTATGTTGCGTGGCGTCGAAGATCACCAATGAAGAGAACCGGAGGCAGGCTGTCTAGACTATTGAGTCCAGGTGAACTTGGTCAAGATCAGTTCTTCTTAAACTTTGATCCTTGTGGATTCTAGGCCACCTAGTCCAACCCCTTGCCATAAAGCACCTCTGAAAGATGCTCCTCCAACCTCTATTTAAAGACCTCCAAGGAAGGAGAATCCACACCACCCTCCAAGGCAGTCCATTTCTCTGTCGAACAGCTCTTACGGTCCAGACGTTCTCCAGATGTTTTGGACTTCAACTCCCAGAAGCCCAAGACAGCAAATGGGCAGGGATTCGGGAACCAGTCCTGGGACCCATATCTGGAGGACCAAAGGTTGAGAACCAGTACTATAGATGCTCCCCTGATTCTGCTGCAGTTATTGCTATTTGTTTATTTGTATTTTATTGTGTGTTTTAAACTGTTCGTTGTTTAATAGTATTTTAAGGGGTGGGAGAGATTGTGGGATATGAAATGTATATTTTTAATGTTGTAAGCTGTCCCGGTTGCGTTACGCAGACGGGCGGGATGAAAATAATAATAATAATAATGATAATGATAATGTATTTTGCCACGGATGCAGCTTGAGGCTTAATTTTCCTACATAGATAACCTGATGAAAATCTCCCTCTCTCTTACACACAAACACAAAGGTGCTGATACGTTTTTTCCAGCTCTGGGAGTATCTAGTTACAAACATTTAATTTTGTTGCTGTGTGTCTTCAAGTCGTTTCCGATTTATGGTGACCCCAAGGCAAACCTATCCCGGGGTTTTCTGGGGCTGAGAGTGTGTGACATGCCTAAGGTCACCCAGCGGATTTCCATAGCCGACTGAGAAATCGAACTTTGGTTTCCAGAGTTGTAGTCCAATGCTGAAACCACTACATTGCTTGCATTTCATTCCTTTTACTAGGTCACCTTGGGCAAGTCACACTCTCTCAGCCTTAGAGGATGGCAATGGCAAACCCCCTCTGAAGAAACCTGCCAAGAAACCCCTATAATAGAGTCGCCGTAAGTCGGAAATGACTTGAAGACAAACAACACACAACACCACCCAGGCGTAACATTATTGCATTGCAAGTGTTAATACAACAAGGAACAACAGTGCTCCTTTGGTCATGCAATTGTAACTTTGTAGTATTCGTTATGGTCTGTAGTAGCATTTTGCTGCATTTTTCTAAATTTTGTTAACTTTGTATATTTTTAACGTATTTCTCATGGCTTTTGGCTAGTTCCATAAACTCACTGGCAACAATGAAGCTCACTGTTTTATAGTTACAAGCCATGTGGCCTCACTAGATGGTGAAGAAAAATTGCGGTACGTCCGTTTACATGCTGACTTGTGCTGTGCCTTGTGATGTTAAATAAAAAAAGTCCTTTGTACACTAACAAATGGAAACTTATAGTCCTGACTTTAAAATAAGTTTATTTTTTGGGGGGGGTTGCTGTGCAAAGAGAAGGGGAATGCCAATCCCTACGCCACCCAAAAAAGCACATCCACAAATGTAAGGAACACATAGGCATGCAAATGTTGCTACCTGAATTATGGCCATAGTGTGTGGGTCCAGTTTAAACCAAAAGGAGGGAAAAGGAGTAAATCTAGAGCTTGGGAATGTGACTTTTTTAGACTGCAGTCCCCCAAATCCCAAGGCATCATAGTTCCAAAATGTGACATCTCAAGCTCTGGCTAAATTAACACAAATTTCAAAGACTCAGCCATGGTAGCGCAAGCTTCGTAGACTTCGGTCTGTCTCCCCAGATCTACATCTAAGGCATACCAATCTATGCAAAAGTATTCACGGATATCAAACGATGAATTATTCTTCAGTCTGACTCACGAACCTGGAGATTGGTTTGGGGGAAGAATGAGCTGGCCAGCCATTTCTCCTTTGCCAGGGACAATCTGTTCCCTTCCGCCTTCTCTGCATTTTCTATTCTTAGACCCTCAAAGTACTCTTCCAGAAATGCCCTGCGGCCATCTTAAATCCTCAGAAAGACCACGGTGGAGTCTTAAAAAATATGGTCGATTGCCCTGATGCGATACAGGGTCCCTCGTGCGGTGCTCTTATCATTCTGCCTCTGGAGGAGGAAATTATTTCGGACATTTCCCAGGTACAAACGGGTGCCCTATGAATAAAGGTGAAAGCTGGACAGAATAGACAGCAGATATTTCATGATCAAGATGGATTGCACAGTCTCCAACCTGCGTCTCCTAATTTTTCATAGTCCCAGTGAGTTTCAAAAAGAGGAGGTTTCTGCCAAAATACCTAAAAACAGAAGACTTCTGCTTAGTAGCTCCTCAGCTACATAGGTACTTTGGTCATCCTGGGGCCTGATCATTTCATAGAGTCATAGAATCATAGAGTTGGAAGAGACCACAAGGGCCATCTAGTCCTACCCCCTGCCATGCAGGAACTCAAAATCAAACCATTCAGGGGTTCTCAGACTTAAGAGTACTTCAAATCCCCTTTTCCAGGGCTCATGGCTGCAATCTCCCTGGATAAGCAGGAACCCATCCAAGTATTCTCCTTTTGGTGGATATACAGCAATAACATCATCATCGAGGTCTCCTGGAAATCCCTGGGGATGCCTGTCACGGGAAAGGAGCTGGATCCATCTGCTCTCCACTGACATGGAAATGATCATCTTGGGGGACTGCAGGAGTGAGAGGTTTCTGTGGGGTTGCATCAGAAAACATAGGTATCTACACTCTTCAATATTTTCACAGATGAAAATTGAGTCATGAATAGTTTTGTATGTTTTGAATTGTATTGTTTTTTTAATGTTGTAAGCCGCCCTGAGTTCCAGGCCTAGGAGAATGCAGGATAATAATAATTAATAATAATAATAATAATAATAATAATAATAATAATATGGCCAGCTTCTTTGGCTGCAGCAGTTTGCTTTTGCCTGAGCCTACAGTAGGAGACCCATTCTTCTCTCTTAACTCCTTTGCTGCATTGAGTGCAAACTACTTTTGTACTCTGAACTCCATTTGCAGCAACTGAAGTAAACCGAGGACAAAAGAGAAAGTGGGCAAAGGAAAGAGAAACTGGATCATTCTAAAAGCAGCTGAAAAAGTGGGACAGCAGAGGATTAATAGGGAATGTCCCTGCCAAATTTGGTGCTGGATTTTGGCCACCGGAAGCAAATTACTTCTTAAATGTAACTTTTCAAGTTGTTGTCCTAAACTAAATGTCCGTGCGGTGTAGTGGTTTGAGTGTTGGACTATGACTCTGAAGACCAGGGTTAGATTCTCCACTCAACCATAGGAACCCACTGGGTGACCCTGGGCAAGTCACACTCTCTCAGCCTCAGAGGACGACAATGGCAAACCCCCTCTGAAGAAACCTGCCAAGAAAACCCTGTGATCGGGTCATCATAAGTTGGAAATGACTTGAAGGCATCCAACAACAGCAACAATTGTCACACGTCGTCCAGGCAGAGAACTACCCCATCCTCCTCATGTCCTGTTCAAGGCTAGGAGAGGCTAGTTGAATAGGTTTCTTGGCCAGTCCCTCCTCTGGTATGTTGCCAGGAGGGTCTAGGAGGAACAAGAGGACAAGTTGAGGCTTGCGAGGAAACTGTTTGCCTCCTTGCCTTGCAGGCTATGCCTCCCACATCAATCTGGATCACAATAAACTCCATCTCCAAAACAGCACAGAGAACATTGCAAATTCTGCAACTCCCCTCCCTGCCAAAGAGACTCAAATTGTCTGTAAATAACACGCCTCAGGTTTCACCTGCATCATGTTCCTAATGCTCCGTTCTTTGAAACTGCTGTATGGAAATACCAAGAACAGCACCAACAACCCAATAGCGTTGTTTGCCACATTCCAGAAAAAGGCTGTGTGGGTTGCTAGGAATTTTCTCCCTCCTGCCTTCCTCTCTGAGATCCGTGCGACAGTTGCCACGGCCACGCTCGGCTTGCCGCTGGTGCAGTGCAGGATGCGCAGCGCTGCAGCGGCAGGGACTTCTTGCAGAGAATTGCTTTCTCTTGCACGGCGCAGCCATCTGGGCAATCAAGTTCAAGCCTGGCGACGCAGTCATTTGTCTTCTCCAACCCCACCAGCCCCTATCTTTACTGGCAGCGGAGGAGCAATCTATCTGATCAGAGCTATTCTAAATATTCCTAGACCATACCACTTCAGATAAAGATCATATTGCTCAAACTTTTCCAACTCCCTCTAGGTAGAAAATGCACAGCCCTTCTCCAAATACTGCCCTCTCTGCCCCTAGACTGCTGCCCTCTCTGCCACCTGAATACTGCCCTCTCTGCCACCCTCTCTGCCATGCAAATACCACCCTCTCTGCCCCCTTCTCTGCTGCCCTCTCTGCCACCCAAATACTGCCCTCTGCCCTGAGACCACCACCCTCTCTGCTGCCCAAATACGTGCAAGGAGTCAGGCAACATGTATTGATATCATTCCTCATCATAAGCACTGGCATATTAAAGCAATAAAATACATAATATCATAATCACTGCCATCCGAATACTGACCTCTCTGCTGCCAGATTGCCGCCTTCTCTGCTTCCAGAATACCACCCTCTCCATACCCAGACTACCTCCCTCTCTGCCACCCAGATGCCACCCGAATACCACCCTCTCTGCCCCCAGACTGCCACCCTCTGTCACCCAAATACTGCCCTCTCTGCTGCCCAAATACTGCCCCCTCTGCCCCTAGACTTCTGCCTTCTCTGCCACCCGAATACTGCCCTCTCTGCCCCCTTCTCTGCTGCCCTCTCTGCCACCCAAATGCCACCCTCTCTGCCCCCTTCTCTGCTGCCCTGCCACCCAAATACCACCCTCCCTGCCACCAGAATACTGCCCTCTTAGCCACCCAAATACCACCCTCTCTGCCCCCAGACTTCTGCCTTCTCTGCCATTCAAATACCGCCCTCTCTGCCCCCTTCTCTGCTGCCTTCTCTGCCACCCAAATGCCACCCTCTCTGCCACCCAAATACTGCCCTCTGCCCCCAGACCGCCATCCTCTCTGCTGCCCAAATACTGCCATCTGTGCCACCAGAATATCACCTTCTCTACCCACCAGAATACTATGTATGGTTGCAAAACCTGGACAGTGAAGACAAGTGACGAGAAGGAAATCAGCTCGCTTGAAATGGGGTGCTGGAGGAGAGTTCTACAAATATCTCGCACTGCTAAAAGGATAAATAAATGGGTCCTAGAGCAAGTCAAGCCTGAACTCCCACCAAAAGTGAAGATGATTAAACTGAGGTTGTCATACTTTGGCCACATTATGAGATGATGTGACTCACTGGAAAAGACAATAATGCTTGGTAAAGTGGATGGCTGCAGGAAAAGAGAAAGACCGCACTACAGGGAATTGATTCAATCCAGGAAACCACAGCCCTGAAATTGCAAGACCTGAGCAGAGCAGTTGATAACAGGGTGTCTTGGAGGTCTTTCATTCCTAAGGTCTCCATTAAGTCAAAGTCAACATGATGGCAAATAATAAGTGCGAATCAGTGTTTTTTGAGAATTGGACTAGGACTCTGGGAGACCAGGGTTTGAATACCCTCTTGGCCATGGAAACCTACTAGGTCACCTTGGGCAAGTCACACTCTCTCATCCAGCAAGTCACACTCTCTCATCCAGGGGAAGGCAATGTCAAACCTCCTCTGAAGAAATCTTGCCAAGAAATCCCCATGACAGGTTCACCTTAGTGGGAAAAGACTCGAAGGCACACCACCACAACAACAACCCAAGCCTTGGTCAACACAGACCACATCCGCTGTGGAAGAAGTACCTTGGATATATAATAGACACACTGCTGAAAGGTATACATGATGACTTCCTCCAAAACCGTCATGGCTTCCTCACTGGCAGTAATAGTCAGGGAAAAAAGGGATTCCTTGGAACCTAAAACAAGGAGAAAGAAAGCATTAGCCGAAAGCGCCAGACTTGGAGCATAAATGAAGGATTGCTTTTTCATCACTAGCAGAAACAGAGATTGGAAAAGTTGGGGGGGGGGGTTAACACTAAGCCAATGCAACCCAACGTTGCCCTTCTTGCTATCCTATCAGTATGGGAACAGAGATAGACAAGGACATGGAGAGCATCCATCAAAACTCAACTTGGTCTTCTCCACATGAGGCTGCATGGCTGGAGATTTAGACAGGCTTCCAGCAAAAGTATTTGGAGGAATACCTCCTTCCTTGTTCTGGGAACTCTAAGGAAGGGGATTAGTTCTCTTCCCAAGGGAAGGAGGAGGAGGAGAAAGAGGAGGCGAGGGACCCTTTCTTGCATTTTGGAAGGGAGGGTCTGTATGTTTTTGGTTGCTGTTTTTGTATGCTTTACTCATACAAATGCCCGATCTTCGCTTACGCATTGTCAACCACTTAGGGAGTGTGGGTTCCCCGATAAGCCGTATAGAAATGTACTTGCTATTGCTATTGCTACCTAAAATTATATCTCTGTTCGTTCACAAAAATGCCACCTAGTTTCCTTCTGCTTTTGCTGTCCATTTAGCAAGGAACCTTCTATCACCCGAGGACAATCCAGGTAACGGTTGGGTTTTATGTTTTAAAAAAAATGGCAGAATCTACTATTTACTTATTGTTCCCAATCGTTGTTCCTGATGCAACTGGAACTCCACATCGCCAGGCTGGATTTGTAGAAACGATCGGCCATCCCCTTACTTCTTCACATCATCTTTTCCAAACATGCAGACTTTGCAATTTCGACATCTAGTTAAACTACCTTTTCTCCTGCCTGCCCTGCTTTCTCCTGGTAACATCTGCTCCAGTGAAGAGATGTGAACATTTCAAAAGCATGCGCATTTTTGGTGACCTCTGAGCTGAGCAAATAAAGGCCTCATACAACAGAGCTGGAAACATTTCATTTTTTCAAAAGACAACACCCAGAATTCCCCAATCACCACAGCCATGCTTGTAGGGGATTCTGGGACCTGGAGTCCAAAGGAGACCTATGGCATGAATAGGAATTTTGGATACAGTCTACTGTCCAGCAATATCATTTTATGAAATCTTCTTGGAAGCAGTCTATAAATGACTCACAGAGGAGTTGTTGGTTTTCGCCACCAGACTTAAATACAGTACTGGTCTTACCTTTGATATCCAGCTCTTCTTCCATGTTTTGGATATAAACTGGGGATTTCTGCTGGACAAAGTAAAGGATTTCGATGGAGTTTGACATCCAGAAGAGGATGTGCTGGAGATCAGGGAGCAGGTCTGTGATGGTGAAGTGGGAAAGCGATGCTGGATCCTGGCTGACAAGAGGAGGAAAGAGTTAAAAAGATATACTGGCATAGGATCAAGATGTGTATGCATTTCCTCCCCATTTTCCCTCCTACTGAATTCCTTCCTCCAAGTGGGATTTTAGCCCCTCGGCAGCCAAAGAGAGCTTCCCTGGGAATAGTTGGACAGTTTCAGTAATGGATATACCATCTGCAATACAGCAGCATTCTATTTGTGTCCTTCCATTTGCATGCACATATCCCACCCCACCCCATGTCCTAGCCATTTATTTATTTATTAGGTAGGCCTTTTGACTTTTAATCCTATAATAAAAATAATAATAAAATTTATTTCTATCTCACCCCTCTGCAGCGCAAGCATGGCGGCACAGTGTTTAGAAGTAATGCATTATTGGGTGTCAAAAGTTGGAGAGTGAAGGAAGCGGATAGGAAGAGGATCAACATTTGAAACGCGTGCTAGAAGACAAGTGCTGCGGACATCATGGAGTGCTAAAAAGACAAACGAACGGGTCTTAGAAGAAATCAGGCCTGGATTCTCACTAGAAGCCAAGATGACTAATCTGAGGCCATCCTCGCAAAATCTTAAAAGCTGGAAGAGACCACAGGGGCCCCCTAGTCTAACCTCCTGCTATGTAGGAATATACAGCACTCCTGAAAGATGTCCATTTAACCTCTGTTTAAAGACCTCCAAAGATGGAGAGAGTCCACCACCTGAATGTAAGGATCAATTGTAAGGATCTATTGTAAGGATCAAGCACAGAGGAGGAGAGCTATGTAAACCACCATGAACTCAATGTGGGATATAAAGTACGAGAGAGAAATAAAATAAATGCTCTTAATAACAACAAGTTACTCTGAACACATATGCCATTTGGGAAGAGGAAAGATCCCTGCCCCTCTCTGTTTTGCCATTTATGTGTCGAGGTTCTCCCCTCGCTCTACAATGAACAAACAGGACAGTCTCTATGCAAGAGGCTAAACGGACAGAAATCTGGCATTAGAAATGGCAATAACCCAAACCCCAGTTGTAGCACATTTAAACCTTCCTGGATATATGGCAAGGGATGGATATACAGGTCACAGTGCTTGAACAGAGAGAGCTAGTGTGGCGTAGTTAGACAAACTGTGAGACAATGTGACCCATTGCAAATGGCGATAATGCTTGGTAAAGTAGAACGTAATCGGAAAAGAGGAAGACCACATTCCAGGTGGATGGATTCAAGAAAGGAAGCCACGGCCCTGAATTTGCAAGACCTGAGCAGGGCTGAGGATGACAGGGTGGCTATGACGTCTCTCATTCATTGGGTTGCTATAAATTGAAGTCAACTTGAAGACAAACAACAGCAGCAGCAACGCACACACACCAGGGTGCATCCAGAGCTACAAACAATTCTCGCATCTGTCCATTTCTAATGGGCTCCAATTCCAGTGCTGCTAGTTATATATAGAAATCCCATATTTCATTTGTTTCTTGCAGCAGCCTTTCCTATGGCTTTCTCCTGCCAAATTCTTATGACTTTTACCCCCTTAAGATTCCAAAGGGCCACCCAAGTTTCTGGTTCCAGTAAATGCCTATTGTGAATGTATTTGCACTGCTTGGTTTTTTGCGTGTCTTGCTTTTCAGCCCCAGTCCCAAAGCATCCCAGCCAGCAGAGGCTATTCTACTCTTGCACCTGAGGTCCAGAACAGCTGCTGCCGCTCAGAGCAGACATTACTGAGCACTTCATTGGATGCATGCAACCTTGGAGACACTGGACATGGGTTCCATGTAATATATACTTTGTTGCATTCGTGTCTCACATATAGGTAGACAAAGAGACAGCTCATGTTCCACATCAGCTATTTAGCTATGTATGTATAACTCATGAGCCAGCATGGCATAGTGGTTTGAGTGTTGAACTATGACTCTGGAGATCAGGGTTTGATTCCCTGCTTAGCCATAAAATCCCGTTGGGTGACCTTGGACAAGTCACATGCTCTCAGCCTCAGGAAAAGGCAATAGCAAACCTCCGCTGAAGAAATCTTGCCAAGAAAACCCCATGATAGGTTTGTGTTAGGGTCGCCATAAGTCAGAAATGACCTGAAGGCACACAACAATGTGCAGCTCAGTAACATCTCCTGCCTAAACCCTCCAAACCTACTTTACCAGGCAGCAGCCACAGCATGCAAAGGAGCTCAGTTCAGCTGACTGGCTACAGAACAGACCTCCTTCGCACAATACGGCTGCTGCCTGGTACAGCAGGTTTGGGAGGATTTTATAATTGTGTCAATAGTGCCACAATCAAAACTGTGTACCGTTTGTGACTCTGGCACCATTACAGACCTGTAATTCTAGGTCATACAATTGCCAGCCAGGTCTAAACATGAAATGTTTCATATACACCTCATACATACAGCCTGCAGGTAAGTTTATGCCATATTTTTTGTGTGTGCATGAAACAAAAGTTTGGGAACACTGAACCACCAAAAATGCAAAAGTATATAGAGATTATCAGATGGGGGAAATCGGGGAAGAAAAAGGCATACTCCCAGCAAAGTTGCGCGATGACGCTGAAGATTTTCAGCCGGTGTCGCTCTTGACCAGGACTTATCTCAGGAAGAACCAGGAATGCTCCAGCAACAAACCATAAATAGTTTAATGGTTTGTTGCTGGAGCATTCCTGGATCTTCATGGGTTAAGTCCTGGATAAGTGCAATGTGTCTGAAAACCTACAGAGCAATTGCGTGACTTTTCCAGGAGTATGCCTTTTACTCCCAGCTTTTTTCACTGTCTGATAATCTTTTATCACTATCTCAGCCACCCACATGGACAATTTTGGATTTTGGATTTCATAATTCTGGCTAAGGGAGACTCAACCTTTGCCCCTGCTGCAAACTGGGGGTGCTTTAGTGCTTTAGCGCCTTTTGCTTTATTATTTGATTGTGTCATTGTTTATCTGTATTAAATATTAGATTTTAAGCTGTTCTGATCTAATTGTAATTTTAAGGGGGGGATTATATGGTTGTTATAAATTGTGGGATTGTACTTTTAATGTAAGCCACCTTGATAGCTTCGGCTAAAGGCAGGGTATAAATAAATTTATTATTATTATTATTATTATTATTATTATTATTATTATTATTATGTATTCTTTTATGACTCACCCCACAGAACCGAGATATCGGTACAGAGATACCAGTTGCCACTGTTGGTCATTGCTTGCTCTACCTATGCCTTTCCTTCTTAGCAATTCCCTTTCTTTAAATAAAGACTACGTTATCTTCTCATATCCCCACCCCAAGATGAGGAACGCATCTCTCAGTCGGCAAAAGTCAGACGAACCTTGGTTCAAATGAATCAATAAAATAGTAAGGACACGTTTCTCCACCGCAACCACCTCTGCCAATATGACAGTCCTCAAAAACGCACACACCATGATGTGACGGCTTCAACGAAGATTGTTCCAATTATCCAAACCGACAAGAAAAATCCAAATTGCGCGACGTGGCATGGTTTTGCTTTTCTGTACGGAAACAACATCTTTTTCTTTGTTGGAAAAAAAAAAAAGATTACGCTGCCACAAGCACTCGACTCTCCTTGAATGGATTGCCTTAAATCAAATCCCTTTGCTCCGGCAAAAGATACCTCAGCCGCCGCCATGCGTGTCTGGGTGCTGTCATCAAATGTTTCGAGGAAAGATAACGGGGAATTGGATCCGTCTGGGTAACAGCCGCTGCTCAAACATGATAAAGTAACAATAAGCGCAAGTCAAAATAGAGCGAGGTTGCTGTCATTAACAGACAGGACCACTTATCTGTCTTCATGCTTCAACCGTTGGAAGTCTGGCTGCCAGGTTTCTGAGTTAGACAACTAAAGAAAGCAATCCAAGTTCTGTGCATGTCTTTGCGTCAAGGAAAGTGGGAATTGGAGACCAACCAACATTATATGGGGTTGGCAGCAGCAGTAATAATAATAATGATGATGATGATGATAATAATAATAATAATAATAATAATAATAATAATAATGTCGTCATCATTCTCATTTCTTACCCAGTGCACTGGGATCTGTAGCCTAAGAATAAATATCCTGATCTGAAGGTCTGTAGTATTTTGGAGATCCAGCATAGTGTAGTGGTTTGAGTGTTGGACTATGACTCCAGAGGCCAGGGTTCAGATCCCAGATCAGTCATGGAAACCCACTGGGTGACCTTGGGCAAGTCACACACTCTCAGCCTCAGAGGATGGCAATGGCAAACCCACCCACCCCTCAGCAGAAACTTGGGAAGAAAACCCCATGCTAGGTTTGGTTTGCCTTAGGATTGTCTAAGTCAGAAACAACTTGAAGGCATACAACAAGAAAAGTATTTTGTAATCATTTTAATGTCTTTTGCCTGTCTCAATCTGTATTTGTTTTTAACCCTCCAAGTGTTCCAATTTGACAGGGACAGTCCGGATTCATCCTCTGTGTTCCCACTTTTTCAGCTGATTTAAAAATGTCCTGATTTCTCTCTCCTGCTACAACGTTCCCCCCCTTTTGTCCTCAGCTTCCTTCAATGGCTGCAAAAGTGATTTGCATTCAGTTCACTGCAAAAGCAGCCGGGACAGAATTCCCAGTAGGCTCAGGCAAAAGCAAACTGCTGAGGCCTCTCCCAGATTGTGTGTTCTTCCTCATATTAACTTTTGCCATCTTGACCACACTTTGATGTTGCATGGCCACATGTATCTCAAGTTTCACCCGCGCTGGAGAAATAAGCCAGTTTGACACCACATTAACTGCCACGGCACAATGCTATGGAATTCTGGGAACTGTAGTTTGTGTTGGCACCAGAGCAGAGCTGCAAAGGGCTGCATCTGCAAAACTCTGGTGCTATGACCAACTACAGTTCCCAAAATTCCATAGCATGGTGCCATGGCAGTTAAAAGTGGTGTCAAACCGGATTAGTTCTGCAGTGCGGATGAGCCTCAGTTTTCATCTCTGATTGTCGGAGAGTATGAAACTCTCTCTCCAGAGTTTCTTTTTAGCTCTTGGACAGTACACAAATGCAAAATGAATTAAAGATATATGAATGTCCATTCATCAAGGCATATTCTTCCCCTTCCATATTTGAAATTAGTTGACCTCACTGAGGCTTACATCTCAATAGCCATGCATGGGATAATCTTGTAATAAATGTCGCTTCTCTGAGACCAGAGGAGGGAAAAGAAAAACAAACAGAGCACCACAGGTTTCTATGGGATGCAGTAGGGCTTGATGCAAAATGAACATCTTGAAAAGAAGATGTCCAGAAAGCCTAAGGCCATTCAGAGTAAGCCAGAGACTCTCCTTACAATCTAATGCTTGAAACGACAACAGTTCTTATGTGTTCTATTTATATTCTGCCAGTATATCTATGGATAGCAGCCTTTTTAGGACTTAATACCGTAACTATTTGCTCCTACCGCTATTATTTTATGGTGGTTCTGACTGCTGTCGTTGTTGCTGCTATTGTTACCACTATCGCATCTTTCTTCCAAAACTGGAACTCAAAGCAGCTTGCAACGTAAAAAGACAAACAAACAAGAGAGCTAAAAATCTGCAAAAATGGGATCAAACTATTTGCAACATTAAAGCAATGTAAAACTAAACTTAAGAAGGTAAAATGCAACTAAAATTAAAAAAAACTATTACTGCATATATTCAACTATAAGTCATGATTAAGTCGAGAGCAGGTTTTGGGGCCCAAATTATAGATTTTGATGTGACCCGTTGGAAAAGTTGAGGGTAAAATTTAGGGGCATGTAACAAAGGATGTAAAGGATGAAGCAAAGGAAAACAATCCAAAAGAACTTAGAAAATTCCAGCAGGTATAATTCACACTAAAGGTTGGATGGATGGATGAGAGAGGAGAGTGCTTCCAGGACAAATGGCATCTTGCCCTTTATCAGAGGATGGCTCCTTTTTAAAATAAAAGTTAATATATAGTACTTACATAGACCTGTAGTATACCTGTTCAACTTGTATGCAGAACATATGATAAGAAAAGCAGGCTTGGACGCAGAAGAAGGAGGAGTGAAAATAGGAGGAAGGGATATCAACCATCTGAGAGATGCAGATGACACTATAATACTAGCAGAAAACCTCACAATCCTGGAACACTTACTAAGGAAGATCCAGGAAAAAGTGCAAAGGCAGGCTTAATGTTGAACATACAGAAAGCAAAAAGAATGACCACCGAGGACCTTCACAAGTTCAACCTAGACAATGAAGAAATAGAAATAGTCAAAGAATTTCCATACCTGGGGTCAAACATTGATAGAAATGGGGACTGGAAATCAGAAGAAGACTAAGAATGGGGGAAGGTGGCTATGAAAGAAATAGAAAAGATCCCAAAATGCAAAGATATACAACTCAGCACAAAAGTCAGAATCATACAAGCCACTGTATTTCTTATTCCCATGGATGGATGTGAGAGCTGGACAGTCAAGAAAGAAGATAGGAAGAAAATTAATGCATTTGAGAGAATGTGGGGCTGGAGAAGAGTGCTGAGGATCCCATGGACAGCCAAAGGGACAAACCAATGGGTCCTAGAACAGATCAAGCCAGAGATATCCCTAGAAGCCAAGATGATCGAACTGAGGCTGTTGTACTTTGGACACATCATGAGAAGAGAGGACTCTTTGGAAAAGACAATAATGTTGGGAAAGGTGGAGGGAAGTAGGAAGAGAGGAAAGCCCCATCCCAGATGGATGGACTCTATGAAGGAGGTCACTTTGGGGAATTAAGGGGTTGCAGGAATTAAGCAAAGCAGTGGAAGACATAGGGTCTTCTTGGAGATGTCTCGTCCAGAGGGTTGCCATGTGTCGAGATTGAATCGAGGGCAGTTAACAACAACAAAACACCTGTACAGGTATATTTGTAAATAAGAGGCCCTTAAACAATCATATAATTTATGTGCAGGTTCACAGGAGAGAAGGCTATCTCTGAAATATTCTTGTCATAAGCCAATTAGATTTTTTTAAGAGGGTTGGGCAGGCTTTGAAAGTCAGTGGGTCATTTTTGTTGCTGTCGCATACCTTCAAATCATTCTTGACCTATGGCGACACTAAGGTGAATCTCAGTGCCAGAGTGATGTAGTGGTTTTATCGTTGGACTACAATCTGGAGACCAGGGTTCGAATCCCGGCTCAGCCATGCAAAGCATGAACTGGGTCTGGAAATACCATGGAAGCTAAAGTAATCGATTCAAGACTAATGTGAAAAATCTATAACAAAAAGGTAAAGTTTACAAACACTTTCCAAGGGCCACCCTAGGCAAAAAGCCCTGCAGTAATCTAATTCAGAGGATTCCCCTGTTGAATGTCAAACCAGACCGGAAATCTAGCTGCGAAAGACTTACTGTTGGGACTGCTTCTCGGCAAGCTCATTCGTTTTCTCCTAGAATCAAGGAACAAAACAGAGAAAACAAAAACAATTTAACATGAGACCATGCCTCTGACATGTAAGAAAAGAGAAGCAGAGCAAAAAGGACAAATCTATGCAATCAGACCTCATTTTGCTAGTCTTGCTCTTTTGGACCATTCCTTCTATTTCGTATGACCCAATCTGTGAGCGCCGTACTTTACGAAGCCAAAACAACCTATGCCCAAGAAGAGCCGGCTGGACATTAAAACAGATTGGTGCTGCCCTTTTTATGTTTAAAAAATGCTGATTTATTTTTTTAAAAAACCCTCAGTTTTATTTTAATGCTACAGTTTGTTCGTTTGTGTTGGAGCATTATAACATTTTCTCTCTTTTTTTAAAATAATAATAATAATCTTTTAACTGTTTTTAATCTGTACTTGTTTTAATCTCATTCAGAAAGAGGCCTGAACCCCCTGTCCTAGTGGAATAGCAATCATATCACAAATGCACAGAAAAATGTGTATTTTATGGGGGGGGGGGGGGGTTGTTGTATTTCAAAGTGCAAATTTTGTGATTTTTTTTCTAAATGTATTTTTTTTACTTTTATAAAAAAATGCAGACTGATTGGAAATGGAAATTAACACAGATTTATAACTAGCATCCACAAAACTGGCAAGGACCGTTGACAAGGACAAAACAGACCATTTTGAGTGGTTGCGGGCATTTGGCACTGGCATGCATTTTCAAACCCTACTTTTTTCATCCTTAATATTCCCCCAGTCTTCTTCCTCACCTAAAATCTCTTTTTGGGGGGGATTCTGGGAGTTCTAGTCTCCCAAAGAGATATTTCCCAGCCTCTAACTTCCCCAAACTGCTACTGACCCACACGGTCCTTTGGATCATCTTGGCCGACTTGAGAAGCAGTTGTCCAAACTCTCCGGGCTTGAAGTTGTTGGCGGAGTGCTGAATGCAAAGGCAGAGGAGAAAGGCTGGAGTCAGCTTGTGGTCATCTCCCGTGGGTTCGATGAGGGTGATGATCCTCCTCAGGAGCAAGTCTTCACTGGCCTTGTCGAACTCCAGCTGGAGCTTCCTCCGGCCGCCTCTCCGACCCGACGGGACCTGGGGATGATGGCTCCCTTGCTTTTTGGATGAAGAGCCAGCCTTATCTTTGAAGGGGTTCCCACACATTTTGCAACCGGAGGAAAGCTCCGGTTCCGAGGCCCGGCGGATGGCTCGGAGCCGCATGAGGGTCTGAGCCGGCAGCGGCTGGGTTTTGAGGGGGTCCTTGTAGAGGAGCAAGTAGTAAAGGCCAAGGGAGATGAGGTCTCCATGGTGGAGTGTGACCGTCCTCCCCACCTTGGAGAAGTTGATGGAGATGCTGGCTCCCGGGATGGGCTCCAAGACTAGCTTCTCTTCGGAGCGATGTCGGGAACGGCTGGAAGCCTTAATCCGCCGGATGGTGCAATGGAGGGGAAGGATATCTGGAGCGGACAGGCTAATACTTGGTTTGCTGGCTTGAGTTCTTTGGCCGACGGTGTGCTGGTCTCGGTTTAGCATGTAAACCAAACTGTCCTGCAAGGTTAACACACACATACGCACATGAGAACAATAAGAGAACATCAGGAAAGTCAGAGCTTGCCAGGAACTCATTACAAGCAACTGGAAGCATGCTCTTGCTGAACTAAAGCTCCCAGAATCCTACACGCAACTTGGGCATGCTTCCTAAGAAATAGGCCCACTCTAATTAATTTGGATGCATGAATACACGTTCTTTATTTATTTAAATAAATCTACAAGGTGCTTGCCATTCAGAAGACATGGTGCGCATGTGCTTTCAAGTTGCCCGTCGACCTATGGCAATCCTATGAATTTCACAGAGTTCTACATATCCAGAAAAGGAACTTGGCTGAGCTCTCCAAATAATGTCCCTTAGAATTAAATGTTTATTGAACCATTCTATTAATTATGAAATGTCTTGGAGCCTAGATAAGGAGTAGGATTTGGGAAATGGCAGCCCTAGCCTCATAGTGTAGTTTGGGGAGGGGGGGGGGGCGGAAATAGCTAAAAATTGATAATAGCAAGGAAAAAAAATTAACACCATTAAACGTACAGGTGTTCCTCCTGATTCGCAGGAGATCTGTTCCAGACCCAGAGAAATGCAAATATTGAAGTCCCCATTGGTTACAATGGGGGTGCACTCCTACATGTGGTACTGTGCATGCACCTTGGGCGCGGGCACCATTTTGTCCCTCCCCACTTGCCGTCTGCAAACAAGCAAGACCAATGGACTCCAAGTCCGCAAATGGGGAGGGACGCCTGAACTATTCTGTTTTAAAAACAGCACCGATCTGTTGTTGCTGCTGTTGTTATTACATCATCATCATTGTTATTGCTCTTGTTATTATTTTTATTATTATTTTCCAGGTTTGGGACCCAAGGCAGCTTACTACAGTTAAAAGAGACATAGCTGAAGTGTGTGTCTCTGTGTGCGCTTTCAAGTCACCTGTCTTCTCTGTCCAGCCCCCTTCTAGATGAGCCAGATTATAACTCCTAGCATCCCCTCCTGAAGCATGGTGGGAGTTATCATCCAATACATCCAAAGAGAGCCAGGTTGGAAATGCTGTGCTGGCATATGATGTACAACTTGGGAAAGTATTTAAAAAAAAAATGGACTACAAACTCCAGCATCTGCCGCTTGCTGGCTGGCAACATCTGAGAGTCCAAAAAAAAAAGTAATTTCTCAAGCTCTGATAAAGCAAGGCCAAGAAAAACAAAGGATCCCGGTGCTGCCACTTACATGTTGCTGGCTGTAACCCTGCAAAAGCAGGAGATGCGGGGACTGATAAAGGGAGTAGCGCATGCTGTTGCAATTCTGATCCTCTGCAGGAACGGGGTGCCCATCTCTGCTATTCTCCAGACACCACAGCGTCTCGGGCAAAGTGGAATAATGCCGCTTGAACTGCTCCTCCTCCTCCCCGTTGTCCTGTGTGATGGACTGGCTGAGACTGGTCTCACTGACCGTGCGCCGGAGGCTGGGTGGCGTGGTGTGGTTCTTGCATCCCGTCAACAGCGTCATGTTGCCCTTGGTGCGATTCCGCTGGAGTTTCCGGGCCTGGGCATTTATACCTGGGGAGCATGAATGAAAGGGATGAAATGCCAAGCATCAAAGCAACCCCATACCCTTCAAGTATCCCAATACGGCAGGGACAGTCCCAATTAGCGATAGCACTTACATTTCTATCCTATAGATCAGTGAACTCAGCACTCTATAAACGGTTTACTATCTGTAAGCCAATTGCCCCCAACAAGCTGAGTACTCATTTTACTGACCTACCAAAGGACGGAAGACTGAGTCAACCTTGGAGCCCTGGGATCAAATTCACAACCTTGTGGCTTCAGCACCGACATGTAACCACTGCATCACCAGGGTCCTTAATCCTCCATCAATCCACTTTTTCAGAATTTTTTTTTAACTTTAATTTTTATTCATCAGAATTTACTTATTACATATTTCAAATACAGTATTTACATAAGTTTTTTTTAACTTTTAAAAATATTATATTAATATTATATTAAATATATATAAAAGCAAAGAAACGGGGGGGGGAAGGAAAACAACTTGCTTGGAAATAGCAAGGGGGAGAGTGGAGAGGGTGAAAGGAGCATAATCGCACCATGTGTCTCCTTGCAGAGCAGAACTGCAGCAGTAGGACCTTATCACACGTGACTCTATAGTAGAAATGCAGCACAATTGGGAGGCATTGATGGGTTTTGCCCGTCAATGAAAAGGAACGCTCCAGGAACAGATGGAGGATGGAGCAGCTCCTAGACAGACATGGCATCGTGTGAGATGCTGCTATTCTGCTGTAATTCTGCTTTTTAGTTTCATGCAATAAAGTCCATAGTCTATAGTTGTCATTTTAACCCTACTCCATCTAATCACACCTCTCCCTTTTAAAAGGAGCAGATGTATAAGCTCACTGACCTCTCACTCACGTCAGGTACTGTGCACCACCTTGTCCGGTATTACACTACCTTCCTAAAACACAACCACCCAGACATCAATTTGTACCAATTTTGATAGGAGCCTTTTCAAAATGTGTGTGTGTGTTTTCCCCTTGTCCCTCTGGGTCCAAACCACTGTATTCTTGAAGACTGCAGAAACCCTAGGAAATAGAGGTTGTTACGCCCTTGGAAGTTGACAAGCCAAGATGGAATGGCTGGCAGGAGAAAGGAGAAGAACGCATACAACCCATTAACATCAGACAGGGCTCACATAAAGAAAAGTCTTATTTAAATCCGGCACCCAGGATGCAAAAAAAACCCCAAACTAGGCAACAATGTTTTTTCTCCTAAATTTAATGTCTCCCGGACTCAAGGCATAAATCTGACATGTCCTTCCACATCCTTCCACAATGTCAGTTTCCCCTGGAATTCCCCTTTCCTTTAGAAATCTCTCTGTTCTCAGCATCCCCCCCCCCAAAAAAGCCATCTCCCATCTTGTGCAGCATGCTTTACCAGCTGTCTTGCGTCTCTGCACGAACGAAAAGGAGTGCATTCCAAAAAAGCCCCACATGCGCAAGCCAAAACCAAATAAAGAGATCCATAAAATCAAAATGAGACGCCAACTCTGAAATGCAAAGAATAAGAGAGCCGTCAGCCCCATAGGATGGATGGGACGAAGTCCTTCCTTACCACAAAGCGCAGGGGGCTGCAGAAGATCCCAGACCCCTTCTGGCAAATGCTAAGGGCACCTGCCAATGCGCCGACTGGCTGGCGGGACTTGCAGACTGCAGTGAGAAAAGGGCTCTGCTTGCTTGCTGCAGAGGCAAGAAATAATTAACTTCTGCACACTATCTCTTCAAAAACAAAAGAGAGGAAGAGAAGGAGAGACGGGGACAAAGAAATGAATGTGACACCCCAAAAAGCTTGCAATGCACTCTCAGCCCCACAACCAAGTGGTCGAATCTCCACTTCCTCTGCTCCCCAAAGTGGAATGATCCTTGGTAATAAATCCTCCTTCTGTGCTGCAGACCTGAGGGCTGGCTGGCTGGCTGGAAACTTGAAGGAAAGTTAGGGATGCTCTCAGCACCTAGAAAAGGAAGAAGGTCCAAGGAAGCTTGGCGCCAGAGGCAGGGAGGAAAAGCCCAAGCTTGCCATCTTTGTGATGTGGGGAAGGAGGAGGAAAGAAGGGGAGAAGAGGAGGAAGAGGAAGAGGACTCTGATAGCCTTTTGGCTGACGAGCAAGGTATAAATACTTCATAATAATAATAATCAGAAGAAGAAGAGGAAGAGGAAGGAAGAAGAGGAAGGAGAAAAGAGGAAGAGGATGGAAGGAGAAAGGAGGAAAAGAAGAGAGGAGGGTGAGAAGGAAGGGGAAGAAGGAGGGAAGAGGAAGGAAAAAGAAAAGGAAGAAAGAAAGGAGAAGAAAGAAATGCAAGAGGAAAGGAGGAGGGAGCAAAGTGGAGGCAGAAGAGGAAGGAAGAATAGCGAGAGAAAAAAGAAGAGGGGAAGAATAGAAGGAGGAAGGAGAAGGAGAGGAGGAAAAGAAGAGGAAGAGGAGGAAATAGGAAATAGGAAAGGAAGAAGAAGAGGAAAAGGAGGAGGAGGAAGAAGAGGTAGGATGAATGAGGAGGCAGAAGAGCAAGAGAAGGGGAGGATGGAAAGGAAGGATAACAGTGAATTGTCATCATCATCATCATCATCATCATCATCGATCACCACCACCATCAGGAATTGCCCCCAGAGCACCTATCATCGCTGGAGTCACAGATGCTTTCTTTTTCCAGAAGCACTGCAGCTCATTTTGTACCTCTCAATATTTCACACTCTCTTTCCTCGTTTTGTCTTCGATGTTGCTGCTGAAAGCCCCAGAGGTGGGATCACAACAGCAAAAACACAAAAAGTGACACAGCTTGGAATGTGCCACGTCGTCTGACATTAACTCACCCATTCCTAGATTATTGGACAAAACTCCAGTCGGTGACTCCTAGTCGACTGTGAAATCTAGGATGATGGTGGTAATAAATAATAGTGATGATGATGATGATGATGATGATGATGATGATGATGATGATGGCAACACTACAGATGCCAAATACTCCCATCAGATCCTACATATAAGTCAATCAACTAAAGAAATAAAATTAATACACAGAATACGAAATTTAGAAACAGAGATCTCTTCCTCTGCAGAAATTGATGAGAGAAAGTAGGAAGATGATAGTGATGAAAATAATAAGAATAACCCTTTAATTTTCCTCCCACAAACCTGCCTGCCAGACCCTGTCCATTGATAGAGATGGTCCAGTTGGTTGACTCTCCCAACTTTAATCCACTGTTTTCTGTAGCAGAAATGAACATTACTTTTCTAAAGATTACATATTTCTTTTAAAATGCAAAGTAATAATGATAATAATACTCCTCAAAAAGTCCTCTTTTTTTAGTCTGTCCACACCTTCCCAGGTGCGGATGCTTCAAAACTCCCAGCTAACCTGAGGCAAAATGCAGAATTTAGAGACAGAGAGCTCTCTTCCTCGGCAGAAATTGGAGGGAGAAGAGGAAAAATGCAGTTGCAAAATAGCTGCAATTTGTATTGAACGGGAAGGAAAACAACCCTTCGGTCCAGCCGCATGAAGGGTCCAGACTTAGATCTCAAGATGCAACCTGCCTTATTTGGTGAGGAACAGCCTCTGAGTTCTGAAATACATTTGTGTGTGTGTGTGTGTGTGTGTGTGTGTGTGTGTGTGTGTGTGTGTGTTTTGAAAAATCTATCCATCCTATGCTGGGAAAATTGAAGAGGTGACTGGAGAAGGGAGGGGAGAATTCGTTCCAACTGTTTACATGCCTCGAGATTACGAAAAGAGAAGGACAAACTTGGTCTAATAGGCAACGGTCTGCAACCATTTTGGGCCAAGCTGGTGCATCAAATGCTTCTATGTGGCTTCGCTGTACCATAGAGTGGCATGCGCAATAGGGATTCAGTGGCCACAGAGCCCACCCTCAACATTTTGCCACCAGAGGTCCTATGAAAGATGCCTCCCTTCCTCCCCACTCCATTCCATATATCGATTTATTATTATTATTATCACGGCTCCCAGCCAGCATAATAAAAATAAATAAATGAGTGAATTCCTTGATTTACAAGAACGATCCCATTTGTTAATAAAGAGAACTAATATCAAAGACTAATAGAAAAAAGCACAATTTAATGCAAAAGTACTATCCTAATTCGCGTTAAGAGATTCTCACACAAAGCTTTGTTAGTTTTACTCAAGAGAGCTCAAAAAACAACAACACTAATTCATAGTTATCATATTGTTAAACAATAATCTATTAAAAACATTTCCGCTCACAATTTTGTGGGATTTTTAGGAATGTTATGGACCAGTCATATGGACACTATATGATCTATATCGGGGTCCCCAAACTATGGCCTGCGGGCCGGACCCGGCCCGCCCAGGCCTTCCTACCGGCCCACTGCCACCGCTGCCGCCGCCGCCGCCATTCATGCCGCCGCCATTCGCGCCTGCTGCCGGATGCCATTTTGGCTTCCAAAATGGCACCTGGAGTCATGCGCATGCACACACACCTCCGGCCCCCCGGAAGATCTGGGGGCCAGCGAACCGGCCCCCAGATCAAAAAGTCTGTGGACCCCTGATCTATATAGTACATGAGATAGGTATCCATCAGAATGAAATGTATCACCACTTCCCATTCCATAAACAGAAGAGAACTGGTAGGGCAAATGAGACTGGGTTGTCCATTGCCCCTGAAGGGCAGCAGGCTAGTCTAGGGCAGGGCTCTGACAAAGAAACCTGCCTAGGTTTCAGTTTATGTACACTCACCCTCCAACATCAGTCATATGAAAACTGGGACACATGTGGCCAAACAACATCAGAGTGTGATCAAGATGGCAAAGGTTATGAATGAGGAAAAACACACAAGCTAGGAGAGTCTGCCGCAGATTGCTTTTGCCTGAGCCTACTGGGAAGGGAAAGATTTTGCCCAGTCCTCTCCACTCTGCTAAGTTCAAACTAGTTTTACACTTTGAATTTTGTTTTGCAGCAAGTGAGGTAAGCCGAGGACAAAGGGAGGAGGAGACAGGAACCGGGACATTTTGAAAGCAGCTGGGAAAGTGGGATGGCAGAGGATTACTCTTGATTCTCCTGTCAAATCAGGACAGCTGGAGAGTATGCTTTCGGGGTTGTATAGAGAAAGGAAATTTCAATGGGTGTTGCTTGTCATGCATCCAGGAAACAAGGAATAAGCGCTGAAAATCCCTCTTCTGCCCAGCCATCAAAAGTAGAGGCGCTCTCTCCAGTTTTCACCCCGGCAACCCTAGTTGTGCAGGTTTCTGACCATAACAAATATTGCCTTCAGGAAAAGGTTGGAATGCTGTTTTCTCCCACTGTCCAGAAAGTCCATTGCTGCCACCACCAGCGACAGAAGGCTATCAAATTGTGAGGCAGAAAAATGCTGAGCTGGGAGAAGGAAAAAGCAGATTCTCCATGAATGGTCTGCTCAGCTGCCAAGTTTTTCCTGGCAAGTGGCAGCAATGAGGCCTAGAGCGAGGAGGAGGAGGAGGAGGAATGTGCCATGAATTAATAGATTTCGGGGCTGATGATGCAGGGATTAGAGACTGCAAAGAGACCTCAAGGTGCCATCATGATTTGCATCGCCTCTCTGGCTCATGTTAACCCAAGCTCCTAGTTTTCCACCAAGAATGAAATGCAAAAAGAGGTGATAGGGACTTGGATCGGACGACGTTTCAAATGGAAGGTCTCCTTCAAATAGAAGCCTCTCTTCCAATAGGCCTTCAAACAAAGCCAAATTCAGTGTCTCAGAAATGCTTGGGGGAAGAACTGCATTCCGGTAGTAGGCAAGGCTAAATACAAAAGGGACGCAACCCGAAAGGGCAGTTTATTTGATCTCTATACAATCACAGTGCTACGACTCCACTTTAACTGCCATGGCAACATGCTATGGAATCCTGGGATTTGCAGCCGAGAGGAAGGCACTTTGAATTCTTTACCAGAGAGTTCTAGTTCACACTACAAATGTCAGTGTTCCCTAGGATGGGGGGGTTGCAGACTGCCAGAAATAGTGCAAGGGGGGTTGCAGACTGCCAGAAATAGTGCAAATTGAGTCCACTTTTAGGGTTAGGGTTAGTGCTAGGGAATCATGGGAACTGCTTTTTTTCTGAGACATTGAGCCTTCTCTGTCAGAGAGCTCTGGTGCCACAATAAAATACAGTTCCCATAGCCTCAGGGATATAGGATACTGCTATGGCAGTTAAAGTGGAATCATAGCACTACAGTTCTGTAGTGTGGACAGGACCCTGATGGATTCAGTCAAGGGCAGCCTTCTGTGTTCCTGCTTCACACATGCCCTCCCATTTTCCAAAACCAGTTTGAAACTGGTTCCACTTCGCCAGTGAAATCAAACTGGGCAGTACGGCACAAAAGGAAATGTTCAAAGCGACCGTTAAAAAATGGGTCTGCGGCCTTTATTCTCACGCTCCCGGACCACAGAAACCCTGAACGGTTGAGTTTCCTTATCGGTAGGAAAGGAAGCTTCTGTATTTACTTTGCATAGTTAAAACTGAAGTGAGGGGGAAGAGAAAAATAACACAAAACCACACAACTGCTTTATGGTTTTTGTTTTTTTAAATGAGAGATAGGAGTTTCTGTTTCAGGCACTGGCAAAAAAAAAAATCCCATGCCATACTGGAAAGATAAACACCGGCACTTTTCCTGAACGTAACAAAAGTTCTTCTATGCACCTCTTATGGGCAAAAAAGCCTCTGGTCCCAATTCCCCTTCCGTCCTCCTGCAGATCTGATGTTTTGCACACCCACCCATTTCTGACAGATGGAAATGGGACACGCAATGCGTGTGTAACACACCTCCGCAGCGCTCTGTGCCTGAGCCGCACAGCTAAAAGCTGTTTGTCTTTATTTACTTTGCTTGGATGTCCTCCACAGATTTAAAAACCAAGATGGGATTTGTTTGTTTTAGGGCTGAAGAAATATTAGAAAAATGTGAGTTACCCACAGTAGGCTCTCCCGGTTCAAAGGAAACTGAAGTGTGTGAAATGGCAGGGTGGTGGAGTGGTTAAAGTACTGTTTTAGGACTAAGGGGAAATTCAGATTCAACACACTAAGGTGGTTTTGGGACAGTCACAGACTCTAGCCCAGTGTTTCCCAAGCTTTGGTCCTCCAGATGTTTTGGACTTCAGCTCCCAGCATCCCTGATCATTGGCCCAACTGGCTAGGGCTTCTGGGAATTCAAGTCCAAAACATCTAGAGAACCAAAGTTTGGGAACGGAGACAACCTGGATCTCCAAGAAAGTATTTGTGTGCATGCATGTCTGCGTCGCTAATGGAATTTAAATGTTATTTACTGGACTTTAAAATGCTTTGCCTCCCAGTCTCACATGGCCAGAGCAAAGAAAGGTCTGCCTGCATTGATATTTCTCCTTCCCATCTTAACTCAGAACAACAACATCTTGACAAAATGTAGGTCTGTGGTTCTAACATCATCCTATTTTTCTTTCTTCTGTACGGTTTTAACACTTTTGCCTGGTGAAGAAGTCAGCGGAGCATCAAAAGCTTGCAACATGTATGTTGTGCATTTTAATTGGCCCCATAAAGATATTACTTTTCTGTGGATTTTGGATATTATGGTACTTTGCTGCATGGCCAACACAGACACCCCTGGATATATACTCTCAACTATATAGTTTCTGTCCCACCTTTTCCCCAGTTTGGGACTCAAGGTGGCTTAAAGCAGTCAAAATAAACATAGTTCAAAAGGGTAGAATTCAAAGATATGGCTGTGTTAATCTGTAGAATCAGTATCTAGAGAGATCTTTCAAATGTTGCAATGGTTTCATTACTGTGAAGTTGAAGGCTTTCATAGCCAGCATCCATAGGTTTTTGTGGGTTTTTCGGGCTGTGATGCTGTGTTCTAGAAGAATGTATTCCTGACGTTTCACCTGCATCTGTGGCTGGCATCTTAGAGAAGCATGAGCTTTCATAGACTTAAGTCTACTTCCTCAGATGTATTTGGATTTGCAGGAAGCAGACTGAAGTCTACGAAAGCTCAGGCTGCCAACTTCTTTCTTTAGTTAGTCTCAAAGGTGCCACAAGATTTCTCTGCATAGTTCAAAATGAGCAGCATGCAAAAGTTAAAAAGTAGTTAAACCATCGCAACATTTGAAACTAGTTAAAACAAATTAAAACAAACAAACAAAAAGAAGTCCCGCATATTTTGCAAAGCCTGTTTCCCCCCTAGGAAATCTCATTCTCAAAGTCCTAGCAGAAGAAAAAGGCTCAGCATTTTCTGGAAAAGTCTGTAGGTCTTCTTGTGTGTGTTGTTGTGCTCCAGATGGTGCTCCAAAGATGTACGGGTTTCCATAGATCGTAAGATGCAAGAGAGGAGAAGAATATGGCTACCATCTTATCCACCAGAACTTGGCAACATATAGTTTTCCAAATATTAGTGGACTCCTGTTCTAACATTGTCATTTCTCCATACATTAAAAACAAAACATGCACAGATACATTTATCTCTCTTTTTATTTTTATATTATCACAATTTGAAACAAGTCCCTTCTGGCTCTGCTCAAGAGGAATGAGACCCGCTCCATGTTTTCAGATTCATGGATGTGTTTAAATAAATATGTGTATCTATACTGCAAACACTGCTATATTCAAGAGGCACAATCACAGTAGAGTGTAGGGTCCTTTAGCATCTCTTCAAAACTGCATGGCTTTTGGCCTCAATCTCCAAATCAACCCCGCATCAATCAAATGTACTCTATGATTTGTCAGATCTGGAAAAGCGGCCGTTCTTAGAAATCCAGCGGGAGTGTGCCAAAAATACAAGCCCTCTCGCAAGGCTCTGCGCATAGACCTTATCTCCACCCACAGACCCCATTCACACTTTTCAGCAGAGTAATGCTTGACATTTCACGTCCGTGGGATAAAAGAAGCAATTTTGGCTGGCATGTGGGGAAATTACTGTTGGAGAGGATGATAAAATAACTGAAACACTGTGGGTGTGGGTGTGTGCAGATAAAATGTGGGGTTTTTTTGCAATCCTTTTCAGTCTTTGGAATGTAAATGTTCTTGCTCTAAAATTCAGTTGTTAGATTCATGGAGCAGAATCTCCAATGCAAAGTTCCTGAGTGGGGATCATGACAAGCCACCAGCTGCCCATGGACAAGAGATCATTTTCTGGTCCTTATCTTGACCAAAGAGGACAACAGTGGCTTGGACACAAACTCAGAGATGGAGGAATCCACAGTTCCAGCAGAGAAGAGACCAGTCCTCAGTACTACAAGTTGAGTTGCCAGGTGAAATAAGGAACAGGCCTCCCATTCCTTCAAGGGTCATATAGAACAGAAAATTTCAACAGGGGTTGCTTGTGTCTCTCTTCTGTAGTGAACTGTGATGGCTTGCGTGACCAGCAACACCTGCTGAAATCCCCCCTTCTACACAACCATTGAAGGAAGAGGAGCCCTGTCCCTTATTTGATCTGGCAACCCTAACTATGGGAGACCCAGAGACCCTTGAGCCCTCTGTGCTTGAGATCTCTGACCCTGGACTAACACCAATGGCCCTTGAGCTTCAGCAATGACCCAGCACAGCTTTCTCCAAGAGCTGTACAATCCACGGAGCTGGTGTGCCAACTCCACCAGTCTGCCCAACATGAGCTCCAGGAGAGGAGAAGGAGTGCTAGTCTTCAAGTTGGCAACCTACGCCTTGAAGACCTTTCACTTTGTGGGTGTCATGCCCTGCCTGGAGGACGATTCAGAGGACTCAGAGGATGAGCTGGAGCCCCTGGGACCTGAACCTGTAAGGGAGGAGCCAGGGCCCCTGGGACTTGAACCTGTAGTGGAAGAGCCAGAGGCTGGCCCTAGTTCTGCTGTAGCAGAGGCTGTGGGCCCTCCAGAGGTTCAGCAGTCAGGGCTGCCTAATGCTGTAGTCAGGGAGGAGGATCTGGGCAGTGTGCCTACCTTTAAGGAGCATCGAGCAGAAAGAGAGGGCTTGCAAAGATCACGGAGGCTTCAGCAGAAGTGTGTTAATAATCAGACACAGCTGAAGGCCAGCTCCTTGCCTTCTTAAGAACTTGGAGCATGGGTGGTGCTTTGCCAGTGGATATCTGACTCTTCTACGGGAAAGACTTTGTCTCTGGCTCCGTGTCTCCTAGATCACCTTGACTATCCGGAAACCTTGACCTTGGACTGTTTATCGATCTGCCTATCTGATACCTCAAACCTCGGACCGTCTGACAATTCTTTTGGTATACCCTATGGTAGAGTTACTGTGTAGTAACACTGACTTGCTGTGCTGGGGATTTTGTTGTTTGAAGCCAGCTGTCTTATCAGCCCTTTGGCTGCTTTCCCGGACAGTGGGAAGGGGCAATGCCCAGGAGGAGATTGTTGTTGTTGTTAACTGCCTTCGAGTTGATCCCGACTCATGGCCACCCTGGGGATGAGATAACTCCAAGACTTCTTACCTTCCACTGCTCTGCTTAGGTCCTGTAAATTCATACCTGTGACCTCCATATTAGAGTCTATCATCTAGCATGCAGTCTTCCTCTCTTTCTACATCCTTCCACCTTTCCTAACATTATCGTCTTTTCCAATGAGTCATTCTTTTTCATGATGTGACCGAAGTAGGACAACCTCGATTTTATCATCTTGGCTTCCAGGGAGATTTCAGCCTTGATCTGTTTGCACAGCCTTGGCCAAAAAGGTATGAAAAGCCTCAGTTGCAGTTCCAACCTTGTTAAGAGCAAGATCTTCCTGGGGAGCTCTCCCAGGTGCTGTACTTGTACTGTCTGTCTTGCTTTCCTTCCCTTTGGGCTTCCACGACTGGATTGAACACAGCAGTTTGGCTCCATCCAGTATGTAAGGCTCCTTTTAGATTGAGCTCTTATTCTACATCATTGTAAGGACCACCTCTCCCTGTATGGAGCCCTCTTTCACACCCCTTGTAGTGAATTGTGATGGTCCATGACTATAAACCATAAATGTCATGGTTGTTCCAAAGAAGTTATCTTTCCATTCTCTGATATGGCAGAACACCACTTGAAGATGGCAAACACTTGGCATGTTTGCTTTGCAAAACGCGTGTGTTGAAAAGAGAATTTTGAATACCAACTTCTTCGTCTTCTGTATTTCAGGAGTTCAGCTTTCCTTGTTGTTGTAAGCCACTTTGTGTCCCAATTTTGGGGGGAAAGTGGGACATAAAGAAATATAACAACAACTACCAGAACACTCTTCCTGGATAATTTTCTATAGCACAAGAAAACACACTGGCCACCTATTTGTGCCATGATGTCCACTGGAAATTATGACGCGTCAATGCATAATGGACATCATGCCTACCTGGGGCAGGGTGGCTATCCACCTTAGCAACCTTGACATCTGAAAGCATGACACAACTACAAGATAGACCCTAGTGTGAATACACAACATTATAAGTCCAAGCACTACTGCCCAGCCGCTTTCAGCTGGGAGATGGTTTTGCACTGGTAGCCGCCAGGATGGTGTCACCAAAGAGCACAAATCTGCCCTGCTGACAGATGTTTCTTGTTGGAATTACTACTCTGCCTTCCTCCCGCAAGCAATTCGCGCATCAAGGACAATAGATTTGGAACGTCTGCTGGTTGCTTGCTCTCCATTCTCTGCCCAAGGGAGGTACAGAGGAACATATGGACAAAGGACACATTAGTGAACAAATGCCCTTGAAAGTTTCACACAGCTTTGGGAATGTTACTTGGTTGGCAGAATCTGGGAGTTGTATTCCAACCAAGTAACGTTCCCATGCTCTGAACCTTCACCTCTTCTTCCCGAATACCCCATCAAGAGATAAATCCTAATGTTGTTATACTGGAGTGAGAAAAGTACATACTGGGCTGACACTGGGCCCCCAAAGCTCTTCTTGTGCCCCCCAAAGTCCCCCCTTCAAGATGAATAGAAAGATTCCAGGAGCAGCGTCTCTTCTTTCAAAGAGATGGAAGGGATTTTTATATATACGGCTTAAACCCTGCACTTACCAATGTGCGAAATAAACATTATAATGTGTTATGACCTGATACGATTATAAAGTATTATCAATTCAAAAAGACAACACACAATGATAGAATCGTATCTGTATGAGATACAATTATATCATTATGGGTTGTCCTTTTGAATGCTTCGCTTGTCATGTCTACATGTATATGGTTTTTATAGAGCCCTCTGTGGAAGGCCACTGAAATATTTATGTATGCATTGGGCTTGTTTTCAAATTAAAAAGGAAAGACCACCAGAGTGCTAGGAGATATCTCTCCTTTTTTTCTGACGGATTCTCTTCTGGTGTGCATCAGGCGCTCCTGGTGTGCAATGGCATGTCCTGGTGCACTTTTTGCACACTGGACTGTGGCACACCAGTCTCCACCATTGGCTATCCTCACATAACGGAGTGCCACAATGTTGTAACATCACAACAGCCCCTCGGTGAATACGGACATTGCAAAACTACTCCACTCCATTTTGCACACACTTTAGGCCAACAAAAAAGACTTTCCAGACCCCAGCAGAAATGTCAGACCAATTATTATATTTTTATATTTAGATCCTGACTTTTCCCCCTGTTTGAGACGCCAGGTGTTTGTTATAACAAACATAGGTAAAATTCACAAAAGCTTGACAATGCAATCAAATGTACTCAAATGCACCAAGAATTAAACCCTGTTTTATTAACAACAAAACATGTCGTGTTAAAAAGAAAGGCGCAAATAGAAAATCCAGCACGTTATGCAAGGGCCATCCTTCCAAACTATCAGACTTCAAAATCCTGGGGTGTGTGTGTGTAAATATCCTCATCAGGGTTTCCCAGCACTTGGAAAATCTGGTTTGCAAGCATTTAGGGGAAGTTTTTTGTGGGTTTTTCGGGCTGTGTGGCCATGTTCTAGAAGAGTTGCTGATGTTTCGCCAGCATCTATGGCTAGCATCTTCAGAGAAAACTGGAATGGAAGGGAATGGGTCTATATAGACCCATTCCCTTCCATTCCAGTTTTCTCTGAAGATGCTAGCCACAGATGCTGGCGAAACGTCAGAAAGAAACTCTTCTAGAACATGGCCACACAGTCCGAAAAACCCACAAAAAACTATGGATGCCGGCCATGAAAGCCTACGACTTCACATTTAGGGGAATATTGTCAAACATTTGTTGCATCCCAACTCCAGCCTCTTTGGGTAATATCTTCCTCCAGGGCTGCTCCTAAGAACCAAAGGCTTGCTTCTGGATGCAGTTGCTTTTCTGGGATGAGCAAAACCCAGCAATATCTCCATCTCCACCTGCAACCTTTCAGCAAATACCTCCAGAGTTGCAGCCGCTAAAGTCACCCATTATCCTAATCGTCTTGCTGATCGGCTTCTCTTCCCGCAGCACCCTTCTGCCACCCACTGCCCTCCACCCACCGGCTTGCAGGGCCTGGAAAAAGGATCAGATTAAGTCATTCACCCTTCCAGAGACCGATTAGCCGCCCAGAATGAAATCTCCTCGGGGATGTGTGTGTGTGTGTGTGTGAGAAAAAGTCTTATAACTGCTCACTGTTGGTACCCAGCTGCTGACACAATTCCTTTGCTATTCTAGCTACTCCTGGTTTTACAAGGCAAAAGCATGATTGCATTGCATTGCATTGCCATGCTGGTAAAGCAATCCAGTTGGGCTCTGAAGAATTCCCTGCCTTATAGGAATCCCCCCAAGAACACTGTGCTTTTACACTGCTAAATAAAGACAATGCATTCAGGACTGTGCGCCTTCCCTAGGGCTCTAACGTCCAAAGAAAACAAAATCTAGTGATCCTGGAACTATTTCCAGTGTTTTCCAAGGGAAGGAGTGTGTTGTGCTCTAAATATTAGACTGCAATTCCCAGCAGCATCAGTTACCTAATGGTGAGGGATTATGGGCGCTGGAGTCCAGTAACCTAGCAGGACCATTATTGTGGATCATTTCTTGAATATATTTTTTCCATCCCGAAACACAATAGATAGATATGTACAGCCCTCCATATCCACAGATTTTTTTATCCATATATTCAAGCATCCACTGCTTGAAAATATTCGACAAAAGATATCAATTCCAAAAAGCAATCATTGATTATGCCATTTTATATAAGTTGACCATAGAGTTGTGCTGGACAGCCTTAAGATTCACAAAGACTCTCTAGGCATTTCTAAGTCCTCCACTATGACTCTATGGTTAAATTCCACCAAATGCATACCATACAAAAGGGTTTCTAGTTCAAGATAAGAGCAAGGACAACTTGCATTAGATTTAATGTACTGTTATCTTTTCCAGGGCTTAGAAATGTCTGAGTGTTAAGGCTAATGTGGTGATAGCGATTAGAATTTTTTTTCGTGGGAATTCATTACTTTAGTGAATTTTACAAGATTAGTTTGTCCCACTGATTGGTAGCAAGGCATCATTGTTGTGTGCCTTTAAGTCATTTCTGGCTTATGGTAACCCTAAGGCAAACCTTTCATGGGGTTTTCTTGGCAAGATATGCTCAGAGGAGGTTTGCCATTGTCTTTGTCTGAGGCTGAGAGAGTGTGACTTCACCCACTGGGTTTCATGGCAGAGCAAGGAATTGAATCCTGGTCTCTAGAGTCATAGTCCAATGCTCAGTCCCAGGATCCCATAGGATTATTTCTCCAGTGAAGATGCAACCTTTAGACTCAAGGGTGGGTACCTGTTGCTTTCCAGATGTTGTTGGGCTTGATGTTCCAGATGTCAAAGCCAAAGTGACAGTTGCCTGCTAGAGAAATCAGCTCTAGCCATCCTTTCCAATCAGGCATGGTGGGAGTTGTAGTTCTACAACATCTGTAAGACCATAGGTTCTCTACTCCTAACCCAGAACTTTATGTAAACCACAAATAGTAGTTCACATGTCATGGTCTCTCTAATATTCCTCTCTCATCTATTTATTTGACTTCATATCTCATGATCTCTCTAATATTCCTCTATCATCTATTTATTTGACTTCATATGTCATGATCTCTCTAATTTTCCTCTCTCGTCTATTTATTTGACTTTTTCCCCTAAGTTCCAATGTAACTTTTTATCAAGAGGAAAGAGCTCCAGGCCTTGGAGCTAAGCAAGAAGGGACAGATCTGCAACCTGCTTGACCTTCGGTACTTTTTCCCTTGGAATTCCAGCACCGTATGACTCCCTGGTTCCCATAATGTAAAACAAATGTTCTTATCTCCCTGCAATGTGCTGTGAGAGATAGGTCCAGCACGGCCCGTGTTTCCACCGCAGCAGCAGAAAACAGATCTCAAACTGCCGACAAGAGAAATTGGCCGCAAAACCAAAGCGACGGTTGCCTGCTTGGAGAAATCAAAACAGACGGGAGTCACGTTTATTCAGACTCATTTCCTGAAAATATGTTTCTAGCCTTCATGACCTGAAGGGAGGTAGAAAGGAATCCCAAGCTATAAATGGGAGAAATAATAATAATAATAATAATAATAATAATAATAACCAGGTGATGTTTTCCATTCTGGTTAAGGGAAGAAGTCATGGTTTATTTGAAAAACTGAAGGAAAGAGAAACTGGGACATTTTAAAAGCAGTTGCAAAAATGGGATGGCAAAGGACTAACTGGGACTAACTCTAAGAAATCAGGACAGTTGAAGGATATCATATTGGCAACCATGATTTGCAGCAAGTCTCCAGATTTTAAGGCAGGAGTTTTTCCGACTTGAGCTGGAGATCCCAGGAACGGAAATTGGAACTCTCCAGGTCAAGGAGGTGCATCGTTTTAGTAAAATGAAAAAAGCCCCTTCCCCATCCCATACACAGTGGGTCAAAATGTCCCTCCAATCCCCCTTGCTGTAAATGGTACACTAAAATAGGTGTCAGGGTTTGTTTGTTTTTTTGGCTTAATGTCAAGGAAAGTTGATGCCTTCCCAACTGATCAAATATCAAATTAATATCTCTGACAATTAGGTAGGATCAGTCATTGTACTCTGAACAGCATTTCTCTCTCTTTCTTTCTTTCTTTCTTTCTTTCTTTCTTTCTACCAGTGAAGAGGGTTAACTGGTTTCCTGACACTATTTCCACAAAAAAGAAATTAAAAAGCAGTAGAGGAGAGAAAGGGAAGGCGAGACAGAGAGAGACAATGTTGTGGGGGCAGGAAGCAGATTTTGGCAAGAATAGCTTCTGGTCTGCAAAACGCTCAGATCTTGGTCAAAAGCCCAGGGAGCGAGTTTCTGTTGACAACACTGAATATCAGAGGAACTCCTTGCCTGGTTGGACCTCAAATGCTCTCCTTCAGAGAAGAGTCACTAAAGGGATCGTGATGGTGGTCTGGAAACCAAGTCCTATGAGGAATGGTTGAAAGAGCCAGGTACATTTGGCCTGGAGATGATGATGATGATGATGATGATGATGATGGGGCCTTCCAATGTCTCCTAGGGGGTCTTCAAATATACAGAAGGCTGTCCTGAAGCAGATGCGAACAAAAATGGTCTCAAGGAGTGGAAGTGAATGGCAGAAAATGGCAGGGCTAAAGATTAGATTGAAGAAAAAAACATCCTAAAGGTGAGAGCTCCTATGGGGTGGAACAGGCTGCGTCAAAAAATGGTGGGAACGCCTCTATGGAAGTGTTTAAGGAGAGGTTGGTCATCCATCTTTCCTCATAGGACTGACCATTTCTCAGGTCCACTTCTAGGACTATTCCAATTTGTCTGCATCAAGAGGTGGAAAATCTCTTTCAGCCCAAGGGCTGAATTCAATTCCTCAGGGGACACATCCCAACGGTGGTCAGAGCAAAGGCAAAAGGTGACAAAATATTAACATATTTACCGTAAGACTCTTAATGCCAGTAATCAAACCTCAGGAGAAGCATTTCAACCTTGACAAAAACTGAGAAACCACACAATTTGGGCATCGTGGAGAGCAGATATGAACATCTGGGGTATCTCAGAGGGCCACATTCAGCCCCCATGAATGCCAGAATTGTCTCCAGAACCTGAGGTTCCATATATCCAGTCTACACCTCTTCTAAAGTACAATGTGTAGGATTAGATACAAGACTCTGTAAGAGATCTGAATAGCAAAGCACACAATGTTACTTCTTATGACTTGGAAACCAAGCTTTTGTCTCTGCAGCCTGTTCACAGTGAAGGAGCCACAAGGGCAATCTAGTCGAACTTTCTGCCATGCAGATACACAATTACAGCACTCCTAAAAGATCCCCATCCCATCTTTGCTCAAAGACCTCCAAAGAGTATCCACCACCCTCTAAGACTGTTGAGTTTCCACTGTTGAGCAGCTCTTACAGTCAAGAAACTCTTCCTAAAGTTAAGATCAAATCTTTTTTTCTCGCAATTTGAACCCTACAACAGGACTGTCATACATCAGAGTTGACTTGAAGGCACATCACAAAAGAAACTGAAAGGTTAAGAGCCTACCTCAAAGAAAAGCATCTTCTCATTCCTCACCTGCAGTGATGGTGTCTTTGTCTTTGGCGGCCAACTCTTCCACTTCGGATCGCTTCCGGAGCTCAAACCTCCTGGAGAATCCTTCCCGAGGCTTCCAAAGATCCTGGATCAGAAGAGGTTTCTCGTTGTCCCGGAGGACCCTCAGCCCTTCCATCTGCCATTGCCTCTCCATACCCGAAAATTTCCCAATAACATCACAAAGGACGTAATGCCCAGCATCCACTTTGTCCAGTCCATACCGCTCAAGGGCTTCTTTCACCAGCTCCTGGGCGTTGGAGCTGGCGGTCGCCAGGACGCTTTTGTAATGGGTGCCCACGCAGATGTGGCATCCAAACACTTTAAGTACCCCTGGCACCGAAATCTGAGTGGAGAGCTCCGAGGGGTCATCCTTGCTCTCTGGCGGGTAGGAAGCTACCGAGTTGCGGTCCTTGTAGCTCAGCGTCCGATACAAGACCTGGGAGAAGATCCGGCTTTGTCGCTTGAACTTGTTTTTCGATGGTGGAGACATGGCCGAGGAAGGCGACCTGTAGAACATCGCGCTGGAGGTTGTCATGGGTTATGGCTGCAGAGAAAGGCGAATCAGAGAATCAGAGAGTTGGCAGGGGCACCACAGGATGGGTGGGTAGTGTGGCCCAGGGGCTGCATGCAATAAAGGGCCATTTATGTGGGAATCCAAAAACTGCAAAATCCTGTTGCCCCTAAATGTTCCCAAAAGCCTTCTAGGAGTTATGAAGGGCATTTCCACCACATTTGGGCCCTCCAGAGATCAAACAATATTTTTTACAAATATCGGGGCCTCCCTCCCCTTACACAGTTGCCCACCCCTGAGTTAGAGCATCCCCAAAAGGTAGCTGCCCATCTTCTTTTTGAAGATGTCCAGAGAAAGAGACCCCGCCACTTGTCTGGGGAATTAGCTCCTCACCAAACCAATCTCACCATCAAGAAGTTCCTTCTAAGTTTCAATCAAAATCTACCCTCCTGTAACTTAAAACCATAATAATACATGGTCTTGCCCTCTGCGGCAGCGTCCTTTCCGTGAGAGACCTACAGGTATTTAAAGAGGACAATCCTTTCACCCCTCAGTCTTCTCTCAAGCTCCTTCAACCTTTCCTCAAGGGCATTAGAGTTGTCCGAAGAGTCAAGGAGAAATAAGCAGAAAGGAACAGATGCAGAATATGGTTGCAGAGCTCCAAAGAAGAAGGGAGGGGAGACAGGAACACAAGACAGGAGCACAAGTGGCTTCAAGAGCCCAAATTTGGCTAGTGTCCCAGACCCAAGCGGCTAAGATTTTGGGGGAACGGCACAAGGAAGATGGGAGGTGGGTTTTGCAGGATCACAGCTGGCAACCAAACGCACTCTGCTCTCTTCCCTCTTTCTCAAGCAGATGTAAATTCCCCTTCTAAAAGATCACACTGGAGTTGGATGGAAGTGTTTGTAATCTCCCTCTTTGTGTCCAACACAGAAGAGCAACTTGTGGCTCTGCAGATGTTCCTGGACTTCAACATCCACCAGCCTCGGCCAGCGTGATCAATGGGAAGGAGTGATGGGAGCTGCAGTCCAAACATGGAGCTGCCCAGCCCTGGTTTACAAGTCAGCAGAGTGCCTCTCGGAGGATAGACTATATTTTTTTGAACTTTGGGCATGCACTCTCTTCTTTCTTCAGAGGGGGTTTGGCACTGCCATCCTCCGAGGCTGAGAGTGTGCGACTTGCCCAGGGTCATCCAGTGGGTTTCCATGGGTGAGTTGAGATTTGAACCCTGGTCTCCAGAGTCATCGTCCAATGCTGAAACCATTACTCCGTGTAGCTGTGTACCACAGTACAAATACACAGCATCAACCAGTTGGAAAGGACTGAAAGGACCAACAGAACATCTGCCTCTGTCCTCCTCTGTACTGAGGCACTTTGGCTGTCCTTTTGCAGTTGGGGTATTTCTATTCAAGTACACGTTTTTGCATGAGAAGCCGTTTTACAAAGTCACTGAATGCTGAGCCTTCAGATGTTGTCACATAGCCGCCCTTGCAAATTGGCTTTCTCCTTGCCCAGATGAGAGCAAAAAGAGATGCCATATTGCAATGCGGGGTGGTCCCCAGAAATGGTTGGTTTGAAAATCCCATCATCTTCCACCATTGGCTACAAGGGATGTGCCCAAGAATCTACATTTTGGAGGCAAGGAGACAACAGAGATGAAGCACATCTGGGTCCTTGGCATCCGCTGGGGTTTAGTTCCAGGATCCCCTGCGGATACCAAAATCCATGGATGCTCGAATCCCATTAAAAACAATGGCAGAGTGCAATGGTGCCCCATATATAAAATGGCAACAACAAGCTTTGCTGAACAGAATTCCTCAGCTATAAACAAACCTCCTTACACTTGTATTATGCTGCCTTTCTGCCCAATAGACCATTTGCTATTAACAGATTATAACAGACTATATTTTTTAAACTGTGCTACGTTTAATTCTTTTTTAAGGAGGGGAGGGTCAAGATATATGATCACGTATTGTTATTATGTATTGTATCGGTTTGTTTTAACACGTAAGCCTCTCTGATTGCTATTATAGTAGAAAAGCGGGATGCAAATAAAAGTTTCATTTATTCTATTTATCAGAATTTATATTCCTTTTTGAATATGTTAAAGGATGGTTGAAAAATCCGTGGATACAGAGGGCCGACTGTAAATGAAAAGAATAGTATTTTCCCCCTTTTCCCTCTTCTTTCTCACGATAGTCAGGATTGGTGAGGAAGGGGGGATCATAGCCCTATTGTGTACTATTATTTATTTGTCTCCCCCCCCCTTTTTTTTTTTCTCTACATCTTTTTTATTTTTGGGATGTATATTACTTTGCTTGTAAATTAGACTATGGTTTATGTCCAATGTTAGGTTCATGTTGAATGTTAAAATTAATTAAAATAAACAGGAGGGGAAATGAATGCACTTTTTTGTCTTTCCCCATAGCTTTCATTTCAGCCTCCGAAACCAGAGGAACTTCCAAAAAGACATTCTGCGCTGACATAATGGAGGTCGTAATCGAGAGGTTAATGAAATCCGTAGAGCGTTGTCAGCCGGCCGCCAGCGTTTTTTCGCCTTTATCACGGACGGCTTTGCCTTGTTGAAAGGCACAGCTTGCAGCAACATACAATTACCCCCCCTCCAAAAAAGAAAAAAAGAAAATCTTTGTTTCTATTTTTACAAAAAGAGACCCACCCGCTTCTATGCCTTGCGGTTGCCGAGACAAATTCCAAAAGGAGATTCGAAAGCCTTCCAAAAGAAAGGAAACTGGGAAATTTGAGGGAAGGTGATGGGTGTAGGCCATGGTTTTGCTGGCTGCCTTTTAATTTGGAGAGCAAGGGAGCTGGTTCACCATCTTATAGTCACTTCTCTCTCCCATTCCTTCCTCGGCCCAATATGTGTGAACATCCCATGATTTATTCTACGTCAGAACTGGCAGATGAATGGGTTAGCTGCTCTTCGGCTGAAAAAAGCACTAAATGATGATGCAAAAGTTCAGTTTGTAGCCTTTGACTTGCAACGGCTCATTTGTACCTCCTAGCCTCCAACTGTCCAGGGACATTCCTGATTAATCCTCTGCTGTCCCACTTTTCCACCTGCTTTTAAAATGTCCTGGCTTCTCTCTTCTCCTCCCACTTTCCCCCTTTCTGCTCAACTTACTACAATTGCTGCAAAGTGAATTCAAAGGGCAAAAGTAGTTTGCGTTCAATTAACTCAGCCGGAGAGGAGAACAGAGGCCCGGATCTTGCTTGTCCCAGATGGCTCAGGCAAAGGCAAAATGCTTCAGCCTCTCCTCTCCAAGACAGCTCCAGCATCCTTTGCCTCCTAGCCTGTAATGTAAAATCTTGGCCAAAAATGTCAAATTTACCAGGATGGCAGCACAAATGCTCAGGGACTCACCCCAAAGGGATTTTGCACTACCGTCCCAATTGCATTTTTTCTCAGTGTGAATGACAAAACTAATATACTGTGGGAGAGAGTTCCACAGACACGTGGCCACCACAATAGAAGCCCTGTCTTGTTTCATGGCCATCCTGGCCTCTGTTTTACAGATGGAACAACAAGTGGGACATCTTTTGCCAATTGTAAGTCTGAAGGTGGTGTTTGGGAGCTGATCCCAAAGGTCCTCGGGTTTCAAGTCACCGGATGTCAGCAGTGTTGAATTGCAGGCTGCCTTTACATTTGTTTCATGATCAGAATAAGTCCTGGTTCTAGGAGAGGGCCAAATGAGAGCATTAAGCCCCTCAATAAGAACTCTGCCCCCTTCGAGTGAAATTTTCCTTCAGTCCCCAAATTTCCAGCGCAGGAGTAAAACTTTATAACATCCGTTGAACCTTTAGAAGCACACCTTAGAGTACCCTGAAAGAAAAGAGGCAGGCAAAGCGGTCCAGGGAATGAGGAGACAGGAGACCGAAGAGCTCTAAGCGTGAATCATTTTCCACGTCTCCCCCTCTGCAATACTGGAAAGGAAAGCTTCATCAGAGAGCGGGATTGTTATTACAGTCAGCCATTCTTGTCCACGGATTTATTTATTTTTTACCCACGGATTCAAGCATCCACGGCTTGACAATATTTTTTTTAAAAAAGTATACATTCCAAATAGCAACCTTTGATTTTCCATTTCATATAAGGGATGCCATTTGGCTATGCCATTGTATTTAATGGGACTTGAGCATCCATGGATTTTGGTATCTATGGGGTGGGGGTCCTGGAACCAAACCCCAGTGGATAACAAGACCCCACTGTATGTATGTGTGTATAGATAGATAGATAGATAGATAGAGATATATAAAAATATATATAGTTATATATATAAAAATATACATATATACAAATATACAAATCCCCATATATTGAGCTATGCCTCCACTCAAAGCTCTATTTTCCATGAGCAGCAGGATTAGTGCTCAGAAAAGTTCTAATTTTAGACTACAACTCCCAGAATCCCCTAGCCAGCATAATCAGGGCAGGAACACCACTTTCGAAACTGGCTGCCAATTCTGTACTGTCTTCAAGGATAGACATGTATATGGTACAAATGTCTATCCTTATTTTCCGGCGTATAAGACGACCCGCGTATAAGACGACCCCCCCCCATTTTTCCAGTCAAAATATAGAGTTTTAGCACCTCTATCCTCATTATTCTTAAATCCGGCGTATAAGACGACCCCCCCCCACTTTAGCCACAGATTTTGCAGGTAAAAAAGTAGTCTTATACGCAGGAAAATAAGGTATTTGGAGAGGGGAAGTCTTTTTATTTTCTTGGAGCAGCCCAGAATCTCACATTCCCTGTGAAACTTTGGAAGAACAAGACCGACACGCCAGACAGACAGACCTGGCCTGCAAACGTACGGCAGCATTTTCTGCAACTCTTTCAGAGCCAAGGACGGAGGGGTGGGATCAGCGATTCTGGACCGTTTTATGAATCAAAGTACAGTGTGCAAGCCGTCTGGGACTTGCGTGAGATTATTTTCCTATGTTAGGAATGCTTGACCCAGCCAAGCAGAATATTACCAGGCTACTTAGGAAAGAAACAGCAATGCTCAGCCTCCTATAGCATCTGCCCTTTTTTATTTCCTTTTCTATAACTGGACAGATGCTATGCCATTTCTCTCCAACACCTAACGCAGAAGAATAAGGGCACTGTTAATGGCAAGCATAAAACCAATTCCTAGTATAGGACTGAGCAAACCGAATGAATGGGCAGCTTTCATGAGGTCTGGCAACTTGCTGGGAGCTCCAAGACGCATACATATGGACAGAGAGATCACACAAGCTGTTTTTGTAAAGAGAGAAAAAAAAACCAACAAGACCCATTCAGGAGGAAGGGAAGGGATGTCACCAACAATTATTCACAACAACCCTGCAAGGTGGTTCAATATTGTTCTCTCTGTATCTCAGATGGGAACAGCCAAACCTAAGCAAGTGATCACTTGCTTGAAGCTGCTTATTCAGTTCCAGGGATGGAATTCATCCTAAAGTTTCTTCTCGGAGGAAACGGAGAGAAAGTTTTAACAACTGTCTCCAGGGTTTCTGAGCAGCCCAAAGAAAGAGATCACTGGAAAACCCAAGGCCCTTTTCCACAAGACAGTTGAGGTTGTCAAGTTCTGGGAGACGGATCCTTTGCTGCTGCACTGCAGGTATCAACGTGTCTCGGGCCGGCCCTATCATTGGGTTTGGTTTCTTTCGGGGTCAGGAAGAGACAAGACAGAGGGCCAGTCGACAGGCATCTCCGGACATTGTCCTCTCTGCTGCTGGAAGGACTCCTCATCTCCTGCGTCACGGCATCAGAGAAGAGACCTCCTCCTGCTCTAATGCTATTAGAAAGAGCTTTCCTACCTCGAGGCTGGAAAAGCTCCAAACCCAGCTCCTCGAAGGGCCTGTAAAGGCTAAGCGACAAGGTCACCTTCTAACCTAGAAAGAAGAAGCCAAAGGCTTGCCATGCCAAGAGCTGGAATGGGATGTCATCCATATATATATATATATATATATATATATATACATACTGTATAGACTCTCACTGGCTCCCATCCCACTTGGGGTGTATATATATGTATATGTATATGTGTATATATATATATGTGTGTGTGTATGTGTGTATATATATATATATATATACACACACACACACACACACACACACCAAGTGGGATGGGAGCCAGTGAGAGTCCATACAGTATATATATATATATATATATATATATATATATATATGACGTCCCATTCAAGCTCTTGGAATGGCATGCCTTTGAGTTCTTCTATATATGTGTGTTTATGTTTGTGTGTATTCCTGACTCTACCCTGATCCTGGGTTCTTTTATGTGTGTGTGTGTGTGTGTGTGTGTGTGTGTGTGTGTATACATTCACTCTCTGCACTAATAATGATTTCAAACTGAGAACAAGATAATTCAGTAAAATGAGTTGGACATCCCATTTCACCGAAGGGTTGGTTGCAGCAGGACAGCTATGGCAAAGCATGTGTGTTTGTGTGTGTTTTTAGTATGGAAAAGAGACTTTTTCTTTCACAAAGCAAGTAGAGAATGAAGTGAATAACCTCCAGAGGACATGGATGATAAAGTCACACTGGAGGACTGAGAAATTCTTAGGGAGAACAATTCTCTAGGCATTTCTCAGTCCTCCAGCGTGACTCTATGGGCAACCTCTGCAAGAAGCGTACCTCAGAATCATCTGGATGGACCTAGAAAATTCCTAGGGGAATTTTTTATCAGACACGGCTGGGTCCAAATTTGGTGCATTTTTGCTTGAAAACTGCATGGAGATCCTGAGAGCCATGGCAAAGCATCCCTTGGCCCACACACAAAACCACCAACACTCCCAAATCCCTCTCTCTGAGTCCTCCTCAAAATGGCGAAACAAGAAATTTTGGGAAGGCTCTAATGCAACAATAATTCCGCAATAGGATCTGTAGTGGCTGATGTCTCCCATATCAGCGGTGGCAGATCCACTCCAGGTATAAGGCCAAACTTTTAAGGACCTACCCAAGTGCTAAGGACCTGTTTTGGGGATAGGGTTCAGTAACCTGGATAGCTTCTTTAAAGTTCGGCCTCCATGCCAGAGTAGATTCCTCACTTCACTGACATGGAAGTTTGTCGAATTGCACACTTTCTTGGCTCTCCATGTAATCTTGGTCCAGGTTACGCTTGCAAGGAAAGGATGACAAAGCAAGCAAATATTGACACTCACACCTGATCATTTCCACCCTTTCAAAACAATTTGAAGTTCCTTGTTTGCGTTCTATTATTATTATTATTATTATTATTATTATTATTATTATTAATGCTTTGTTCCCTTCTTGTTGCCAAGTCTCTTGCTTTATTGTTTATATGATCTGTAGGTATAATTTGTATCGCTAACCAGCCAGGGTTTAATCTTGAGCTGAAGGTATCTATAAACATATACCCCATACCCTCCAGCTTTCCCAGTTTGGCAGGGACAGTCTCGGTTAATCCTCTGCCTTCCCACTTTTTCAGCCGCTTTAAAATGTTCCAGTTTCTCTCACCTCCTCCCACTTTCCCTGTCTGTCGTCAGGCTACTTCCAATGCTGCAAAGGGAGTTCAAAGTCTGAAAGTAGTTTCAAAGTGCAAAAGTAATTTCAAAGTGCAAGAGTAGTTTCAAAGTGCAAAAGGAGTTTGCACTCCAAGAACTCAGAAGGAGGGAGAGGAGACGAAGGGGCACCATCTTGCCCTTCCCAGTTGGCACAGGCAAAAGCAAACTGCTGCAGCCTTTCCAAGCTTGTATGTTCTTCCTTATTAATAACTTCTGCCAACTTTGCCAAACTCTGATGTTGCTTAGCCACACATGTCCCACTTTTCATCTGCGAAACGTCGTCGGAGAGAAGGCATAAACCGGAGGCGGCAGTGTTTTGTCATTAAAATCACAGCATGCGGGGTGAATTTCACCTTCCCCCTTCAGCAATTTTCATAAACAAGGTGAAAGGAGGATTGTCTTTAAACAGATTTCTCATCTCCCCCCTTTCCCAATGTATATCCAAAACAATTAAAATGTCTACCATCATAACTGGGGGAAAAATAGAGAAAGGCAGACAGATGAGAGGAGGAAGGGAAGGAGGAGCAGGCGTTCCAGGACTGCAATGTGGAAGAGATTATAATTCCAAAAACAGCAAAGGAAATGAGCAGAAGGGGGAAATCTGTGCATCCAAAGCAATGCTTTGCTTTCAAACCATTCACATACCAACCATTTTGAATTATCAAGATGCTTTTGAATTATCTGTTTATTTTTTTGGTTCTCTTGGCTGCCCCTTTTGTCCTCAGCTGCTGCAAACCAGGTGCAACGTGCAAAAATAGTTGGCATTAAATTCATTCAGTAGGATGCAGAGAAGAGGTAGGGGCAGATCCTTGTCCTTCCCAGTAGGCTCAGGCAAAAGCAAACTGCTGCAGCCTTTCCTAACTTGCGCATTCCTCCTCTATAACGTTTGCAATCTTAACCACACTCCTGATGTCGCCTGGACAGACACATCCCGGTTTTCATTTGCAAAATGTTGAAGGCTAGGCATTCATTTTATAGGCCCTGATCTTCCTTCATAAAGGCTATACATTCAGGGTGACCAGATCTCCTCCGCATCGCAAAGGAGGACAAGGCACCGCAAAATGTAGGGCATTCAAGAAAAACGGCGGACATGACCAAACCAAAGCTGAAAACAATCCTATAAATAAATGTACGGTGGGCCCTTGGTATCCGCTAGGGTTTGGTCCCAGGAACCGCCGTGGATGACAAAATCCATGGATGCTTATTTATTTCCCATTAAATACAATATAATTAACTCCCATTCAATACAATGGCATAGTAAAATGGTAAAAAAAATTTGAATTGATCTATCTTTCCAATATTTTCAAGCCGTGGATGCTTGGTCTCTTCCAACTATATGATGCTATGAAACCGTGGATAAAGAAGCCATGGATATGGAGGGCTGACCGTAAATTCATGCCTTTTAGCCATGCTCCAAATGGAGGACATTTTGGCATTCTTCCTGGATAGAAGGCTGAAAAGTAGGTAATGTCCTGGAAAAGGAGGACATCTGGTCACTGTGTATACATTTAACGGCAGGCAGCAGCTTGATATCTCTGATAATTCAGACTAAGAGTATATTGTTTGTCTATAACTGCTGCTGATACCAGTTTTTTATATAGTGTGTTTTATATTTTGCATCTGCATTTGTGTATTTTATTGTTGTAATCCTGCCTTGATCCATAGGGAGAGGTGGGAAATATAAATTATTATTATTAATTATTATTATTATTATTATTATTATAGTTTTATAGTTATTTTAATGGGATAAATTGTCTATTTAATATACTTTACACTTTGTGACTTTAGATTGTATGCCACTGGCAGGTTTTATTACAGATAACTCTGCAAAGTGCTGTACAAAACTTACGGCGCTATATGAATAAACACTAATAATAATAATAATAATAATAATAATAATAACTGTCTTAATGTGGTAAAATGGACACCAAGAATTGCTCCATCCCAGGTCTCTCCTTCCGCTGTCACCCCAGCCATATAGGCTGGAAAAAATGTGAAAAATTATAGGATGGAAAAGTTTCGGCTGCAAAGAGAGGCCACGCTTCGCTTCCTGGAGGGTGGTGCAATTTTGAGCCTTGGGTGGCGCAAATGGAAAATGGAGAAGGGCTGCGATTCATCGGATGGTTTTGCAATGAGAGAGAGCTCTGATGGAAATTTCTTGGGCTTCTTTCCGTGGATTGCTCCTGTTTAACCGCCAACAGAGCCTTCGATGCCAAAGGCATTAAATGAGCAGTTAATTCAATGACAAGGACATTCGAAGAAGGAATCAATAGTCCTTGACAGCCCTTGTTACTCAGAATAGTTTCCATTAAAAACACGGGGTTTAAAAAACCAGTGGTTCCCAACCTTTGGTCCTCCAGATGTTTTGGACTTCAGCTCCCAGAATTCCTGACTGTTGGCCAAGCTGGCTGGGGCTTCTGGGAGATGAAGTCCCAAACACCTGGAGGACCAAAGTTTGGCAATCACTGGTTCATATCACTGAAGTTTTGGGCCGCATTTGCACTGCAGGAATAGTCCAGTTTGACACCACTTTCAGTGCCATGGCTCAATGCAACGGAAATCTAGTTTTGTGAGACATTTCGCCTTCTCTGTCAGACAGCTCTGGTGCCACAATAAACTACAATTCCCAGAATTCCATAGCATCCACCCCGGCAATTAAAAGTGGTGTCACATTAGATTATTTCTGCAGTGCAGATACAGCCTTAGTTGACTCAAATTGGCCTGAGTGGGGCAGAAATAATAATAATAATAAGAAGAAGAAGAAGAAGAGGTGATGGCAAATTTTAAAACTGAGTTAGGGCAATTCATTTAGAACCGATGTAGGAAATCTTTGGCCCTCCAGCTGTCTTAGCCTACATCTCCCATCAGCCCCAAATGCAATGATCTAAAGCAGAGTTATGGGAGGTGTTGTCCAAACCATCCAAAGGGCCAAAGTTTCTCCTATACGCTAGAATTTAGAATACAGGTAGACCTCACATATTGAGAGTTGGACTACAGCTCCGGAGATTGCAGTTCAATTCCCAGCTCAGCCATGAACCCACCGGGTGACCTTGGGCAAGTCACACACTCTCAGCCTCAGGGGAAGGCAACGGCAAACCTCCTCCGAACCAATTTTGCCATGGAAACTCCTTGAAGCATTGGACTATGACTCTAGAGATCAGGGTTCGATTCTCTGCCTGGCCATGGAAACCCACTGGCTGACTTTGGGTGAGTCACACACTCTCAGCTCCAGAAAACCCTGCGATAGGTTTGCCTAAGTCGGAAACAACCTGAAGGCATACAACAACAAAAACAAAAACTCTACTTCTATTGGGCAAAAAGATTTTTTACAACCTTTCCATGTACTCAATACATCAAGTTGCAGGAAAAACCTAGTGCGCCTGAAAACCAGATGCACTAGGTACCTAGGAATTTGAAAAAATATTATTTTACCATACAGGTTAGACGCCTGCAATATCAAATGGGCTCCTCAAAAATTCATAGCAGCCACTGCTCAGGAATGTTAAATGCTTCTCCAGCCCTGACACAAAACTGCAGCCGAGGAACTAGGCAGCGTTGATCCCAGAAGACACCCAGCAAAGCAAACAATCTGGCGCATGGCATTTGCTCGCCGTTCGTTCCATCTCTTTCCCAAACACCAGCGTCTCTATAGGCCGCCTAATGATGGTTTTATTATTATAGCAATGATGATGTCTTTGCAGTAATGAGCAGATCACGCCGCCGAGGTTGGGAAACAGCGATTCCCTCTGCAACTAAGTACCCGGCACTGCTCTGAGATTTACTAAAGAAAGGAACGATGGGCGCTAGGATGGGAGACATAGCTCTGTGCCAAGTGGGTGCTGCTTTCGCTCCCGGCAGGCTCCGTGATCTATCTCTTGCAACCGAAATGTGAAGTCTGTTTTATTGCCAGCACAAATTAAGAGTTTTTTCACCCTTCAGGGTGATATTTTGGGGATATTTGGGTTTGTTTTTGTAGTTGTTGTGCACCATCAAGTCATTTCTGAGTTATAACTACCCTATTATGAGGTTTTCTTGGCAAGTTTCTTCATAAGGGGTTTGCCACTGCCATCTTCTGAGGCCAAGAGAGTGGTACTTACCCAAGCTCACCCAGCGGGTTTCCATAGCCAAGCGAGGATTTGAACTCTGGTCCAATGCTTAAACCATTACGCCGCAATGGCTCCCTGAATCTTCACATTGGGCTTGCACATAATTTTGGGAGACATCATCCAACAACGTATGGGGGAAGGCTGAATGATTGTTGTTTCCATTGCTGTTGTTGTGTGACTTCAAGTTATTTCTGATGTATGGTGACCCTAAGGCAGACTTATTATGGGGTTTTCTGGGGCTGAGAGTGTGTGACCCGCCCAAGGTCAGTGAGTAGGTTTCCATGGCCGAGCGGGGAATCGAACCCTGATCTCCAGAGTCTTAGTCCAACGCTCGAACCACTGCACTATTTGTTGGGGGTATACATCCCCCAAGTAGTATATATACCCCCAACGAATGCAACCACCACTTAAATAGAATACCCCAAAAGGACCTTTAGATTTATTTCTTTGTTTCAAAGAACACATGCTTGGAGACCAAATTCAGGCTGCGTCTGCACTGAAGAAACAATCCAGATTGACACTGCTTTAACTGCTATGGCACAATGCTATGAAACTGTGGAAGTTGTAGTTTTGTGTGACATTTAGCCTTCTCTGTCAGAGAGCTCTGGTGGCACAACGAACTGCAATTTCCAGAATCCCATAGAATTGGGCCATGGGAGTTAAAGTGTTGTCAGCCTGGATTGTTTCTTCAGTGTAAATGAAGTCATTGATGCAGTCTCAGTGGCGTAGCAGTTTGAGCGTTGGGCTTAGCCTCTGGAGAGGATGCTTTGATTTTGAGTTCCTGCATGGCAGAATGGGGTTGGACTGGATGACCTTTGTGGTTTCTTCCAACTCTATGATTCTATGAGATCAGAGTTCAATTTCCTGCTCGGCCATGGAAAGCTGCTCGCTGGCCTTGGGCGAGTCACACACTCTCAGCCCCAGAAACCACCTAGTTCCACCACTATCCTAAGCCACCATTCAGATCAAGAGAGCAGGGAGGAAAAAAGAACCGTACAGCCTGCTTGAAAGCAAGTTTGCTGCATCTAGACCTGGTTTGGTCACTAAGGGCAACCAGACAAGCCTCAACATGCTTGCTCTTTCCCCCTAACCATTGCACATTTGCAGCGCATGAAAAATAAATACCACCGCCTCGCTGCGGCTCCTGTGTCGCCTCTTACAGGAGCGCATGTGTGTATCGCATTAGCAAACACAGGGCATGGAATTCACTTTGGGGGTCTTGCCATCATTTTTCTTCTTCTGCCAGCAAGGAAATTTGCTCTCTGAGTTGTGTCTTGTTCTCTCTTTCTCTCTCCTGTACGTGTGTGCATTGATGCTCCTTTGCTTCCCTGTTCCTCTCCATTGTCTGTGCGCATTGATGCTCGTCCGCTACCCAGAAACTACAGCTGTGCATTTGAGTGTCAAATAGTAGTACGTGGCGAAAGAAGGAGAAGACTCGGAATGGGAAGGGCAGCTGAAAGAACTAGATAAGATCCTAAAGAGCCAAACTAGACAACTGAGCGCTCGCGTGAGGATCATCCAAGCCATCGTATTCCCCATCTCCATGTACGGATGTGAGAGCTGGACAGCGACGAAAGCGGATAAGAAGAAAATCAACTCATCTGAGATGCGGCGCTGGAGAAGAGTGCTGAGGGTCCTGGGGATGGTCAAAAAGACAAACCAATGGGTCCTTGAACAGATCAAGCCAGAAAACTCCCTGGAAGCCCAGATGATCCAACTGAGGCTGTCGTACTTTGGCCACATCAGGGATTCATTAGAAAAGACGCTAATGCGAGGAAAAGTAGAAGGTAGTAGATAGAGAGGAAGACCACATGCCAGATGGATGGACTCCATTTAGGGGGTCACGGCCTGAATTTAGAGGACCTAAGCAGAGCAATGGAGGACAGGGGGGCTTGGAGGTGTCTCAACCACAGGGTCACCATGAGTTGGGGCCAACTCAAGAGCAGTCTTAATACACAGACAGAGTATGTGAGGTTCGCTGCCTTTCGTCAGTCTCTGCATTCCTCCTTCAGCCTGAATTCCAAACATCTCAGCATCATCTCCATGGAGGCTCTTTCCGTCAATATCGCACAGGTCTGGTCTCCTGGTCTTGTCTTGGTGCCAACCTGGCAGAGTCAACCTGACTCAATGCATGTCCCAAGATCAGGCAGTTTATGCATCGCCATTCTCACATATCCTCACATCTGTCAATTGGTGTCAGCATCTGTGGACTTGCCTGTCCTTTTTAAAATGCCTCTCCTTACAGGTCAAGGGAGATATATATGCACCCATGTGCTTCTCTGAATCAATCCGTTGCTTCGGAGCGCTTCTCAAATTAGGATAGTCGACCCTTCACATCCATGTTTTTTATTATTAGTAGTAGTAGTAGTATTCAAACCATCCATTGCTTGAAAACATATTATATATAATTTATAATATATTTATAATATATATAATTTATAATATATATAACCTTGATTTTACTGTTTTATATAAGGGACACCATTTTGCTGTCCATTTTGCTGAAATTTATATATATATATTTCAAAAAGCAAACCTTGATTTTACTATAGTTTTTTTGGGTTTTTCGGGCTGTGTGGCCATGTTCTAGAAGAGAACTCTTCTAGAACATGGCCACACAGCCCGAAAAACCCAAAAAAACTATGGATGCCGGCCATGAAAGCCTACGACTTCACTTGATTTTACTGTTTTATATAAGGGACACCATTTTAACATCCATTATCTTCAATGGGACTTGACCATCCATGGATTTTGGTATCCACGGGGCAGGGGGAGTGTTTCTTGAACCCAAACCCGGCGTATACCAAGCATCCACTGTATTTGGGTTGCAGTACTACATGGATTCACACAACCATTCGCACCTCCATATGTGTGTGCATGTGTGCCTTCATGTCGACTGTAGACTTGTGGTGACCCCATGTCACCCATTGGGGTGTTTTTTTTATATTACATTTATTACCAGACACATTTATTACTCCTCTGTAACACAATCCTATAATTTTTGTCAACTATATGCATCAGATTGAATGGAGCGGGAATAAGGATGCTGACTATGGGAAACTCCAACTAGCCAGCCCAGCCACCCCAAGACTTTTTGTTGCCTGAGGCACAAGACGAGTCGGCGCGCCCTTCAACCCTGGTACTAGGAATGTGTCTTCCAACACATCTGAGGGGAGCACAATGGCTTAGGGGTGCAAGACAAGTTGTGTGACATTCATAAGTGTGCTCCCCAAGAGAAATATGACAAAGTTTATAAGGAACCGCCAGGGGCTCTTTCATGCTACACAATTACAGCCCAAGCCTTCTGCTTTAAGTGCCATTCGAAGGAATCCTGGGATCTGCAGTTCAAGGAGGGACATTTAGAGTTCTCAGCCAGAGAGCTCTAGTGCTTCAACGCCAGACTACAAATCCCAGGATTCCAGAGGAGGCAGCTGTGGCAAATTAAAATGGAGTCACATTTCTATAACTGTGTAGTGTGGAAGCGCCTCAGCATCGCCCAACTGAGGCGGCCGCTTCACCGCAGTCTGCTCTCAGCTACAACTGGGTCAAGAGATCTCCAAGTTGTTCCTCATCAGCTGCTACCAGATCCTTCCAAAGGGAGATCCTTCGGACAAACTACGCTTCCCAGGCTTCCGTAGCACTGAGCCACGGCAGTTCAAGTGGTGTCAGACCAGATTATTTCTGCAGTGCAGACACAGCCCATATGGTTACGCTACAAACACAACATGGGGTTGTTCCACGAAGGCACGCCATCAACACTGAACCCGGTGCCGCCATGTCAATTCCATTTAGCATCTTGGAAACGGCAAGAAGGGACCCCCAAAATTCATAGAATCATAGAATCATAGAGTTGGAAGAGACCACAAGGGCCATCCAGTCCAACCTCCTGCCATGCAGGAACTCCCAATCAAAGCATCCCCAACGTCATGGATGGCCAGAACGTCTCCTCTAACAGTTTTGCGCTCAACCAAAATGGCAGAATGAAAGTATCGACTTCGCTGAGCCTAGCCATGCAGTCCTCTGCGAAAATTAATACAATGCTCACACCTGTAATATACATGATGCCCGCCTTTCTGTCTTTAACAAGGACACTCAACTCCCAAATACAGTTTTTTTCTTTCTTTCTTTCTTTCTTTCTTTCTTTGCATCTTGTTCAACCTACAGTGGTCCTTCCACCAGAGAGAGTGGGACTCATATGGAGATCACTTTAGTTAGGCAGGGGTAGGCAACCTTTTTGAGCTTGGGGCCGGGTTGCTGTCCCTCAGACAATTGGGGGGCCGAAGCACCATAAATAAATAAATAAATAAATAAATAAATATTTTAAAAAAATTTTTAAAAATTAAAAAATATGCATGCACACTCTCTCAGCCCCAGAAAAGCCATGGCAAAACCCCTGTGGAGATTTTGCTAAGAAAACCCCAAGAACAAGTAATAACAACAATAATCACTATCATCATGGTGGGCGGGGGGGGTGGCGGCGGCGGCGGCAGGAATGGCCTGGGGCCGGTCCAAAGGCCTCGGGGGGCCGCATCCGGCCCCCGGGCCTTAGGTTGCCTACCCCTGAGTTAGGGTCTCCAAAAGTCAGCAACTACTGGAAGGCACACACAACAGCAACATGGAAAATGCCCGCGTGTGTGGCGTGCGTGTCGACAGGCGTGTGATGCATTGCCAGGTGCCAACTGTGGAATAACACAACAGGAATGCATCTGAGGAAGTAGACTGAAGTCTAGGAAAGCTCAGGCTGCCAACTTCTTTCTTTCAGTGAGTCTCAAAGGTGCTACAAGATCTCTCTACAGACTGACTCTACAAACATGGCTATACCTTTTAATAATAATAATAATATGCATCTGAGGAAGTAGACTGTCTAGGAAAGCTCATGCTGCCAACTTTCTTTCAGTGAGTTTCAAAGGTGCTCCAGGATCTCTCTACAGACTGACTCTACAAACATGGCTATACCTTTTAATAATTATAATAATAATATGCATCTGAGGAAGTAGACTTAAGTCTAGGAAAGCTCCTGCTGCCAACTTCTTTCTTTCAGTGAGACTCAAAGGTGCTACAAGATCTCACTGCATACTGATGCTACAGACGGACACAGCTATATCTTTGGATTCCTTTGATTTAGTCTCAAAGGTGCTACATCTCTCTACATACTGATGCTACAGACTAACACGGCTATATCTTAGGATTCCTTTGATTTAGTCTCAAAGGGGCTACAAGATCTTTCTATATCTTGATGCTACCTGGCTATAGCTTTGGATTCTACAACAGGAAGGTTTCCCAAACAAATGCCCCGAAAGAAAGGGGGAAACTCACAAAGCACCAAGGCAGCACTATATATCCCCCAAGTACTATATATATATATATATATATATATACCCCCAACAAATGCAACCACCAGTTAAATAGGATACTAAAAGCATATTGTAAAAGAGCACCAGGTGGCTAACAGTGACAACTACCCATCACCCCTCCTAGGAAAGCCTAGGTACAAAATGCTAAGTGCAACACAACTGCTCCAATAAAAAGTCCAGGAGTATCCCAGACCCTTCTGGCATCTGCTGCAGAAAACATACAGTTGCCAAGGGAGGCTGGTGGAATAATATACTATATATATATATATATGCACCCATTGCTCCCACCAGGCAAAGAGAGGGGGAAGAGGAAAGGCTCAGTCCCATCCTCTCTACCCATGCACACACTCACATACAAACAACAACAAGAAGAAACACAACACACCTTTTCCTCTGCAAATGGTCTCCAGGCAAAGCAATGCTCCCCTCCCAGTTGGAAAGAGGAGCCCAGGGATCAGATCCTCCCTCCTGCGAATCCGGATTGCAAAGGGGAGCAAGGTTGCCTTCCTCCACTTACCTTGGCCTTGGCTGGGCCCGATCCACCGGGGGCATGATCCTGCCTCTGCCTTGGCACTCAGGGCAAGAAGACTCTCCTCCTGCGCTGGCCAGAAAGAGACTGGCTGCTCCTTCTCTGGCTTCAAGGAGCCTCCAGCGGAGGAGGCAGCCAAGCGACTCCAGGGCGCCGCCTTGTGGCCCAGCAGCGGTATAGCACCCTGGCCAGAAACCCATTGCAACTGCATTGGAATGAATGGATGGCTCAGAGAGGATGCAATCCACACTGCAGAAATAACCCGCTTTGACACCACTTTAACTGTCCCAGCTCCTTCAATGGAACTCTGGCAACTCTAGCTGGTGGTGGCTCCAGACTATGTGTCAAAGGGATCTAGGGGTCCTAGCAGACAGACCACAAGTTGAACATGAGTCAACCGTGGTGGAATTCAAAAGTTAGTCTGTAGAATGAGTCTGCAGAGAGAGGTCTTGTAGCAGCACCTTTGAGACTATAAGTGAAAGAAAGAAGTTGGCAGCATGAGCTTTCCTAGACTAAAGGCTACTTCCTCGGATGCATTTGGAGAGAATATGGAATACATATTCAAAGATATAGCCGTGTTAGTCTGTACTACTACTACTACTACTACTACTAATAATAATAATAATAAAATTTATTTCTATCCCGCCCCTCTGCAACGCAATCCAAGGTGGTAATCTGATGGATTTGGTCTGGCAGGTCATTCCAGAGCCTAGGAGCGGCAGATGAAAAGGTCCTCTGGGTCACCATAGATCAGGGGTAGGCAACCTAAGGCCCAGGGGCCGGATGCGCGCCCCCCCCCCGAGGCCTTTGGACCAGCGCCAGGCCAGTCCTGCCGCCGCCGCCGCCCACCATGATGATATTGATTATTGTTGTTATTACTTGTTCTTGGGGTTTTCTTGGCAAAATCTCCACAGGGTTTTTGGCATGACTTTTCTGGGGCTGAGAGAGTGTGCATGCATATATATTTTTAAAAAATTAATTTTTTAAAAAATATATATTTTTATTTGTATTTATTTATATATTTATTTTTGGTGCTTTGGCCCCCAATTGTCTGAGGGACAGCAACCCAGCCCCCGGCTCAAAAAGGTTGCCTACCCCTGCCATAGATAGTCTGATCTTCTTTGGTCGTAATAAATTCTTCCCAGAGGACCTAGGTGTGTGGGGTGGATTGTGTGGAAGGAGGCGTTCCTGCAAATAGTCTGGACCCAAGCCATATAGGGCTTTAAAGGTAATAACCCACGCCTTGTACGTTGCCTATTGAACCATTGGTGGTGAGTCCTCTCTGCTGGCGCAGTGGTTAAAGGCCGGTCCTGCAGCCGCAAGGTTGTGAGCTCGATCCCAGACAGGGCTCCAAGGTTGACTCAGCCTTCCATCATTTCTTAGGCCAGTAAAATGAGTACTTAGTTTGTTGGGAGCAATTGGCTTACAGATTGTGAACTGCTGAGAGAGGGCTGAGTTCACTGATAAGCGGTATAGAAAATGTAAATGCTATTGCTATGGGGCTCAGTCTGTCAAGCAGTTACTCCAAAAGGCTCCTCTCCTCTTCTTAATGCAGCCTAGAATTGCATTGACTTTTATGGCTGCCACTACATCACACTGGCATTCCCTCTTCCTGAAATTCTTAGGAAAATTCCCTTCTTTCCTTGCCCCATAGAAAAAAGAGAAGGATAAGGAATCACAAAGAGACCAATACATAAAGAAGGCATGGTTTTATTATTATTTAAATCTTATTCCACAGGAAACAAGGTTCACTAACATGATTTATTATTATTATTATTATTATTATTATTATTATTACAATTTGTATTAAATAACACCGTGTTAAATACAAAATACTCATTTTAAAAAAAAACACCAAGAGACAAATGGCTTAAAATACAGGATCTTTTGCTTTTCTGTGTCATTTCTTTTTTTTTAAATTGCTCAGAAAGTTTCATCACAGGCATTCTCCTAAAGTTACAGATTTGCGAAAAGTTAGTAGAAAACGATCGGACAATTGGAATAATCCAGCCTCACTCCTGATCGTACAAAGAGTTTACAAAGCATAAAAATGGCATGAAAGACTTCAAGAAATCCAAGATTGTCTGAATACTATATAACAAGAGTGATCAAAGTACAGAATGTTTTTCCCCCCGGACTCTATGGCCTCCTGATACTCACCCAAACCAGAGAAAAGGGGAAAGATGGGTTGTGTAATACCTGGAGGCATCTAGAAGTAGGTTTTAAAAGTTCGGGGGCAAGCCAGACCTTCCCAAACACCCCAAATCAAGAGCAGAATTAGGAATCTGATCATTCCCGATTCAGAATCCCCCTCCCAATTTATTGAGAAAAACATTATTGTGCCATTTTCCTGTGTTGCCCACAGCAGATACCAAGGGTGAAATATTGGACTCCAGACCAGCTAAAGTTGCCCAGCCAGCCCTGCTATTTAAAGGAAAGATGATCAGAGGTAAGAGAAGTGTAAATTCTGCACCCAGCATTGAATGGCATACCCAGCAGCATTTCACAGGTGAAATCGGGGACGTGTGTGGCCAACCAATATTAGAGTATGGCAAAGAAATGTGCCATGAAGATGGCAAAATGAGGAGGAACGCATAAGCCAAGTGAGGCTGTTAGCAGTTTGCTTTTGCCAGAGCCTACTGGGAAGTGCAAAAATTTGCCCCCTTCTCTCCTGTCCTACTCAGGGGTTGTAGAGACAGGAATAAAGAGTTGGCCTGGGTGGTGGTGGAGTGGGGCGTGATGACCATATGTTGGGTGCCCCGACTCTGCCCCCGCGCCGGCTTCACGCCGCATGCCCCACTTCATGGCGGGAGGCATCAGAGCGTTCACTTGGTGCATCATCTACACATGCTGCACCAAAGGAGCACAGAAAAGCCGCCGCAGCAACGGCAAAGGCGTCCTTTCTGCGACCCAAAAAAGACTTTTTGTGCCATGGGACTGCCGGGTCTCATGGGACTCACTTTTTGCACCATGGGACTGCCGGGTTGGGTGCGTGGCGTGCGGTTGCCACGTCCACAACCCAGCATTTCCGGAGCTGCCTATTAGGGGCGGTCTGTTGGAAAAAAAACCATCTCCCCCAGTTAACTGAATACAAATTACTTTTGCACTTTGAACTCAGTTTGCAGCTGAGGATGAAGAGGGGAAGTGGGAGGAAAGAGAAACCAGGGCACTTTAAAAGCAGCTGAAAAAGTGGGACGGGAGAGGATTGATTGGGTCTGTCGCTATTGCATTGGGGCACTGGAGGGTTTGTACCAGTACATGCTACCCATTTTAGGCAAGACTGCACCGTTTGCAGTTTCTGGGTAAGAACAATGCTTTCGATCCTCCCATCTAAGTCGAAACACCTCCAGCACACAAAATGGATTGTCAGAGAGAAAAGGAGCAAAACGTCTAACTCAGCCTGATTTCCATTTGCGGGGAACTTTTTCATAGAGGGGAACCTTCCCAAAAAATGTGATCCTCTCCTCACAGGTTGAAACTGTACAGTCCATACTGCCACCTCAGAAATCAAGCTGCTCATTCTTCTGCATATCACAAGTTTATATCAGAATTTTCTATCACTGATATTATCATTAGTACTACAACTACTAGTAGTAAACAGTAGACGTCTTCTTCTACTGCTACCATCACTACTGGTACTACTAGTAGTTGCTATTACTAGTAGTTGTCATCTATTACAGCCAATGGTATTCTTCTACTAGTAGTATTCTTCCAGTACTCCCAGTAGTAGTCTAGTAGTAGTAGCAGTCATGTTCTGTGGCCAGCAGTTGAACAGTATGCAAGTAAAGAGAGTGAAAGAGATGACTTTTGAGCAGTTTTTTGACGCGAGGCTTTCCGAACAAAAGGTCTATAGGCAGAAGGCATTTTAAGACCAGAAGTAAGAAAAGAAAAAGAATCAAATAAAAAATAAGCAAATATCATATATAACATGTACTTTAAAAGTCAGACCATTTTTTTATTTTATTTTTTATTTTTTTTTTGCACAATTGTGCCATCCCAGCTGTGCTTTGCCCCTGTTGTTTCCTGGCCTCCAACATTTAAAGTCTTGGGAACATCATTTTTCCAGCCTCTGGTTTGAAGTTTGTCCAGCAAAGGAAGTTGGCTTTGAATTTGTTTACTTCAATATGGTCCTTAAATATACTTAAAGATGAGTTGTCTAATATTAGGAAGGCCCTATGGAACTTCGGATCTCCGAGAAGGAAAAATAGGTTGGATTCCATAAGTCCCATTGATTTGTGTATGACAGTGAAAAAGCAATCCTGGGGTCCGTTCACACTGCACAGTTATACTGCTATGATTCCACTCTAATCGCTGGTATTTCATCCTATGGCAGAGATGTAGCTATCAAATATATGTGTGTATGTGTGAGAGAGAGAGAGAGAAATAAAGGCAATGCCGCCCCCCCAATAAAAATTCTCCCCAAATTTTCCTTCCATCCCTAGATTTCTGGCATTGCAAGAAATAAGAAATTAAAAAACATTAACATCTGGAACCCTTACATTTCTTTGCCTTCCATCAGACACTTGCATTCCCTGGGTCACTTGGGCTGCCTCTTTTCTTTGGATGCCTAAACTGTATTTCTAAATGGTTGAAGTTTTAAGTTTACTGAAATGCTAGCAATTTGGGATGTGTGTGTGTGACTTCAGGTTGTTTCTGACCCCATACGGCGACCCGATCATGGAGTTTTCTTGGCAAGATTTCTTCGGAGGAGGTTTGCCCTTGCCTACCCCTGAGGCTGAGAGCATGTGACTTGTCCAAGGTCATCCAATGGGTTTCATGGCCCAGCTGGGAATCGCACCCTGGTCTCCAGGGTCATAGTTCAATGCTCAAACCAATACCCCATACAATTTGGGGACTGAAGGAAAAATTCATGAAGGAGGCAAAATTTGTATTGAGGGGACAATGCTTTCATTCTAATTATGTAATTATGCCTCTGTTTTACGGAAAAATGAGAGATGTAGTTTAAGGAGGGCTTCTTAGAATTCCAAAGCCAAAGAGCCTTAGTGCCTCACCACACTACAAAGCCCAGGATTCTCTCAGATGTTGCCATGGCAATTAAAGTGGAATCATAATGCTATAATCGTGTAATATGAATGTGTGCTAGAAAATACTTTTGCATGCTTGCACAAGGCATTTGTTCCAGGTATGCCGTGCCGTGGTCCATTTGGAAATTATTTGGCCAAGCAGACCATCTAATATGACCATATCTTCTGGATCAATTCTTATTCCTATTGATAGAAGGAGTCATGCTTCCCTCCTTTGCTGGAGAGTCAAACTCCTGAGACAGAACAGGGGGCTCCTTTTGCAATTCCAACTGGGATACAGCACCAAAAATAAAATAAAATAAAATAAAATGCACCATTTATTATTGTGCAGAAAACATCTGCGGAGCACTTCAAGGGCTCCTCTGCAAGGAATGTACCGAGTTTTCTATTGAACGTTGGCTCAGCAAGAAAGGTTTTCCCAGTATAGACAGACTCTGGAAAGACCTGGGACCAGTTCAAGTTTCCATAATGTGTAAGGCATGGCAGCACTGGGACTTTTGGTCCATTCATGCATGGATCTCATCTACAAATTGGAAAAAGTCCCTTTATATTTCTAAAAGACTAAAGCTTTCTAAAGAACATGCCCCAGCCTGTGTGGCCATGTTGGCTGGGGATGCTGGGAGCTATCATCCAAAGTGGGACAATAAGGAAGGGGTCCACAATAGGAATATACCCCTTCACTAAGTTTCTTCTTGCAATAGCAAGGAATAATAATTTCAGCGATGTTCTTCCCACTGCAAAAAAAAAAAAAAAAGTCTTTGAAAATTAAGCATTTTGGACACTATTCGCAATTCAGACATATTTTGTGCAAAATTTGCAAGTAGTTGTTTTACTCAGAAGACAACATTTTGTGCAGAAAAAACATCATTTTTTGCAAAGAAGATATTATTCTAACACAGAAATGCTAATTCCTATGCATACAATCCTTGCGGTTTTCTGTGCAAATCAGCCACGTGCGAATTTTACCCAGAATACGTTCCTATTTACAGCATTTTCTGCTCAGAAAACAGCATTTTCTCCACAGGAATTAATACCTCTTTGTTGAAATATTATTTTTTCCATGCACAATATGCCGTTTCCTGTACAGAAAATGCTGTTTCCCATGCAAAACAGCCACATGCGAATTTTGTGCAAAATAGGTCCTGAACTGTGAAAACACTATTTTTGCAAATATTTTTGCAAAATATCCTTTCCATCCACAGCTAATAGTTGTGTGCCAGCTACACAGAGAGGCTACATCACCATAGGCTCCATTTGTCATGTCCTGGTTAAAATCCATCCCATGGCAGTGAGGGCACCGAAAGGCAAATAGCACCCTGAGACTAGTAGCCACAGAAAATGAACTTTCCCAATATGGAAAAAAAACAACAACCCACTATCTTATGAGATCATAAGCAGTAAATCAGGAACACAGCTTGAGACTTCTGGATTAAAAATCCCAGAATCCCTGGTCAACATGGCCAGTTTTGTAAGGTACAGAACAGAGCTCAGAAAAGTTACCTTTTGGACTACGGCTCCCATACGCCATGGTCATACAGTCTGGGGGATTATAGGAATTGCACTCTGAAAAGATAGCGGTTCCTAGCTCTGATCAGGACAAAGTCCTTGGTCCTCCGAAATTTGTGACCAATTTGAGTTCGGACTTTGAACATTAACACGTGGGCACCTTCGAATATTGCCTTTGCATTTAAACCCGCAAAGGTTATCACGTAAGGCTTCTGGGAACGGGGCGGGCTCAGAGGTATCCCTCAAATTCACATTTCAAAAAAGGAATGTGAAAATGTCAGAAATTCATGTGAAATTTTGGTACGATTATAGTCCAGGCTGGCTGGGGGACAGTAATAACTGGCATGGAGAACACATGGCATGAATCTTTGCAGCGAATGGCATCAGGGATGCCATCCCTTTTAACACATTACTCAGAAGTTGACATGGCTTGATTCAAAGTGCATTACAGTTCAATGAAGAGCACTAAAGTGCATTGGAGTGCAATATGTCAGTTATTACTGTCAGATGTTTTCTTTTCTCTTCCAGGGAACAAATGCTTTAATGAAAGGAATGTCAAGAGCACCTGGGAGTACAATCCAAACCCTTGCCACCCGGCAAGTTTTGCCATCAATCCCTCCCCCCCCCCCCCTTTTCAAGAATATCCATCAATTGTTCAGTGCATTAAGAAACCTTTGCCTAAAAAAGACAAACACTGTTAAGGTTCCTCTGTGTACAAAATAAGATAAAATGAATGCAAGCTTGTAGGCATTTTGGACCTGGGCAGACTGGTCAAGGACTCAATACCAAGACACCATCCATTGTCCGGCGGAGGAGCTGGAGATGGAAGAAGTAGAGCAGGGACGACCTTCCGATAAGGATGGAAAAGGCGGAAGTCCATCGGAAGCGGTTCCCAGTTGTTCTCCACCTCTGTGAATCCTTAAGGCATCTCTGTCTACCTGGAGGTTTTGGCTTCAACGCTGTCCGGCTGGTAGAGGTACCTCCAAATGGCATAATAGTGCGTACCAGCTCCAAGTGCTACAAAAAGGTGCCAAATGGCATGGGCGAAAGGGATGCGTCCGTCGCTCTTGAAGAAGACTGTGCCCAGGCAATAGAAAAAACCACCAGCCACCAGTTCAGAGAGACCATCCGTGTTGGGCTGCAACACAAACAGAAGGAGAGGACGCTCTTGGGGCACAAGCCGGGACCTTTGGTTTAAGGTATATATATATATATATATATATATATATATAATTCTGAACAACCTAAAAGTCTTGGGCTCAGAGAAACTGCCTACTCCATGACGGAGTCATTTGGAATTTTATTTATTAAAGTATTTCCTGTTGTTGTGTGCCTTCAAGTCATTCCCAACGTACGGTGAGCAAGGCACCATGGCTGATATTGGAAGCCCTGTATGGAGCGAGATCTTGTAGCACCTTTGAGACTAACTGAAATAATAAAGAGGTGGGCAGCCTGAGCTTTCGTAGACTTCAGTCTACTTCCTCAGATGCACCTGAAAAAGTAGACTGAAGTCTACGAAAGCTCCTGCTGCCAACTTCTTTATGATTTCAATTAGTCTCAAAGGTGCTACAAGATCTCGCTACATACTGATTCTGCAGACTAACACGGCTATATCTTTGAATTCTACCACCTTGGAAGCCCTGGCTAGTACTTGAATGGGAGATCACCAATTAATTCTAGAGGATTCTGGGGCTGAGAGAGGTTATATTTCAGGGGAAGGAACCGGCAAAACCACCTCTGAGTATTCCTCATCTAAGAAAACCCTATGAAATTCATGGGGTTGCCATTAGATGATAGGTCACATGAGGCTGAGAGAGTGTGACTTGCCCAAGGTCACTCAGTGGGTTTCCATGGTCAAATGGGGATTCTTTTTTTTCAACAACACATTTTGCAGTGTCGATTCTTTTCGATTCTTCCTCATTGCAGCAAAGAGAAATAGGGGAGGCGATAAAACAAACCGACTGGATATTTGGACTGGACAACTTACCATGGAAAGAATAACCACAGCAGGGAAGAAACCCATGATGACATAGCACACCAGTTCTACCAGTTTGTACCTGGAAAAAGAAAGAAAGAAAGAAAGAAAGAAAGAAAGAAAGAAAGAAAGAAAGAAAGGCAAACCGTCTTGAGAAGCAGGGAAGGCAGTATAACTAGACAAAGAGAGAAAAGGTGTGTGCATGTGCGTTTAAATCTGCATCTGAGAAATTGGTGGTGGTTGTAATGCATCCTAAAGTTGGCTTTGATTTATGGAAGAGTTGTTAGGTATCTCTTACTACAACAGAAGTCACATATTTGAGAACTAGAAAGCTTTTCCTTTTATACAGACCCAACAGTGTGCAAGAAAAGGCTGCATCTGCACTGCAGAATTAATGCAAAAATTTAATTGCCATGGCTCAATGCCACAGAATTCTGGGATGTGTAGCTCTGGGAGATATTTAGCCTTCCCTGTCAGAGAGCGCTGGTGCCCTGCCAAACTATAACTCCCAGAATTCCATAGTATTAAGGCAGAAATGAAAGTGGTGTCAAACTGCTTTCTTTCTGCGATCTGGCAGCAGCCGTGATCATTACGGTTGTGGCACTATTTTCATCATCATAAATGTCCTCCAAACCCAACTGAACAGCCAGCAGCCACATCGAACAAAGGAGGTCTGTTCAGGGCACAAAGAGGAGGATGCCATGTTCCAGTTTAAAATATAATAACTGGAAGAGCCTTACTGCAGATCCAACAAATTGTCACAAAAAGCTTCCTAAAAGTATGGAACAAATGGCAAGGAACTGGCCAAATTCAACAAAACCAAGAAGGTGCCCTGCAGGAACTCAGACAACTCTGGAGACCAGAGCATGGAAAAGTTACTTTTAGTGGAGCAGAACTCCCAGAATCCCTCCACCAGTTTGGCCATGATGGCTGGGGGATTGTAGGAACTGTAGTCCAACAAAGTAACTTCCCCAAGCTCTGGATAAGATAGGGAGACTTTCCCGATATACGTTTCCTGTGAATATATATGTAGAAGCGGGTGGATCTGTATCAAATCCATCATAATGCTAGATGGTTGAGGAATGCCTAAATAGAATAGTGAAGGAGACCATTTAAAATCAAAAATGTTCTGGTTTTAAATGAAGATCTCCAACCAGTTAGAGGAAATTCTCATTGGTCTTTTCAGAGAAACCTGGCAATTCCCTTTAAGTAAGTCTGCCCATGAGTGAGAAGTTGTCTCTTGGAACTCACCAAAGGAGTGTAAGATAATATAAAATGACATTAAAATAGTAAAATATAAAATAATCTAAAAACCTGAGCAGTAGATGGAAAATTCTGTCTTTAAAGTGGGGTTTTCCCTGCCATTCCCTTTCACAGAAAGTCGTCCAAAAGAGAATGAGGATCGCTGTTCACTCAAAAAGCTTCACCTATTCAAATCTGCCCTCACAAAATTTAAGCCGGATCCCTACACAACCGCACTGCTTTCGTTGTAAAAAATTAGAGTTCATGGCTTCCTTTTCCAAAGAAACTGACCATTTGAGCGTACCATCTTAGACATATCTCAAACTTAAATTGGGACAGAGGATCTCAGCTGCTAGCAGAGACTTGGGATGGGACGCATTTGTTGTGATTCTGTAAGTAACAATGTCTTCACTATTTTTCTCGACAATCCAAACTGGAGGCTAGGAAGACATCAAAATTCATTGGGTCTCTGAAATATTTCGTTCCACAAGGGGGAGATATATACCAAGGTTGTGTGTGCGAAAAATCATTCTGCAGGGCTAAAAAGGTTTTGCAGCGCTTCCCAAACTTTGGTCCTCCAGATGCTTTGGACTTCAGCTCCCAGAATTCCTGACCATTGACACAACTGGCTGAGGCTTCTGGGAGATGAAGTCCAAAACACTTGGAAGACCAAAGTTTGGGAATGCCTGGTTTAGGGGGGGGAAGGGTGCTTCCAGACACAGGGCTCTTAGTACTACCAGTAAAAAATAAAATATAGTGCAGCTATTCCATCTTTCGCCCCTTAGCAGATTCTCACTCCAGAGGAGGAAGAATAAAGGAGAAACAAAATAAAAAGGCTTCGAGTAGAACTGAATGGCATTTGGATTTGAGCTTAGAAAACTAACATTTGTTTTGCCCGACACAATTATAAGACTTTTGACATCACTTTTAACAGCAGTGGCTGCATCCCGGGATTTGTAGTTTGGGGAGTGACCAGCGCACTTGGCCAGAGAGGTCTAAATAGCTCCCCAAACTACAAATCCCAACAGGGCAGGGTTGTTTTTGTTGTTTTCACAAAAAATGTGAGTTCGGCCCATAGAGGCACAATTTTCACACATCTGCTTTCCTGTGCAGAATATTTTCCTGAACTACTTTGGGATGTGTGGGTACCAGAAAAAGGAAAACCTACACAAAATCCTCACCTTTCTCCTATCCTTCCTGACTGAGGGTGCATCCACATTACACAATTATAACAGTTTGATACTATAACTCCATCCTATGGATTTCTGGGATCTTCATTTAGAGAAGTAGTAGTCTCTAGTGCTGCAATTCAGTGGAGTGCAAGTGAAAATTCAAAGCAGCTCACTAAACTACAAGTCCCAGGATTCCAGGGCAGTTAACAACAGTTTAACTACCATGGAATCCTGGGACTTGTAATTTGGTGAAAGACTTTGAATTTTCTATTGCACTCCACTGAACTGCAGCGCTAGAGACTCTTTTTGCAGACTGCTAGAAATAGTGCAAATTGAGTCCACTTTAACTGCCCTGGCTCAGTGCTAGGGAATCATGGGAACTGTATTTTTTTCTAAGACATTGAGCCTTCTTTGTCAGAGAGCTCTGGTGCCACAATAAACTACAGTTCCCATGATTCCCTAGCACTGAGTCAGGGCAGTTAAAGTGGACTCAAGTTGCACTATTTCTGGCAGTCTGCATGTGTCATCTCTGACCGAGACCACTACTTCTCTAAATGACAGATACACTCAGGGAGCATCCATATACTATATAATAATAGCAGTTTGATTCCATGTTATTATATAGTGTGGATACACCCTGAGCTTCCCGAGGGTTGGGACATCAATTTTGAGGCCAGGAAAAGAACAGTGCAGAATATACATTTTAACTATTCCTAGTTAAGAGTACCTTCAGTATCAAAGGCTGGTTTATTGGTGGGGAATGTCTGATCCAGCTTTGCAAATTCTGGGCTACCGCACTGAAAGGTGGTTTCCCTGCTGTTCCCCACCACCAGCCTCCCAAGCTTACCGTTCATGGAAAAAGAAAACGTAGACAGTGCCAACAGATGCCATGATCCACACGAACCAGCGCATGTGGGATGCCCACGGGCCCAACTCCCGCAGGTTTAGCCTGGGAGAACAACAGAGACCATTGAGTCGCTGAGAGAAACAGCAGCCGGAAAGGTGGCCTGGGAATCAAAGGAGAAAGAAGAAGCAAGACAAAGCAAAAGAAAGGATTCCAATACTGCCTGGGCAAGGTGCGTAGGGTCCTTGTTGCTGTCCTTGTCCTTGTTGTTATTGTGCGCCTTCAAGGTGACCCTAAGGCAAAGCTATCATGGGGTTTTCTTGGAAAGGGTGTGGAAAAGATAGAGCCAAACTGATCAAAGGACTGGAGCAACACCTTCATAATGCAATGCTACAATATTTGTGGCTGTTTAGCTTAGAACCAGCGTGGTGTAGTGGTTTGAGCATTAAACTATGACTCTGCAAACCAGAATTCAAATCCTGGCTCAGCCATGTAAACCACTGGGTGACTGTGGGCAAACTACGCTCTCTCAGCCTCAGAGGGAGGCAATGGCAAACCCCCTCTGAAAAAAGGTGCCAAGAAAACCCCGTCATAGGGTCACCATAGGGTTGCCATAAGTTGGAAACGGCTTGACGGCACACAGCAGCAACAAAGCTTAGGGGAAGGTGAGTAAAGGGAGGCAGGACAGAGACATATACATTTTTCTCTCCCTTTCATAATGCTAGAACCCAATAGAGTCATCCATTCAAGACACAAGACAGATAAAAGGGAATTCTTCTTCAGACATCCAAGAGTTAAACTGTGGAACTCTATGCCACAAGATGTAGTGATGGCTGCCAATGAGGACAGGGGGTTAGAGACATTCCTGGAGCTTTCTGGAGTAAATGGATATGTATAGTAGTAAGTGGCTAGATATACAGATGCCTCTGTATCTCAGTTGCTGGGGAATGCAAGATGGAGGTGCAGATGCACACATGCGCAGCTGATCAGTGAGGCAACAGATTGAACATAATGCTAGGCTAAATAGCAAACCTTTCTGAACAAATCTTGCCAAGAAACCCCCAGCCTTAGGGTTGCCTTAGGGTCGCCATAAGTTGGGAACAACTTGAAGGCACACAACAACAGCAAATAGTCCTTTGGTCTGATCCAGATCTTATGTTCTTACAATATCACCTCCAAGTTTCCCAAAGCAATGGGCTGCATAGGTATGATGCAAACTCACCAGGGAGCATAAGACGCTGCTATGAAGAAGTAGATAACCATTCTGTCAAACATGTGTAGGCAATGTTCCACAGTCCTGCAGGAGAGGAATGAGACAGAGAGAGAGAGAGAGAGACTGAGAGGGAGTGCATTGGTGCATATAGGCATATGCACATTACTCAACCATCATTACTGTGAGATGGTCCAGTGCACAGTCTCATTCAATTTCAAGCAGATTGTCCTTGACGTAATGAACACTGAGGGTTCTTATGAGAACAGCGGCAGAGGAAACAAAGCCCAACTTCTCCCCCCTTCAGGGCCTGTCAAAGATCTGTTTTATTTAGTGCAGGAGGGGAGAACTTGTGGCTCTCCAGATCTTGCTGGGTTGCAACACCTATCATCCCTCAGTATGGGTTATTCTGGCTGGAGCTAATGGGAAGTGTTGTCCAACCAAATGTGGAGGACATCAGGTTGGAAAGGCCAGCCTAGATGATTGCTCCCTCTCTTTCCTCTTCTTCTTCTCTTCTTTCCCCATCACCTCTTCCTCCCTCCCTCCTACTCATGCATATCCTGTCTTTTCCCGCAATAATGGGACTCAAAATAGCTACAAATTATTAAAACCAGTGATGTATACAAGTCTTTGAGTCCAAGTCTCAAGTCAAATCTCAAGTCTCTACTTTCAAGTCTTGAGTTGAGTTTCAAGTCCTTGCAAGATACTTTCAAGTTGAGTCTTAAGTTGAGTCGCAAATCTGAGACCCAACTTTTAACACACACACACAAAAGAAGAAGGTGGGGTACATTTCTCAGAGGGAACAGCAAGCGCATTAGGAAATGGGCTTGAGACAGCAGGTTGAAGTCTGCTTGGCAGCCTGTCCCTACTGTGCTTCAGAGGAGCTGAAGATTGTAGGGCTCAAATAGGGAGATATGGTCCTTCAAATAGCCTTGACTGGAGCCATACAGGGTTCTGTGCCCAGAAGCACAAGTGACCCACATAAGAATGGCCTGGTATAAGGCCATTTCCTGACTTGCCAGACAAATTATGCATTAATTAATTGGATTGTGATCTTGCCCTTAGTCATGGTGGAGATCTGGCCAGGCCACCTTTGCCCATGCTTGCCATTGACAGCAGAGTTTACCTTAAGTGCCTCTTCTTCCAAGAGATGGTGTGAAAGATGGTGGAAACAATAAATAGCCCAGAGAGGCCGAAGCCATAGATCCAGGCAGAGATGGCCTCCCATTGGTTGTCAGACAGGACATAGAGGATGGAGCTCCCCAAAATGCTTGGGATGATCCAAAACTAGAAGGGAAATATAGAAAGCAATACATTCTATTAACCAAGATAGAGAAAATCTTTGAACTGTTTTGATGTTTTCATCATCTCCTTTAAGGTCACGTAAATCCTAAACTTCGAATCTCATGATTCCCTAGGATGTTGCCATGACAGTTAAAGTGGAATCATGGTACTATATAGTATTACATCATACTAGTGTAATGTGGAAGGGCCCTTTAGTTCCTCCCATAGGAAATAAGTTCTGTGTAGCCTCCCATATAATCTTACTTGAACCTCCACCTCTCATCTTCCCAAGGAAACACAACTAGGACTCACTCACAGCGTGTGTGGCACAGTTGGCAGCGTGTTCATACTCGGTTGGCTGGTACCTCTTGTTGGGTGGCACCCGGTGGTTCATAAACCTGGAGCGAGAGGCAGAGAAGAGTGAGAAAGAGTCGACCCATGCCTGCCTACAGCAAGGACACGTTCTGCCAAGGTCTGTTCAACTTAGTATGCTCTGTGTATTCTTCTGGAGACAACAACCAACCAAGACATGGGATGCTGAGAAAGACGAGATCAACAGTCAGAGACAAAGGAAAGGTAGAGCGTTCCATACACTGGACCATTGTACACTTCAGCTTGAAGGCACACAGCACACACGCAACTATGGAGAGGTGAATCGCTTTAGGCTGTGCGTACGATATTGTAATTGAAAGGTCTAATTTAAATTTTGCTAGTTGTTTTATGTCAGAACGATTACCATCACACAAAGTAATGTATGGGAATTACAATGTAGGAGTAACATTAGTACAAAAAACACGACTAAGGATTCTGAATGAGTGTATGGTATGATATGGGAGGAGGTCAATGGGGGTGTGTGACACCATCAGTTACCGCAACAGGTGACACCAACTTTAGTGATGCCAATGCTGTTGGTTATGGGTACTCTGGGCTTGGATGTCAAAGCGGAGGGAGGACAGACTCCCAAAATTTATATAGCTCAGAATCATAAGATCATAGAGTTGGAAGAGACCCCAAGGGCCATCCAGTCCAACCCCATCCTGCCATGCAGGAACTCTCAATCAAAGCATCCCCGACAGATGGCCATCCAGCCTCTGTTTAAAGACTTCCAAGGAAGGAGACTCCACTACTCTCTGAGGGAGTGTGTTCCACTGTCGAGCAGCTCTTACTATCAGGAAGTTTTGAGGTGGAATCTCTTTTCCTGTGGCTTGCATCCATTGCTCCAGGTTTCAGGTCCAGAAGCAAATCCAAAATCGAAATGCACAAGCGTCCTTGCCATAGCTCTGGTGCCATGATAAACTACCGTTCCCAGAATTCCACAGCATTGAGCCATGGCAGTTAAAGTGGTGTCAGACCAGATTGTTTCTGCAGTACGGATGCAGCCCGAGTCTGCTTCCTCAGATCCATGGCATAGAAGACATGCCAAAGCTTGTATATATTGATGGAGTGCACATGAATGGAATTCAGATCCTATTTATTAACCCCCTTCACCTCTTCCACTCCAGGTCCAAGTGAACAAAGAGACCTTTGGCTCTTTCTCTCACTCCCCCCCTCATGCCTCCTGGATTTGCACATTTCTTCTCGCAGCAGCGCAACAAATACCTTGCAAACAACAGCACATTATTCTCCGGGAAGGGTTGCTAGGCAACCGTCCGGTCCTTTCCATAGACCTCTCCCAATTTGGGAGCTTTTGCATCTGTTGCAGAGAGGAAGAAATCCTGTCTGACTATACTGGGCGTCAAGGTTTCCACAGAAACACAAAGGAGACCTTTTTAAAAAAATTAAATTATTTTTTTTTAAAAAAAAACCTCTTCTTTCGCCCTTGCGCAGGCTAATGATGGAAGCAATTAAAATGCGATCCGCCGAGTTGCAAAACAGCCTTCCCAGAAAGTCAAATTCTTCATTATTTGCTTGAAATAATTCCCGACACGGGGGGATTAAGGTATAGAGAAGCCCTCATCGAGTGACAACCAGCGTGGCGTAGTGGTTTGAGCATTGGATTATGAGTCTGGAGACCAGGGTTCGATTCCCAGCTCAACCACAAAACCAACTGGGTGACCTAGGGCAAGTCATACTCTCTCAGCCTCCAAGGACAGCATGGCAAACCCACGCCAAAGAAATTTGCCCAGGGGACCCCTTAGGGTGGCCATAAGTCAGAAATGACTTGGAGGCACATAGCAAGAACAATGCACTGATAAATACAAGAGAGGGGCATAGTCTCACTTGCTAAGTGAGCCTCTGCCTCTGGCCACAGCGGAAGGAGCCTCAGCGACGGCAGCTGAGAAAAACGTTGGCAACTTGGTATCTTGTCCAAGAGGTCAAGACGGCAGCCATTTTGCTGGGATTAACATGCACAGGTTGTTCGCAGCTGTGAAAAGGCTTCCCACAATCCGCTTCTGTCCTTGTCTTTCCCAGCGAGAGACGGAGAATTTTGAAAAAGAATGGCCCCAAGCTCCCAGCTCGCCGGACTCTGAAACAAAGAACGACTTGTCCCAGAAAAAGCAAAGCAAAATCTAAAGCCAGCCTCCCACATTCCCTTTTTCTTTCTCTGTGCGTGTATGTATGTATGTGTGCATGTGTCGCTTACTCGGGTTCAAGAAGAAAGATCTGTCGCTCTATACCAGACAATCCATTGGCATTGGGTTTTCTTTCTGAGCTGTTCTATTTGGCAGAGGATGCACAGTCTCCTGGCAAAGCCCCACAGCACTGTGCTAGAGGACCTGCTTTGCATGCATAAGGGTCCCAGTTCAAATCTCTCGCATCTCCATTTTTAGGAAGGAAGGAAGGAAGGAAGGAAGGCAGGCAGACATTCAATCAATGGATCAACATTATATAATTTATCTATCAAGAAGCAGTGGCGTCACTAGGAGGGTGCAAGGGTGCAGACCGCACCAGGTGACACCCTATTTAGGTTATGCGTATGATATTATAATTTGAGGGTACAATTTTAATTTTGCTAGGTGTTTATGTCACCACTATTAGCATTACATTCAGTGGTATATGGGCCTTCTTAGCTATGGTATTTAGCATTTCTAATAATAATAATAATAATAATAATAATAATATTTACCGGTATATCCCGCCTCTCTGCGTAACGCAACCGAGGCGGCTTACAGCATTGAAATATACATTTTATATCCTACAATCCCACCCACCCCTTAAAATACTATTAAACAATTGACAATTAAAACACACTTAAAATAATAACACAAATAAGCAACAGAACCAGGGACAAGCAGGTTGGGCTATCTTTTGGCGGCCGGGATATCTATTCAGGAAAGGCCTGCCGGAAGAGATCCGTCTTAACAGCTTTTTTAAAGCTGTTTAAGGTGGTAATATGACGGATCTCATCAATATCATTTATGAGATGGTAAATATCATTACCAGCACCTTCAGTGTATTGGCAGTCAATGCAATTCCCATACTCTCAAACTCTCCCAAATTGGCAGGGAGAGTCCCAGTTAATCCTCTGCCATTGCATTTTTCACTCAGACATTTCTAAATTCTTCTCATTTTCCCTCTTTGTCCCCAAACGCTGCAAAGAGAGTCCAGTGTGTAAATGTAGTTTGCACTCAGTTAGCTCGGCAGGGATGAGAAGAGATGGTGGGATCTTCCCTTTCCTGGTAGGCTTGGCAAAAGCAAACTGCTGCAGGCTTTCCTAAATTGCGCACTCCTCCTCATTAATAACTTTTGTCATCCTGACCACAGTCTAATAATGTTTGGGACAGTATTCCATTCTTCATCAGTGAAATGTTGGAGGGCATGAATTCCTTCTGAACTGATTTGATATGGGCTATAGTAACTGTTCCAGCCATTTGTTAATATCCTGTAATAACCAGAAATTATTAGCCCCTTTCAAACCTTCAGTGGGATTAAATATAATAATAATAATAATAATAATAATAATAATAATTTCTATCCCGCCCCTCTAAATGAAAGCATGTCCTGGAATGATGATATTTGCTAGGTGTTTATGGCCTTTCCTGAATAGATACCCTGGCCTTCAAGAGTTAGCCTAATTTTTCTTTCTTAATCCTCATCATAGCTGCTATTTTGTCTGTTCTTTATTACTGCAACTTATTTTCACTATGTTTTATATTGTCTTACTGTTTAATGCCATTTTAAGGGGGGGAGGATATGGGATATATTGTATTTCTATTGTAATTTTAAATGTTGTAAGCCGGCCCAGTTGCGTATGCAGAGGAGCGGGATAATAATAATGATAATAATAATAATAATAACAATAACAATAACAACAACAACACAACCTGCGGCATCCCCCCCCCCAAAAAATTACTTTCAAACCCAATGTGAATTTACAGGGAAGCAATGCTAATAACATGGGTCAATGATGTGATTTTTCACACTTTGAAGGATTAAGAACTAGATGAACAACACTGCAAGCTGTCATAACAACAGCTTGTGAGCAGGAAAATCGGGGATGCATCTAGGAAAAAGGAACAGCGGAGGTAGGACCTGAACATTTCAGACATCTGTCAATGGAAGGAGTTGTCAGGGAAACAGAGGCTGGAGAAGCTAAAACTAGGAAGAACGTGCTGTGAAATGAAACCCAGAGGATGCAATGGGGAAAGAGCTTATGTTCAGGATGTCACCTATGGAGTGTTATCCACTGATCAGCCTCAGGAAGCTCTTTCTGGGTGTGTAGACAATTCCAGATTCAATTCCTGGCCTTTCCAGACAGATGTCAGGAAAAAACCCTGTCTGAAATCCTAAAGTGAGCTATTGTCAGTCAATAGAGATTTAGAGATGGGTATAGAGCCAGCATGGTTTGAGTATCATAGAATCATAGAATCATAGAGTTGGAAGAGACCACAAGGGCCATCCAGTCCAACCCCATTCTGCCATGCAGGAACTCCCAATCAAAGCATCCCCGACAGATGGCCATCCAGCCTCTGCTTAAAGACCTCCAAGGAAGGAGACTCCACTACTCTCCGAGGGAGTGTGTTCCACTGTCGAACCGCCCTTACTGTCAGGAAGTTCCTCCTAATGTTGAGGTGGAATCTCTTTTCTTGCAGCTTGCATCCATTGTTTCGGGTCCTAGTCTCTGGAGCAGCAGAAAAGAAGCTTGTTCCCTCCTCAACATGACACCCCTTCAAATATTTAAACACAGCTATCATATCACCTCTCAGCCTTCTCTTCTCCAGGCTAAACATCCCCAGCTCCCTAAGTCATTCCTCATAGAGCTTGGTTTCCAGACCCTTCACCATTTTAGTTGCCCTCCTTTGGACACGCTCCAGTTTCTCAACATCCTTTTTGAATTGTGGTGCCCAGAACTGGACACAGTATTCCAGATGAGGCCGGACCAAAGCAGAATAGAGTGGCACTATTACTTTGTAAAACTCCACGAGACCAGGGTTCAAATCCCTGCTCAGCCATGGACACCCACTGTGGGGCCTTGGGGAAGTCCTACTCCTCCAAAGAGGAAGGCAAACGCAACCTTCCTGTGAATCACTCTTGCCATGAAAATCCTAGGATAAGGTCATCATAAATCAGAGTAAACTTCAAGGCACAGAAGACCAACAAAGGGGTTGCATCCACCTGATTTTCATCCTTCCCTTTAAATGCGTGGAATTGCTATTTTGGATAAAAATCCCCACAGTGATTTAGTTGTATTGTTATTAGTTATACAGGTTTTTTTCTGTCGTAAGCTTCCTTGAGTCCCAATTTTGGGAGAAAGATGACATATAAATTATTGTAATTTTATTTATTTATTTATTTATTGCAAGAGGTGGCAAAGGTGCAGAGTATCATGGGAGTAGGGTTGCCCAGTCAGGGTTATCCCAGGACTTAACATTTCAGGATCCAATCTTTAATAATAATAATAATAATAAATTTTTATTTATAACCCGCCCCTCTGCGCGGCAATCGGGGCGGGGTACAGCAATATTAAAATAGAACAAAGTTAAAAACATTCCATCATCCCATAGTCCCACCCTCCCATCCCCTTAAAACAGAATTAAACAAATGACCAATTAAAATACAATATTAAAAACATAATGACAATAATTTACAAGTCAGGGACCCATCCCTAGGCTGAGAGTTATTCCGGGAAGGCCTGCCGGAAGAGATCCGTCTTTACTGCTTTCTTAAAAGCAGCAAGAGTGGTAATTAGACGGATCTCATCCGGCAGGCCATTCCATAATCTGGGAGCGGTCGCAGAAAAGGCTCTCTGGGAGGTCTGAGACAGCCTAGTTTTTAGTGGCTGTAGCAGATTCCTCCCAGAGGACCGAAGGGCGCGGGGGGGTTCATATGGGGAAAGGCGGTCCCTAAGATAGGATGGACCCAAGCCATGTAGGGCTTTAAAGGTCAAAACCAACACCTTGTACTGCGCCCGGAAACTAATTGGCAGCCAGTGGAGGGATTTCAGCACAGGTGTTATGTGCTCCCTCCTTGATGTTCCTGTAATTAACCTGGCTGCCATATTCTGTACCAGTTGAAGTTTCCGGGTTAGGCACAAGGGTAGCCCCATGTAGAGTGCATTGCAGTAATCTAGTCGCGAGGTTACCAGGGCATGTACCACAGTTTCCAGATCCCTCATGTCCAGATAAGGGCGCAGTTGGCGTATCAGCCGAAGCTGATAACAGGCACTCCTGACCACCGCATTCACCTGACTAGTCATGTGAAGCGATGAATCTAGAAGTACCCCCAGACTGCGAACACAGTCCTTAGAGGAGAGTGTGACTCCATCCAGGACTGGAGACTGTATTCCCAGATCTGGTTTCGGGCCTGTGACTGCAAGTACCTCCGTTTTGTCTGGATTCAACTTCAATCTGTTTTTCCTCATCCAACCCATTACCGCTCTGAGACAGTCATTAAGAGGAGAGGCGCCATCTGAAGTCTGAGACGATGATCTGGTCATGGAGAGATATATCTGGGTGTCATCAGCGTACTGAAGACACCGAGCTCCATGCCTCCGAATAATCTCCCCCAGCGGCTTCATATAAATATTAAACAACATCGGGGACAGGATGGCGCCCTGAGGGACGCCACAATTAAGCTCGATTTTGGATGAGCAACTATCCCCGAGCCTCACCCTCTGGGATCTGCCCGAGAGGAAGGAGCGGAACCACTGCAGAGCAGTGCCTCCGATTCCCAACTCTCTCAGGCGATCTAAGAGGATGGCATGATCTATAGTATCAAAGGCCGCTGAGAGATCCAAGAGCACCAACAGGGTCACACTACCCCTGTCGATACTCAGGCGGAGGTCATCGGTCAGAGCAACCATGGCAGTCTCCACTCCATATCCTGTCCTGAAGCCAGTTTGAAATGGGTCGAGATAATCGGTTTCATCCAAGAGTGCTTGGAGTTGGGAAGCAACCGCCCTCTCGATCACCTTGCTCAAAAAAGGGAGCAAGGAGACTGGTCTATAGTTGTTTCTATCCAGGGGATCCAGGGAAGGCTTTTTCAGGAGTGGCCTAACCGCCGCCTCCTTTAAACAAGATGGTACCTTGCCTTCCCTGAATGACGCGTTGATTGTGTCCCGAAGGAACACCTTCAACGCGTCCCCCCCCTGGACGACCAGCCAGGATGGACAAGGATCGAGGGGGCAAGTCGTCTTTCTCACACTTCCAAGCAGCTTGTCCACGTCATCGGTACTCACAGATTGTAATTGATCCAGTAAATTGCCATCAACGGAGTTCCTGGGTGCCTCATCTACAGATTCTGCTAAAACAATGGCGTCTAAGTCGGCTCTTATCCGAGAGATTTTATCTGCAAAGTGAATATTAAAAGCCTCACAGCAGGCTGTAGTTGGGTTAAGTAGGGGGTTTGGCGTAGGAGGAACCTTTGTCAACTCCCCCACCACCCTAAACAGCTCTGCCGGGCGGGACTCTGCAGACGCAATGCGTGCAGAACAGAAAGATTTCCGCGCTGCACGCAAAGCCTCCCTATAGGAATCAAGATGCTTCCTAAGGCGAGTTCTGTCGGATAAGAGACGAGTCTTTCGCCATTCGCACTCCAGTCGTTGTCCAGCTCGCTTCATCCTCCTAAGCTCCTCGGTATACCAGGGCTTACGATTCGAAGCGGGCTGGAAAGGACGCTTGGGAGCGATTGTGTCAATAGCCTTGGTGAGATCGGTGTTCCAAGTGTCCACCAAGGCTTCGACAGAATCACCGGCGTTACCAACCATTAAACCCTCTAAGGCTTTCTGGAAACCAATTGGCTCCATTAGCCTTCGAGGGCGGACCGTTCTAATAGGTCCGCCACCCCCGGGAGGGTGGATAGTAGCCTTTAGTTCTGCCCTGATCAGAAAATGATCCGTCCATGACAGTGCGGAGGTGTTTTTGACCTCCGCCCACGGATATTCCTGCTCCGTACTAAAGACCGCATCGAGGGTATGACCAGCACAATGCGTGGGCCCGTTGACCAACTGGGATAGGCCCATGTTAGTCATGGTATCCATGAACTCCCGAGCCGCACCAGTTAGATCTTGTAAACTGGTTTCGAGTGGAATGTTGAAATCGCCCAGAACCAAGAGTCTGGGCGATTCCAGCAGTAACTCAGAAACCAGGGCAGTCAGCTCGGATAGGGAGTCTGTTAAGCAACGGGGTGGCCGGTATACCAACAGAATCCCCAAACTATCCCTGGTCTATCCCTTTGGGCCGGTCTGTAGAGACCCGAATTGGTCCTCAAACAGATCAAGCCTGAACTCTCCTTGGAAGCCTAGATGACCAAATTGAGGCTGTCATACTTTGGCCACATCATGAGAAGGCACAACGCATTAGAAAAGTCAATAATGCTAGGAAAGGTAGAAAGCAGTAGAAAGGGAAGAAGATGGCACATCAGATGTATAGACTCAACCAGGGAGGTCATGGGCATGAATCTACAAGACGTAAGGAGAGGAGCTGAGGATAAGGGGTCTTGGAGATGTCTCATCCGCAGGGTCACCATGAGTCACAGGAGGTAGACTTTGTCACAGGAGGTAGACTTTGGTGATGGCATTCAACACGGCACATTCCCAGTTGCACAGGGTATCTCTCTCAAATTAAAAACAAAACAAAACACTATCACATTTAACAAATGCAGAAAATATATGTTCATACATTTTCTAAAAGAAAAAGAAAATCTTTTTCTTGAGACAAATGAAGGGGGGGGGATGCAGACGGGCATTCCTGGGCTGTCCCGGGAAGTGGAGGATCGAGACCGAGGCTGCTGGATGCGTCAGCCCCGATTCTCCCTTTTGTTGCCTCAGAAAGGAGCGCCAAAATGCTGCTCTTTTCAGAGGCAGCAAATAGGCCACCCTAAGAGCTGGCGCGCAGCTCTTTGGCTCCTCTTCTGGTGCAGTGCATCAAAACGCTGCGCCGGATGGATGTCCTCAGCGTGGGGTTGAGGCGGCCGGCATGCGGCTGACCTTCCCCATCTCTGCCTCCAGGACAGCCCTTTGGGCCGGTCTGTAGAGACCCGAATTGGTCCTCAAACAGATCAAGCCTGAACTCTCCTTGGAAGCCTAGATGACCAAATTGAGGCTGTCATACTTTGGCCACATCATGAGAAGGCACAACGCATTAGAAAAGTCAATAATGCTAGGAAAGGTAGAAAGCAGTAGAAAGGGAAGAAGATGGCACATCAGATGTATAGACTCAACCAGGGAGGTCATGGGCATGAATCTACAAGACGTAAGGAGAGGAGCTGAGGATAAGGGGTCTTGGAGATGTCTCATCCGCAGGGTCACCATGAGTTGAGGTCAACTCCATGGCAGCTAACAACAAATATTTTTTTCAAGGCAGCACTCTTACCCTGAGATTCCTCCCCCACCTTGAGGATAGGAGGAGAACAGCCAGGTCCAGATTGCTGACAACACTACATAATGAGAGCATAATTCATGTGAATATCGCATGTGGCTACAACACACCTTTGTATGGTCAGTGTGTGTTCCCCAGATGCATTAAGGGGGGAGAGTATATTGTTTCTGTATTATTTTGAATATTGTTAACCGCCCTGATTGGATTACCAAAGGGCAGTATATAAATATATTATTATTATTATTATTATTATTATTATTATTATTATTATTATTATTGATCTTGAGCATTACCCTTAGAAATCAGGGTCCCCCAGGCTCTCCCTTTTTGGGGGGCTTTTCTCTTTAAACAGCATCTGGACTAGACAGCCCTTCAAACACAGGTCACCTTTAAACAGAGGACTGTCCTCAGTAAAATAGGGCATGTGGCTACCATAAAGAGTGCTCCCCGCACCCCAGAACAGTCCTTTCTTCTTTTATCTGCATCAGGCCAGCAGGTGATCCTTTGCGACCTCCTCTCAACTTGAAACCCAGATTTCTTTATCCTTTTGACCTGTAATCTTATAATGCTCTCGCTACAAGCTCCCGTAATAGGATTTCTGTCCTCTTTCCCTCCTGCGCTAATAAAGAGGCCACTTCTCGATAGGAAATTATGTAAACCAATGGCAATGCATGTTACGCAGGCAGCTGGAAGACAGGGGCGAAAATGGGCCTCAGCAAATCTGTCCCATTCACACAATGGCCCATTGGAAAAGGGATCTTGTGGGTCTGGGCAGAAAAGGACAACCATGATTCCCCTCCGCAGAAGTGGGCAATGCAGCTGACAGTCTCCATGTCACTTGGCTGGGGAATCCAGGTTTTGGATCCACTCCAGATTTTAGATAGGCGTAAAGGAGTTCTGCAAGGAGCTGTCCAAGGTGTTGAATCTATCCTGAGTATAAGGGTCAGCTCCTTGCAGAACTCCTTTACGTCTATCTAAAATCTGGAGTGGATCCACTGCCGACTGACAAGGGTAAGTGGTAAGGATGGACCTGATCAAAGTGCATGCAATTTTGCATTAAACTAAGAAAACGGCTGTGGAAAAGTTTCTCCCTTTTTCTCTCTCTCATGACCTCTCTTGAGAGCCAGTAGGGTGTAGTGGTTTGAGTGTCGGACTACGACTCTGGGAGACCAGGGTTCGAATCTCCGCTTGGCTGTACAAACCCACTGGGTGACCTTGGGCAAGTCACACACTCTCAGCCTCAGAGGAAGGCAGCGTAGTGTCGTGGTTTCAGTGTTGGACTAGGACTCTAGGAAACTAAGGTTTACTCTTACCGGAAACAAATTTATTATGGGGTGGGGAAGACCAGGCTTGGAACAACACCCTTGTTTGGGGAGACTACAACTCCCAGGAACCTTGCTGGGGGGTTTGTGGGGTTGTGGTCATTATGGTGTAGTGGTTTGAGCATTGGACTAGGACTCTGAGAAACCAGGGATCAAAAACCCAGTCAGCCATGGAAACCCACTGGGTGACTTTGGGCAGGTCTCACTCTCTCAGCCTCAGAGGAAAGCAAAGGCAAACCCTCTCTGAACAAATCTTGCCAAGAAACCCCTGTGATACATTTGCTGTAGGGTTGCCATCAGTCAGAAATGGCTTGAAGGCACTGAGCAACCTTATACCCAGCCTTTCACCTTGTACATGACCCAAGGTGGCATTTATTTAAATAAAGAAAAGGAAACATTGCCAAAGGCTCCCATCTCTGCTGACAAAAAACTAAGGGGCAGAATGCTCTCTGCTTTGTCCTCAGGCAGTGGCCCCTCCAGCTTAGCTCAGTTTTTGCACAAAACCTTGCTTTCCATGAAGAAAGCAAGCCTCCTGTACATGAAGCAGTGTTTCTTGTGCAGAAAACAGGCAACTGTTGCACAAGAACCGTACAAGTTTTTCCTCTACAAAATAATTCATCTGCATCACTTTGGGGCATTGGAAACCAGGAGAAAACTCTGTGAGATTCTATTATTCTTCCTGGTGGGGTTTGCTGACTGTCGGTAAAACCATTTTTCATTCTGAGAATGAATAGTTATATATTGTTTCCCTCCCTAGTCTACAGTATCCAGAGAAAACCAAATTATTCTGGCACATGAGACCAAAAAGACCTTAAGCTCATTCTCCCCATTCCTTGCAATAAAAATACCATGATAGCAAAGGAAATGATGAACAACGTTGCTCCCCTTCTGTGATCCCCCAAATCTGCTGTCTGAGACGGTCACCCCTCTCTCCTTAACAATGTTAACTTTTGAAAATCCAAAGATTTAGAAATCTGTACTATCATCAGGGCCGTTCTTTCCAAAAATAAATAAATAAATATGGAGGAAATTTCCATCCAGAGTGACTAATGGAAGAATCCCATCGTTGCCAGATTATAGGGTCCTGCCAAACCCCTACACACACTCACCAACATATGTGCTGTACCCTGTTTTTGAACAGCCCAATGCCTCCTGCCAAGTGCATTGGCATCCCAGCTCCTACGCATCCATCTGGAGCTCTAGGTTTCTGGAGATCAGCTCCACCTAGTCTTCATCTTCCATGGGGCTGGCTCCCCTTATCCCTCAACTTTCTAGAAGAAACAGGATTTAAAAACCAAAACATCATCCAAATTAATGGACAGTTTTGCTCCCGCAGTCAAGTGGAGGTAGATTCATGTCTGCATCCATCGCATGGAGCATGAACACCAATGTTGGGGGGCTGGCGAAGTCATGCCGAGTTTAAAGGAGCTTTCCGAGGTGCTGAAGTCTCCCCCCCCCCCAAAAAAAAGAAATAATGCAGTTGGGCTTCCACATTTGCAGCTTTGACGCTTGAGGATTTGGTTAATATGTTCTCTCTAGGAATTTCTAGGTCCTCCAGTGTGACTTGCCAGAAGGTGACCATAAAGTGGCACTGGAGAACCTAGAGATTCCTAGAGAAAACACTTATCTAGGCATTTGTAGGTCCTCCAGCGTGATTCTGTGGTCAGAAGGTGCCCATAGAGTTGAGCAAGAGGTAAAAAAAAATCTCAGGTAAAATCTAAGTTTAAAAAATTAGTAATTTTTATTTTATTATTTGTGGTTTTTCCACTTTCACAGAGGTCTTGTACCCCTAACCCCAATGAATGTGGAGGACTCACTAGAGGTTCAACCTTTCAGGTTCATCCATAGTGTTGAAGATACTTGGGGAATAGGGTTCAGAATGCATGGAAGGGCTTGCCATTGCTGTTCTCTAAGGTTAAAAGAGTAGGACCTGCTGCAGGTCATCCAATGGGTTACCCTGGCCGAGTGGGGAATGGTGCAGTGGTTTGCATGTTGGGCTATGACTCTGGTGATAGGGTCCGAATCCTGGCTCTGCCATGAAACCCACTGGGTGACCTTGTGCAAATCACAAGCTCTCAGAGGAAGGCAATGGCGGACCCACTCTGAACAAATCTTGCCAAGAAAACCCAAACGTTGGGAACGACTTGAAGGCACACAACAACAGCAACTCCTAGAATCCTTGTCCAGCACTCAAACCACTATACCATGCTGCTTCTCAGCTCATAGTCAAAGCTTATCGCCCAGATGCTGCAATACAGATGTTGTACAAACTGGGCCTCCTTATAGACCCATGCAGGGAGATGCTGAGATTCCGCCCAACCATATATCCTTCTTGCTTGCATGTGCCTCCTCCTTACAACAACTCTGTAAGGCAAGATAGGCTGAGAGATAGTAACTCTGAGAACCTTATCTAGTGAGTTTCATGGCCAAGTCACCACATCCCCATCCAGCACTTTGAACCACTGCACCATGCTGCCTCTCAAGAGTTATGAACCAAGGTGTTTTCATGCAACTATTAAGTGTCCCAATTGTTTTTACTTTATTTTATTTTCCTTGCTCCTTCCAACCTACTCCTTTCTCCTCCTTTTGGTATCACATCTATGAGATTGCAACCCTGTAGGCAGGGACTGTGCTATTTCCATCATCTGTAGGCATTTCATAAATAAACATTAAGCAGCAGCATCAAAGGTGAGGGGGAATCAAAGTTGCCATATCAGAACCACAAATGCTGTGATACAATTTTTATTGGAGAAAGGGTTGGTTGGAGAATGCTTCCACACTATGAGATATGAGGAGAAGGTAACAGGAATAGAAAGTGTGAGGCTTAGCCCTAGAGTCTTTGAGCTGTGAAGTCCATCACAGAAATATGAATTTATAAGCTTTCCGTTTCCTGCTCATAGTCTTTGTGTGAAAGTAACACAATTGTTACAGAGCCAGCATGGCACAGCGGTTTGAGCATTGGACTGACTCTGGAGACCAGGGTTTGAATCCTGGCTTGGCCATGTCACCCCACTGGGTGGCCTTGGGCAAGTCACATTCTCTCAGCCTCAAGGGATGGCAAGGGCAAACCCCATTTGAAGACACTTGCTAAGAAACCCCCATGCTAGGTTTGCCTTAGGGTTTCCATAAGTCAGAAATGACTTGAAGGCACACAACAACAAGAATAACAGCAACACAATTGTGTCTAAGGACACTACTGAATGGGTAGCAGTGACTGCTGGTGAATCCCCTAAAAAAAGGTTTAGTTTGAACTTTAATGGAGTTATCTAAGGAACTGAATCTATTTGGTGGATAAGGTTTGACCCCAGTATAGCCTCATTAAAATTGCAACTAAAACCCAGAATAGATTCGCCGTACCCATTGACATGGAAGCTGTCATTGGTGGACAAGGAATGGATGCTGGCCAGTTTGCACTGATATTTGTTCCACGCCGTGGTACCCAGAAAGCAAATATATGCAAATGTGTTTAATGTGTGCTGGCTACTGACTTCCAAAGTGTGTATTAAGCACAGAATGATTTCTTTCCGATGCACAGATGCACACAATTGCTGCTATCCATGTGCAGGCACCACGTGTAACATTTGGGAAAGTGAACAAGCTGGAGGAATGTGCTTGATTTCTTTCTTCATTCCACTCCTCTGACAGGCCTGCCTTTTACAAGGCAAGACGCAACACCAGTTTGTATCAAAAGCCACAAACAAACTTGTGGTGATAGGGCCATGAAGCAGCGGGGGTATGATGGCACCTGCAAGTGGGTACATAGTACTCCTTGGGATGTATTCTGCTCTTGCTGGGAAGTTCCCCTCCTTACAAAATTTCCTTTATATCTTCTTTTAGAGAAAAAGTCATGTTTCAATGATAACAGGTGTCAGGTCCTTTAAGTCCCTCTTTTTTAAAATGGTGGTGGATTCCTTTCTCAAAGAAAAAGGTACTCTGATCACAGGGGAATTTTAGCTTTGAAATCAGTTCCTCATATATGTGTGTGTGTGTGTGTGTGTGTGTGTGATATATATACTGCCTTTAATTTCCATGGAAACACTGTATGAAGCTCTCAGTCCAAAGTGTGAGACAGAACAGATTCACAGAAGATTCAAAACACAATCTGGTGCCATGAGCGAGAAGGAATCCATATTCCTAAACTATCATTTCCCAAATTCCATCGCAGAAACCGAAAACCATTCGCTAACCTTTCGATTTCTCTTAGCTCCCTTCTTAAAACATCATTATTTCCCCTAAACTAGTTGCAAATCCAGTAGTGACTTGATTATCAGATTTCCAAGTTTCTAGTCCCTTGTCAGGGGAAGCTTTTTCTTTTTCTTCCTTGAATTTCCAAAGCCCTCCAACCTGCTCCCTTCAGAGCTGTGAACTTGATGGCACACTTTATGACCCACTTACACCCGACAAGTGTACATGGCAAAGAAGTGTTAACTTTCACTTTATTGGGCATTCTTGGGTGGTGCAAAACAAAGGTAATTTATACCTCCAAGGTGGCAAAGACTAAGAGGAGGAAGCAGCTGGAAAAACAGCTAACTAGAGGGGGTAAGATAAAGCCCCAGAAACCTGATCGCCCTCCGTAGCCGGCATGTAATCGAGACTGCGATTCCATTTACGTCACGGCTGAATTTGGGCCTGTGGAGCAGGAGGTAATCCATAATCCCCAGAGAGAGGAATGTGACTCACGGTTCAGCATCACTCAGTTATGATCGGCAGGAGGTTTCGCAGCAGCTGAACGATGCTTGGAAAAGGAACGCTCCTGAGATGACTCGCCTTGTTCAGTATGCCTGTGTGTCATGTCATTTCTTTTTTCTTTCTGGCAACTCATCCTTCCACGGCTGTTCCTCTCAGCATCATTTCCCCCTTCCAAGCTTCTTCGCCGTCACTGTTCTTGACTTTGTTGGCTCACAGAGCTCTTTGTCCCTCTTGGCTGTGATGACCTGTTGCCTCTGATGTGATGGCATCAGAGATGCGAAGGAACATCACAGTCGTGGCGAAGCAGGAGGAGAAATTGCATTGAGAAGCAGCAAAAAGGGGTACTGAGCACCCCCAAAAACAAGGCAAGCCGTTGAAGGTTGGAGGACAGTCATTGGTTCCAAAAGTAGCATGTCTGATGCCGACACAATTTGCCATCTGAACTTGCAGGGTCCACCTCTGATGTCCTTTCGTTTTCCACATTCATTACAAATTCATTCTCCATTTTGCCATCTGAGCTTGTAGGGTCCACCTCTGATGTTCTTTAGTTTTCAACATTCATTGCAAATTCATTCTCCATTTTGCCATCTGAGCTTGTAGGATCGACCTCTGATGTTCTTTCGTTTTCCACATTCATTACAATTTCATTCTCCATTTTGCCATCTGAGCTTGTAGGGTCCACCTCTGAAGTTTTTTAGTTTTCCACATTCATTGAAAATTCATTCTCCATTTTGCATGCCCTTTTGAAAAACTGTTGTTTGGTTATTAGGAAAGATGGAATCTCTTGATCTGGCCTCTTCCAAAATGAAGGATCCACTTCCTTCCATGCAGTGGCAGCTCCAGCCTCAGTGGAGGAGTAAAGCACTCGTCTAAGGGATCTCTCCAAAGTCCTGAATCTGATTCCAGGAATATGTTACAACCTTAGCTAGCTCCTTTACAATTACAAGCTAAAACCTGGAGTGGATGCACTGCCCCGCTGACATCAGATCCAGCAGCTAGCTGTCACTGTTTCCTGATGTTTGAGGTCTGAATGCTATTATGTCTGTATTGTGCCAAAACTGGATATACAGTGGGACTTCTATATTCATTGTGTTTAGGGGCACAGAAAGCCCTGAAAGTGGAAAAAACCACCCAAAAAACTCATTACATTTTTAACCTCTCTGGGAATCTGTAGGACCTCCACTACAACCTTGTGGTCAACTTGTAGTGAAGTCGACCACAGATCCACACTAAAGGACCTAAAATGCCAAGAGAAGTGCTCTCTCTCCAGGAATCTCTAGGTCTTCCAGCACAAATCTTTGGTCACCTTCTGGTGGAAGTTGACCACAGAGTCATGCTGGAAAACCTAGAGATTCCTAGAGAGAACATATGGATCAAATTTGCTAATAATCAAATCTGCAAGAGTCAAATCCACAAACGCGGAGGGCTGACTATAGTTCCAAGCCTCCCTTGGACACTGACACACGCTACTGCTATAGCATCAGTTGTATCGGTGGTCAATGATGCAGAAGATACACCACAGAAACACTCCAGCTCTTTTGATAATGGGATCCAGCATCCCCTCACAACCAATGGTAGCATTGGGCCCCACACAAATTATATCCAGACATATCCTTTGGTCAGCATTCAAATCAAATCCCCATTGCTGGACATACAAGAAGCCCTTGGCCTGGGGAGAATCATAGACTCAATAAACTATCAAATAGAATCAGATGGGGATATCAAATGGGAACCTACCTCTTAAGGTGTTCCATTATAATGGTCATAATCAAATTGACTTCCTTGGATTATAACCCCATGGGAGGATTCTGGGGGTTGTAGTAATAAAATGACAACTTTTCCAAGCTCTGATCACGGAACGTGAGGTTGTGATCACACCAGCTTCTGCCTCTAATGTCCCAAGCCATTTGGCCTGACTTCAGCTAGTTCACTCCCGAAACACTAGTCTGATGACCTGGTTGGAATCTCCAAGACCTTCATCCTGGGCATAGAAAGTGTGATGGGAAATGAATCCAGAGGCACGCTGGAAATCTGGTAGGGTCACATTTTTAGGTCAAGCGTGCCAATGTTAGCCGAGTATAACTTGATCCTATTTAACCCCAAGGCTACCTCCATCCAGCGTTGGCCCATGACGCTTTGCTGGCTGAGGCTGAGCAGCACATGACAACCCACCCCAAGTCGAGATGCACAGAAACCCAAACATTGTTTGGCACACGAGGCAGAAAATACCACAAATGCTTCTCCTTTGCAGCAAAACTACAATAACTAAGATTTTACTACATTTTCACTGGCACCCACAATTTTCTACCTATAGTGGCTGCTTCACTCTGCCTTGTCCTTGTCCTTGCCTTCATCTGAAGCATTACCAAGAAAGCGAAGATCTGTCCCAAGAATCTCTACCTGGGCTTTTGATAAAGCTGGCAATAGAGTAAAGAGTGCGAAACATCCTCTACCTCTCCCACACCACACATGCAGAGCTTTTAAGTTTCTCAAATTGTTTCTGTGTCTGCCATCCAAGACAGATGTTGGCATAGTTTGGAAGAGGAGTTCTATCAATGGAGTTCTCAGAGGGGCAAAGTTAAGCATTTGTAAGTACTTTTCCAACTTCTCAGAGGGGGAAAAAATAAAAGCTTTTTCCAGCCCTATCTAGGGATTGAACCCAAGGCTTTTTGCATGCAAAGCATGCGCTCTCCTGATCCTTTATAGTCGTCCCAAAGTGTGCCCTTTCCATTGGCCATTTTATAAGTATTCACTTGGAAAGTTCCCTTTACAAAAGAGTGTCCCTGCTCTATCCCACAAAGCATTTAATTTGCTTTAAAGGCCCTTTTGATCAATTGTTAGACTAATAACTCATCCATTCCTTCCAAGAAAATAGCCCTTCATGTTTCCCACTTACAGGTTAATAGTTGAAGGTTGCCACATGGAAGTGAGAAGAAGCAACAACTCACAGAAATCTACATTTTCTGCAACCCTGACTCTGAGGCTCTTCTGCTTTTTAATATAGCTACTGGAGGGAGGAATTCTCTCCTCTCTCTTTACTTCCAGGAAAATACAAAATGAGAGGGAGGGGAAGAGGAACAGGGGAAGAGATTGCATTACCCATAGATGACAAGAAAGCAGGGAGATCACCAGCTAAGAAAACCAGAGTTTATGTGGTCCATCAAAGCCATCCTCTCCCTCCCCACATTTGCAGATGTTTTTCCTAATACTAGCAACCTACCTAGCAAGGATGTTGTAGATCATGCAGCACCTTTGAGACTAACTGAAAGAAAGAAGTTAGCAGCAGGAGCTTTTGTAGACTTCGGTCTACTTCCTCAGATGCATCTCAGATGCATTATGCATCTGAGGAAGTAGACTTACGTTTATGAAAGCACATGCTGCCAACTTCTTTCTTTCAGTTCGTCTCAAAGGTGCTACAAGATCTCTCTCTACATACTGATTGTACAGACTAACATGACCATATCTTTGAATATGTATTCCATATTCTCTGCAAATGCATCTGAGGAAGTAGACTAGGAAAACTCCTGCTGCCAACTTCTTCATTTCAGTGAGTCTCAAAGGTGCTACAAGCTCTCTCTACATACTGATTTCACAGACTAACATGGCTATATGTTTGAATTCTACCTAGCAAGGTTGTTGTACAGATCCCAACCAACCTCTCCAGATTCCACAAAGTTCAACATCCAAGCCCCCAAGCCGTCCACCATCTCAGGCAGATTTCTTATTTTTAAAAACCCAGGTTGAATTCACTTACTTCTTCTTTTGTACAGATTTTTATTATTAACCTCCCCTCATTAAATACATGGTCAAGTGTTCAATCATAAACATATGAAGAACCATATATATATATATATATATACCCTTCCCATAATAGTTTAAGCCCTTCTAATGGCTAATCTCTTATCTATACCTTCTCCAGCTTCGGTTTAGGGGGCTGAGAGACCCATTCCTGGGAAATCCGCAACCTTACAATGGTGGGGTTTCTAGATGGGTCTCCTCTAAAGTAAGCCCCATTCTGGAAGGGGGGAGAAAAGTGGGCAAGTTGGGGCTAAGGGTGGTCGCCAAAGGTGGCCACCACCAACTTGAGTAAGTAAGTAAGTAAGTAATAACTTCATTGCTAAAAGTTAAAAGCCATCACAATTTGGTACCAATCAAACCAATGAATACAATATATATATATATATATATATATATATATATATATATATATATAGGAAAACAGGGCACAAATATGCATCAGAATGAATGCTTGACTTGGATGAAGTTTACCTGGCGTATCTGGTCTTCTGGAAGTCCAAGAAGCTGGAGAGGAACATGTTGGTGGCTCCATCAGAATCCAGGTTGGATGGTGGGATGGAGGAAGAAGGAGGAGGAGGAGGAGAAGAAGAAGAAGATGCCAAGTAGTCAGAGCTGGATGAAGAGTTCAGGCAAAGCCCCTGGTCTTTCCAGGATTTGGACTTGCAGAAAAGAGGGCGCTTGGAAAGGAGAGGGACTCCGATCCTCTCTTCTGGCTCATGGTCTCTCATTGTCTCTCTCTGCTTCCCAACCCAGAGAGGTGGCTTTTGCATATCCATCCCCCCCCCCCCAGCCTTTGCATGAGCAACTTCATCCCCCTCTTCCTCCTCCTCCTCCTCCTCCTCTTGGCTCAGCCAGAAGGAGAGAGAGAGAAAGACAGAGAAAGAGAAAGACAGAGAGAAAGAGAGAGGATGATGGTGGTGGAAGCCTGGATGGAGGCAGTAGCATCAGTAGCCCAAGGGCTAGTAGAAGGGTCTCTTCTTTGCCTTCTGCAAAAGGAGATATGGAGAGCTCTCTCCCAGGGAGAGAGAAGAGGAGATTTTCTTTTTAAAATCAGCAGCGATTCATTAAAGGCACCCTGGGGTCCTTTTTCTTTCTTTCTTTCTTTCTTTCTTTCTTTCTTTCTTTCTTCCCTCCCTCCCCTCCCAGGGGGGTGGAAAGAAAGAAAGAAAGAAAGAAAGAAAGAAAGGAGGGGTGGTGTAAAAATGGGGAGGGAAAAGGGGGGGAATGTGGGTCGTGGTGGTGAAAAGACATGAAAAGGAAAGAGGTGGCGACTAAAAGGGGAGATTGGCCACCTGGATGCTTCCAGTAGCCCAAGCAACCTATTCAGTCGCCAGTTGGATCTGATTCAGGTAAATGGGGGGGGGGGGAGAGAATCCTAGAGTCCTAGCAGACATGATATGTTGGCCAGTTAGCAACTTGAAACAAAACAAAAACAAATATCCACCGAGCAGTGATGCTTTTCTTGGCCAACCCAAATGCACAATAGACTTGTTGCAAGCTTTCGAAGCTCCATAAGTTTCTTCTTCATCAGGCAAAGCTGTGGCAAACCAAACTGGAGAGAAAGCAATTGGAGATGTTAGTCAGATGCCTGCATGTTGTTTCAGTCTTTAGAATCCTAGAGTTGGAGGAGACCTCAAGGGCCATCCAGTCCAACCCTCTTCTGCCATGCAGGGACTCACAATCAAAGCACACCCTCCCAAGAGATGACCATCCAGCTTCTATACAAGGACTAGGATGCTGGGAGTTGTTGTTAACTACCTTCGAGTTGCGACTCATGGCGACCCTGTGGATGAGACGTCTCCAAAAGTCCCCCTATGGGAGAACAGGGTTCAAATCCCCGCTGGGCTACAGAAACCCATTGGGTGACCTTGGGCAAGTCACACTCTCTCAGCCTCAGGGGAAGGCAATGGCAAAACCCCATCTGAGTGACACTTGCCAAGAAACCCCCCATAAAAAGTCATGGTTTGATTTGGTGCCGCCTTGAGGTGCCAAGATAACTAGGCAGGATATAATAATAACAATAATAACAATAATAGCAATAATCAGCCAATGTTGAGCATACAGACTCCAAAAAAGATAATGGAGACTGCTATCTTATATAGCACCCATCCAAGTCATATATCTCTACTCAAGATATTCCCTGAAAAGTCAATAGCACTTCCTCCCCAGGCAAATTGTCTATGTGTTATAAAACAAATTCTGTTTGTTTTATAGATTAATTCTACCCAGCCTGTGCCTTCTAGATATTTACCAGGGGCTACGCCCCACCTAATTCAATGAGGTTGTGTAACCTAACAGTCTTATGCAAAATCTGTGTTTACTTCCAGATAAATCCCAAAGGAGGAATACGTCCTGCCCAGCCTGTCCCCCACCTGGTATGTTGGAGGACGACTCCCATCATCCCCAGGTATCATGGTTGGGATGCAGTAGTCCAAGCTTCTCCAACCTTGTGCCCTCTAAGCCTTTGGACATCTACTCCTATGATAATAGGATTTAACATTCGCTTTAGGGTTGCCATAAATCAGGATTGACTTGAAGGCACTCAGCAACGTTATACCCAGCCTTTCACCTTGTTAAGGCCCGAGGCAGCATTTATTAATAAATAAATAAAAGAAAACATTGCCAAAGGCTCCCATCTCTCCTGACAAAAACCTATTCTTTGTGCTCTGTCTTAGGGCTCAGCCAGTGGGCATAGATGCCATCTTTACGCAAGCGAACACTGATCTGGAGGCATTCAGCCTGAATCCACTGGAGGTTTTGGATTCCTTTCCACTCCAGTACCCTTTGAGTAAAAGATCTGAAATGAGAAACATTCACAATCTGGATTTTAGAAAGCTTTCCACCACCAACCCACTGCACTTTTTTTGAAAATTGAACCCCTCTATTTTGGGAATGAGGGTTGGGGCTGCTTTCTTTCCCTCCCCTCCAATGCATCAGTGCACATTATACAGTCTTTAGAGAGATCTTGTAGCCCTTTTGAGACTAACTGGTAAAAAGAAGTTGGCAGCTGGAGCTTTCCTAGACTTCAGTCTACTTCCTCAGATGCATTTGGAGAGAATATGGAATACATAGTCAAAGATATAGCTGCATTAGTCTGTAGAATCAGAGATGTAGAGAGATCTTGTAGCACCTTTGAGACTAACTGAAAGAAAGAAGTTGGCAGCAGGAGCTTTCCTAGACGTATGTCTACTTCCTCAGATGCATTTAGTGGAGTGGAAAGCCAGGGACAGACCTACATATGCCATTGGTGTGAGAGAATATCCATTCACATTCAAAATCCTTTGTAGGTTTTTGTGTAACATCTGTGTGCATGGAAATGAAGTGGCAACTCCGGTGTCAACTATTTTTGTGAACAAAGGCACTGGAAACTAACCTTTGTGTATGGAAATCAAGTGGCAAGTCCAGTTTGGCATTGGAAATGAGCCTATAGGTGAAGAGAACAGATGAGCGTAGGGAGCCCTACAACCATCTGTTAAGTCTAGGAAAGCTCCTGCTGCCAACTTCTTTCTTTCATTTAGTCTCAAAGGTGCAACAAGATCTCTCTCTACAGACTGATTGTACAGACTAACACGGCTGTGTCTTTGAATATGTATTCCGTATTCTCTCCAAATGCATCTGAGGAAGTAGACTGAAGTCTAGGAAAGCTCCTGCTGCCAACTTCTTTCTTTCAGTGAATCTCAAAGGTGCAACAAGATCTCTCTCTACAGACTGACACGGCTGTATCTTTGAATTACATGTTATACCTATAGTTTTTTGTGGGTTTTTCGGGCTGTTATACCGCTTTCCCTCTCACGCTTTGCAGAAATATGCCATCCCAGTCTACACAACAGCACAAAACAGAATGTGCCCAGGGCAAAGAGAAGAGGGGAGGCCAAGGGGAAAGCTGCTTCCATTCATTCAACAAAACCAGGGCAGCTTTTCCTTGGCACCATCCACCGTGGGCACTTTCCCAGGCCAAAAAGAAGAAGAAGAAGAAACCAGCTGGGTAAATCTTCCAGAGGGAAAAATAATTGCAAAACAAAAATTAAATAAAAAAATGCATTCACTAGAACTCTCCTTCCCTCCCCCCCCCCCAAAAAATCCCCAAATACAGTAGAGTGGGCCCTTGGTATCTGCTGGGGTTTGGTTCCAGCACCCCTTATGGATACCAAAATCCATGGATGCTCCAGTCCCATTAGATACAATGGCATAGTCAAATGGTGTCCCTTATATAAAATAGGAAAGTCGAGGTTTGCTTTTTAGAATGTATATATTTTTAAAATATGTTGAAGCCATGGATGCTTGGATCCCCGGATAAAACACCGGTGGAGATGGAGGGCTGACTGTTTGACTCTTTAGGAGGGGTGGTGGAGTCTTTCACCTCTTGTGAAGTCATAGGCTTTCATGGCCGGCATTTATAGTTTTTTGTGGGTTTTTCGGGCTGTGCGGCCATGTTCTAGAAGAGTTTCTTTCTGACGTTTCGCTAGCATCTGTGGCTGGCATCTTCAGAGAATGCTGGAATGGAAGAGAGTGGGTATATATATATATATATATATATATATATATATATATATATACTTCTCTCTACCCAGGGTCTCATAATATATATATACCCACTCTCTTTGATTGTTATCCTTTTTATTTTGAAATCCTAGTAACTCTGTAAGAGTAACTTTGAGTGGCTTTATAGTAACTTTGTAAGAAGCAGATCCACGAAAAACTTCTCAAAAAAGCAAAGATTGCTGTTGATAGTGTGATTTAAATAATAATAATAATAATAAATACTACGTGAGGTAAAAAGAAAATAACAAAGTTAAGAGTTAAAAGGAAGCATTTGGTTCTCGACTATTACGAATGTAGAAGGTTTTCATTCTCACAAATATAACTAATTATTAGAAATGACTAGTATGCAAATAATACCATTAGCTATGTTTTATTTGTATGTTATAAAGGTTATAAATAAAATGTTAAAAAAAATAACTTTGGCTGTCTTGACCACACTATGAACTATGGTAGTTTTTATGATGTTTTTATTTATATGATGTTTTAATTGAATGTTTGATTTAATATCTTTTTAAGGGGGTGGGTGGGTATTGGGTGTGAATTTTATATGATGTAATTTTTTTATCATTTGTAAGCCACCTTGATTGGTTTCAGAGGGGCGGGGTATTAAATAAAATTTATTATTATTATTATTATTATTATTATTATTATTATTATTTGGCCATATCTGTCCCAGTTTTCTCGTGTGACACATTGGGAGGGTATGGGCTTCTCGGAATGACTCTAGAGCTCATGTTGGCTTTGTGGTAGGCTCCTCCACCAAGTGCTAAGCCCTCCATGAAGACATTTCAATTGCTTTCGCCCATGACATGAACAGGATTTAAGCCATCCCTTCCCTTCCCTGTCCTCTGACTGGCATGACTTACTCCCTTGAGTTGGAATCGCTCAAATGGAGGCATCTCCCTGTTTGGATCAACGCCTCAGTAGGAGCCTTGGCTACAACCCATAAAGCAGCCCAGCTCAAGTTTCTGTGTCCTGAATTGACCCAAGGATATAGCCAGCCCAGTTTATTGAATTGCTAGGGTGAGGGATTAGGAATCGGCATTCGGCTCGGAATTTGGAAACCTGAACTCCAGCGTCCAAACCGGGTTATTTTGTAGTGTGAATGGGGCCTTCCTTTGTTGGACTACGGTTTCCAGGATCTTCCAGCCAGCATGCTGGCTGTTGGATTCAGGGAGCTTAGTCCCAAAAAGTAACTTCCCCAGGCTCTGAATCAGATGAATTTTTTAAAAAGCAGATTAGGATGTCACACCCTCCAGTGCTTCACAGTTGAACACCAGGACACATCCGAGCGTGGTCAAAAGGGAGGCAACAAGAGGGAAAATGTTTCATTTATTTTATTATTAATGGGGAAGAACACACAAAATTGCTATTTTAAGCAGAGAGACCTTGGAAGTTATGTATTGAATTTAGGAAGGCCTGAAAAAATTGGGAGGAGACAAGTAAGCCTACTGGGAAGGGCAAATCTGTGTTCCTCCTCTCCCTCCTGCTGAGTTAAATGAGTGCAAACTACTATTGCGTTTTGAGTCAGGATAAAGGAGGGAAGCGGGAGGAGGAGAGAGAAACTGGGACATTTTAAAGGCTGCTGAGAAAATGGGATGGCAGAGGCTTCACTGCAACTGTCCCTGGATGGGAGCAGAACAGCAACCTTTGCAAGTTGTACAGGTGTTGGTCTTTCTTTAGATACTTTGTCTTCTTTCTCTTTTAACCATACACTTTCCAGGAGGAAATACATGTGAAATAATATAATAAATATCAGCTTTTCTAATCATGTTGTGGATGCATGCATAGATTGCCATTCAGTTTTAACCTTAGTTGGTTGTGAGTAATCAAGTTGGTGCTGTTATGTGCCATCAAGTTGGCTACAACATGCTGTTGCTGTGTGCCTTCAAGTCATTTCCAACTTATGGTGAACCTACCATCGGGTTTTCCTGGCAAGTTTCTTCGGGGGGGGGGTTGCCACTGCCATCCTCTGAGGCTGAGAGAGTGTGACTTGCCCAGGTCACCCAGTGGGTCTACATGGCCAAGCTGAGATTCAACCCTGGCCTCCAGAGTCATAGTCCAATGCTCAAGCCATTACCCAATACTGGCCACAATGTATGGGAACCTATATATGAGAAACCTCCAAGAACGCAAGTGATCAGTAGCCTTGCTCAGGTCTTGCAAGTTGGGCAGCTGTGGTTTCCTTGGTTGAATCAATCCTGCTATTGTGCAGTCTCCCTCTTTTCCTACTGCCTTCCTCTTTATTGAGCACTATTCCTTTTTCTAGGAAGAATTTGAGCATAATTTGTTGTAGGAACCAAGCATTTGTTTCTTTTAGCGATCCCTGGTATCTGCAGAGCTCTCCTCCAGGACCCCATTCACATGAGTTGATTCTCTTTCCATCAGTTTTCTTCACTGCCCAACCTTTACAATTTAGACCAAACAAAACAGAAATTCCATGGCATGGACGATTCTATCATTGGAATTGACAGATATATCTTTACACTTCAGAATTATATCTAGTTCCTTCGTAGCTGCTCTTCTAAGTCCTAATCTTCCAATTTCTCGACATTTTGATGCAGGGGTAGGCAACCTTTCCCCTTTAAGGGCCGAGGGACTTCAGCTCACAGAATCCCAGGAGCTATTGGCCAACATGGGACTATTGGCCAACATGGCTGAGGCTTCTGGGAGCTGAAGTCCCTCGGCCCTTAAAGGGGAAAGGTTGCCTACCCCTGTTTGATGAATGACTGAGGCTGCATCTGCACCGCAGAAATAATGCCGTTTGACACCACTTCAACTGCCATGGCTTAATGCTATGGAATTCCTGAATTTGTAGTTTTGCGAGATATTTTTCTCCATCGGAGAACATTGCCCCAACAAACTACACATCCCAATATTCCACTGCACTGAGCCATGGCAGTTAAAGCGGTGTCAAACCGCATTATTTCTGCAGTGCTGATGCCCCTATACCTGCAGAGCCAAGGTATAGAAAACCTTTAACTATTTCAATGCAATCAAGTCTTATGTTTGCATAAATCTGGATCTAGGTATGGTCCTGCAAGGCTTGTGTTTGACCATTAAAATTTGTCAATTGATTTTATTCTTGTATTCTCTGTTGTACTTTGTAGATACTTTTCTGGTAAGCGTGCTGGTTGCATTATTATCATTTTCCTCCAGTGCTTTTGTAATCTTTTGTAACGGACATTGTGCCACAGACAAATAAACTTGATGTTGTTGTTGTGGTTGTGTTAAGATTTAATAACAAATATGTCTTTTGCATGCTTCTTCTTGTTCCTTCAGTGCTGGATTCAAATGCACCAGTTGTTATTGCCCTTAACTCCCAAGTTGAAGAAAATCACCCAGGACTATCTGCCTTGTTCATCTCAGTTCTTTCAGGCGCTCCATTTGCTGACCAGGTCTTTTGTACAAATCTTTTGTACCAAAACAAAAGACGCTCGTAACAAGCATAGAGACTTCCAGTTCAGAATGCTCCATTCCACTTAATAGCTACTTCTGTTTCCTTCTCTCCTCACACAATCCATGGCCAGCATTGCAGATCCGCTAATAAAGATGTAATTCCGAGCTAATTCTCTTCTCAAGGGATACAAGAAGTAATTTTAGCAATTTTCTTCTTGCTGGGAGAAAGTCTTTGAAAACTGTGCCATTTTCAAAGGCTGTACGCAGTTTGAGACTTTTATGCTCTGCACAAAATTTAAACGGGGTTGCTTTACAGAATCTTCTATCCAAAAATCAGGATCTGCTGCCTTTTAATAATAAAATAATGTGTCTCAATGTCATGGCTTAATGCGATGAAATTCTGGGACTTGTAGTTTTGTGAGATATTTAACCTTCTCTGTCAGACAACTCAGGTGCTCCAACAAACTACAAATCCCAGGATTCCATAGGGTGGAGCCATGAGCGTTAAAACGGTGTCAAACTGCATTATTTCTGCAATGCAGATCCAACCATAGTTCCATATATAGGGAAGTATAGTAATAGTGGCATATATCCATCGATGGGGTGGGAGGTCAGCAGTGTATGTTTGTTTTGTTGCTTGTATATACTTATTTTAGATCTATGTATAAAATTTGTTAATTGATATTATTCCTGTATTCTCCTTGTACTTTGGAGATGCTTTTTTGGTAAGCACGCTGGTTGCATTATTATAATTTCCCTGTAATGCTTTTGTAATATTTTGGAATGGACATTGTGCCACAGACAAATAAACTTGACGTTGCTGTTGTGGTGGCGGTGGTTATTGTGTTAAGATTTAATTAAAAATATATTTTTTTAAAAAAATCTGTAAATTCTGTGTTAAGATTTAATTTTAAAAAGTGTTTGGGTTTTTTTAAAAAAAAATATGTAAAGAAAAATTTGCAAAAATTCTGACCAGACGAAAACCCAACCGGTTAAAGTGTTACTCCGGCTGTCCTCTTGCGAACCCATTTCCACAGCCTGAGGGGTGCCACAGAGAGTTCAATGTGGATCAGAGAAAGAGAGACACCTGAAATAAACCGCCAGGACAAAAATAGCATCGGTCCGAAGGGCAGAAGACATGCTGAATGAAAAATCACTTACTATTTTTAAACCGTGGATTCAGTTGTTATGGCAACGAGTGTCTCTCTGGAAGCAGACTGGCAGAACTACCATCAAATTGGTGGGAACCTGCAAAAGAATTCTATGGAGTCACGAGCTTTTAGGAGAAAGACTCTCCTAGCCAACTGTTCAAGGTTAATACTTATCCTTGGTAGATTTTTGCACGCTTTTGGGTAGTCTTCATGCAACCTCAGGTCCATCAGCTCAACTCCTTTTTGATGCTACAGTGTGTTGGTGTCGACTTGGGGGCAACCCCATGCATTTCAGAGTTTTCTCAGGCAAGGCATATTCAGAGGTGGCTTTGCCAGATCCTTCCTCTAAAACAGTGGTTTCCAAACCTCTGGCCCGCCCTGTGTTTTGGACTACAACTCCCAGAAGCCCCAGCCAGCTTGGTCAACAGTTAGGAAAATTGGGAGCTGAAGTCCAAAACATCTGGGGAACTAAAGTGTGGGCATCATTGCTCCAAAATATAGCCTGTAGTACCTGGCATTCATTGGTGATCCAAAAAGGGAAGAATATAGGGTAGGTTGAGGGATGCAGTGGCTCATGTGGTTAAGATGCTGACTCTGTTGATGGCAAGATCAGCAGGTTGGCAGTTCGAGGTCCAGGTGCTGCATGATGGAGTGAGGTCCCACCATTAGTCCCAGTTTATGCCAACCCAGCCGTTCGAAAGCATGTAGATAAATAGGTACCACTTTGGTGGGAAGGTAAACAGTGTTTTGTGCAATCTGCTGGCCACAGGATCACAGAGTAGTCTCTGACAACGCTGGCTCTTTGGCTTAGGAATGGAGATGAACAATGTCCCCTATGATCAGACATGACTTGACAACCTTGCCAATGGGGAATACCTTTACCTTCACCTATAGGATATGTATCCTTACACACAGAAGGTTTCTAAACTGAGAAACCAAAAAGACTAACTAGGAAGGTCAGGTACTAAACACAGTTGCCCCTTCCAATTCATGGGGGATCCATTCCAGACCCCCCCCCCCCATGAAAATGGTGGCTTGCAAATATTCGAGCCTCATTAAAAGTCATGGCCCATGCACCTGTAGGACATGCGCAGCCATTTAAAATATAGCCCTTGTCCCTTCTTGCGAAGAGCGAGACCGCGGACTCCAAGTCTGTGAATGGGGAGGGACAAGTGTACTACAATACTATAGTGTTTGCTACAATAATACTTCTAAAGTTTAACAAATCACCAAGAGAACAAACAGAAATAAGATCATGTCCACAATGCAACTGGAAGGCCATTCAAAGGATTATAAAAACCTGAGTTCTGACAATCCTGTGGCTTGAAGAAATCTTGGAAATGACTTTTCTTTTTAAGACTTCAGGTTTAGAATCCAGAGGCTTCAAGGCATGTGAAGATGATGATGTGAGTTTTGTAGAACCTGAGATTTGAAAAATCTTGAAAACAACTTCGGGTTCAAATCTGATGGCTTCAAGGAACTAACCAATATTTCTGGAATATTTTACGTCTAAGTACTAACCAAGGCTGACTCTACTTAGCTTCCAAGATCAGACAGGATCTAGTGACTTTCAGGTGTTTATTTGCCATGAAATGAACTTTGGCTTATGGCAACTCTATGCATGAAAGACCTCCAAGAGCATCAATTTCTTTGCTCAGGTCCTGCAAATTCAGGGCTTCCTTGACTGACTCAATCCATCTATAATGTAATCTTCCTCTTTTCCTATTGCCTTCCACTTTGCTGAGCATTTTTTCTCTCCCCCCCCCCAATGAATAGTCTCATCTCAAGATTATGTCCAAGGTATGACAGTTTCCATCTAGTCATCTTGGCTTCTAGGGAGAATTCAGGCTTGATTTGCTCAAAGACCCATTTATTTGTCTTTTTGGAAGCCCATAGTATTCGTAGACCTCTCGTTCAGCACCGTATTTCACATGAGTTTATTCTCTTCCCTGATACTCAAAGGTGGTAGTTGTTGTTGTGTGCCTCCAAATCATTTCTGACTTGTAGAGATCCTAATGTGACCCTATCATGGGGTTTTCTTGGCAAAATCTGTTCAGAGGGGGTTTGCCCTTGTCTTCCTCCGAGGCTGAGAGAATGTGACTTGTCCAACTGGATTTCCATGGCTGGACAGGGATTCAAACCCTGGTCTCCAGTGTCCAACACTCAAACCACTACTAGATCACACTGGTTCCATTCAAAGGTAGTACCTACCATTTGAAAATGCAGGTGCTTGCTTTTGACCAGGGCTTGAAAGCAGTGAATTACTTTTGCTTGAAAGTAGTGAATTACACACATAGTGTGACTCCCTAAAACAAGCACTTTTTAATAAAGAATGTGAATCAAATTTACATTCCAAAGTAATGTAACAAGTTGTTTCATCTATACAAAGAGTAACATCTTCTAGGTGCCTTCCAAAGCTACACTTTTCATTTTAAAAAAGAGATTTTAAGAGACATTGTAACAGGAACTTTTGAAGTTTCATCATGCCCTTCTCTTCTCAGTCCCAAATGTTTGCTTGGAAAGCAACACAAAGTAGCAGAAAAGGAGTGAGGGGCAACAAGTTACTTTTAAAGCACTGCAACAAGTAACAGCAGTAAATTGCTTTCTAAAAATTATTACAAATAATAATGATTCACACTCATTATTAAAAAGTGTTTTAGGTAGTCACACTATGTGTAATTCACTGCTTCCAAGCACTGGTCAAAAGGAAGTGTCCATATTTTCATATGTAAAGTGCTACATTTGAGTTTAAAATCTATAAAATAAAAAAACTATGGGCTGAATCTAATGTTAGCCCTACCTAGAAGATACCCAGTAATGGGACTTCTTAGGCTGCATCCGCACTGCAGAAATAATCCAGTTTGGCAGCAGCTTAACTGCCATGGCGCAATGTTATGGGATTTTGGGAATTGTAGTTTATTGTGGCACCAGAGCTCCCTGACAGAGAAGGTTAAATGTCTCACCGAATTATAATTCCCAGAATTCCATAGCATTGAGTCATGGTGTCAGACTGGATTATGTCTGCACCTTAGCCATAACTACCTTAATAATAATAATAATAATAATAATAATAATAATAATAATAAAATGTATTTATAAACCGCCCAATGGTTGCCCAATCAGGGCGGTTTGCAACATAAAACACAATTACAATAAAGAACAATTCCCCCCCCTTAAAACATTATTAAATAAATAACCTTAGGGCCTTTGCAGACTGCTAGCAATAGTGCAAACTGAGTCCACTTTAAGAGTTAGGGTTAGTGCTAGGGAATCATGGGAACTGTATTTTTTTCTGAGACATTGAGCCTTCTCGGTCAGAGAGCTCTGGTGCCACAATAAATTACAGTTCCCATGATTCCCTAGCACTGAGTCAGGGCAGTTAAAGTGGACTCAATTTGCCCTATTTCTGGCAGTCTGGAAAGGCCCTTAGTCTCACAGATTCCAGTGAGTTTACTCGAAGCAGAAGTAGACACTACAACAAAAGAAACAATCAGAACATAATTTGTGACATGTTCTTCGAAGTTGCTCTTCTCCACTCTAGTGCCCTCTGTTTGTGTTGGGACTACCATTCCCATTGGCCCCAGACAACTCATTTGGAATCATGGGACATCTGTAGTGCTCTTAGTTTGGGAAAAGCCTGTTTTAAGTCACAGAGCAGAGCCAAGCTCCTAAACTTGAGGATGAGGATGAACTTGGCGAAGCTAGTTGCACATCTTTTATTTGCTAAGTGCTAGTGCCCTCTGGTGCGAACCAATCACAACTGCAAAAATGGAATAAAATTCAGATAATACAGGGCAAGACAGCCAGCATGGCGTAATGTTCAGCATTGGACTGCATCGCTGGAGACCAGGGTTCAAATCCCACTCACTTTGTAACCGTAGGCAGGTCACACTCTCTCAGGAAAGCGATGGCAGAAATGCCTCTGGGGAAAAAAATCTTGCCAAGAAAGTAGTCAGAAGCAACTCGAAGACACACAATGAAGGCCAGATGTGAGAAGGACCAGATGTTGACATTATCCAAAGAACTCATTCCAACCATAGGATTCTTGATCAGCTCTCAGAAGCCTAGAGCATTGCATGTAATGTCTTTAAAAAAGAAATTAAATCCACCCACTTCTTTATGGAAAGCCTTTGCAATACGAAGAGAGCAATGTCCTTTCCCTTCCCTGTAAATTTGCATTGTGCAATTACAAATCTAAATCTAAACTGTCTGGTTCAAGAAAGCTGCCATCCCAGATAAAATATGCAGCCCCAGATTTATTTATTTTTCCCCTCTTTTTGAAATATAATTCTTTTTCCAGTGAATGGATTTTCGGACAAGTTTAAAGTTCATTTCCAAAAATAAAAATGGGAAAAAAAAGGTATACCCCTCCAATAAAAACCCCCTGAGAGGGAGTCACTAGGAAGCTATTTTCTTCCTGCAAGAGATTTCCAACTTCATCAACTCAACCGAAGTAATGAATTGGATTAGTCTGGAGACAGACAGAGGGAAGGGGAGACAGGATGATTAAAAAGAGCCTCTTGGTCCAGAGAAAGGCTACTCCTCCCCAGCCTTCTTCATTAGCTGATAAGTAGAAGCGATCTGCTTATCCAAGAGCCTCTTCTGGAAATGTCAACCTTGGTTTGCATGAGGCTGAACAGATAGCAGTGGGGAGAAAACAGATACCCAAGAGCCACAAAAATTGAATTGCGGGTCTTGCGGGAGGAAAAGCATTGCTGAGAGTTTCTTAATTTCCTACGCTTCCTTTGTTACGCATCAGCAGCTGGACTGGATTCACTGTCCGCGGAGCCAGTGTCTAAAGCTGCATTTTTAAAATTCACTTACACATTAGTTGAACTCCTGTTGGGTCAGTCCACCTAGAACAGGGGTAGGCAACCTTTCCCCTTTAAGGGCCGAGGGACTTCAGCTCCCAGAAGCCTCAGCCATGTTGGCCAATAGTCCCATGTTGGCCAATAGCTCCTGGGATTCTGGGAGCTGAAGTCCCTCGGCCCTTAAAGGGGAAAGGTTGCCTACCCCTGACCTAGAAGGACTAACAATCACTTGTTGAATGGCGAGTCAACATGTTAAAAAACTGAATGGATTCATGCCCTCCAACAGTTTTGATCTGGCAGGGACAGTCCCCATTAATCCTCTGTCATCCCATATTTTCAGCTGCTATTAAAATGTCCCAGTTTCACCCCCCTCCTCCCACTTTTTCCCTTTGTCCTCAGCTTGCTTCAGTTGCTGTAAACTTAGGTTCACAACACACTGCAGAAATAATCCCGTTTGAGACCACCTTAGCTGCCCTGGCTCAATGCGAGGGAATCCTGGGAACTATATATTTGAATATGTATTACCTATTCTCTACAAATGCATCTGAGGAAGTAGGCTCAAGTCTACAAAGCTCAGGCTGCCAACTTCTTTCTTCCAGATAATTTCAAAGGTACTACAAAATCCCTTTGCATAGAAATGAGCATGATGGGAAGAAAGAATCTAGTACAGGTGGCCCTCCACATTTGTGGTTTTGACTTTTGCAGATTTGATTAATATACAGTGGTCCCTCCACATTTGCTGGGGTTAGGGGTGATGGACTCCCACGAATGTGGAAAAACCACAAACAAAAAGCACTGTTTTTACCTAAGAGAACAACAACAACAACAACAAAACACTTGAAACGTATTTAAAACACAGTTTCCATAAAAGATTGAAACTGTGCCTTTTGGCTTTTGTATATTTTATGTGGTTTTATATGTTATTTAGACGATTTGAAAAGTTTTGTGTTTTTAGTGAAATGTTTTTGAGCCGCCTTGGGTTCTCTCTTCTGGGAGAAAGGTGGCATACAAATGAAATAAATAAATAAATTCAAATCTAGATATAGCACATCACCTCACACGTTGCAACTCTGTAATTAAAATTCAAAATGTAATTAAAATTACATTTTATTAAATTAAATTTTATTATTATTATTATTATTATATTAAAATTATTAAATGTTTAAATTAAATTCTGTAATTAAAATTCAAAATGTAATTAAAGTTCAATTTTACTAAATTAATTTTATATTATATTATAATAAAATTATTAAATTAAATTAAATTAAACCTGAAATTAAAATTGAAAATATAATTAAAATTCATTTTATTAATTTATTATTATTACTAGTATTATTAATTTATTATATTAAAATTGTTAAATTAAACTCTGTAATTAACATTCAAAATGTAATCAAAATGCAATTTTATTATATTCAATTTATTATTATTATTATCATTATTATATTAAATTAAAATTATTAAATTAAATTAAACTCGGTAGTCAAAATTCAAAGTGCGATTAAAATTCAAAAAAATGTATTTTTCAAATAATAACTCAAATTAATCCCCAAAAGAGGTAAAGACCATATGCTTCACAACGAATGGTGCGCATGCGCCATAAACGGTCACCCAGCGACGTGCTTCGAGAAGCGCGCGTGCGCACTAGGGCTACGGGGGCTGCGTGGGAATTTTTTCTCTCTCTCTCCAACGCGCCTGCGCCATGCGCGAGGAGGCTTCTGGGGAGGAGGGGGCGGAGCGGCGCAGGCGCGTTGAGCCCACGGCGGCTTCCGAAGCGTAAACAAGGTGCTGTGGGGAAAGCGAGCGAGCGAGCGACAGAGAAGGATGAAGAGGCGGCCGGAGGGGAGCGGGGCGGAGGGCCTCCGGGGCTGAGCCTCTGGGTCTTTCCTCCTCAGGGGCCCAGGGCAAGCGGGGGCCGCCGCCGTCCGCCATGAACCTGGCCAGCCAGAGCGGCGAGGCCGGCGCCGGCCAACTGCTCTTCGCCAACTTCAACCAGGACAACACGTAAGAGGGGGCGGGGCCAAGGGGCGCGAGGGGAGGGGCCATTCGAACGCCAGGTGTGGGAAAAGGGGCGGGGCCAAGGGGAGTCTCGAGGGCGGGGCTTCTGCCTAAACTCAAGAGAAGATGGCGGTGGTGGCTGTTCCCTGCTCTCTGGTCGACCCTGATTCATGCAGGCCCTGTGGATGAGGCCTCCCCAAGCTCCCCTGCCCTCCATTGCCCTGTTCTGCAAATTCATACCTGTGGCCTCCCTAATTGAGTCTGTCCATCTGGCGCAGTGATTCCCAAACTCTGACCTTCCAGGTGTTTTGGACTTCAACTCCCACAATCCCCAAAACACTGGCCAAGATAACTGAGGCTTCTGGGACCTGAAGTCCAAAACACCTGGAGGACCAGAGTTTGGGAGTCACTGATCTGCCCCCCCCCCCACACACACACACATACTCACACACTCACATCCTCTTCCTCTCTGCTCAGGTCTTGCAGACCCCTGGTTTCCCTGATTGAGTCTGTCCATCCGGTATGGGATCTTATAGGTCATGTGGATGGGGCATCTCCAAGCTCCCCTGCCCTCCGTTGCCCTGCCCTGTAAATCCATACCTGTGGCCTCCCTAATTGAGTCTGTCCACCTGGTGTGTGGATCTCCAAGACCTCTCCAAGCCCCTCTGCCTTTTCCCTCTGTGCTCAGGGCTATAGACCCATGGTCTCCCTGAATTTGTAGGACTGGGTAAAGGAGGGTAGGGGGACTTGGAGATGCCTCATCCACAGGAACCTGAGCCTGCAAGAACTGATTTATAAAGGTAGAAGATAGTGGGGCTTGGAGATGCCCCATCCTAAAACATAGGATCTGGCATGGGTCATGTGGATGAGGTATCTCCAAGCCCCGCTGCCCTCCTTTACCCAGTCCTGCAAATTCATACGTGTGGCCTCCCTAACTGAGTCTGTCCATCTGCTGTGTGGATCTCCAAGACATCTCCAAGGTCCCCTCTGCCTTCTACTTTTCTGCTCAGGTCTTGCAGACGACTCCTGGTCTCCCTGATTGACTCTGTCCATCTGGCATGGGATCTTATGGATCATGTGGATGGGGCATCTCCAAGCCCCACTATCTTCTACTGTAAGTCAGTTCTTGCAAGCTCAGGTTCCTGTGGTTGAGGCATCTCCGAGCCCCACTATCTTCTACCTTTATAAATCATAGAATTATAGAGTTGGAAGAGACCCTAAAGGCCACCCAGTCCAACCCCCTGCCATGCAGGAACTCCCAAATTAAAGCATCCCCGACAGATGGCCATCCAGCCTCTGCTTAAAGACCTCCAAGGAAGGAGACTCCACCGTTCTCCAAGAGAATGGGTTCCACTGTCAAACAGTTCTTAATTTCAGGAAGTTCCTCCTAATGTTGAGGTGGAATCTCTTTTCCTGTGGCTTGCATCCATTGCTCCAGGTTTCAGGTCCAGACGCAAATCCAAAATCGAAATGCACAAATGTGGGCCTTTGCAGACTGCCAGAAATAGTGCAAACTGAGTCCACTTTAAATTGAGGCACTGCCCTGGCTCAGTGCTAGGGAATCATGGGAATTGTATTTTTTTCTAAGACATTGAGCCTTCTCTGTCAGAGAGCTCTGGTGCCACAATAAATTACAGTTCCCATAATTCCCTAGCACTGAGCCAGGGCAGTGCCTCAATTTAAAGTGGACTCAATTTGCACTATTTCTGGCAGTCTGCAAAGGCCCTGTGGCTCATCCACCCTCCTTGGGGGTGCAGGCCTTACCTGTGGGCCTGCACAAGTTCCCAGGTTAAGTTCCTGGCCTGTCCAGTTAAGACTGGGAAAGATCCCTGTCAGAAACTCTGGAGAGGTGCTACCAGTCAATATGAACTGGAGGCTGGTGTCTTGGCTAGGTCCGGGGTCAACTTTCTTAGTTTGATCCAGAGACCATGTTTCCCAAAAATGAAAAAAACAAAACCAGAGGTAGAAAAAATCCACTTATGGTCTTGAAATAAACAGAAGTACGTACAGTCAGCCCTCCATGCCTTGAAAATATTCCAAAAGTATATAAATTCCAAATAGCAAATTTGATTTTGCCATTTTATATAAGAGACACCATTTTACTCTGCCATTGTATGTAATGGGATTTGAGCATCCACAGATTTTAGTATCCATGGCGGTGTGTGTGTGTGTGTGTGTGTGTGTGTGTTCCTGGAAACAACCACAGAAAATACCAAGGACAAACTGTATTTTAACTGTTAAACAATGCAGGTAGTCCTTGTGATTTATTTTTAAAAGGTGAATTATTGCTCATGGAGGATTCCAAGGAACATATTAAACCCTCTTCCCTCTTTTTTGCCATAAAAAGGTTGTCCAGGAGTCTGTGTTGGTATCAAGGGGACAAAAACAACTTGGGGCAATGCTTTACTCATTCTTTGTTTAGATAGTATTTAGCTAGATGGATCAATGGACTGACCCAGTACATAGCTTCTTCTTGTATTCATTCTGCTCTTTGTTATTCTTATTCAATTGCTTGGTGATTTTTTTAGAATTATGTGTATGTGATGATGCCATCTTGCTGCAATGAAACAATCCTTTCCTTCTCAATGGAACCTCCTTGGCTGGAGGAGAAGAGCAAAACTAATGATTTAGAAACTTGGGCTGCAGACTTGTGTCTACTAAGCTGGAAGTAAACTCATGGCTTACTTCTGACCAATATGGGATGATAGTGTTAGACATGAACTTGACTCTCTTACCTTTGGTACTAGCTTGCTGAACTCTTGTCATGTTGATATAATAATTGCAGCATATAAAAACATTTGATCTTGTGCCCTCCATTTACTGGAGAATTTTTAAGGGCAAGGAGCATGCCTATGTATTATAATGTTATTTTGTTTTCATTTGATTCTTCGCAAAGGGCGTTCGCAACCAAACTGTGCCTCTCTTCTTAGACAGTAGTGCAATGGCTTTGTACCTCAGATGTGCCCTGCTGATTTCATTCAGACTTGCTTTAAGTTTCAGCCACAGTTTTATAGTTGTTCCCATCATCACAGTTGTTAGCAGGATATGAATTGTCATAAGACAGAGATAGCAGTTCTTAGTGATCTTCAGTTTTTAGTAGCCTTGCCATTTGCTACAGGGTAAATAAGATGGGAGTGGCTTTCCAAGATGATACAGAGTCTTCTTGATTTTGTTTTAGGTAAGTCAGGAAGCATGCCCACAATTCTCAAACTTTCTTCCTTAAGGAGAATGAACCCAACCCACATTTTCTTTTTCCCTGCCAAGTGCCTCAAACATGTTGCAGTAGGTGTTTTCTAACTGTTCCAAGGAAACTTGGGAGTCCTTAAATGCTATTGAGGGTTCTTCAAGGATAAGATGCAATGGCAGATGGTTTTCTTCAGAAAAACTATGCTGCCCATTGCTAATCTTCTCTTTCAACTTCTGCTGTTTAGACCAAGAGTAGGCAACCTTTTTGAGCCGGGGGCCGGGTTGCTGTCCCTCAGAAAATTGGGGGGCTGAAGCACCATAAATAAATAAATAAATAAATAAATAAATAAATATTTTTTTAAAAAATATATATGCATGCACACTCTCTCAGCCCCAGAAAAGCCATGGCAAAACTCCTGTGGAGATTTTGCCAAGAAAACCCCAAGAACAGGTAATAACAACAATAATATCATCATGGCGGGTGGGGGGGGCGGCGGCAGCAGGACCGGCCTGAGGCCGGTCCAAAGGCCTCGGGGGGGGGGCGCATCTGGCCCCCGGGCCTTAGGTTGCCTACCCCTGGTTTAGACTATATAAAAAGGTAAAAAGTAAATTGACAAGGTTGTCAAGTCCTGTCTGACCATAGGGAGTAGTGCTCATCTCTGTTACTAAGAGCCAGCATTGTCAGAGACTCCTTTGTGATCCTGTGGCCAGCATGATTGCACAAAACGCTGTTTACTTTCCCACCAAAGTGGTACCTATTTATCTACTTGCATTTGCATGCTTTCAAACTGCTAGGTTGGCAGAAGCTGGGACTAGTGACAGGAGCTGACCCCATCACCCAGGCCTCAAACTGCCAACCTGCAGTCAACAGAGTCAGCATCTTAACCACTTGAGCCACTTGCATCCCTGCATCTATCTATCTATCTATCTATATCACTTCTCAACAGTAATGGTTCTCAAGAGAAGTAGGAAGAGGGTACTGTCTTGGCATGTCCTGTTGATGATAACGTTCAAGTCTTTAGTCTCTCCCCCTCCACCCCAGATCTGGCAGTGTTTGTGGTGTGTGTGTATGTAGCTTTACAAGGTGGGAACAGAATTTAAAAAGGGAAATGCTGCAGAGGTCTTGCCTCTTGAATTTAAAGTAGGGATAGCCCTGAACTGTGAGGGAAAGAAGTGGGTGTATGTACCTAGCTGGGGAAGGTCTTGAACTACAGAAGAGATTGTCAGTAGGACAGTGATAGGTGGGTCATTCTTTGGTAAGAAGAGAGGAGGAGTATGGCCCATGGGAAGTGAATAACAGGAAATGATCAGGAGAATTGTGCAATTGGCTGTTGGGAATGACTGCTTCCTTTGTGTGCACAATGCACAAAGGAGGACAGGCAATTCTCTTTCATGATCCTGGGTGATTCAGTCAGATTAAAGAGTCCCATAGCTCTAATAATTCTCATCTCAGACATTTGACTCTCAAGGCAGTAGCTCTCTTCTCTCCCCGCTTAACTTAACAACATTTGGCCAGTGTATGTGATCTTTTAAAAAGTCTTATTGTGAAATAAGACAAGCCATTGTATTCCCCATTACCATGTATGGATGTGAGAGCTGGACAATGAAAAAAAGTGGATAAGAAAAAAATTAAATTCATTTGAGATGTGGTGCTGGAGAAGATACCGTGGACAGCCAAAAAGACAAACCAGTGGGTCCTTGAACAGATCAAGCTTGAAATCTCCCTGGAAACCAGGATGATTGAACTGAGGCTGTTGTACTTTGGCCACATCATGAGAAGGCATGAATCATTGGAAAAGACTATAATGCTAGGAAAGGTGGAGGTTGAACCAGATAATAGGTGAGAATCATTCACTCTGTGGGCTGCATGTAACCTGAAGGCCATTTTTGCAACCCTCCCATCTTCTCTCACAGTTTTGTTTTTTTATGTTCTTTTTGCCAAAAATGGGAGAATCTTACCCCAGAAGTATCTAGGGGTTAGGATTGCCCTCTAACACAAGGTTTGCCCCCTCCATTGTGTTTAAAAAAAACACTTCTGCATGTAAGTGGACTGGTTTTTATAGGAGAGACTGTTATAGCCCCCAGAACAGAGAGCTGATGTCTGGATCTTCTGCAATGCTCAGTCCAGAGGTTGCCCACTAGATATGTTCCTTGCTTTATTCAGCTCTGCTCTGCTGCTTTTTATTTCTGTCTGCCTGTCTTTCTAATGTTGTGACTGGTAAATTCAAACATCTCACTACCTGAAAGTGTCAAGAGATATGTTAGTCTGTCACAGGGCTAGGGACTATGGAAGAAGCTGACTCACATTATCTTCACCTTTTGGATGAATCTTTTTCTCTGACGTAACTATCTGAATTGCCTGAGAGCTGCCGACAGCAAACAGCATGGTGCCATCTTCAGAAGATGCTAATGAAATTTCTGATTTATGTTCTATGTGCTAAAAACCTTGCGTGCCTTTCTGTTGCTGCTGGGAATTTGAGCAAATTATTCTAAGGCTCTTCAGTTTTTCCCTCCACCCGAGCTGCTTGGGTGATAATAATGGTTTAGGTCAATAATACCCAAGCTGCATTCTAGTATGCATTAATGTGCTGTGTAAATAGTTAAAAGGCCTTGACTGGTGGCCCAAAATAGTGTACACTCACAAAAGATATTGCAAACTCTGTCTTGGCTTGGGTTCCCTGGTCTCAGCTCCTGCTGGGGGTGGATAAACATTTATCATGGATCTCTGCTGGGCATAATTTTGGATCACACAAGTCCAAAACACATCAAGAATTGATTTTGAGTGCCAGAAATGAACTGAGTTTGCAATCCTGCTACTCACTCCAGCTTTATCCGTTTCAGCAGTATAGTGTACGGTACCGGTAGGATGTCATATGAAAAAGTAAAGTTACTTTTTTAGGCAACAACTTCCAGAATCCATCAGCCTAGGGCAGAACAGAACAGAACAACTTTATTGAACAAGTCTTCCGACCATTTCAAATCATCAGCCTAGGGATTCTAGAGTTGTAGCCTGAAGAAGTATGTTTTCCAAATTCTGTAAGCAATTGGGAATCAGGAATCCTTACCAGCAAACTGCAAGTCACCTAGATACAGTCTGTGCAAAGGGATCTTGTATCCCCTTTGAGACTAACTTAAAAGGGAAAAAATGGTAGCATGAGCTTCCTTAGATGCATGGGGTGAAATAGAGAGTCCAAAGACAGGCTTATATAAGCCAATTGTCTGTGAGAATGTAAATTGAAATTCAAAGCCTTGAGAGTATGGAACTGAGGTGGCAAGGTCAGTTTTAACAATGGTCATTGGGGGACAAAGGCAGGAAGAAGTATGTTGCCTAAAGCCAGGGAGAGTAGATAACCTTATGAATGAATATTGGAATGTAGTGTGGGAACCAGGCGGGGGGATGTAATGAACTGGTCAAGTGAGTCCTCATGAGGATGGGGGAGTTAGATAGTGTTAGACAGTTAAGTAGTGTGCCAGGAAACCAGATTCTAGATAACTATGGCCAACTATGGCTGTTCTCGCCATCCCACCACTCTCACAGCTACATAGCTGGGAACATGAGAGGGCTTTCTTGGTGGCTACCCTCCATGGTGTGCTTCTGGTTGCAGGCAACGACTCTTTCTTTGTTTCAGCAAGCCTCTGAGAACTGACTGTTCATAGGTGAAAGGCTTTTTATAAATCACTGTACAGTCTGTATTTGTAGTCTCTTAATGGGAATGCTTTTAAATTGCTTTTAGTTCTACTTGCACTTTAATTTTATTTTAACTCTTGTGTGTCTTTAGTGATGGGAATTTTTATTTGTATGTGTTTTAACTTCTGTAATTCATCTTACAATAGCCAGCATGGCATAGTGGTTTGATTATTAGATCATGACTCTGGAGACCAGGGTTCAGTTCCTAGCTTGACCATGAAATATAGTGGGTGATCATGGGCAAGCCACATGCTCTCAGCCTCAAGGGAAGGCAATGGCAAACCTCCTTTGAACAAATCTTACCAAGAAAACCCCATGATAGGTTCACCATAGGTTGCCATAAGTCAGAAACAACTTCAAGGCAGACAACAAGAAGAAGTCATCTTGAGTCCCGGGACTGAAAAGAAATGAGGATTCAGTAACAATAAGTCTGCCATATGCTTACCCCTAGACTTAATTCAGAAAGACCTTGGCTATATTCACCACAAACCCTCATATGTTATCATATCTGTCAGCTAGAGTTGTGATGGAGCTGTGTGTTGCAATGGTAGCCTCTTGTCCTGTTTGCCCCATTCCTTAATAGGTACTAAAAATTAGCATGACAAAGGCTTCCTTCAGCTGCTCCACATCACTGTCTGGAACAATTGTTCTCAATCTTTGGCCCTCTACCTATGTTCGACTTCAAGTGTCCTTTCACGCTGCACCATTTTAGCATTTTGATTCCACTTTAACTGCTATGGCTGCATCGTATGGAACCCAGGGGTTTGTAGCTTGGAAAGGTAGAAGAATTATCTGGTTAAAATTCTAAATACTCTTTCCTAAACTACAAATCCCAGGAGTCCATAGGATGCAGCTTTGGCACTTTCAGTGGAATCAGACATCTATAATTATATAGTGTGAAAGGGTTCTAATTTCCAAAAGCCCCAGGCAGTATGGCCAACAGTGGAGATTCTAGGACATTCAAAATATCCAGGGACCAAAATCTAGAATGCTAGTCTAGAGCAAGAGAGCAAAACAAGATGGTAATGTTGAGGCAGATACAGGTTTTCTTACACTTTGGGTGGTGCGCAAACTGAGTATATGGCTAAGATGACAGCCCCACATCTACCACAACTACTGACTCAACTCTCAAGTTAGGCAAATTCCAAATCTTTGTAATCCTTACCGCAAAGAACAAACCAAGGGAAAAGTCTTTATTCTAATCCTCTCATAGGAGCACTATTTTTGAGATATTTGCAGAGCTTTGCTTGAAAAGCACAAGTGTTCTTGGAGCCAACAAGAACCAGGTATTATAGCCAGAAAAGGCAGCGGCAGGGCAAGAAAAAGCACCAAGTTGTGAGTGACAAAGTCTTCAAAGTTGAGCAAGATGTTCAAAAGCAAGCATTTTGTCACTGCAATGTGTTTGTTTGGTTTTTTTCCTGACAAGTGTAGTCTTAATTATTTATGCTCCTATATCTCAGCATGCAGGTAATTGATCTCTGGTGGCATTTGGAAAGGTAATAGAGGAAAAGAAGCAATTTTGGGTGTTTTCCTGGAAAGCAGGAGGGTTTTATTTTGTTTTTGTTTTTTGTCTTTCAGGCCAGGTTGTAGATTAGGGTGGGTGTTGCAGAAAAATAGTTCCCTCTCTTGCTTCCTTTCCTATCCGTAGATCCTCATGGGTTTTTGCACATGTCTGTGTGCACACAGTGTGATGGCCTTGTTGTTGTGTACCTTCAAGGTGTTTCCAACTTATTGCAACTCTAAGGCAAACCACCTATCACGAGGTTTTCTTGGCAGGATTTGTTCAAAGTGGGCTTGCCTTTGCATTCCTCTGAGGCTGGGACAGGGTGGCTTGCCCCAGGTCACCCAGTTTTCATGGCTGAGCAGCAATTTGAACCCTGGTCTCCCAGAGTCTTAGTCCAACACTCAAACCATTACACCACTCCTAGGGGTCAGTTAGTATCTGACTGTTTCCTATGCTGACTGTAACTGATGGGAATATGTAGTCCAGCAATTTTTTGGTGGGACACAGACTCCATAAGTCTTGTAGAGAAAGCACATATCTCTTGCTGGACTAAGCCAAACTTGTTTAAATGGTTGTGTGCTATTTATTTCAGAGAAGGAAGTGGAAACATCCTATCATGGGTTGATTCCCTCTCATTGCTATGTTTCCAACAAAGAGAAAAGGACTTCAGCTTTGTGGTGAAGTAGATGGTTTGTATGGCCTAAATATTCTGCAGGCACCAGATCCTGTTTGACCTTTAAAGCTAGGCAGGATCAGTCCTGGTTAGTACTTGGATGGGAGGCCACCAACAAAAACCAGGTGCTATATTTTAGAGGAAGGCAACGGCAAAACCAGCTCTGAGTAGTCCTTGCCTAAGAAAACCATATGAAATTCATGGGGTTATCCTAAGTCAACAGGTGACTTGAAGATGCAGACATACATATAGGTGCTATGTTCAGAGGTTTCCAGGTTCAGTCCTGGATGTAAGATTAGGAAGGAACCCATCAGAAAACACACCAGACTTTTCTAACTGGGTGTCTTCCAGATGTGCTGGAGTACAAACCCCATTACTCGCAGCTTTCAAACCAGTTGGAGGTGTATTCCACCCCACCAGAAAGGCTGATGTGGGCATTAGTGAGATGGAGGGACCATTGATCTGGTTCTTTATAGGGCAGGTTCCTGAAATAAGCCCAACCATCTGTTTGAGGGTTGAGGAGCATGGGACAGGAGGTTGTCTCCCTTCCCATCCCCCCTTAGAGAGATTAAATCCTATGCACTGAGTTGGGTCTAGGCAGTTTGATTTCATCACAGTGTGTACACAACCCCTGATGAATTCTGTTTTTTCCCCAGCGGCCTAAACATAATTAGATTGTTAGAGCAATTGGAATTGCCTATCAGAACAACACACCCCTGTATTTTGTGACTTCTGGTATATGAGAACGTGTATGTCAAGTAGAATTGAATTATTTCCCTAGCAGGCAGTGAAAAGGATAATAATCCTCCTTCTGCCTGGGGGGTCCCTGTCTGCCAATGGCAGGATTATCCTTAATCAGGATTACCATCTCCAAAAAATCAGGGCCTTTTTCTCTTTTTTTGCTAGATCATTGTCACAAGGCCTTGCTGTGAGGTTTGGTCACTTGATTTAGCAGGCTGTTAACAATGAACAGTGATTTCTGAATAACGGGCAGTGTAACTCCCACAAATAATCCCAAAAACACCATCAGAAGCAGTAGAAATAAAGGCTTTTCACTCTGGGGTATAAACTGTCATGCGATTGGTGTTTCTCCTTGTCATTGTTATGGTGGTGTGCCTTCAAGTCATCTTCCTTTTTTAAAAAAGCATGTTTGTTAAAAAAAAAAAAACAATCACAGACACATTTTAGATACATCAAAATTACAAACAATAGTAACAATGACAAAACAAACTAAACTATTAAACAAAAATAAGCACACACTACTGATCCCCCCCACTGATGAATGTATGCCACTATTATTCTGCTCCCTGTCTTATAATAATATATTTAAGATTCTACAGCATGCTAATTCTGTTTTATTTTACAAAACATAAAACTAATTCATATCCCCATTGTGACTGCAAGCATGTAATAAATCAAAATCTTGCTTAAATTTATTCAAAGATTTTTCTTGGATCAACATTGCCAATTTATCCATTTCAGCAAGTTCACTTGTCTCCATTAGCCATTCTCTTGTGTCCTTCAAGTCCTTCTGACTTATCAGGATCCTAAAGCTGCCCTATTGCAGGGCTATCTTGCCAAGATAACCTTGCCTAGAAGGCAGTGACTAACTCACTGTGTGACCTAGAGCAAATCACACTCTCTCAGCCTCAGAAGAAGGCAATGACAAACTCCCTCTGAAAAAAAAATGCTATGGTTATGCAGGTATTCCAACCCTGGTCTCCAGAATCGTAGTCCAAAACTCATTGCACTGGCTCATTTGTGTTCATGCTGGGATGCAGACTGTTTCAGTGGTCAATATCTGATTCTCTCTTCAAGGAATATGCAGGAAGCCAAGCTCAGCAGCAGTTTTGGAGGCAACATTCATTTGATCCTTCTCCAGGCTACCACTTTCCTCCAGCAATGAAATGTGCCAACAACACACTATCTTTGGGGTGCAAACAAAAAATGCACAGCAACTGTTTGGTAGAATTTAAACGTGCATCTGTGTTAGTCTGGATCAGTATGTAGAGAGATCTTGTAGCACCTTTGAGACTAACTGAAAGAAAGAAGTTGGCAGCATGAGCTTTCGTAGACTTCAGTCTACTTCCTCAGATGCATTTGGTGGAGCTGAAAGCCAGGGACAGAAGTATATGTCATTAATGTGTGGAAATGCTGGACTAGACCCAGCATGGCTCTTCATATGTTCTCATTATGAATACAAAGTCACAATCTCAAAATTGTCCCCATCCTGTTCAAGCATACAACTCCTTGGTTGGCAGAGGGCACGAAATAATTGGCCAGTCCTTATACTGAGAAGTTTGGAAATATTTTTAGATGTTGGGGGGAAATGGCACAGTGCCATTGGTTTTGTAAGTGACTACACAATTTTGGATGATGAAACTGGAGAGCATGTGATGACCAAGGGCAAGATGTGTGGTGGAGTGTGCTTTGTCACGGAGCTTTGGACACCATTGCGTTCCACATAAACATGGGGTGTTTGTTCACTATCCTTATTTGCTTGACCTTGTGCCTTGCTTTGCAGGTCCTTAGCTGTTGGCAGCAAATCGGGTTACAAATTCTTCTCCCTCTCTTCTGTGGATAAACTGGAGCAGATCTATGAATGCAGTAAGTGTTGGTTTTCAGTCCCCCCACTCCTCTTCAGTCTTTTGTGGTATTACAAATATCCTTGAAGCTGATTATTCCTGGGAGGAGCCCAAGCACTTTTCTATTTGCTTTCTCCTGCTTTAGCAGCACTTGCCAGAGTGGTATTGATCTCTGTACACGTTCTTCCCATCGTAGCTAAGTACATAAGGACAGAGACCAATTCCTTAGCCCTGGTTACCATTCTGCTGCATTTCTCATTCACATTGAATGTCTCAATAGTTCTTCCAAGCAAACAGGGAAATGGAGAGGGGTGTGTGTGTGTGTGGCCTAAAATGGCAGCTGCTAGTGCTTGCACCTGCAAAGGTCTGACAGAAACAAAGCCAGGAAAAGTGATCATGCTGGATGAGGAATTCTGGGGTTTGGAGTCCAAACAATTGACATTTCCAAGCTTTGGCTAGACCAGTGGTGTCACACAAGAATATAAATTCATTTGCATTTGTCTCAGATACAAAAAGTACTTTGGTAAAGGGCAATCCAGCAATTCACGCAAGCAGTCTATTTGTTGCTTGTAGATCAGTCTCAAACCAGTGCTTTCTCTGCAACAAATGCTAAATGGAGGCAGCCTGCAAACACATACACAGATCAAGGGAACTTGGTAATCTCACAGCTTGCGGTTGCAATTGTATTGTCCATGCTCCATTTGTAGAAAACAAATGCATCACACAAAGCGGGGCTCTTCCACACGTGGATTTTGTGATTTAGCAATTGAAAATCATTTGTGGTTTGCTCAGGAGGAATGGACTGTTCAAGTTTACCACAGAATATTGATCCAAGTTAAATGTACATGTAGCTGGTTTTGCACATTGTAACTAGTCTCCTGTTACTATTACTATAGGTATAGGTTGAGTATCCCTTATCCAAAATGCCTGGAACCAGAAATGTTTTAGATTTCAGATTTTTTCAGATTTTGCAATTTTTGCATACCCATAATGAGAAATCTTGGAGATGGGACTCAAGTCTAAACATGAAATTTATTTATGTTTCATATACACCTTATACACATACTGTAAAAGTAATTTTATACACAATATTTTAAATAATGTTCTTCATGAAACAAAATGTATTTACTGTGAACCTTCAGAAAGCAAAGGTGTCACTATCCTAGCCAACCGTGTGGACTATTTTGGAGTATTTCAGGCTTCCAGATACGGAATATTCAACCTATTGCTATAGGTTAACTGTAATTACTACAGGCTATTATTGTTGCCTATGTATTGTCCCCTTTTAACAGCCCCTGAAGGAGGCCATAAAATATTTCCAGGCCAAAACACATTGGCCTGTTTTGAATAATAAAAATCATCTTTCTTTTCAACATCCAGAGACTTTGCCTCTTTTTCATATTACGTTTATTTAATGTTATCAGTCGTCCTTTATTTTATTTTATTTTTCCCCTTACTCAATCAGCAAGGAGTGATCGGGACATAATTGGCTTAACTTTGTGTTTTTAACGTGGGAAATCCCACCTATTAAAAAGCACATAAGTTCATTACAAATGGCTTTTGCCCATGTATGTTTTGTTATCTAAAAGTTCACATTTTGTACCACAATTTCTCGTAACATTGGGCTTGGAATTGGGATGGCTGTCTCTTGCTTGATAAGAGCCAGAAAATGAATCCAGACCTCTAAAGGTGTTTACTTCGTGGCAGTGTTCCTACCTGACAAACATTGACTTTTGCAGTGCTTGATCCTTCAGATTTATTCTAATGGCTCTAAGCAGGAGGCCTCAGTAGCATCGTGAAATCTGTCTAATAGCACCAGGTTTTAGAAGCTTTTTATAGATGACATTTTATTTACAACTCTCGAGCCTTCAGCATGGAGAGGGCTGGGCCACCACCTGTTCTGTTGTCTTCCCCCATTTAGAAGCTTTGTTCTTGCTGTAATAGGAAATTGTATTTACACCCAACTGTCCTAGGAAATGTTAATCGATTGATCCACAGGGAAGAATGAATCTCTTAGCTGACGTGTATCTGAGTGTTTTACTTTCTGATCCAGTTCAAAATGGTCTCTTGCTGGAAATCTGGTATCTATGTTTGTTTTGTGCCTTCAAGCCGTTTCTGACTTACAGCAACCCTAAGATGAAATTATCACAGTAGTTTCTTGGCAAGATTTGTTTAGAGGGGGGTTGCTTTTACCTCCCTCTGAGACTGAGAGGATGTGAGTTGCTTAAGGTCACCCAGTAGGATTCCATGGTTGAGCAGGGATTCAAACCCTGCTCTCCCAGAGACCTAGTCCAAAACTCAAACCACTACATCATGGTGGCTCTGTACCTTTTAAAAATAAATTCCTCGGTTACCAAAGCCTCTGCCAAAAAATCTCCTTTTTATGAAGGCTTTTTATGCCTGCCCAGCCTCCTTGTCCTTTGTTTAGCTTGACTTTTTTTTAGCCTCAGCATTGGGAGGCAGGTGAAGGAGGGCTGGAGAAACGCAGACTTTCACTGTGTCTCCAGTAAATAATGCAGTAAATAATAATAATAATAATAATAATAATAATAATAATAATAATAATACAACAATTTATTTCTATCCCGCCCCTCTGCGAATATAACGGGCAGCTTACAATTTTAAAAAAATACAATAGAAATACAATATAAAACCCATAAACCCACCCACCCCTTATAATAATGTTGAACAACCAAGCTATTAAAATGTACTTAAGATACATCACAAAAAAACAAAAGGCACAATAACAGCAGTTGCGGCAGCAATAACAACAATGATAGCAGGAGAGAAATGGACTAATTCTTGAGGCCGGGATAATTATTCAGGAAAGGCCTGCCAGAAGAGATCTATCTTAACAGCTTTTTTAAAGCTAGTTAAGTTGGTGATATGAGAGATCTCATCCGGCAGGCCATTCCATAATCTGGGAGCGGTTGCAGAGAACAAAGCTTGAGCTGGAAGAAAGCGAGATTCTGCTCAAGCCACTTTGACTATAGACATCTTTGCATAAAAAGCTTTTTTAAGAAGCCAAAAGCAGTTCACTGTGGCAATGTTGTTAGGACTGAGGCATTTCAGTTGCACAATGTAATAAAGGTACAAAGCAATTCAAACCTTTTTGTAGGCTCAAACCTCATTTGTCGAAAAGCAAAACATTTCCTTTCCCAGTCTGCCCAGTTGTTTCCCCCTTGTTCCAAGCATTTCCACAGAACTGACCTTGGCAGTTCCCAATGCCTATCACCCCCCCCCCACACACACACACACACCTTCACACCTCTTCATGAATTATCGTCAGGATAGCTAACCATTCCTTTCCACCCAGCACCACTAGTATGACATATCCCACCATCCAGTAGCATGAAACAAAACAGACGAAAGGCAAAAACAGTCCTGTAACTCTGATCCTGACAAGGTGTTTCTTTCATTTCTTCCCCTTTCCATTCTCACCTTGCAGCTGACACAGAAGATGTGTGTATTGTGGAGAGGCTTTTTTCCAGTAGCCTGGTGGCCATTGTGAGCCTCAAAGCCCCACGCAAGCTAAAAGTCTGCCACTTCAAGAAGGGAACAGAGATCTGCAACTACAGCTATTCTAATACAATCCTGGCTGTCAAACTTAACAGGCAGGTAAGCAATGATGCTTTCTGGGTTGTCCTGGTAGGCTTTTTACTTGTGACCCTTTTTGCGACTGGTCAGAAGTTTAAGCATGGATGAAGGAGCATAGCTCTAGACCACAGGCAAGCTGTTTTTGTAGTAGTGGCGCTTGCAAACAGCAGGAGAGACAAAATAGCATTTCATACTTTTGATGGGGTCTCACATAATCGAATTCTCCTCAGTACAGTACACAATAAAAATTTCACATGGGGAAAGCCAGCATGTAAGGGTAATCTTCTTGATATACTAGTTTTCTTTGTGCAGGGAAAATAGCAGAAGTGGTGGTTTATCTGGACTGAACAACTGTACACTACAGGCAAAGTTTCATGCCATAAAATAATCATCTGTGCAGATAAATCCCTGTTACTTCCCTTCTCTTTGACATTCTGGTTTTCTCTGTGTGTGGAATTCAATTGTAAGGAGGAGATTCTGCTGTGTGAACTTCTCTTGACAGCTGACATAATTCAAAAACAGGTTTACCACTTCATCTGCTGTGTGTTGTGGAACTAAACCTCAATAATAACATTCTCACAGTAGAATACAATACCAGAAATTTAATCCAGCCCTTTAGGCTGACAAGTGGGTAGCCAGTCACTTGATCTGGTGCAAGGCATACTAATTGTGGAACACTTGGTGGACCTCAGTTATTTTGAGTATGGAGATAGTTGTTCTGGAGGAGGAAAAATGCACTTTAGTCACACAGCATTAAAATTCCTCGTTTGTAAGGAAAGACAATTGGCATAGTGGCAGGATTGAAGTTAGGATCAGGCAAGGTGTTGAAATACTAGGCAGCCACTTCTCTAGCCAGTGAAACCTTGACTGTTGGTGAAGGCTTGCTTCCACTATGAAAATAAAGGCTTTCCATGGACTTCTAGACCAACTGCAATCAAGGCTGGCAGGTTTAAAGTTAGTTTTTTCATCTGGTTGGTGCAGCCATTTGGAAAATACTTCATGCTTTTCATAAGGCAGTTCCATAGTCTTAAAGTACTAAAAGATTTTGTTTGTATTCTTCTTTTTGTTCTATTTTCTTCCTCCAGAGATTAATAGTATGCTTAGAAGAGTCTCTGTACATACATAATATACGGGATATGAAGGTGTTGCATACAATCAGGGAGACGCCCCCCAATCCTGCAGGTAAGAGTGCTCACATTATTTATTTAAGCCTTCTCTCTCTCTCTCTCCACTCTAATTTTTGGCATAGTGAATTGCCCAATTGCCATGTAAATAACATTAGGCAAAGGGTATTTTTGCCTCTGGGGCAGAACTCCTTCCACATTAAACCCAAGTTTGGTTGTTTCCCCACTTCTGGGGGTGGATTTTTCATTCCATTCGATAAGGTCAGGTGCCTCTTCTAAGGATTATTTACTGGCACTCAGAGCTTTAAGCTGAAACAGGTTGATGATTTCAGCCCCATGCGCTGCTGGAATGCAAGACTCCTCCAGTAAGCAATTACCTGAAATTGAATTCTGCCCTCAAGACTCAAAGAGGTTGCCCACTCATGGACTAAAAATACCTAGTGCAAAAGGGAAAGAGGAGAAAGCAGTAGTGTGGTGTGGTCTCAGACTCAAGAATCTATATCGGGGTGGGCACAGTGGCCCACAGGTCTCATGGTCCCTGAGCCCCACTTTTTTGTCCTTGAACCACCGCCACCCATGCTAGTCTCCGAAAGGGCTTCAAAAATAACAAAATCTTTGGACAACTTTTGTTCTCAAGCCATGTAGAATATCCCAAAAATGTATGAAACCATGCAAAAATACCCCCCACACCATCCCTGCAAGCATACTGGAACCCCATACTGCCCTCCAAATACCTCCTTTTTCCTCTGCAGTCCCTCTCAAAATAGTGAAAGGAAATGACACTTCATCACTTCCTGATGCCATTTTGGGAAGGATTGCAGATGAAAACAGGTCTCTAGATTCTTTCCGAGAGGAGGGAAATTGGCCTCTCACCCTCATACAGGTGCCCACCTTGATCAGCATAATTCTGATAACAGCCAGTTTCCAAGAACCTGATGCTGCTAATCTCTTAGCAAAGCTAGTGGAATGACTCTAGTTGCAGCATCCTTCCTACTAGGCACTTTCCTTCCTCACTAGTTCTTGGTATATTTCCATGTTGCCATCTCTGATAATGCACTCCTTTTCTCTCCTCTCCTAGGTCTGTGTGCACTGTCCATCAACAATGATAACTGCTATCTGGCCTATCCGGGGAGTGCAACAATTGGGGAAGTGCAGGTTTTTGATACCATCAATCTGGTGAGGTTCTGTGGTCTTTTTCTGTGCTCATGTAAAGGTCTTCTTGCCCCCCAGGTGTTAGCTGTACTGTGCTAACCTCTCGGGTCGTTATCATTTTGCAGAGAGCTGCCAATATGATTCCTGCTCATGACAGTCCTTTGGCCGCCTTGGCCTTTGATGCAAGTGGCACCAAACTGGCCACAGCATCAGAAAAGGTGAGTTTCTGATCTAGCAATGGCTTTCCAGAGGCAAGCAAAAGCTGCATTTTCTGTTTTGAACATTCGAAAACATCCAGAGGGTTTTATTTAGTTTTACTTCAAGATAGTAGGTACTGTCTTGTCTGTCCTGTCTCATAAAGGATATATTGGGGCTGGAAAAGATACACAAAAGAGAAAACAGAAGGTTCAGGAAGGTTGAGTCCCTCTTCCATTTGGAGAATCTGATTTGCTGGTACCTTTTTATTTGGTGAGGGGAAAAGGAGGGTGTATGATAGAGGATTATAAAAATATGCATGCCATGGATAGAGGAAAAAAATGGTTCTTCTTACACTTTTTTAATATTAGAAGTTGGAATCACCCAGTGCAACTGATGAGAAGTATGTCTTGGTGCTACTTCCCCCCGAACCTTACCTCATTACAAATCCCATCTGATATGTGAATAGAATTAGGAGAATGTATTAGCTAGTCAAGAGCCAGTGTGGCATAGTGGTTTGAGTATTTAGGGTATGAATCCTGGCTTTGACAAACCCTTGAAATTCACTGATTGACTTTGGACAGGTCACATGCTCTCAGCATCAGGGGAAAGCAATGGCGAACCTCCTCAGAACAAATCCTACAAAGGAAAGCCCAGAATAGGTTTGTCTTACGGTCACCATAAGTGAGAAACGACTTGAAGGCAAACAACAACATTAACTAGTAATGTCAGGGCTTTGGGTTACTTTCCCTGACTTGGCTATAACTATCTAATTTGTCTGTAACTTGTAACTGTTAATCTTGTGCCTGATGGAAAAGATCGTCCTTCACCTAAAGAGATATCCTTTGCTATGGAGATTCCTTATTTAGTATAAAACCTCTTCCTTCACAAGTGCTCTGTCTTGCACTTCCCAAGGTTTGGAAGGAGGGAAGGAAATGTCTCTCAGAGATGGGAAATATCAGTGGAATCCAACAATGTTACATTGTGTTGCTATAAAGGGAACATTCAAATCAATGGGTGGTAGGAGCTACATGATCTCTGGAGATCCCATCCAGCTCAGGCAATAGCAAGAAGAGGGGACTCCAGAGACCTTTACAAGTAACAATCTTGAAATCAAGCAATGATTTGTTGTTTTTCCTTCCCAATACTTCATCCTAACAGGGGACAGTGATCCGGGTATTTTCCATTCCAGAGGGGCAGAAACTCTTTGAATTCCGGAGGGGAGTGAAGAGGTGAAGTGAAATGCTCGAATGGCTGAAGCTTGTTCCATGTGGTAGATTTCCCTCTGTCCTCAACCCTTGAACTTGTGTGTGTGACAACGGAAATTATTACAGCATCTAAGGAAAGCGTAGGTAGTAATGTTCATCTGTGAAAAGAAAAGACAAAAACAGAACAGTGCTGTGGTCTGGCAATACATTTATTGGAACCAATAAAAGTGTCACATAGTGGAGAGCCCAAGTAGGTGGTTTGGAACTCTTCAATTCCGCCCCCCCCCCATGCCCCTTTGAGGATGAATGTCTCTCTCTCCACCCCCAAAAAGTAAGTGAATGCATGGCCAAGCTCCCCACAGGGGAAAAAGTTGCCCCCATAACAAATCAATCCTCCAGAAGCCTCCAAAGGACACAGTTCTCCATATTAAGTCTGTTCCTCTCCTTCAGAAGAACACTGAATGCTTTTCCCAAACATTATCTTGGTATCCTGGACAGAAGTAGTACCCATGGTTTCACTTACATCTGAAAAAAATACATTCTCCCTAACTATTTTCTACATTCTCCAGTGTGATTCTATGGCATGCTTCCTCCAGAAGTTGACAATACAATAGCATTGGAGGACCTAGATACTTCTAGAGAGGTGGTCTCTAGGCATTTTTAGGTACTCCAATGTGATTCTATGGTTTGCTTCCACCAGAAGTGTTTCATTTCAATAGGCTTTGCTATTATCCATAGTTTCACATTTCCACAGTACGTCCAGGAATGTATCTCCTGCAGATATTGGGGTCATACTGTATTATCTTCACATTGCAGGGGGTAGATGGAAAGGTGGTTCAGATAAAAGTGCTTCCAGCATGTTCTTGACTAAGTTGGTTTTGCTTATTTTAGGCCAAAGAATGTTTTCTTCCCCAACCAGAAACAGATCACTTCTAGTTATGGAAAAAGCCCTCCCTCATCCTAAAACAACCTGGGGGCTGAAATGTGGCTCACTTGATTCCCATGAGCTCCAGAGATTTTTTTCATTAAAAAAAAATGAATATGTGGAGGAGAGGGTTCAGTGGTGGTTGGGCCACACCGCTTCTTCCCTGCCTTAGCTCATGGCTGGCAGAATCTTTGGTCAAGCAGGGGTCTTGGGCTTCATTTCTCAGAAGTCCCAGTCAGTATACAGAATGGTAAGGGATGGAAGACATTGTGCTCTAAAAATACCGGGGGGGGGGTCCATTCCTGCCTTACCCACGCCTGTAATCTCTCTTTGAGAGGGGAAGACTCACTTTTCTATTTGGCTTTACCCTGGGAAGAGCAGCCCCTTGCTGCTTCCTCTGGGCATTCTCTCCTTCAAAGTCCTTGCCTGAATCTGCAGAGTGGGCACTTGGAAGATTTTCTTGAAATAATGTGGTAGCTTGGGAATATTATGGCTAAAAAGTAAAAGCTTGAGGGTTGTAGACATCTAGTTGCTTCCTCCAATTTCTGCACTGCAGTGGTGTTGAAGATTGATTTACAGTTCATCTTTCCTTTCTTCTTTTAGGTGCGTAAGCATCTCTTCTTTGGCCTTCAGCATGGATGGCATGTTTCTGTCAGCATCCAGTAACACAGAGACAGTGCACATTTTCAAACTAGAGACTGTGAAGGAGAAGTAAGTCACCAGAGGGCTTGAAGAATCTCCAAGGAGTGGTCAGCCAGGGGGGTACATGTCAGTTTTAGCCCTATCAGATGAGTTGTCGACAGTTTTGCTCTTTTATAGGATGACATTTTGCTAATGTCATGTTGAGTCTACCCATCTGACTGCATCAGGCTGTTTGAGACTGCCCCTGCAACAATGATTTCACCTTTTTCATATGCTGAGTGTGAATACGCTATGTTCATATAGAGGTCATAATATTCAATTTTTTTCCTTGTGGAGGCCTGGTTTTGCAAAAACCAGATTAGAATCTGGGAGCTGGTAGATTTGATTATATTTTACTAGGTAAAGTTCTGCTGTGGAAGCCTATCTTCTATACTCAATTCACAGAGCTGGTTTGGGCTTGCAGTGCTCTAATTGGCTTTGAAGGTGTCTATCTTAACCCTTGCCTGTTCCCAAGTGTTAAGACCGTTTCTAAGGACTTCTTTTAGTATCCCATCTTTGGAGGCAAGACAGTACTCTTGGAAACAAAGCTTCTGTTGTGGCATCTGGATTTTTGAATACCTTTCCCAGCCAGCTATCATTGAACGCTAAATTAGTCATTTTGGTAATATTTGGTAATATTTATACGCTAGAGTTCTGTTAGATGTTGCTAGAGATTCCACTGAAGATTGTAATTGGGGAAAAATTGTTGAGCTTTAGATATTATTTGTATTTGACCACATCATGGGAAGGCATGACTCCTTAGAAAAGGCAATAATGCTAAGAAAAGTGTAAGGCAGTAGAAAGAGAGGAAGAGTGCAAACTATATGTTAAGACTCAATCAGGACTCCATGGGCCTGAGCCGGCAGGGCCTGAGCAGAGAAATAGGGGATCTTGGAAATATCTCAGCCACAGGGTCACGATGAGTTGAAGTTGACTCGAGGGCAGCTAACAACAACAACCTGCCTCTTTTCCAGATTGGGACTCAAGGCGGCTTACAAAAAATTGAAACATCAGAGTTAAAAGTTCATAAAATACAAAAATTAAAAGGTGATTAAAACCCATGAAAAACATAAAAACATAAAAAACACAACAGCCCAACAAAAAATAACAAATAGAAGATCCACCAGGGATTCTCTGAGACATGGTAATTATTTGAGGGGTTCCTGTTGTGTAAAACAGAGGGAAGTATTGTGGAGGAAGGGTGAGGTGGGCTCTTCTGTGCTTTTATTTATGTCTTACCTTCAACAAATGGACTTGATCTTTGCTTTTTATTTATTGTTAGGAAATGTTTTAACAATTTGCTGTGAGCAAATAGTTCTATACTTGGTGCAGAAAAGTGGAATGGATCGATGTACATGTATATGTGTGTCAAAGAAATAAATGTAACATGTCCAATTAAGGTGGACAGTCACCATGCAGCTTCCTTCCCCACTTCCAGACCTCAGGAGGAGCCGACTACTTGGACAGGCTACTTTGGGAAGGTCCTGATGGTCTCCACAAACTACCTGCCCGCCCAGGTCACAGAAATGTTCAACCAAGGCCGAGCCTTTGCGACCGTCCGCCTCCCATTCTGTGGGCACAAAAACATCTGCGCCTTGGCCACGTGAGTTACGGGTGGTGAAGGGAGCCTCTGTCTCCAGATGCAGATATAATTGAACTCTGGATGTTGGGGGAGAAACAACAGAGGGAGGCTTTTGCTTATCAGCTTTCCAGAGCCATCTTTCTTGGTCATTGCTGTAAATAGTACCAGACTTAATTAACAGGGTTCTTTTATTTTAGGATTTATACAGTCAGTACAGACAAGTTAAATAATGGGAGGAAAGCAACATTTCTCTTAACCCTTTTTAAAAGTTCTGCTTAAAGGAGAGTCGTGATATGTCTTCTTTTTTAAAAATTGTGTATAGAATTCAGAAGATTCCCCGGCTGCTGGTGGGAGCAGCTGATGGATATCTCTATATGTACAACCTGGACCCTCAGGAGGGAGGTGAATGCACACTGATGAAACAGCACAAGTAAGTCTTCTCAATTCCTTGTGGGATGCCTGGTTTCTATATTTGAGCTCTTAAAATCCACGTGCCATTTGCATGATGTAAAAGGGATATAGTACATACACAGAAAGAAAGCAGTAAAGGTGGGGAGAGGTGTGTGAGAGCCCATGGGGCATTTTTCCATCCCTTAATCATTCCTTTCCTTTGCATAGAGCTAACATAGTCATCTGTGGAATGCCCTAATGCCACAGTGAATAAATAGATTTGGACACAGCCCCATCACAGTTTATTCTTTGGGTTTTTATTCTTTTGATCCACAACACCAACTGTGATCTGCAAGCTTACTTGGATGCTCCAGGAAAGATACTGTCAGTGGCATTCATGCCATCAGTTGTAATCATATTGGTCTCTGTTCTTTGTTTCTTCCCATAGACTGGATGGCAGTATGGAACCAGCCAATGAAATTCTAGAATCTGCGTCACATGACCGGCCATTAGTAGCACAGACATATAGTACCGCCGTGACTAAAGGTACATATGTGCCTTCTTCACCTACAAGACACGGTAAGGACAGGGTGACCAGATGCTCTCCTCTTCCTGGACATGTCTTACATTTCAGCTTTCTGTCCCGAAGGAATTCCAAAATGTCCTCCATGTTGAGAATGACTAAAAAACTAAAAAGCCCATTGAGTAACACCACATTTGCCATTCCCCTTTGAGAAATGTGTCTACATGATAGCCTCACTGCAAATAGGATAGGATAGATCCTTATAAAGTTCTCTTTTCCTAGGAGCAGCAACAGACAAGACTTGCCACCAGAGCTCAGGGCACATTTGTTTCTCAAAGGGGAACAGGACAGCAAACATGTTATGAAATCGGCTGCTTGAGGACACAGTGCAAATATTGAAAAGGTTCTATTGATGGAGAGCCAGTTCTTGAAAGGGTCGCAGGATGACAAACGCTTAAGTTGCCACATAAAATGTATTGGTAGTAAAAGATGCAGCAGATGGTACACAGCAGAGAAGCATTTCAGGCCTTTCTCTGATGGGTTCCAGCATCCCCTCACAGCCAAGGGTAGATGTGGGCCCCCAGACAAATTCCACCAAGAGTATCCCTTGTCTGGCAATGAAATCCAGTCCCTATTCCTGCACACAGAGGGATCCCCCCAGGTGAGACCAATGGAAGATGGATTCCTAAAGGTTACATATAGTGCAGAAACAAACAGGGAAAATCAAAGTATGTATGTGTGACAACACATCTTTCTCCTCACCCCCCAGTGGCAATGAGGATTCTCCAAGCAGGTTAGCAAAAGAAAAAAAATTAACTCCTAAATACATTCTCAGCCTTCATATTTTTTCCCTCTTCAAACTGCAAGGGAAATGCAACAAGATCACTTATACAAGTTAACCCTTTCATGCCAAGAAGTACTCAAAAAATCATATGCATGGCAGCAGAGGCCCAGCTGGGTACAGATTGCAAGCCAGGGATCTTGGAAGTATGCACCATTTTTTAAAATTCCAAGCCCCAGAGGTTGTATGAAGTTTCCATCTAAACCCGGTTGTTCCTTTTTTATACTGGCAGCCTACAATGAAGACCTGGGGGCAGTTGGTGGAGCTTGCCTGGATGATGACCCCAGTGCCCTGCGCTTGGATGAAGACAGTGAACATCCCCCTATGATCCTTCGGACTGACTGAAACTCTGACCTGTGAACTCCACTCCAAGCACCCGCCTGACATTTGAGTCTTCTGTGCTGCTACGAACTTTGACCTGAGCTGAGAGCAAAACAGAGAGGATGACAGACTCTAAAATACTTTTGAAACAAAACACACAAAAACCCCAGTATAGCTATAGGCCAACTCAGTGCCGTGGGGGGAAGGGGGGAACATGTATGGTTTTGCTTCGGTGGCTTTTAAATCCTGCTCTATCTTTTAGCTGTGAGGATATATATTGCTCTAGATATCTCTATTTTGTTGTAACTTTTGCCAAAACCTGCGATTTTTGTGCAGCCTTCAGCCCCTTCCAGCTTTGCATGCCTTCTTGTGCCAAGCAAACAGATCCATTTTATAATACAGGTTGCAATTTTTTTCTAAAAAAAAATAACAAGTGTGTAGCACTTGGCACCAGCAGAGGAAGAGCTGCAGAGTTTGGTTCTGGGTGCTTTAGCTTCTGCTCGGACAAAATTTCCAAGTGGTTTCTTCTTGCGCATGGGCCTTGTGGACGCATCTGGTGACTGGATGTGGGACTTTTGAAAAATGCTGCAGCATTTCCTTTCTTGGTTTCTTTCTTGCCACAACCTCTCCCTCACAAACCTGTCTTTTCCCTTCCTGATTTTTCTCTCCTTTCTCCCCCCTCCTCCTTCCTTCACCTGGACCATTTTGTTAATTAAAACTTATTTTGAATGCTGCCTCTTTTGTGGGACTGTTGTGTTCTCTTCCCAAGGGGAAAATGCCTAAGATATTTTTTCTTTCCCAAGGAGCTATAATAAAATACGGTGATAGGTACAGACGTAATATTCAAAAGCAAAAGAGCTGAGCGACAGGGAAATGTCCCACTTTGGTTTGTCTCATTGCTTGCAAGCTAGATTAATGGCAACCTTCAGACGTCACATTAAATTAGGAACCCTGGCATACTAGAGCCACACCATGAATAAACCTGTCTGCTGCACCTAATATGCTTCTGATGGGTGAAGCCTGTTTACTCATTTAGTTCATCCCTCTGCATAATTTGAGCTGGCTTCCAGTTCTCAATTGTTGAGTACACTTAAATCACAGTCCAAATTTTAGGGCTATAACATGCCTCTCCTAGTTTCTTTTCTTGTATGTATGAAGAAGAGGAGCTGACAGGATGTGTCTACTGACATCATGGCTGAAGAAGCCAGGAATCCTAGCTTAACATGACAGCTGAATGCAGCAAATCTGTTACCATTTTTAAAGTGTTGATTGTTTTATAAAAAAAAATAATAATCTTGAAATCATGTTCTCTGGTCTGTGTTTGTCCCGTGAATACCACCATACTGTAATCTTTCCGAGGCTCATGTGCCCTTTGATGATGAGTGGATAGAGCTCTTGTCCACACAGTCTGTCAGCTCATACTCGGCTTTTTGATGTGTCTTGTAGCGGGGCTGATCTTCATGCTTTCCTCTCTTCTAACTGCGTGGAACGACAGTGTGGGGAACATAGAGCTGCTGCTGGAAGCAGCCCAAGTTCTCCCCTTCACAACATACAGAGAAATTTACTCTCTGTCTGCTGTGCATTTTCTTCATCCCCTGCTCTCAGCACCACTGGTGGCACGGCAAGGACAAGACACAGTCCATCCGTGCCAAAACCAAAGCTGGCTTTTACAGTGCGTGCCAGAAGGAATGAGATTGAGACAACGCTGCTGTTGGGGCAGCTCTGTGTCCGTCGTAAAATGTTTCTCAGCCCCACTGTTGAGGGCTACGTGTTCTTCCACAGTAGTCGGGGTACAGGAACAACCTGCAGCATGCTCTTGTATCTATATCCATCCCCTTGGCTTCCAGCCTCAAAGAACTCTTGGCTTCCTCTCCCGAGGTCTCATGTGGCATAACCTTTTTGCTGTGTGACCTCCATGTCTGACAGCCTGTGTGGTAGTTTTGGTGTCATGGAAAGGATTGGGTCTGTCTGGAACTGCCAGGACTCTGACGAAAGAGTGACCAAAGCTGGGCACAACTGCCACTCTCTTTTTACAGAGCTGTAATGTGCCTTTTTTGTTATTGTTTCTCTCTCCCTCTTATTGTTCTTGTTTTTAACCTTTAGATTTGTTTTCAGTGAGCAAAAAAGGGGAAAAAATGAAAATTATGTGTAAAACCCTTTGAGTGTGAACCTCTTGTTTTCCTTAGATTGTTAGCCACCTTTTTTTGGATTAAATTATTACTCACTCTCCATTTGTGGTGTTGTCTTCCAGGGTTGTTGGGGGGGAGGAGGCATCACTGGATCTCAAATGATTGCATTTTTCAGAAATTGAAGCATTTGCAGCCCCAAAAAGGGAAGTTTCTTTTTATACGGTAATTTTTCCCAACCTGGTGTTCTCCAGCTATGTTGGACTACAATTCCCAGAATCCCTCTACCAGCTACGTGTAAAATCTCACATGTTCAATTTGATGGGTGGAGGGCAAGTTTGGAGACTGTTCTTAACGTTTTTGAAAGCTGTTCCATGGGTTCCTTTCAGGAAGATCAGTCATGGATTAGTTTCCAAACAAGATCCATTAGCTTGTTGCTGTTGATTTTAGCTAGGATCTCTTAGAGAGTTACTCTGCCATAATCAAATGTTGGTTGTTTTTATTGCTATCAAGTTGACTTCAATTTATGATGGCCCTATGATTGACAGTCAGTGTGGTATATTGGTTTGAGTGATGAACTATGACTCTGGAGACCAGGGTTCAAATCCCAGCTTGGCCACGTAGACCTACTGGATCGCTTTGGTCAAGTCACACTCTGTCAGACTCAGAGGAAAGCAAAGGCAAACCCCTTCTGAACAAAGCTTGCAAAGAAAACCCCATGATAAGTTCACCTTAGGATCATCATAAGTTGGAAATGACTTGAAGGCAGACAGCAACAACTTGATTGAGAGAAAGCCAAATGAACCGGTCATCAGCCCTGCTCAGGTCTTGCAAACTCAGGGCCCTGGTGTGAATCAATCCACTTGTATATAGTGCATTCTTCCTGTTTTCCTACTACCTTCCACTTAAAGATTATTATTTATTCCTTCCTGTTTTATGTCCAAAGTATGATAGCCTCAGTTTAATCTTTTTGGCTTCTAGTAAACATTCAAACTTAATTGGCTGTCAGACACCTTTATTTTTCTTTTTGGTAGTCCATGATATCCATAAGATTCTTCTCCAAATATTAGGAAGAACTTCCTGACAGTAAGAGCCGTTTGACAGAGGAATGCACTCCCTCGGAGTGTGGTGGAGTCTTTTCCTTTGCAGGTTTTTAAACAGAGGCTTGATGGCTCTCTTTTAGCTTGTTATTTCGTTCTGAAAATAAAAATCTGAGAAGCAGCTAGAAGTGTGTCTGGGAAACTTCCAGAGTGAGCTTCAACCTGGCATCTTTCTGACTGTTTGGGCTACAATTCCCTTCACTCACAACCATTGCCTGAGGCTGATGGAAGTTGTATTCCAAAAGATCCAGAAGTTGGAAGAAGGCATGTAATTTGGAAGCTGAAACCTTGTAGTTCATTGTGAAGCCACTAGATGGTGAGCCTCTCCTGGTTTTATTTTTGTGTGTGTTTTCAAAATACAATGCAGTTACATCCCTGATGCAAACTCGGCCACCTCACACCTGTAATGCAGTGGTGAGGAGTGTGAAAATCCATTCTATTGCTTTTGAAGCCATGGCGAGAAAGGGAAGGAGGCTGCAGGCTCTGTGCAAGCCACTGGGTCGGCAGGATAGCAAGATAAATCTGGGCAAAGCCAAGATTTTTCATGACCAACAGAAACAGGTTGTGAGCAGAGTTGCAGTAGTAGCTGATGTACTTTTCCTCTATCCTAGCGAAGCAGTGAATCCAGTCTAGAGCTCTGCTAGCTTTAAAAGAACTGTCCAAGGTCCTGGACCTATTTTGAAGATAAGGTTCAGGACCCTGGAAAGCTCCTTTAAATCTAAGATTAAAACCTGGATGGATGCATTGTCCCACTGATATGGGGCTGACTGGCCGCCATTGCAGCAGCAGCCATTATAACCTACTCCTTGTTCTATTTAGAAGGTACCCCTTCACTATGTAGGCAGAGCTGTAGTAACACACATTTTCCAAGAAGGCTATTTTTCCCCTAGCAGGATTGAAAACACTGCCTTCTACCTGGAGAGACACAACTCATATTTGCCCACTGAATCCAAAACTGCTCCTAAGAGGCATTGGTTTACCAGGGTAGAGCTCAGTAAAATCCCATTTTTTGTTGTTTTATTAGGACTATGGTTCCCTATATCCCCTACCCACAAAGGGCAGCTAGAGGCATACTTTGGCTCATCCTTAGAGACAGCAAGGCATAGTGACTTAGACTAGGGAGATCTGCATTCAAATTCACCCAGATAAAGGTGGAGAGAAGGGGATTTGCAACCTTGAGCTCACTGGAGGAAAGGTACATTATAAATGGAATGAATAAACTGGCTACAATCCTGTTGGCGCATGATGCCAGCAGTAAGAAAAATGTCGCCATAAGGGAAGGGAGGACTTAAAGAAACAGGTTACTCGGAGCTTGAAGATTTGGTCTGGCTTCTGTCCCTTGCCACTACTGCACAATTCTGGAAAAAGAGCCACTGTTAGCTATCAGGAACACAACACAATTTATCAGTATATCTAAACGACAAAGAAGAACAATTTTTAAAATCTAAATGTTAGTCTCCGATGGACATGGGGAGGAAGGGAGCTCCAAAATGGATTCTGTTCGGTTTGCAAAAACGCTGCACGAAAACTTGGCAGATACAATTGAAAGGCAGCCAGATCTCTGTCCTTCCCGCTTCTCGTTTGATGAGGCTGTTGAACTTGTTGCCATTTTCATTAGGGATAATTCACCATCAAAGGTATTGACATGGAAATTCTCTCAAATCAATTGTCCTTTTTCTTTTTTCATTTTGTAGATGACTCGGAGATCACTCATTCATGGGCTCACCCTAAATCAAAGCCGACTTAGTGGCAGTTGACAGCAAGATGGCATACAGGATTTTTTGTATGGTGGTTGAGGGTTTTTTTCTTTGAAAGAGCTGGTTTACATTTTCAAGCAGGTTAAAGAACAAAGGATGATAAATTTTACCTTTTCTGATTCCTGAAATATTGAAAACAATGAAAGTTTTTTGTCCTGTAGTTTTGGGACACTCAGGATTCGCCCCCCCCCCAAAAAAAAAAACAGCATAGTTTTTCGAAAGCTGTGCAGCTTTTGATGCAGAAGTGGAAAAACGTACAGCTTTCCTCATGGAAAGGAAACTGAAGACCATTCAAATTCACAGGCTGCAGCTTCAATTAGCTCAAGTTTGTTTCCTGCCAGATAACATTTGGTTTCTGCAGCATTCATGTCAGCAAAGGTGGTCTATGAAAAGACTGTGAGCGGAGGTTTTTGCACCAAAGCTCTGTAGTTTCTCAAACTCCTACATAGTTTTCAAAAGCTGCGCAGCTTATGTCGTGCCAGGAACAGAAGAAAACAATTCCCACTAGTTGCGGGAACTTTTGATGTGTTGTTTTTCTTCCTGCATTCATTTATTGGGGGATGAAGAACTCCACATTCAACCCCTGTCAGGAAATCCGCAAATTCCCATTCCAGTTAAGGGTGAAAGAAGGAAGAATCTTTGCCTTTCCTATCTCTCTCCTCAAAAATCAACCATTTTAGAAAATAAATGCTTCTTCCAACCAGCTTCTGGGAGCATCAGTGAGCTGTAAATCAGGATGACCAGTGAATGGAGTTTCTTTTCTTTTTTCAGAAGCCTGTAATAACCTCTCTCAGACCTGCTCTAGATGTGTGGGACTACAATGTCCATCATCCCCAGCCAGCATGAGCTGATGGTTTATCAGCCACAACCCAGTGGAAGAAGAGCAGTTGTACAGGTAGTGCAAGGTGAGGTGGAACAAAATATAAAATGGTGGCCCAAGGAGAGGAGTTATTTCTCTTGTGGGTCCCATGAATATTGGGGTGACTTGCATAGAGAAGAACAAATTGATATGGGAGTTAGCAGGAAGGGACTTTTGTTTATTTTGCCTTTCGTTCATTACGATTGACTTGTTCCACTTGGGATAGGAAGAATCAGAGACCAGGGAGGAAGTCTGTCGGAAGACGGACAATATTCATTGTGTTGTCAAATTAGTTTTGTTTTGACAACACTTCTTGTTACTTCTTGTTTTTTCTTGGTTTTGCATTTCTATGGCTATTCATACAGTCTGATGATAATGGTCTTTCCTGGGCACCAGTTCGCTCGATGCATCTGAGGAAGTAGGCCAAGTCTACAATAGCTTATGCTGCAACATCTTTTGCACACTTTAGGGCCTTTGCAGACTGCCAGAAATAGTGCACATTAAATTGAGGCACTGCCCTGGCTCAGTGCTAGGGAATCATGGGAACTGTAATTTATTGTGGCACCAGAGCTCTCTGACAGAGAAGGCTCAATGTCCCAAAAAAAAAAAAAATACAATTCCCATGACTCCCTAGCACTGAGCCAGGGCAGTGCCTCAATTTAATGTGCACTATTTCTGGCAGTCTGCAAAGGCCCTTAATCTCAAAGGTGCTACAAGATCTCTTTGCAATGGGGAGCCAGAAATCCTGCAGAAGTCATCCAGGGATCTATCTTCCAACCATGTTTGCTCCACACTCTAAGATCTCTTATAACAGGGCAACTGGGGGCTAGAAGGCGGCATTATTTCCCCCAGGAGAGGCCTTTTTAAACAACAGGAAATGTCCAGCAGTCACTTCTTGTTTATTTCCTTTAAAAAACAAACAAACCCTGGCTCTTGAGGTCTCTTCCAACTCTATGGTTCCATGATCTTGGCCCAGTTGTTTTAGTTTAAAATGGAGAGGCTGGCCAAAATAAAATAAGGAATTTCCACAGGTATCGGCCGGAACCAGCCGAGACAACAGCGGCTCTGTGGAAATCTCTTATCTAAAAGAAATGGAAATCCTGGGATTACCTTTTCCATCATTGGGGGAAGTAGGGAAACTGATTAAAAAACGAAACCTCTTCCACCCAACCGTCCATTTCTCCCTATCTTCCTTTCCTGAATTGCCCGCAAGCTGCAAGAATGAAGTTGCTTGGAAGCGGGGAGTCTGCAAAAGTTTGGCTCTTCGGCAAGCTAATTAATACCAGCTTTGTAAGAGGTCAGCCTCGAGTCAAGGGAAGATTAACATTCAAATTACAAATGGAACCAAGCAAGAAATAACTCTTAAAAGCTACAGTTCAAGCAAAAACGCAGCCCCATTTAGTGGGGCTTTGGTTTAATTAGGCCTTTGTTCATTGAGGGCATAACCCAGCCCTGTTTCAAGTCAGCCGAAGGAATTTAAGACTTGTGCTTCAGTCTCTCCTGGAAATCCAATGGGTTTATTTATTTATTTATTATATTTTGCCTTTCGTTCATTACGACTGACTTGTTCCATTTGGGCTAGGAAGAATCAGATACCAGGGAGGAAGTCTGTCGGAAGATGGACAATATTCGCTGTGTTGTCAAATTAGTTTTGTTTTAACAAAGTGGGCTGTAGCGCTAGGAGGGCAAAAGGAGGGCCTTGTCTCCCCAAATAGGAGTTCTTCCCCCAATGAAATTTTCTTACAGTGCCCAAATTCCTAGGATTGTGGAGCAGGAGAAGCAGAATCATTCACATCTAGAACTCTTCCATTTTCTATCTTTGCATTCCCTACATCGTTTTGTCTGTCCCTTTTGTTTGAATGCCTACACTGTACAGTGGGCCCTTAGTATCCGCTGGGGTTTGGTTCCAGGACACCCCCCCCCCCATGGATACCAAAATCCGTGGATGCTCAAGTCCTATGAAATACAATGGCAGAGTAAAATGGTGCGTGCCCCTTACATAAAATGGCAAAATCAAGGTTTCCTATTTAGAATGTATATAATTTATATTGAATGTTTTCAAACTGTGGATGGTTGAATCTCTGGATTAAAAATCCATGGAATATGCAGGACGGAGTGTATTTCTAAAGGCAGGTGAAATGTTACATTAGTGCTGTGCTTGACCACACTCTGAAGTAGGGTGGCCACCTGTGTCCCAGTTTTCATCTGTGAAGGAGGGTATGTTGGGCTGAGAGAATGTGAGTTGCCCAAAGTCACCCAATGGGTTTCCCTTATGGCTCACTGGGGATTTGAACCATGGGCTCCCAGAATTCTAGTGCAACACTCAAACTAGGGGTGTCATTAAGAGCTGCAGGGGGTGCGGACCTCACCAGGTGACACCTCCGAAGGGGTATCACCCAGTGCGCCGATGGGAAGGATCTTACCAGGTGACACCTCAGAAGGGGTATCACCCAGTGCGCCGATGGGAAGGATCTTACCAGGTGACACCTCAGAAGGAGTATCACCCAGTGCGCCGATGGGAAGGATCTCACCAGGTGACACCTCAGAAGGGGTATCACCCAGTGCGCCGATGGGAAGGATCTTACCAGGTGACACCTCAGAAGGAGTATCACCCAGTGCGCCGATGGGAAGGACCTCACCAGGTGACACCTCCGAAGGGGTATCACCCAGTGCGCCGATGGGAAGGATCTTACCAGGTGACACCTCAGAAGGGGTATCACCCAGTGCGCCGATGGGAAGGATCTTACCAGGTGACACCTCAGAAGGAGTATCACCCAGTGCGCCGATGGGAAGGATCTCACCAGGTGACACCTCAGAAGGGGTATCACCCAGTGCGCCGATGGGAAGGATCTTACCAGGTGACACCTCAGAAGGGGTATCACCCAGTGCACCGATGGGAAGGATCTTACCAGGTGACACCTCAGAAGGAGTATCACCCAGTGCGCCGATGGGAAGGATCTCACCAGGTGACACCTCAGAAGGGGTATCACCCAGTGCGCCGATGGGAAGGATCTTACCAGGTGACACCTCAGAAGGAGTATCACCCAGTGCGCCGATGGGAAGGACCTCACCAGGTGACACCTCCGAAGGGGTATCACCCAGTGCGCCGATGGGAAGGATCTTACCAGGTGACACCTCAGAAGGGGTATCACCCAGTGCGCTGATGGGAAGGATCTTACCAGGTGACACCTCAGAAGGAGTATCACCCAGTGCGCCGATGGGAAGGATCTTACCAGGTGACACCTCAGAAGGAGCATCACCCAGTGCGCCAATGGGAAAGACCTCACCAGGTGACACCTCAGAAGGGGTATCACCCAGTGCGCCGATGGGAAGGATCTCACCAGGTGACACCTCAGAAGGGGTTTCACCCAGTGCGCCGATGGGAAAGACCTCACCAGGTGACACCTCAGAAGGGGTATCACCCAGTGCGCCGATGGGAAGGCTCTTACCAGGTGACACCTCAGAAGGAGTATCACCCAGTGTGCCGATGGGAAGGATCTGCCTTCCAGGCTTGGTGACTCTGCTGGCTGGCTGGGAAAATGAGTTTCCTCCCTTTCTGGCCTGGCCAACGGCTCTGCCAGACCCAGAAAGGCTGTGGGGCAACAGGAGCACCCCACTCCCCCCAACAGCCACTGGTGGGACTGGACTGCCTTCCTCATCTGGAGGCTCTGCTGTCTGGGTAGTAAAGAGAGTCACCTCTCTTTGTTGCCTAACCAGTAGCTCCACCAGACCCAGAAAAGGCTGTTGAAGAGAGGAGAGGGATATTAATAAATGTTCCATCCCAGGTGTCAAATATACAAGCTATGCCATTGACTCAAACCACTACAGCAGACTGGCTCTCATTTGATAAAAAGATTTTTTTAAAACAATGACAGCAGGGATGCACATCATCCCTTTCCAAAACCACGCAGCAATGGTTGAAGAGGTGCGACGTTTCCACTTTGCTCCCAAGCTGAAAAGCACACTGCAGGGTTCACATCTAATGCCTTCTCAACAGGCCTGTGGAATCTCATTGGAATCTCGGCAGGCACGCAACCTGGGCAACAGGCCAAGGTCTGGCAGCTCTTTTCTCTGTCTGCCTTTGGCGTCGTTGGCTTTGCCCATCGGGTGCCAACCTTCTGGTTCTGCCCCCAGTTTGAAAAGGGCGAGGGCATTACTGGTTATATATGGCTTGTCTGCCCAGGCTCCCAGGGCCTGTAAATGCAGTAAATGGGAATGACAGGAGGAAGTGGAGCACTAAAAATGTAGCTACAAGCGGAAGGAGTGGTGGAAAAGAGAGAGCCATTGTTGTCGTTTTCCTCCATATTAAAGGGTAGGAAGGAATATCACATAAAGTCAATCGCACACTCACACACTTCTTGTGGGTGTCAAGATGACAAGAAGGGTGGATAGAGGGAGAAAGAGTTTTGCATCATGGGGCACTAGCAGGTAATGTTCATCATTTTTAAATGTAATCGGAAAGTGACGATTGAGGATGCTTTAGAGCAGAAGGTGGAAATCATACCCCTCTTCAAATTTTTAGCCAGACTGCAATACCCATCAGCCCTGGCCAGTACAGCCATGGTTGAGAAATGCTGGGAGTTGCAGTCCAGCAACATCAGAAGGGCTGCATGAGTCCCTCTCCTGCTTCAGAGAAATGGGAAAGTAAAGAATTCTGTTTCAAAATGGCAACTATAACAGTAACTAACTACTCCAAAAACTACAAATCCCAGGATCCTGTGGGATAGAATTACAGGGCTATGATTGTGTAGTGGGACAGTACTCTGGAATATCCTCTAAAGAAGTTGGAAGAAAGAAAGCAGGCAAAATTGGACCTCTGTTTAAAAACAACAACCATAAAACCAAACTATAAATATTATCATCATGGGTAAATCTACCTATCCCAAAACTACAAAACCCAAAATGCTATGGGATAGGGCTGTAATTGTGTAGTGTGACAGGGCCCTGGAATATCCCCTAAAGAGAAAGCAGAAAAAAGTTGGATCTCTATTTTTTTTAAAAAGCAAACACCCATAAACCCAAGCTATAAATGCAAAAACAGTTTCCATCACGGGTGAAACATACCGGCTCTTTTATCAGCAAAAAACAGAGCAAAGCTCGGCAGGCTTTTTACAAGCCAGGCTGAAAAATAATTTGAGATAGTGGATTAGGTTTTTTAAGAAGGTCAGTAAAAAACAGATTGGGTAATTTTAGCTATTGGTTGGGAAGGATGATTCAGAAACAGACAAAAGACCGCCGTACATCATGTGGCGTATAATGAAGTTATGGCATTTGCTGCTGGATCAGGAAAGCAACAGTTCTTTGGCTACGAATGGCGTTGCAACAAGATCGGACAAGTTCAAATGCAGCTTTAATGGGATATTTGACAGATAAGCAGAGGACAATAAGTCTTTCAGTAGACAATTGCTAAAATGGGGTTATAGTACCTCCATATCCAGGGGCAATATACCTGTATCAGTTCCTGGAGAACAACAGCAGAAGACAACTGACACTGTGGCATCTCTTTCCAGAATGAGTTAGAGAGAATGGTCCAATACATTGTGGAAATAATCCAGTTTGAGATTGCTTCCACTGCCCTGGCTCAGTGCTAGGGAATCCTGGGAATTGTAGTTTATTGTGGCACCAGAGCTCTCTGGCAGAGAAGGCTAAATGTCTCACAAAGCTACAATGTGCAGAATTCCATAGCATGGAGCCAAGGCAGTGTCAAACTGGATGATTTCTGCAGTGTGGATTGGACCAATGGATGGGATTGTCTACAATTCCCATCATCCTTAGTTAATACAGTGATTGGTGAGGGATTATGGGAGTTGTAGTCCCAACAAACCTAATGGTCTGCAGTCGCCTACCCTGATTTTAGGAAGAGCCCAGTGTTTTGCAGGCAAAATGGGAAACAATTCCCTCCCACAGATTTGTTTTTAAAAGGAAAACGAGGTTTTTTTTCCTGAGGAACAATAATCCATTTCACATCCTAATTTTTAGGAAATTCATGGGAGATGATGCTTGTGATCAGAACTTTCTTTTTTAAAAAATCAAAATCCCTTCTCTTCTTTCATAGCCTTTTCCAGCCCTGTACCTCCCATCAAATCCAATGGGATTTACCTCTGTGCAGAAAGAGATCTATATATAAGATGGCAGAATTAGTCTGCATTTTCTGCCGCTAACAGGGATAACAAATTGTTAAGAGTTCATCATAACAACATTGATATCAATAAAGGACATGGTCTGAGCACTCTGTTTTAATTCTGCTTTTACTTGCCTTGTGGGTCTCCCTAAAGCAAAAGACATTTAAGTTTTATTAGTCAATACAATACAATAATAATGATGGACTCTAAAGATCTTGGGCCTTGTAAGGCATTTATTTATCAGGTGTTGTTTTGCCTCAATGACTGAACAATCCTATGCAATCCTATGCAAATCCCACAAAGTTTGAGTTTTGGGTTATTTTGGAGTGTCAGAGTTAGACTACAATTCCCAAAATCCTTAGGTTCCAGATCAGAGGGCTACTCCATTCTTTAGAAAGACAGAAGATGCCATTGCATTGAGTGTACTTGGAGCTATCCATGGTCCTGAAAGGCCAACCATGCTTCAGAATGGAAGGAAACAGAGCTAGAGAGAAAGGTCCTTGGTTGGATTACAACTCCAGGGGCCATGTTGGCCTGGGGCATTCTGGGAGTATTTAATCCCTAACAGAGAAGCAGTTCCAAACCCTGGGAGGAAGGTGATAAAATATTAAGAAAAAAAATCATGCTTCATTTGCTATCGTGGTTGTTTCCAGGGCATCCTCCTGTTCAGCCCCTAGCCTCATGTTCCGCTTTAGCAGTCTGTTGTTGTTGTTGTTGTTGTGTGCCTTCAAGTCATTTCTAATTCATGGCGACCCTAAGGCAACCCTATGATGGGGTTTTCTTGGCAAGTTTCTTCAGAAGTCATCCTAGTATTTGCTTGTGTGTGTGTTGTGTGCCTTCAAGTCGTTTCCAACTTATGGTCACCCTATCGCAGGGTTTTCTTGGCAAGATTTATTCAGAAGGGTTTACCAGTGTCTTCCTCTGAGGCTGAGAAAGTGTGACTTGCCTAAGATCACCTAGTGGGTTTACATTAGCAGTCAATTTCCCGCTCAGGCCTAAAAGCGTACTGGGTGAGCTTGGGCAACTCACACTCTCTCAGCCTCAGAGGATGGCAATGGCAAACCCCCTCTGAAAAAACTTGCCAAGAAAACCCTGTGATAGGGTTGCCTTAGGGTCACCATAAGTTGGAAAGGACTTGAAGGCACACAACACACACACAAGCAAATACTAAGGTGACTAGGACACTTCTGATTTATAGTGCCTTAAGGGTTCAACTGTCCAGGAGTCTGAGATGTCCTGATCCCTAGCACCTGATCGTTTTCAGGGAGCTCAGGTCCCCTCAGCCTAAACCTGGGGGTCTCAAGCACCCACCTTTCTGAGGTCTGCCTCTGGAGAGGCTCAAAGGTTCTCTGTAGTTGGGACAAGCAATTGGAGGTAAGTCTATAAGTGGCAGACTTTTCTTTCTGCACAGAGCAGAAGGTGTGATCTCCATTCTGATGAACTGATTCCACCACTCCATAAGGACAAAAATTGGTGTTTCATTTCAGTGTCCTTGGGGACCCGAGAGAACATAATTCCAAAGCAAAAACACCAAGCAATTGTAGTGAGATCAAAGATTTCCCAAGCAACGGGGAGAGAAAGAGAGCTAGTTATATCCTCTGAACAATACTCACCCTCCATTGTGCACCAAGGGACCCAAAGATTTCACTCCCAAAGCTTTGGCTCAGAATAAAGTATGCCAAACATGCAGATGTATGCAATGTTTTATTCAGTTTCAACATCTGAAGTGTTATTCTGGGTTGAGATTCTTTTCTCTCCCCCCTCCCCATCTAACCATTTGTCCCTGGTGAGTTCATATTGTGTGCTCAAGCCTTGCATGTATTTACATGGTTACCTAAATTTCAGACTCCATTTTCAAAGTTTAGGCATCTATAGCCTGCCTTTCTCCTAGGGCTGGGGCTCCAGATTTGAACACACAGCATGATTAAACACTAAGAACGAAGTAATAGTAGAACACAGTGAAACTAGTCATTGCATTTGAACAAGTGGGATCATTCATTCAGAGGTTGAGACAAAGAACTAAATATGGATGTTTGGGAGACATTGTTAGTAAAGTTTTAAAACTCATATATGATATAGTGGGTAGGGTGTCACACTAGGATTGAGTAGACCGAGGAGCAAATCTTCCCTGATCCGTGAAACTTACTAGGCAACCATAGGTCAGTCACTATTATATTTCTCATACTTAGCAATGTTTTAAATCACTTTTTAAGGCTGCTGTGTGTCCTTGTCTACAACAGGCAAGGTAAACAGCAGCTGCCTCCAAATTTCCCTTACTGAATATGTATACATAGCAAAACAGACAGGAAAGAGGAGTAGCATGCCTCAGCTGCTACTCCTAGCATAGATCCATAGATAGTTTGGTCAATGCAATGGAAACCATAAGAAAAGTGGAGGCCAGTGAAAGAAGGAAAAAACCCACCTCTGGATACCATTTGGGAGATGCTTAAAAGTAGCCTCAAGGCGGTTTAAAACATTTTTGTTTCCTTGCACAAGGCTTACCTGACCTAGTTGTTGCATTTTGCCTCTGTTTTTCATGTTGAACTGCTCTCCTTTTCTCTCACGTAGGAACCTATCCCTACACCTTCCATGTTATTTCTGCCTCTGGCGGCAATTTCGTTGTTGTTTAAGAAGGAATGTGAAGGAACACACTGATTCTGTTCACTGAAGTATACCTGTTCTCAGTTGCCATATAAGCATTTGAGATAAGGATTTTCTGAGGGGAAAAAAAGGAATGGTCAACCTTAACTTAGCAGTAATACAGCTGAATATGCAGGAATTCAAACCCAGGCATTTAAGAGTTAAACAGATAAAACTGAAATGGATGGACAGATCAGTCATTTCTGGTTTCTCCCATGCTCAGATTTGGTATAATCTAAGTGCTTTCCAGCTTGCCCTTGAAGATGTTTGTGAACTTTCATAAATTCTCGTCAGAAAGAAAATGAAATAAGACTCTCATTCAGCCTTAAAGGACAATGCCAAAAATTTTCTTCCCCTTTAAGATCTGCAGAGCTTAAATTGGCAACACTTCTTAAAAAGTGCCTTCAAAAATAAATATGATCCCAGATAAATATGGAGCAGAATGGCTGTAATAAGTGCAGTTTGAAAGGGAATGATTAATGTGGATTTTCGGTGTCCTTTCTGATTATGGAATTTATTAGCATAATGTCATAATTACTGTGATGTTCGGAGGCCTGAACAAGACTCACTTCCAAGCTATTCTTTTGTCTTTCTCTTTTCTACATTATTGAACTAATTGCTGACCCAAGGGAGTGGGTGACATTGTCACTGTCATTTCATACAGTGCTTTTAAAATTTAGTAAATAAAAATATCAATTGACATTCTGCTTGGTCCTTAACATCTTCTTAAACTGCCTTATGTGTGTGTAAATTTGAATTATTTCATCAAATCCATATTCAGCTAGGGGGCTTCCATGATGTGATAATGTACAGGCATCCATTGTGCAATGGTCAAGGTGCACCGTTGCACATTGGGGCATTCACTGATGCACATCTGGATACTGCACACCTTTGCAGTTCACTAATAGGGTTTCATTGCATTTCTGTAACTTAGCTATACATTTGTAAAGTTACAAAACACAGACTGTGATGTATGACCATTATCCTGATGAAACATATCTCCTTCCTCCAATATTTTACTCCAGTGGGTAAAATACTCAGCCACCGCCTTTGGATTATTTTAACATTCCTGTTACTTTCTATTTGAGGTGCCTTAAAAATAACTGGATTTCCAAATGCCAGAACAAGACCGATACAATGTGAGCATAGCAATGAAGCATTGTAGAAACAGCACAGTGGCCAGCGAATAAAACACATGGTCCCAGACTCTGAATAGAAAATGCTTGTCAAAATAATTGGTCTTGAAAGATCTCTCGAAAGACTGGCAGAGATAAGTGACCAGACAGATGCACTTCCATGGGGAGGCTGTTCTAATTTATCCCTTGAGTTTATGAACCATGCAACTGACAGGAATTCTGGCTCCTATAACCCAAATTGTTCCAGTCTTGGGAAAGTTACTTTCTGCTCTATGACAGCCAGAATCCCCAGCCAGCTACTGCAGTTCTGACAGTTGTAGTCCTGGAAAATGACATGTTTCAAACTCTGCACATGTCCACACCTGAGCATGGAGGATTGCACTGAAGGACACTGCATACACATGAGCAGGGGCTGATACAGTTGTGTGAGGATCCATGGGTCCAGATCCCATGGTAGTCTACATGCTCATGCATGAACTTCATCAAAGTCATCTTTCAAGCCAGGACATGGGCATCCAGAGGAAAGAACTAGCACCATGGACCAACGGTAAAGGTGTGACCAGCAGTGCAACTCCATTCCCTGGGAACTGAGTCATATCCCCTTCCAATCCTGCTCTCATCCTCACACAAAGGTCAGCTTGCCCAAGTCAGTAAGCCATGAAAGTGTCAGGTGTAAAAACAGTCCAGCTGTCAAGACAGCTGTAAATCAAAGTCAGGTTCTCAGGGAACCCCACTAGTTCAGTCCTTAAACCATCTAGGGCAGGGGTAGGCAACCTTTCCCCTTTAAGGGCCGAGGGACTTCAGCTCCCAGAATCCCAGGAGCTATTGGCCAACATGGGACTATTGGCCAACATGGCTGAGGCTTCTGGGAGCTGAAGTCCCTCGGCCCTTAAAGGGGAAAGGTTGCCTACCCCTGATCTAGGGGTTCTAAATCTGAGATGTCACAGGAAGACGGAATTTGTACTCAGCAAAGCAACTGGTGGTTGGAACTTCCTTGTACAGTCGGTCTTCCGTATCCTCAGATTCTTTATCCATGGATTCAACTATCCATGGCTTGAATATACAGTTGGCTCTTTGTATCTATCTATATTTGTATCTAGACCCCACCCTCATGGATAGAAAAATCCATGGGACCTGAAAGTCCCATTGTTCCCAATGGCGCACAGTGTGTGTACAACCACATTGACATGGTCATGTGCATGTGCTGCTATTGGGAACAACAGGGTGGGGCTATCCACGGATGCTCAAATCCACGGACTGCAAGCCTGCAGTATTCCAAGAACCAACTGTATTCCAAAAAATATATAAATGCCCCAAAACAAACCTTGATTTTGCTATTTTATATAAGGGACACCATTTTACTATCCATGGGTCCAGATCCCATGGTAGTCTACATGCTCATGCATGAACTTCATCAAAGTCAGCTTTCAAGCCAGGACATGGGCATCCAGAGGAAAGAACTAGCACCATGGACCAACCATTATATTTAATGGGACTTGAGCATCCACAGAGTTTGGTATCCATGGGGGGGGGAGGTCCTGGAAGCAAACCTCAGCAAATACCAAGGATTCACTGTATACGCAAAATGTTCAGCTGAAACCAGTTTCCAAGCAGGATTTAGGAAGACATTCCACAGTTGTGCTCCTCCTGACACAGCTTCTCACTTCATCTGCAGGGATGGACTGAACCAGACACCAGAGCCCCCACCTTTCTCTAGGACTCAACTAGCGCAGAATCACTGAACCAATGACAGCTTGTCAAGTCAACACTTGTTCCATTGATCCAACAACTCTACTCTTGCTGGCACTAACCATAGGATATAGGACAAGGTGGGCAAAAGGCGTTCCTTGAGATGGTATTGGGCTGCAACTGCCATTGTCTCTTGCCAACATAGCCAGTGGCGAGAAATACTAGAAGGGAGAAGAGTGTAGCCAAGCAGAGCGCCATTGTGCCTGGGCCCAAGGCTGGTGAGAGTGCTTGCCTCCACATTTCAATCACCATTGTTTTGCCTCTGACAGCTATGAAGAGCAACCAGAAACCAAAGTTAATTCGCAATCCACCATCCCTTTATCCTTGTGTGTCCTGACATATAGTCAGACTGTAAGCCTGGGGGGCAGAAAACTGCCAAACTAACTAATGGGACACCACTCTAGAAACCTTTATGGCTGAAGGGCAGGGTATAAATCAGGGGTAGGCAACCTTTCCCCTTTAAGGGCCGAGGGACTTCAGCTCCCAGAATCCCAGGAGCTATTGGCCAACATGGGACTATTGGCCAACATGGCTGAGGCTTCTGGGAGCTGAAGTCCCTCGGCCCTTAAAGGGGAAAGGTTGCCTACCCCTGGTATAAATAATCCAAATAAATAAATAAGAAAATAGAGCTGCAGTCCAAGAACATCCAGAGGGCATGTAATTCCTACCCCTGGGGGAAGTGCACAATTTATTTTCTCTCAAAATACTATAGTAGGTCAAGTTCAGGGCAACTGGTACCTTATTCACTTCTGCTCTTACTCCCCAACATCTGATTATTCAATTTCTATCTCACTTTGCTTTCAGTGAGCTCAAGGCAACATATATTACACTCCATCTTCTATTTTAACCTTTTTCTAAAAAAATCCTCTGAGATAGGTCAGGCTGCGAAAGAGCCTAGACTCAGTTTGTAAGGTCCATGATTCAGTGAGAACTTCAACTCGACCTCCCAAATCAGTGCTACACCATAACCACTGCACCTCATTGTCTGTCAATATCCCGTTTCCTTATCCTAGTTCTGTTCGTATGTCCCATGTCTACCTGAGCTGTAAACTTATAGATAGAGAGCATGTTCTACTTCCCTGTTCTATGTATCTGAAGTAGTCCAATGGAATTTATTTGGACTACATCTCCCATAATTCCCAACCATTGGGAATGCTGGTGGCACTCCTGGGGGTCTGAGTCCCATCTGCCTCCTGGAAAATCATGGGTTCCACCCCCCTAATGTATTATCTTCTAGCTGCTTTGCAGTGCCTGATTAATATTAATAAAATACAGAGTTTACTAATGCTGTCATTATGCATGTATATATCATTTGCATGACCAATAAGCGTCTTTTGTTCAATTCACTAGGATTCCAAAATTGCAAGTAACCTTGTTAAATTTCTCTGTTTTTCTATGAGTTCTTTTTTTTATATACATACAGTTCCACAATGTTGGCTGAAATAAAAATGAGGAAGCCAACGTTGTAATCTCATTTTGTATGCTTGAATTAATTTCTGATCTTATTTTGAATTGGGCACTGTATGTGATACTGTTTTTGTGTTTTGATTGGCATTATATATATATATATATATATATATATATATGAGACACCAAAAGCTAGCAAATATATTGGATTTGAATGCAATTTGTATTTGGCTGTGTATTTGTTGTTTCCTCATTTTTCTGGCACTGAGGCTATGTTTTCTGAGCTTCTGTTAAACAAAGCATGGCGTTATTTTCATCAGACCTTGGAAGGTTTCTTTTTTAAAGAAGCAATGAATACAGAGATGTCTTGAAGTCATCAATAACTTCTAAGTGCTGGTTATGGCTCTCCAACACTTAACACCTGAAATATCTTGCTGAGGTCTGGCAGAAAATGGGGGGAAAAAATCTTGGAATAGTGTTGCATTTTTAAAAATATGCCCAAATCCCAGCTAGCAACAGTAACATCTCAGTGGTTTTGGAAATACGAGCAGAAATTAATTCAAGCATATAAAATAAGATGACAGTGTAGGCTTCTCATTTTTATTTCAGCTAACATTGTGGAACTGTGGTCCAAAACAGACTGCAGAAATAATCCAGTTTGAGACCGCTTTTAACTGCCCTGTCTCAGTGTTAGGAATTCTGGGAATTGTAGCTTATTGTGGTACCAGAGAAAATTGACAGAGCCAGAAATAGTGCAAATTGAGTCCACTTTAAGGGTTAGGGTTGGTGCTAGGGAATCATGGGAATGGGTTTTTTTTTCTTCCTGAGACATTGAGCCTTCTCTGTCAGAGAGCTCTGGTGCCACAATAAAATATAGTTCCCATGATTCCCTAACCCTAACCCTTAAAATGGACTCCATTTGCACGATTTCTAGCAGTCTGCAAAGGCCCTAAATGTCTCACAAAACTGTTCCCAGAATTTCCTAGCATTGAGCCAGAGCAGTTAAAGCGGTCTCGAACTGGATTGTTTCTGCAGTCTGTTTTGGACCTGTATGTATATTAAAAAGTTGCATTTGGAAATATGAACGTTCTCTAAACATGCTTTCCTCCCTTAAAATGTGTACATCTCAGACCCCAAGAATAACAACATTTCACTTGTGCGGGAAACATGAATGACCTGATGCATGCATTTCCCCCTCCTTAAAATGTGTACATCCCAATAGCAACAACAGCTTGGGAACTGGGCACATGAACCATCCAATCCATGTCTTTTTCTTCTTCTTTTTATGCTGAGTGTCTCTGAGAGCTAAACATGCCCTTTCTGTTTTCTGTTTTCCTCTTCTCCACCCAGTTCCTGGCTTCAGAGCTCAATGATAGCAGATGCAGCTCTCAACTGTTCAGTTGCCTGCTGCGTGCCATGGAAATGCAAAACCGTTGCTGTAGTAATGAAGCCTTGGCTTGCTTTCTGAAACACGACATGCCAGGCCTGGGATGGGAAAATAATTGTTCTTCTGCAGCACTATGCCTTTAAAGAGGGAATGGGTGGGGAGGATGGCATCCAGTGTTTTGCTTTTTTTTAAAAAAAAAATAGCTTGGTAAAAAGAAATTATCTACAGAGACAGAGGTGGGTGGGATTGAAGGAAAACTCATGGTTATTTTTAGCTGTGTATATTTCTTCAGAAACTCAGCAGTTGGTTGGATATTTTGGAGTATGCTTCCCTCACCTGCTGAGATTTTCCAATGGATGTAACTACCCTAAAGGCACCAAATGCCATCTGATCTTGGAAGCTAAGCAGGCTCAGCCCTAGTTAGTCCTTGAATGGGAGATCACCAAGGAATACCAGGTGCTGTAGGCTCAATTTCAGAGGACGGAATTGGCAAAACCAGCTCTGAGTTATTCCTTGCCTAAGAAAACCCTATGAAATTCATGAGATTGTCATACAGGCAACTTGGAGACACTCTCAGACTCCAATGGAGCCATACTAGAGCCAGTGTGGCGGTGTGGTTTAGATGCTGGATTAGGACTCCAGAGAACCAGGGTTCAAATCATGGACCTTGGGCATGTCCCACTCGCTCAACCTCATAGAGGAGCAACAACAAACCCCTTCTGAACAAATCTTGTCCAGAAACCCATGTGATAGATTTAACTAGATTCGCTTTAGGGTCACCATAAGTCAGAAATGACACATAGGCACACACCCCTTGATCCACTGGGATTCCTCTAACTGAGACTATCAACTGGACTTAGGCAATTCTGTTTATACATCAAAGAAGAAATAACCATAATTTCAATCAAAATGTTATTAGGCAAACTGCCTTATGGCAGCCTCATGTATTAATCACTTGTAACCAACAAAACACCCTTGAGTCCCATGGCACATTAAAGACTATAAGACATTCATTGCAGCATGAGTTTTAGGCTCCAACCCATTTCACTGGGTGGGAGTTTACTGATAGCAAGTTAGAGGACAAGCAGGCATATGGTTGGAATGGAGGCAAGGCTGCAGGGAAGTATTACTGTATTTGTCATCTGCTTTTTAAAAAGAATATCTAAATTTTCAACCCAGAATAAGATATGACTTCCTCCACCAGCATCCATTATGCAAACTGAGCACATTTGCCTCGATTTGTTTATTTTGCATAATTTATTCTGCATTTGCTAGTCACAGGAATTCGTAACGGGGCACCAAAGCACTGTCATACCTTGATTACCCCAAAACCAACTATTGTTTCTTGAAATTTCACCAAGAATCCACTGCATACATTTGATCTTAAGCATATGCGACAACATCTTTTGCACAGTTAGTCTCGGTGGTGCTACAAGATCCCTTTGCATACTGATATCCCATGGCTATGGCTATGAATTTTGATCTAAAGTTATTGTTATTATCTCTTTATCCTGTGTTCTCTGGTACTGCTTTAATCCCCAGCTAGTGAGCTTCAGAACTGAGGTGTGGATTCTGGACATTGCAGTCTCTATTGTAGCTGTAGCTGTGGTAGGCTTCAATTCTCATGTTGAGTCTTATTAAAACATGTGAATGGCACCAATTCTGCCTCTGGGTTCTTAGAACCTGTCTAAACTTGAAGGATTAAAGTGCAGACTTTCTGTTTGTCACAGTGCTTGGATTTGTGGCTGACTTTTTGGATCCCTCTTTGAGGCTGCATCTACACTCAAAATTAATGCAGTTTGGCACTGCTTAAGCTGCCATGGCTCAATGTGATGGTACTCTGGGATATGTAATTTTGTGAGATATTTAGCTCCGGTGCCACAGCAAACTACAAATCCCCAAGATTAATAGGATAGAGCCATGATAGTTAAAACAGTGTTGAACTGCATAAATTTTGCAGAGTGGCGACAGCCTTATTAGAGTGCCTTAAACGTAATAACCTTTTGACAAGAAATCTCTGTGATGCTATCTGTTTGAACCTTGTTTTTGGAAAGCAGGGGTATATTATTATTTTAAATAAAGAATGGATGCATGACATGCTGAAATGCAAGGGGAAGAACATCTCCCAGCATCTCTTAGCTGAGCCAAGCACTTCACCTGTTGAATTTCTACATCCCATACAGCTGTGAAATGTACAGAAGCTCCATCAGGAAAAATAAAAACTGCAAAGAGCTACCTTTGATTAAATGAGAATGCATTGCTACTACATCTCTTTGAAAACAAGGAAGTATTGCTCCCAGTCTTTAAAAAACAACACCCTTTGCTCTCTCATTTATTCATCATTGAGGACACATGACTGTCGTCCTCCATGGGAGCATCCTCATCCATCCCTGAAGGGAGCCTTAGGATTCTTGCACTAAAAGTGAGACTTCAAGAGCAGTTATTCTGTATCATCCTTCCTGTTTCCCTCTGAAGTGGATCCCTCTTCTCCAAACTCACTTACTTACGATATTTGTATATGAGAGTCATTGGGGATAACTGGTGAATTTGATGGGTAATGCATGTGTACGCTATCCTTTCTCCATTTTAAATGGCAACGTATAATTGCAAAGTCTCTCAAACAAACCCGAACCACACTGGGCCTCCCGACAATCTCTCCCCTGCCATTCTGCCGCTCTCTGAGTTTATGAATAATATTAGCGTTTCACCAAAACCTTTGATGAATTGTCAAGTTCGTGGTGCATGTGTGTGTGTTTTCCTCCTTTCCACCCTTGAGAACTGCTGTTTGATCAGGTTTTATCTTACTTGTGTTAATTAATTGCTTTACTAGTGGGGATGGGACGGGGCAGTGCGGAACCATCTAGGCTTCTTCAGGCTTTTAAATAACCTTCTGTGTTGTCTTTCATCCTCCATATCTTGGCTGTTCTCATTATTCTCCAGCATTAGGGTGGCCACTTAGACATTGTCAAAGCAGAAGAAAGGCATCCTATTACAAGAGGACAAAGGAAGGCACAGATTTACACAAAGATTACAGAATATCATGTAATAAATGTTACATAAAGCTAATTTATGGGTTTGTTGTTGTTGTTGATATCCAACTTTGACTTATGGTGACCCCCATAAATGAAAAACATCTAAGTCCCCCTATTATCAGTCTTGCAAATTCAAGGCTGTGGCTTCTTTGACTGTGTCTATCCTCTGGAATGCAGTCTTCCTCTTCTCCTACTGCCTCCTTCCTTACCAAATATTATTGTCTTCTAGTGAGTCATGTCTTCTCCTGATTTGGCCAAAGATTGACAGTTTCGGATTAGTTATTTTGTTTTCTAGGGAGAGTTCAGGCTTGATTTGCTCTAGGACCCATTTGTCTTGTTACCAGTCCACGGTATCTCTCCTCCAGCACCACATTTCAAATGAGTTGATTTTCTTCCTATCAGCTTTTTCCTTTGTCAACTCTCACCACCGTATATAGTAATGGGAGATATGATGGCATGGACCATCCTAACTTTAGTATTCAATGATATATCTTGACACTTCAGGATCTTGCCTAGTTCCTTCATAACTGCCCTTCCAAATCCTAGCTTTCTCCTGATTCTTATGTGCCTTCAGGTTTCTTGTCAACTTATAGTGACCCCATGAATTTAATAGGGCAATGGTTCTCAAACTTTTTACACTCGTGATTCTTCATGCAGATGTACGATGACACCCCCCCCCACTCGACATATTATATGAATACAATTATTTTGTTTGTTCAATGTGCATATTTTCATTCACACGTTAATGTATATTCAAAATTTAATATTTTATAAAGAAATAGCTCTCCTCCTCTTCCTCTTCCTTCTCCTCCTTGCCTTTCTCTTCCCCTCCACAACAGAAAAAGGTTGGGAAGCGGAAGAGAAGAAGCGAGGAGATCAAGGCCTCCAAGCCTGGTGCCCTCCTTGACCAACCCTTGTTTCCACCTCCCCCGGGGTCCTGCCCCCAGTTTGAGAACCACTGTCATAAGATTTTCTTTGGCATGGAATAGTTAAGAGTCGGTTTGCCATTGCCTTCCTCTGAAATAGAGACTACCTGGGATACCTTAGTGGTTTTCCTAGTACTAACCAAGGCTGACACCTCTTGGCTTCTCAGATCAGATAAGATCTGGTGCCTTTGGAAGTATTTAGGCTACTTTGCTTCCTGGGATGGAATCAAATGGTGCAACTACTCACCTAAACAACCAGGTCAAGGTGGATAGTATCCAAAAGTCATTCACATTATTTTGGCTCATGAATGTTGAAGGAGAAAACACCTCAAGCCTTTCTCCCCCATCAAAATATAATAACTCATTCAACAATGAACAGCTTGTTGTTATTTCATGACAACCCCAAATTTGCTGCCTAAGGGGGGTTGCAGACTGCCAGAAATAGTGTGAATTCAGTCCACTTTTAGGGTTAGGGTTAGTGCTAGGGAATCATGGGAACTGTTATTTTTCTGAGACATTGAGCCTTCTCTGTCAGACAACTCTGATGCCACAATAAAATACAGTTCCCATGGTTCCCTAACTCTAACCCTAACCCTAAAAGTGGACTGAATTCACACTATTTCTGGCAGTCTGCAACCCCGGCAGCTACCCTCACTTTACCTAATAATTGGGCCGGCCTGATAACTGGCACTTCAGAGATATCTTGAAGGATATTCTTCCCAGCCAGCTGTTCCCACACCTGCTATCCTTTTGCAAAGATTATTCAGGCTGATGCTGCTTCTGACCCACAGACCTGCAGAATGCAAGGCAGGTTCTGCATCCCTTCAGCGAATGCTTTCAAAGGTCGACCCATTGCTGACAGCAGGCGCTTCTTGTTTGCAACAGTGACGCCTGGCTCCTGCTTCTTCGTGGCATTAATGCAAATGAAATGGCTCTGTGCACAAGAAATATCAGACTGTTGTTTCACAAAAAAAGGGCTCAGCCGTTCATTCGGTAGCAGTAGATCGAAACGAAATGGCTGCTTGAGCTTAGCACACACTCACCCCCACACATAAACACACATGTATATAAATACAAGGCAGACTTCCTGACAGGCTGCCAACCCAACAAAGGAGCTGCCTGCTGGAGAAAAGATGCAACACTGACCACACAGATAACAGCAGCTTGGAAAGAGAACATCAGTCTCCTAATCTCAAACACCCATGAGCTATTTGGGAAGAGGATTTGCTATCCATTATACGCCAGGAGCTGGACTTCTATTTGTCATTTGGGAACACAAGCTGGAAGCTAGGGCTGGAAAGAGGTGGGCACAGTTGGCTTAGTGCACCCACATCTTTCTGATTCATATAAGCTAACCCATACCAGGGGTTGGCGGTAGTTTCTATGTAAGTGAATCTACAATGTGGATGGGTCTACACTGGCCAGAATACTCTGGGTTACTCCCAGAAAATTCTGGCCCCAAAGGTGCCCCAAATTCCCCATTACCTGGGCACTCCGGAGTGACACCAGATGACAGTCTACATGCTCATCCTGCTGTGCCACCTGAAAGCACCACGTCTGGCATGAATTGCTCCCTTTGAGTTTGAAAATGAGCTGCCCAATGTCAAATACATGGTTGGGTGCCTCATTGTGACCTCAAAGGGTGTGACTTGTGCCAATGGCAGTGGTACCAGGTGGCACGACAGGACAGGTAAACAGCTGTCTGGTGTTGCTTTGGAGTGCTATGGATTCCTCTAGATTTTAAGATTTAAAATTTTGATTTAAGGGAGGGATGGCCCAAATTCAGTAAGGGACCAGCCTTCGCAAATGAAGACAGTCTGCACATGAACTGGGGCTTTGGCCCTGTGTCATGTGGACAGGGGACACAAAAATGGGAGGAGAATGGTGTAAATGGCCTGTGTAGACATGCCCAGAGGTATAGCCTAAATTTTAAAGGAGCTGTCCAAGGTGCTGTTTGAACTTCCTAGGCTTTTCTTAGACAAGGAATATTTAGAGGTGATTTGCCATAGTTTCCCTTTGAAATTTAGCCTACAGCACCTGGCATTCCTTGGTGCTCCCTCATCCAAGTGCTAAGCAGGGCTGACCCTGCTCAGCTTCCAAGATGAGATGGGATCTGGTTCTTTCATGATAGGTAGGCTGCTGCCACACTGCAAAATTAAGGCAGTTTGACACCACTTTAACTGTAAGAGCTCTATTTGATGGGATCCTGGGATTTGTAATTTGTTGTGGCACTAGAGCTCTCTGATAGAGAAGGCTAAATATCTCACAAAACTACAAACTCCATAATTGCAAAGCATTGAGCCAGGTAAAGCGGTGTCAAATTGCATGAGTTCTGCAGTGTAGATGTGGTATCCACCAACAGTGGTGCATTCCCATACAGAAGTTTGATCTCCACTTTTAAAACATATGCACACCTATGTAACTGTCTGGACATATATAAACAGACAAAGGTCTATTGTGGTTGAATACAGTCATATAGGACTTCGTCTTATGCACCTCTTTGGGTTTACCGTGTGGTTTGGGTTGCTTTTGGTTCTGCTACTACAACTAGCAATGACAACTGAGGTTTTGAGTTCTGGTTGCCTCCTCTTTCATTGCTCATGCCAGCAAAGCCAGAAACTGTAGATCCGAATCTTTTCTGGCTGTTTCTATATCCATCCCACCAAAATCTCTTTCTCTGGTGTGTTTGCATTTGCACTCTCCTTTTCTCTCTCCCTCTCAATATATATATATATATATATATATATATATAATGTATTATTCAATTAGGAATTTTAACACATAATCAGGTGATAGCGTAAGAGGATTTTTCATAAGTTGGGATTTAAATCGCCTGGTGCATTGAGGAATGCATTCTCTTCATTGGTTTATTCTTTTATCAGATTGCTCCCCCTTCCTTCTTTCTCTGCTAAGCTCTTTTTAATGCATTTAATTTTTTTCCCTCTCTCTCTCTCTTTCTCTCTCTCTCTGTCTTTTCAGTGTTGTCAAAACCTTTCTTTCCCCTTTTAGGCGTCTTCCCTCCCTCACTTGAGATTATGCAAATCCTCCGTTAAGGCGTTTAAAGGGGTTGAGTTTGTTGAGCGCAGAGTCTTTACGCTATAGAAAGCGGTTTCCACACATGCCTTCTCCGATTAGGACTGGCAGAGAAGGCCAAGCCTTGGGAGATGAGACCTCTGGCTCAAGCCTGGCTGCTTTTGCTGGAAACTCTGTATAGTCCAAGCATTTGGCGATGAAGTCTCCTCTGCCCTGCTTGTCAGGGCTTTTCTTTTCCCAGAACAGCTAATGCCCCAAAGCTCACTGACAGCAGTACTGTAATCTTACAGATTTATCGAGGAATTTGAATGGAGAATTTGGAGCCAGCCCTGTCTGAATCTATTTCGCGGTTTGTCACTTGTCTATAGGGAGAGAGAGCAAGGGTCTGCCTTGCATTAAAATGGATGGGAGTTGGGTGACCGGTGAGGGCTTCTCTCCCACAAGGAAACCGTAAACCCAAAGAGGTGTATGGGAAGAAGTCTTGCATGAGAAGTAAAGGAAGGGAGCGCTTTTTGGAGGCCTGCTTATGACGTAAGGCCCCACAGCTAAGACATGCTAATAAAATCTAGAGTAGATCAGTGATATATCTTGTCACTTCTGAAAGGGTCAGTTTTTGGAGTCACATTCAGTCATTAACAACCGTCAATGTGAATCCCAAAGGTTATGAGGTCATAAATCTGGCTTACATCACTACCGAGCTAGCCACTGCTTATTGAGATTTCTTTCATTTGTGACTACAAAAATAGGGACAGGCTATGCTAAGTTTCTATTTTTGGATGTTTTGTTTTGTTTTATTGCATGGCTTCAAGTCGTTTCCAACTTATGGTGACCCTATCATGGGGTTTTCTTGGTAAGATTTGTTCAGAGGAGGTTTGCCATTCCCTTTTTCTGAGGCTGAGAGAGTGTGACTTGCCAACAGATACATGGCCAAGCAGCATTAGAGTATAATATGTGGCCAGAGTATATAATATATGGCCAAGCAGCATCAGAGGCCAAGCAGAATAACTTGTATAAAAACAGAATAGCAGAATAATAATAATAATAATAATAATAATAATAATAATAATAATAATAATAATAATATTGATGATGAAGGACACACACAAACTAGAGGAGGCTGTCGAAGTTTGCTTTTGCCTGAGTCTACTGGGAAGGTGAAAATTCTGCTCCTTGTCTACTCTGACGCCTGCTGAATTAACTGAATGCAAACTAGTTTTGTACTTTTCAGCAACTTAAATAAGCTGAGGACAAAGGGGGGAAAGTTGGAGGGGGAGAGAGATGCCGGGACATTTTAAAAACATCTGAAAAAGCAGGACGGCAGAGGATTAATCAGGACTGTCCCTGCCAAATCAGGACAGTTACAGGATATGGTGTCACAGTTAACATCGACAATTGAAAATGTTAATTTCTACCACCCTTTAGTTCGTCATACTCCTGAGCCATGCACTCCCAAGGGGGAGTAGAAAGGTGAGGCTGGAATGGGCACAAACAAAAAGGAGAAGGCCATGGCTTTTTAATGTATGCTGATCCCAAGTCGTTTAGCAGCAAACCAGTGGAACCAAGAGCAATTGAGGTTTTATCGGGCCTAGTTTTTAGACTCCTCTAAATTGAACTCAGACGGCCCCCATGGGAAGCGAGTGGGCTGTATTTGTCAAATCCTCCAGCTCGTTTGTGTTCCTTGCAAGCATCAGTAATTCATGAATAACTGAGCACCGCTGTGTATGAGCCACTGAGCATCTCCAAGTCTTTGGCTTCACTCTGGAAAATGGGTTTTGTTGCAAACTCTTCTCTTCCCCCCCCCCCACCTCCACCTTTCTTTCCTTCTTGTCCTTTGCCTGCAGTCTTCTCTGCTCTGCTTACTTTCCTGAGCTGCCCTAGAGGAAGGTTACCCCTGGGGAATGCATTTGAAGGCACTGGATGTTTATTTAAAGAAATAGCTTCTTCCAAGTCAAGAATGGCAAAGCTACCGCAGGAGCCTGCACAGCGTCCCATTACTGGTGGTGAACCCATGTGGAAAATCAAGTGAAGACGATACTGACTCAAAACAGTGGGAGAAAAGGGTTGAGGCTTTGTTCTTTGAGATATTCGAGCCTGGCTGTCAGTAAAAATAAAATGTTTTTTTTAAAAAGGGCAATTTAACTTCAACATGAACCTGCCTATTACGTAAGACATTTTACAAGGCCTCCACAAGGCCAGCTGCCTCCAATATCCAGAGTTTGGTTCTTTAGATCTCAGTGCCTTGGCTGGAGTCTCCAGTTTTTGTGCATCATCTCCAGAAAAGAATCATAGAATCATACAGTTGGAAGAGACCACAAAGGCCATCCAGTCCAAACCCCTGCCATGCAGGAACTCACAATCAAAGCACCTCCAACAGATAGCCATGCAGCCTCTGTTCAAAGACCTCCAAAGAAGGAGGCTCCACCACTCTCTAAAGCAGCATGTTTTACTGTCAAACAGCTCTTACTATCAGGAAGTTCCTCCTAATGTTGAGGTGGAATCTCTTTTCCTGGAGCTTGCATCCATTGTTCTGTGTCCTATTCCTTGGAGCAGGAGAAAACAAGTTTGATCCATTCTCAATATGACATCCCTTCAAATGTTTAAACAGGGCTATCATGTTACCTCTTAACCTTCTCTTCTCCAGGCTAAACATACTCAGCTCCCTAAGCTACTCCTTATAGGTCACGGTTTCCAGAACTTTTACCATTTTGGTTGCCCTCCTCTGGACACACTACAGCTTCTCCATATCCTTCTAGGATTATGGTCCCCAGAACTGGACATAGGATTCCAGGTGAGGCCTGACCAAAGCAGAATAGAGTGGCACTATTACTAGCCTAAGGAATGCAGTGGCTCAAGTGGTTAAGACGCCAATTCTGATGACTGGAAGAGTGACAGGTTGGCAGTTTGAGGCCCAAGTGCCGCATGATGGGGTGAGCTCCCATCACCAGTCCCAGCTTCTGCCAACCTAGCAGTTCGAAAGCATGCAAATGCAAGTAGATAAACAGGTACCACTTCTCAGTGGGAAGGTAAACAGCGTTCTGTGCAGTCATGCTGGCCACAGGATCACAGAGTAGTCTCTGACAACGCTGGCTCTTCGGCTTAGTAACAGAGATGAGCACCACCCGCTACGGTTGGACATGACTTGACAACCTTGTCAACGGGGAATACCTTTACCATTACCTATTACTAGCCTACTTGAGAAGAGGATGTACCTCCCCTAATTTTGAGGAGATCAGCTTCAGGCAAAAGGAAAGAGCTGCGTGCAAATCTCTATGGGCCTCGGCAGACGACTAATAGAGTCGTCTTCCGGGCCCGGAAGAGGAGGGGCAGCCGCACGTTCAGCGCCCCTTCCTCTTCCTGAGGTCGCCCCCGGAAGCGCCGGCCATCCGCACGGCCAGCGCTTCCGGGTTGGCCTCACGCTGCGGCGACCGCACTCGCCGCAGCGTTTGAGGCAGGGAAAGTGCGCCCGCCGCTTTTAGGGTGCACTTTCCCTTAAATCTAAAAGGAGTGCCAATTTGGCGCTCCTTTTAGATTCGGCGGGGATGCGCCGCGGTGAGGCTGCCTTGGCCCCGCGGCGCTGCGGACCAGGGCATCTTGGACACCCTCGTCTGCATCCCCGCTATGTCAGCTAGGAGAGCAGCACTTTACCACAACTTCCAAGGCTTCACTGATCTATTGCTGCAGCTTGCAAATATATATATATTTTGGGGGGGCATAGGGAAGTCCATATAATTCCTTAGCTGACTTCTTCCTTTCCTTCCAGTTGTTGTGGCACCAGGGCTCACCCTGCACTCTGCTTTGCATCCACATTCTGGCTAGAAACAAGTAAGCTATATTAAATGGTCCATGGAGAGCCAAAAACAAACAAACAAATTAATAGGTTTTGGAACAGATCTTGGAAGCCAAGATGATTAAACTGAGGCTGTCATACTTTAGCCATCTCCCAAAATGCTTCTCCACCTCCACTTCCATTGAATAGCTCTTGACACATTAGTCAATCTTTCCATTAGGGCTATATACCAAACTTTTTATCCACCAATTTTGGGGTGACAAATTGATCAAGTCCTTCTATCTACTGGAGATATCGAGCTGAGCAGCAGCTATTAAAAGTAGAATTAATATTCTTTCAGTTACATTGTTATCTACAGAGAAAATACACAGTTTACAGCAAGGTTTCATTTTTGGAAGTGCAATAGAAGAAACTCTGTCCAGGAACCCCCAATTCCTCTCCTCCATGAACCCATTAAAATCACAGGTGCATAATCAGAATTACCTATTTTCTTTACTTAGATCTCCCTCCTTCTTAGCTTCAGCCAAAGTGAGATGTTCCTCCCATCATCCCTCTTGCTCCATATTCATTCACTGACATCATCTCAGCTCTGAGATCCTGCAAAATGAACAGTTGGTCAAAAGAGGAACAGAACATGTTGCTATAAATGGGAAACAGCTTTGGGGAAAGAGGAGCTGACAGAGAGAGTCAAACAGTTGTTCTTTCATGTTCACACATACACACACCAAGAGAAGAGAAAGGGATGAAAAGATGTGAGCTGAAGACAGCAACAGTGTGAGAGGTGCAAATCCATCTGCTATTTCATCTTGTTTTCTGTTTTTTAAGGATTTAGATCATTGGAAAGACTGTTTCAATGGGTTGCTTCCCCATCCTCCAGGCCACCAATTTCCTTATGCTATCACTCCTCAAGAGCCTGGATGATGCCATCAGTTTCCACAGTCCTTTGATGAGATTGTTACATAGCTCCCAATTTGACAGGGACAATCTGATTAGTCGTCTGCTGTCCCACTTTTTCAGCAACTTTTAAAATGTCCTAGTTTCTTTCTCCTCCCACGTTCTCCCTTTCTCCTTGGCTTACTTCAGTTGCTGCAAACTGAGTTTGAAAAAGCAAAAGTAGTTTGCATTCAGCTAACTCATTGGAGGGGGGTAGAGGAGGGGGCCGAATTTTCCCCTTCCCAGTAGTTGTTGCATACTTTCAAGTCATTTTTGATTTATGGCAACCCTAAGGTTGGGATAGGCTGAAAGTGTGACTTGCGTAAGGCCACTCAATGAGTTTCCATGGCCAAGCAGAGATTCAACCCCTTTTCTCCAGAGTCCTAGTCATCTACTCAAACTACTACATGATGCTGGCTTCCCAGCAGGCTCAGACAAAAGCAAACTGCTGCCGCCTCCTCTATCCTATATGTTCTTCCTCAGTAATTTTTGCCATTTAAAAGCAGTTGAAAAAGTGAGACCACAGAAAACTATTTAGGAATCTCCCTGCCAAACTGGAACTATTTGGACTATGCCATTCTTGTTTTAATTTTTAATTTTTGGGTTTTTAATGGGGAAGGGAGGAGGCAGAGCAGCTTATAGTGGCTCCAGGGAATGAAAATATTTGCCCCTGGAAGTCCAGAGCGGCAGTTGTGGGATGATGCCTTAAATCTGTGCCTGTATATACCTCTTTTACACAAACAGATGCATAGTGGTGCTCAAAATGTCTTGTGTACCATTCATTAGGTTGTTCCCGAATGCAAGCAAGGATATCAAAACCTTGCTTCCTGAGATGTTATTGAAAGACATGAGCTTCAGAAAAGTGGGCTTGACAACACAAATAAGCAGAAGCACCAAACAACAGGTAGGGTTGCTCCATTTACCATATAGCTAAAGCAAACAGTGTAAATAATGGTTTGGAGGATAATAAAGAAGTTGTCATGGAATCACTGGGGCTGCAGCCTGCAAATACCTTTTAGTTCAAGATCAGCTTTTGATCCCAGTGGATAGAAGAGGGAAAGAACACAGACCAAAGGGTATTCTTTTCATGTGCCACAAGCCAGTGGGCTAAGTGCAAACAATAAAAATTTAAAAATAAGCCTGAGATATAGCAAGTGAAAATAAAAAAAAGTGTTGCAATGTAAAGGCTATTCTTTTCTGTGAAGGGAAGAGAGAACAATTTGTGTATCTCTCTGTAACTATAAATATGTTGCTCTTAATGGACAATGTTGGTGTAAATTAACATGTATGACATGTGGTTTGTTGATGTTGTTGTGTTCTTCAAATCGTTTCTAACTTATGGAGAGCCTAAGAAAACCCTATCACACAATTTTCTTGGCAAAATTTGTTCAGAAGTATTTGCCATTCCCTTCCTCTAAAGCTGAGAGAATGTGACTTGCCCAAGGTCACCCTGTAGGTCTCTATGGACAAGCAAGGATTTCAATCCTGGTCTCCCAGAGTCCTAATCCAGCACCCAAACCACTACATCACATTGGTTACTAGCTAGTAAACACACTTGACTTGTCTCACAAAGTTGGGTTTGAAACATGTTGGCGGATAGATCAAAGCTTTGAAATGTGTAGCCGGTGAAAAGCAGAGGAGAAGCAGCCTTTTTGAGGTGTGTGGTCCTGGGTGAAAATGTTTTTGCTACACTCCATTCTTGCCAACTCTCCCGTGTTCAGTTTGCATATTTGAAGAGAAGCAGATGTAAGCAGATATTACAAAAACACTTCAAGCCTGCTTTTCCACACAGCTTCCATTCTACTCTCTTCACACTTTCCTGGGACTCAGGAAAGTGAGAAGCTGTAAACACAGTTTTTTTAAAAAAAGCATTAACACAGGCATACCTCAGGTATCAAAGCTTCTGAGAAAGCGACTCCTTTTTACAGTCTTTTTACACTTACCTAATCCTCCTCCTTTTCCTTTGTCTTGTAAGGGTTTTTTCCGCAACATCAACATTGGGAGGAGGATGGTGAAGATGGGCTGGAGAAGCACAGACTTTTGGTGTACAGTTGGAATAGCCGCTCTATAATAAATAGCACAATAAAACATGAGCTTGGAAACAATGGGATTCTGCTCTAATCAATCCTACTGTAGCTGCATGTGTTTGCCTACAACAGACCAAGTAAACAGAAGCTACATCCAAGATCCTTTACTGAGCATGCCTGAACAGCAAAAAAAACCCTCTGAGATTCCCTCACTTGCACTCTGAAGACTGAAGAAAGGTCAGACTTGACATTTGGGAACCCTATTTAGGCACCAGGATTAAACCAAAGATGAAAAGATTGTCATTCATTCCTGAATGGCAAAGCCCATCACGCAGCTGTCTGGACCCTTGCGGTGTCTCAGGAAACATTCAGGAAGTCCCCTTCATACCCTTCAACTATTCAATTTGGTGTTGACAGTCTCAATTAATCCTCTGCTGTCCTGCTTTTACAGCTGCTTTTAAAATGTCCAGGTTTTTTTCTTCCCACTCCCTCCTTTGATTTCAGTTTATTTCACTTGTTCCAAACTGAGTCAGAGACACACGGTCCTTCTCGGCTACGCTCTGCAGCACTACCAGCACCTATAACTGCACAAGGTGCTAAAGAAATACTTAAGGAGCTTATCGCATTACCTTTTAAATCAAAATTAGCCTTCCGGGATGCAGCCAGGATGCGGCGTGGAGGTGGGAATTATCACATTGTAATTTGCTGCTGAATCACCAGGCGGCTGCAGCCCGGGTTCCAGCTGCACTGAACTGTCGCTTTTTCGAAGACGGAGTTTTAAATGGCTGGGACCCAGGCTGCATTCGCCCAGCGATTCGGCAGCAAATTACAAATTACAGTAAGCCCCTAAGAGTCTCCAAATTCTATTTACAGAATCTTACTACAGAGTATATACAGCACTATATACACAATAACAACTCTCCAACCAGCCATCCACTACAACTAATAACCCACACCATCCATAGATCACACCCATATTTATACATATTGTCCATGGTATGGTCTCTTCCAACAGGTATCTGCAATTGTCCACTTGCATCATGGCTCTTGCGTCAACCTGGACGTATCTTCCAGTGGCGTGACAATGACACTCCATGTCCGTCACCATATCAATGCAACCTTTCCAGGTGTTGTATCATCCAGCTTCCTCAGCCAGCTGCCATATTCTGTCCTGTGAAATTCTAGGCCTAGGTAATGTATATTGTGAAACAGTAACACTCTTGACTCCTAGACTTTATGTGCTGCACTGCCTGTTTTTCTTCCCACTATGCCTCCCACTGTTGCCACTTGCACTAGTCATTCCCTCTGGCTGATCCAGAAGTATTCTGGCCCATACAGACACGGCCCATATATTGCCCTTCCCAGTCAGCTCAGGCAAAAGCAAACTGCTGCAGACTCTCCTAGCTTGTGTGTGTTCTTCCTCATTCACAGTCTTTGGCATCGTGACCGCATGGAGATGTTGCTTGCCACACACGTCCCAGTTTCCATTTGTGAAAATGTTGGAGGGTGTGTACCTTTGGGTCCAGTGTCACCAGCATAACATGGAGCTTAAGCTTTCCTCTTTGTTGACCCCATCCTTGCAGAATAATCCATCCAACTGTGAACAAAGCACTGTCAGCTACCAAGCCTAGCCTCTGACTAACAAGAAGACCCCATCAATATTTACAAACCTCTAGAAATGGCAGCGTAGGTGGAGCTGTTAATGGAATATGCCTAAAGCCAGACTAATTTATATAAAAGCAACAACATGGATTCTGCCAACTTTCAGGCACTGGGGGCAGGAATGAAGAAGATGGATAAGGAGATGATTCCCAGGGCTGTTGTTCATTACAGCAAAAGGTGCCAAGGTGAAGGGTGGTTTTCTCTGCTACACAGGCTGAAAGGTGTAGCAGTTATCCATGATTCAAATACAGAGTTTTTGAGCTCTGTCATTTTGTGACCTTGCTCAGGAGAAGAGATGTCGCCAAGAAAGAAAGAAAGAAAGAAAGAAAGAAAGAAAGCATCGGTGTTATGCAACTAGGTCCTCCCATGTTCCCTGACAGCGACATGTGCTTTTTATGGCACTGACAAAGTCATTCCTATGGCAACGGCAGATGGTCCATCCAAACCATCTTCCCTTGCCTTTTTCACTGGGGGCAGGTCTTTGTCCTGGGCAGAGGCTGATGTAAAGGAGCCTAATAGATTTTAACTTGATAAGCATGAAGATAAATTAGGTTTTCATTCCCACATGAGCCAGATGGCATGAGGCCGCCAGGTTGTGGGGGGGGGGGGCAGTCCATTAGCACTCGCCTTATTATTTATTTACCACAATCTATATCGCAGCATCCTCAGAGGAACTAAATTAATGTTTTGACTGAAGAAGCTGTACTATCTTTGGGATTTGCATTGGGCTGAAGCAGAAACCACCCTCATTTTTGTTCCTAAAAGCTCCAATCCTGACAATGTGAGGCAGCCGCTTCAGCCCCCTCACAATTCTTCCTGCGCTGTGGGCAATGCCCTAAAATTAGAAAACAAACCTGTGTATGCCACACAGCTTCTTCTGGGCCCATCCAGCCCCTTTTCTTCCTCATGCTCTTTCTAGATGGAAGTTTTTAGCGGCATCAGCACTGGAGGATTAGTGAAGGAGGGATGGAGGAACACAGACTTTCAGGATCAGGTTGCAACGGAGTGTATGCAGTAATTAATGCAATAAACAAAACCTGAACAGGAAAATAATGAGATTCTATTGTAGTTCTATGTGCCTGCCTGCAGCAAGCAAGGTAAACAGCAGCTGCCTCCAGAATCCCTCACTGTGCATGTGTAACAACAAAATAGAGAGGAAGAGGAGAGGGAGGAGAGAAACCTGGCTTACCAACTATTCCCAGCATTTTCAAAAGCATAGATCTATACAAGATATAGCCATGTTAGTCTGTAGAATCAGTATTTAGAGAGACCTTGTAGCACCTTTGAGACTCACTGAAAGAAAGAAGTTGGCAGCATGAGCTTTCCTAGAGTTCAGGCTGCTTCCTCAGTAGTCCAAATGCATTTGAGGAAGTAGATTTAAGTCTATGAAAGCTCATGTTGCCAATTTCTTTCTTTAGTTTTAAAGGTGCTACAAGGCCTCTCTACATAGCTCTAGACACTTGGCCAGCAAAATAGAAATCATGAAAAAAGTGGAGGCTTGTGAAAGAAATAAAAAACATCCTTGGATGCATTTTGGGTGAAGCTTTCAAGTTGTAGAAATGTAAAATGTTTTATTTTATTTATGCAAGACTTACCTGATCTGGTTGTTTCATTTCACATGTACGGTACATATTGCTAGTTCTGAATAAAAAGTTCATGTTGAACCACTCTTCTTTCTTGCGGCGTAGCCCTTTGTTGTGGTCTAGCCCTATCTTTTCCATGTTATTTCTGCTTCTGGTACCAAATTTTCTGTTGAAGAGATAATACCCATTCATATATTTACTTGGTTAACTGAGATATGCCTGTACAAGAAATGAAGGAAATGCATGCATACACACTTTTCAAGACTTGCGTCTACTTCCTCAGATGCATTTGGACCCACTTCCCCATCTGAGGAAGTCGAATTAAAAGTCTGCGAAAGCTCATGCTGCCAACTTCTTTCAGTTAGTCGCAAGGATGGGACAAGATCTCTCGACATACTGATTCTACAGACTAACATGGCTATATCTTTGAATTCTACCGTTTTTCAAGACAGTTGCCTTGCGCTGAGATTCCTTCCTCTTGTCTCTGACCTGGAGAAGAGGAGCCAGGCCCTGAGATGTGGCAACCTTATGAGTCCCATCCCAGCATGGGGGAAAGCACCCACCAGTTTGGGCTGCCTTGCTTTCCTTCATCCCCTCCATCGCAGCAACTTCAACCGCACACTCTCTCTGTCCCTACACACCCGTTGGCACAGGATGAGGTTCACGCTTGCTTATCAATTCCAGAATTAATTTCCTGTTCTGTTTTTGCTGGCTGTTCAGAGAGGCAGCCTCTCCTGCTTCTGTTTGTTACACCACAGCATGCCTGCTGCCTGACTGGAGATGTGCCACAGGGGCACGAAACCGCCGTGCGGCCAGAAGTAGGATAGATGACTGATGCTGTCGCTCCGAAACTTGGGAGAAGCTGAGCTGCTTGTTGGCCCATGCAGTTGGCTGGCCCCTAATTGGCTTCATTTTTCACAGTGGCAGGCAGCATTTCCGAGAGAGGCAGGAAAGAGGGAGATAATATATGTGTATGGTTAATGGGGGAAGAGATACACGCCCAAACCTCAAGCAGAGGCTATCATTTAGAAGACGGCAATGTTCCAACCATCTTTCTTTTGACCCAGGTAATTAAGCCTCCCCTGTACAAGGTTATCCGTTCTCAGGGCCTGGCCCTGAGTCTCCAGGTTTTGTGGGTCATATCCAAGTAGGAGTTGTTGTTGTTGTTGTATGACTTCAAGTCATTTCCAACTGATAACAGCCCTAAGGTGAACCTATACTGGGCTTTTCTTGATAAGATTTGTTCGGAAGAGGGTTTGCCTTTGCCTCCCGAGGCTGAGAGAGTATGGCATGCCCATGGTCACCCAGTGGGTTTCTAGGGCTGAGTGGAGAGTTGGACCCTGGTCTCCAGAGTCTTAGTCCAACACTTAAACTACTCTACCATGCTGGCTTTTCTAGGTGGGAGACAAGGGTTCAAATTCTTTAGTTTGGGAGTGCTCAGCTCCAGGGAAGGGGAAAGGTCTGCATACAAGTTTCCAGCTCAGCTAGTAGACAAGCAGCTTGCTACAATTTGCAAGGTTTAATTGATTTGTTGATGCAACTTGCAAAGGCTCTCCACAGGGTCTATGTTTTTATTTAGTTACCTTCCTCTTTCCTTCCTTGTTGTTGTGATGCCAGGGCTCACCATCCACGCTCCTCTGCTTCCAACTTCTGGTTAGAAGCAAGGCAGCTTAAAGTCTCCTTTTCCTATCTCCCTGTGTAGGTGAAGAAGAAAAATCCTCTTTTTTTTAAACCTTGAATGAGGAACAGCCCCTTGAGCTCAGAGTTCCCTCTTAATTTCCAAAAAGGAAAATGTATTCTCGCTGTGTGTCTGTGCTGTGGTAGGTACTTAATGCATAGCGTTTAATGACTCTCTATAGACCTCAGGTTTTGGAGTAAACTATGCAGCAAATGATGCAATAAGCAAAGTCTGACCTGGACAAGAATCAGATTTTGCTTTAGCAGAACCTAGTGTTGCTCTGTGTGTGTGTTTACAACAGGCAAGAATAACAGCAGCTGCCTCCAGATTTCTTTTTTTGAACAGAAAAACAGAGAGTACTGGAGAAAGCAGAGCAGCCTGCCTTGCCAGCTTTCTCTGGCATGTTAAAAAACACAGAGCTGTAAGTCTGACCATCAAAATGGAAATCGCAAGAAAAGTGGAGACTGGTGAAAGAAAATATTAATTCCAGGGTTACATTTTAGAAGTAAATGTTTTTGTTTACTTATGCAAGTCTTACCTGACCTGGCCATTTCACTTTGCATGTGCATATTGTTATTTTTGGATAAAAAGTCTGGTGGAACATGTTGAGCTGCTCATCTTTCCTGTGGTCTAGGAATACAGTTGCCCCTCTGTTTTCACGGACTTGGAGTCAGCACCCCTCACCTGTTCATGGGTGGCAAACAGAGGGGGACAAAATCAGGTGCGCCCCTATGGGCGCATGCCACCATTCAAGCCAATGGGGCTTGAATATTGGTGATTTTCCATTTTTGCAGGGAGGAGGTCCGGAATGGATCCCCCGCGAAAACCATGGGGCGACTGTACATCCCTAGTCTTCTTCCCCTGTTATTTCTGCCTCTGGTACCAAATTGTCTGTCAAAGCAGGAATGCGCTGGAACACATCAACTTTTGTTAACTAAGGTTTACCTGTAATAGTGTATTCTGTGCAAATGTGGTTGATGCTTAATGTGTCATACTTAAATGAGTTCATCACTTTCTGTCCCTCCTGTGACATCTCCAGTTTCCAGATTTGGGCTCTGAAATCTCAGGGCTTAGGATAGACTTCACTTGGCAGACTTATAAAAAGGTAATTGATGTTTGAGATGGGAATGGGTCAAAGAAAGGGTGGTTGAGGGGGAACCACATGCCGAACAAGTGCCATATTTCGCTCACTCTGGGGTTGTCCAAGGGTTCTTAACTGGTTTCCCTAGGGGGCTCGTGATGGTGGTGGTGGTGATCTGTGAACCAATTAAAAAACCTTACATTTTCCCTTCTGTTGATTTGAAAATTGTGTAGCACCACCTCTGAGTATTCCTTGCCTAAGAAAACCCTGCGAAATTCATGCGGTCGCCATAAGTCGACAGGTGAGTGGAAGGCACATAAACATGCACAGTGCACTTAACAAAGTAAATATGTTCCTGGGCATTACTTCCGCAACAGAAAATTCAGTACCAGTGATGGAAAAAACAGAAAGAGAGATCAAAAGGAGGGTTTGGTTCCTGCACCACCAGTAAAGAAGACAGGTCAACATGTTTTATTCAAAGCTAACAATATGCACATGTGAAATGAAAGGTTAGGTAAGTCTTGCATAAGTAAACAAAAATATTTTGAGCCTTCAAGACACCACTTGAAGACTTCTATCAAAATGCATCCAGGGATGACTTTTTTCTTTCTTTCGCTAGCCTCCATTTTTTGTTGTTATTTCCATTTTTGTAGCTGAAAATAGATCTATACTTTCTTTTAACATGCTGGGGGGAGCTGGTGAAGCAGACATATCTGCTTTCCATTTTTTTCTTGCCCATGTTCATCCCAGTGAGCTTACATAGCAGAACCAAGATTTGAACACTGGCCTCCAGAGTCCTAGTCCAATGCAACTAGCCAGGACTAGGGACAATTCTCAGTTAACTGCACTTGCTTCTTTTCCTCCAGTCTGATTTTTTTTCCTTTTCCTTTTTTCGGACTTTCGCTTGAGTTACCCCAGAGAATCTTAATTTGAAAAATAGTTCCCTTATGGGAAAGGACAGGTCATACAATAATGCCCCCAAGCGCCTGCGTTCCAAGCGCTTCCGTTTACCTGAAATGTTCCATATATAGCCATGCTTGATAAATTACTCTTGCTATGTCTCTACACTTACAATTTAGGGGATATTTCTTTCATGCATTGTTAAGGCAAGTTGCCGGAGTTTTAATTATTCAGGAGTCAGCATTCTCCCAAAGGTCTCCCAGTAGTTAAATTAATCTCTCAGTCTGGAACCTGGATGTGTGAGTGGTTTTTCTTTTTTTCCTATACTGTACATAGGGATAATGTCATTGGATGCGCACAAAAACTTAAGGCACTACATTGTGTGCGCAGAGCCTGAGATTTCTCCCACGCTCCAGCTGCTGAGATGTATTTTGAGATGTTGATAACATAAGGCAGACAGTTATACTTCACAAGTATGGACCTTATCACATGGAGGCAAAATGCTTAAATCCCGTGCAGAAACGGGATTTAAAAATCTGGAAAAAAGCCTGTAAAAGCGGGGTTGTTTTTCAGACGTATTTGTGTAAAGGAGAAATAACGCGGTATTAACCCGAACAGAAAGTCGCCAAAACCCATTCCTTTTTACTTTCAGAAATCCCCGAAAGTAAAAAGGAGCGGGTTTTGTCAGCTTTCCATTCGGATTATTTTCGCATTATTTCTCTTTTCCTGCAAACGTCATCTGAAAAACAACCCGCAATTGAGGGTTTTGTCTACTTTCTGTTCGGGTTAACCCTGAACGTTGTGTGAAAAACAACCTGTAAAAGCAGTTGTTTTCACTTTAAATCTAGTTTCTGCACAGGATTCGTCCCATGTGATAAACTCCTATGTCTTTACTGGGAAGAACGAATATTGTTTTGGCTTTTGAGTTCATGGGAGTGATGCTATTGCAGAATGAAGGAATACACCATATTGGGCTATTCACTTCTTAATATTGGGGGCAGGACTCAGATGGTGATCACTGGCATTTAAATCAGGGTCTTATAAACACAATCCAGAATTTGTCTATTAAATATTTGGCAGGTAAGCAGTCAGCATATGTAACCCAGATAGAAATTATCCGTGGACAACGGGAGATCTCACTTTGGCTCAAAACACACTGCAGAAATAATCCCATTTGAGACTGCTTTAACTGCCCTGGCTCAATGCTAGAGAATTCTGGGAACTATAGTTCTGTGAGACATTTAGCCTTCTCTGTCAGAGAGCTGTAGTGCTACAATAAACTACAAATTCCAGAATTCCCTAGCACTGAGCCAGAGCAGTTAAAGCAGTCTCGAACTGGATTATTTCTACAGTGTGTTTTGGACCTTAGCTTCTCCTACGCCATGCTGCATTTCTCCTTGCTTGGAGTCATTTATTTGCCACTGTTTTTAAATGGAAGGTACATAAAAATACACCGAATAGTGTAGTTTATTTGGGGGGAAGGGTTGGGATAGGGGATTCTCCTTTTAACCTTGACCTTGCTTTATATACCTATTGTAATCTGCTTTGATTCCCATTGAGAAAAGGCGTAATAGAAATTATAATTATAATAATAATTATTATTATTATTCCAGTGCCAGTCACACTGGGAAAAAGCAAAAACAAAACTGCCGGTCCCTGATCAGATAGTTTTAAAAGCACTGGCTTATTCTACTTTTCCAGGATGGTGTTATTTCACAATCCACCTAATGGAAAGCTCTATTAAAATGACCTAACCCCAAACGTTTGATCATCTGAAAAGATTCTGACAAATAGTTTGAGCCTGTGGGCAAGGTCCTGTTTTTTCGGTCCATTTCATGTTGTATATTGAGGCAGCTATAAATATGAGGATAATGCAAAGAAAATAGCTGCCCGTTGCGCACGATGCATCTCCCCCCTTACTCTAAAAGGATGATGTGCCTTTGATATATTAAGCAGAATAAATGGTGGCCTGGGTTTCACTGTGAAGGAAGGGGAAAAGTGTTTTATCTCCATGATTTCTCCTGGCGTTAAAACCAGGACAGGGTCCCCATAGGACCCCCAAAGTGATAGATGGAGGGTGGCCTTTATTGACTATGAGAAGACTGCAATTCATAAACCTGGCGCCTCACATTTACAGCCAACGTTGGCAAAGGGAGAAAATGGGCTGCTTTTATCGCTCAGCCATTGCTTTCACTTCGAATTCCTTCCATCCACAGAGAGGCAGCCATTTCCTAAATGAGAAAACAAACACCAGTTTAATTTTTAAAAAATACCAAGCATGCCCATTTGTGAGGCAACAGATAACCTCAGCTGGACTAAAGGCATGGTGCCTTTGGAAACGTGGCAATTTCTTGGTTATTTTATTTATTTCGATATTATTTTGATATTGGACAGATGCCGTTCTGTGGTGTGTGTTTTTAACCTCAGTTTATAATAGTAAAGCCATTGCTTTCATTCAGCCATTGCTTTCACTTCAGGTTCTTTCCACCAACTTTAATAATAATAATAATAATAATTTATATCCTGCCCCTCTGCAATGCAATCGGGGCGGCTTACAATATTAAAACACAATAAAATACATACAAACCCAAAACACCCACCCACCCCCTTAAAATGATATTAAACTTAGACAATTTAAAAGCATATTAAAATAAATCACAACACAGCGCAAAAAGCAGTCACAATAGCAATAGCAGCTATAACTTAAAATATATATCATCAAGGGAACAATCGTATTAATAAGGTGGGATGTCTGATAGATTTAAATATTGAATTTAAGTCAATTCAAAGACGACATAAAGTCATAAAGTGAAGAGTTTACCTCAGTCTGTGTATTTACCTCAGTTTATTCACTATTAGCTGGATTTATTTAGAAGTTTTACCTCAGGCACCGATTTCATGAGGTAAAATCTATCGGTAGTCATCTATTGTGGCTTTTCAATAGCTTTTTAAAAAGAGATATTTGAGATATTCTTATCTGTTTAGCCTTTTTAGTTAATTTGTTTCTTCCCCTTTCCTTTGTCGTTTGCTTCCCTAGTTGTTTGTTTTTTTGGGGGAAGTTTCCTTTTTTTTGTAACGTGTGTTACAGTTTGTTGTGTGTTGCTATCAATTAATTTCTTTTTATTTATTATTGAATTATTAATAAAATTTACTGAAATATATATAAAAAAGTTATGGTTAAAATGCAGTTAGATGATACGTAGAATTAAAACTGCTTAAAAACAAATCCATTTTTAAAAAGAAAAGTAAAAAAACAAACAAACCACAAGTATTAAAATATTGTTTAGGTATTTATTTATAGCATCTATTATCCTCAGAGAGACAGTGTGGCTTAGTGGTTTGAGCATTGGACTAGGACACTGGGAGATCAGGGTTCAAACCCCGGCTCGGATGCGGAAACCGACTGGGTGACCTTGGGCAAGTCACACTCTCTCAGCCTCAGGGGATGGCAATGGCAAACCGCCTCTGAAAAAACTGGCCAAGAAAACCCAATGATAGGCAAATGCCTTAGGGTTGCCATAAGTCGGAAACAACGTGAAGGCACACAACAAATTATCCTCATCTTCAGCTTTATATGTTGTTGTTTCCCAGAATTGGGACTCAAGAAACAGAGCTGCATGTAGAAAACCTTTGTTATATCTTAAGCACCTTTTAGTAATTATTTATTGGATTCATAGAAAACCACCCAGCAGCTTTTGGTCCAAAACACACTGATCCAGTTTGAGGCCACTTTAATTGCCCTGATTCAGTGCTAGGAAATCCTGTGAATTGTAGTTTATTGTGACACCAGAGCTCTCTGACAGAAAAGGCTCCATGTCTCACAAAACTACAGTTCCCAGAATTCCCTAGCATTGAGCCAGTCTGAGTCAAAGCAGTCTCAAACTGGATTATTTCTGCCGCGTGTTTTGGACCTTTCCTGTTGAAGGGACCATGTAGCAAGAGGAACTCACAATGGGCACAAACATGGAGCAACAGGAGGGAAGCAACTGTGCATGGGATTAAAGGGAAAATTTGTTAGGGTGACATGACCTACCTTAGCAAAACAGAATGTGTAAACATAAACATGTAGGTAGCATCATAGAATCAAAGAGTTGGAAGAGACCCCAAAGGTCATCCAGTCCAACCCCAATCTGCCATGCAGGAATACACAATCACAGCACCCATGACAGATGACCATCCAGCCTCTGTTTAAAAACCTCCAAAGAAGGAGGCTCCATCAGTTTCCGAAGGAATGCATTCCACTGTTGAACAGCTCTTACTGTCCAGAAGTTCTTCCTAATGTTGAGATGGAGTCTCTTTTCCTATAGTTTTTTTCATCATTGCTCTGGGTCCTATTCTCTGGAGCAGCAGAAAACAAGCTTGCTCCATCCTCAACATGACATCCCTTCCAATATTTAAACAGGGCTATCATATCACTTCTTAACCTTCTCTTCTTCAGGATGAACATACCCAGCTCCCTATAAGTCTTTTCTCATAGGATGTGGTTTCCAGACCTTTCACCATCTGGACACGTTCTAGATCCTCAATGTCCTTTTTGAATCGTAGTGCCCAGAACTGGACACAATATTCCAGGTGAGGCCTGACCAAAGCAGAATAGAGCTGTACTATTATTTCCCTCAATCTGGACACTATACTTCTATTGATGCAACCTAGAATCGCGTTGGCCTTTTTGGCTGCTGCACCACGCTGTAAAATAATTAAATTCTGCAAGGCATGCCTCTGCCCAGATTTATATTGCATTGGTTCAGAAAGGATTCTACAGAGACAGAGAGAGAAATTATATACCCTCCATTTCACAGATGAAAACTGGGACAAATGTGACCAAGAAAAAACAGAATATGGTTAAAATGGCAAAGGTTATTCATGACGAAGAGGGCACAAAGTAGGTTTACTTTTGCCTGAACCAACTGGAAAGGACAAGATCCTGCCCCTCTCCTCTCTAGTCTCCTAAATTGTCTGACTGCAAACTACCTTTGCATTTTGAGCTAGGTTTGCAGCAAGAGAAATAAGCTTAAGGACAAAGGGAGAAAGTGGAAGGAGCAGAGAGAAACTGGGACATTTCAAAAGCAGAGGGGAAAGTGGGATGACGGAGGATTAATTGGGGCTAATCGGAACAATTGGAAAGGGTATAAATCTATTTTTCTTCCACACTGTTAAAATGTTTACCTGTTACATGCCTTGAATGAGGTTCTTCAGTGATAAAGATTAGCTGCAAGTGTCTATACGTCAATAAGTAAATACAAGGATAATCCCAAGGCTCCCAAAACTTGAATAAGGCTTACTTCTGAATGAACATATGTAACTTTGAGACCCGTGTCTCATAACTGACCGAGAGGCTGTGCAGAGTGTTAAGATAGAGCTGGAACTGTGATCTGGGTTCAAATCCCGATACAACCATAAAGTCATGAATAATCTCAGGCTAGTGACTCATTCCTTTCTCAGCCTAACCTACCTTGCAAGGTTATTATGAAGACAGAGTGTGTTGTGGGGAGGAAACACACAATATCTGTTTAACAAATACATTTTTTATTTTATTTTATTCTCCATCTGCAGGCTTGAAAAGATGCTAATCGTGATTTTTTCCATACAAAGTATAATGGGGCAATTAAAATTGGACAATATTTCTTCCATGCCTTTGGCTGTCTGTTTTTAAGTAATCCTTGAGAAGTTGAAGGATGTTTTTAGGGGTTTTTTTCCAATTTTATTTTTTGGACTGCCCAGGGCATTTTTAGAGAAATCGTTCCTGAGTGTCCATTCTCCCCTTCAAAGGGTTCATGAGCGGAAGCTTCTCAGTTAGATATAATCCTGACATTTGGATTGTGTTGAAAGCAATTTTTTTAAAAAAGGAGGGAATCAATACAGAGCTGCAAATACACAGACACGAACCAGCATCTTCCTTGTTATTGTCATGCCCACTAAAAGAAAAAACCTGGAGAAAAATCCCTAAAACTCGTACCAAAAGTTCAGGAAAAATTGATTTAAGAAAGACAGCTGACTGGGGACTGCAAAAGATATATCAATTTGGGGACTTTTTTCTTCTTTGCTTTGCCTTAAGTGGAAAAAGGCATTAAAATGGGTCGGAAACATGCATTTGTTGACAAATGGTATGTTTTCTTTCTTTCTTTCTTTCTTTCTTTCTTTCTTTCCCGCTGTTCTCCCATATGGGACCCAAAGTGGCTCACGCTATATGTTAAAATGGCTAATAACAATCTGGAATAAAAAAAAATTAAGAAAAGCATTAAATACAGCTCAAGAACTTCTTCATGGTACAAGCTATTCAAGGGAACACACTGCCCCAGAAAGTGGTGGAGTCTCCTTCTTTGGAGGCTTTTAAACTGGGTGGCCATCTTGTCGGGAGTTCATCGATGGTGTCTTCCTGCATGGCAGAAGTGGGCTGGACTGGATAGCCCCTTGGGGTCTCTACTAACTCTAGGATTCTACCATTTGAACCCTGACCTCACAGTGTCCAAAGAGACCCCCCAAGCCTTGTCTTTGGGGAGGAAGTCTCGGGCCCACCTGTCCTCCCCCATCACTCCTGGGTCACTGAAAGGAGGAAAGAGAGGGAGGTTGTAGCAGAGGAGGGGTATCTTCCTGCATGGCATAAGGAGGTTGGACTGGATAGCCCCTTGGGGTCTCTTCCAACTTGGTGATTCCTGACCTCACACTGTCCAAATAATCCAATGCTCAAACCACTTCCCCAACTGATAATTCCTGAAGGGGACTCAACTCTTGGTGTAGAAGTCTTGGTGGTCCAATTTTGCTTGATCTTTGGGTTCAGAGACCCCCAGGCCTTTTCTTTGGAATGTCTTGAGCCCATCTTTCCTCCCTTATTATTCTTGGGTCTCTGGAGGGAATCATAGAGTTGGAAGAGACTCCAAGGGCCATCCACAATCAAAGCAGCCCTGACAGATGGCCATCCAGTTTCTGTTTAAAGACCTCCAAAGAAGGAGACTCCACCATACTTCGAGGCTATCATATCACCCCTTAACCTTTTCTTCTCCAGGCTAAACATACCTAGCTCCCTAGGTCTCTCCTCATAAGGCATGGTCTACAGACCCTCCACCATTTTGGTTGCCCTCTTCCGGACACGCTCCAACTTGTCAACATCTTTTTTTGAAGTGTGGTGACCAGAACTGGACACAGGAAATGGAGGAGGGTCACGGCAGAAGAGGGTGTCTTCCTGTGTGGGAGTCTGAGCCTGGTATCACCTTGGGTTGGACTGGACTGGACTGGGTTCCTGCATGGCAGAAAGGGGTTGGATTGGATAGCCTCTTGGAGTCTCTTCCAACTCTAGCACTCTACAGTTCAACCCCTGACCTCACAGTGTCCCAAATAATCCAACGCTCAAACCACTACCCCAATTGCTAATCCCTGAAGGGGACTCAACTCTTGGTGTAGGAGCCTTGGGGGTCCAATTTTGCCTGATCTTTGGGTTCAGAGACCCCCCAAGCCTTGTCTTTGGGGAGGAAGTCTCGAGCCCACCTTTCCTCCCCCATCACTCCTGGGTCACTGAAAGGAGGAAAGAGAGGAAGGTTGTAGCAGAGGAGGGGTATCTTCCTGCATGGCATAAGGGGGTTGGACTGGATAGCCCCTTGGGGTCTCTTCCAACTTGGTGATTCCTGACCTCACACTGTCCCAATAATCCAACTCTCAAACCACTTCCCCAACTGCTGGTTCCTGAAGGAGACTCAACTCTTGGTGGAGAAGTCTTGGGGGTCCGTTTTTGCTCAGAGGTTGGCCCAGAGAATCTCAGATTTTGTCTTTTAGGGGAGGTCTTGAGCCCACTTTTCCTCCCCCATCATTTCTGGGAGGAAAGAGAGGAGGGTCACAGTGGAGGAGGGCATCTTCCTGCAGGGCACAAGTGGGTTGGACTGGATAGCCTCTGGGGGTCCCTTCCAACTTGATGAGCCTCCCATGCCAACCCTGACCTCCCAGGGTCCAAATCATCCAATGCTCAAACCACTTCCCTAGTTGCCAATCTCTGAAGAGGAGAGGAAAGCCCACCTTTCCTCCTCTTCCATCATTCCTGAGTCTCTGGAGGAGGAAGGAAAGGGAGGAAGGAAGGAAGGAAGGAAGGAAGGAAGGAAGGGGAGGAGGAGGAGGAGGTTGAAGAGGAGGAGGGGAGACTGGGAGGGCTGTCCTTTGCCCTGCGCATTCACACGTTCACAATCTCACTCCCTTGGATCTCTTCCTTCCTTCCTTCCTTCCTTCCTTCCTTCCTTCCTTCCTTCCCTCCTTCCTCCCCATCCATCCCAGTTTCCCTCTGCCAGGCGGTGCCAACTGAGACTGGAGTTTGCCCAGAGCATCCATCCAGAGGAAGAAGAAGAGGAGATGCCATGGGAAGGCTCTCCAAGCTGGCACTGACTGCTGCCCATCGGAAGGCACAAAGGTGGTGGCATCGGGGCTAGGATCGGTCCAAAACCCAAGGCAAAACCAGCCTCAGACCCCCCCCCCCCCCCAGCAAGGCCAGGTAAGGACTGGCAAAGCAATGGGATGTGTGTGTGGGGGGGTACCTGTTGTCCTGGGAGGTTGGAGAGTGGTCCTCTTTTGTTCCTCCATCCCTTTGGCATCTCCTGGCAAGGAAGAGAAGGGGCAGCTTTGGGAAACAAAACAAAAAATTGGGAGGAAGGATGGAGATGGGGGGGGGGAATAAGAGGAGGCAGAAGGGGAGGTTGGGGTCGAGACAGTGTTGCCAGCTTGAGAACAATGGGGGTGGGAGGAAACCCAAAGTCCTTAGATAGCCCCCATTGTACCTTCACATCCCAAATCCACAAAATGCAGCTTTCCAAGTGGTTGGGGAGGCCAAGGGGTGGGATAGGAGCCCCCACTCCAATCCAGAAGGATAGTGCTGTGGGGGGCAGAGGAAGCATGGGTTTCTCTCCCCTCCAAATATTAATGCACTTTCCTTTTTCTTCATTGTCATTTAAAACAAAAACAACACTGGGAGATGGAAAAGCATTGTTCTGGGCTTGAGGATGGTGCGTTTGCAGAGCGCCCCCTGCTGGCGCCCAGGGCCTGGTGCTCATCTAGGATCTTCCCCATTGCTCCCCATACAAGAAACACACAAGGGCACCATTGCACCCCACTCCTGTCTGTGTGTGTGTGTATTTGTGCCTGCTGAATTATGACTATTAATTTCAAGGGGTTTTCTGAGGCAAGAATACTTCGAATACTCACAGGTGGTTTTGCCAGTTCCCTCTTCTGAAATGCAGCCTACAGGCGGTCGCTCATCCAAGTACTAACCAGGGCTGGCCCTGCTTGCAAAATCAAAGTGGATCTAGTGCTTTTAGGGTATTGAGGCCAGCCCTAGTGTGTGTGTGTCTGTGATTTCTCTGGTCCATTCCTCTCTTTCACACTGATGGGGAAATTGGAAACATGTTCTAATCCCGCCAGTGCAATCTCTCTTTTGCTTTTAATCTAATAATTTTGGATAAAAGGGATCTTTTACAGGGGCTCTTTGTTTGACAGTGTCAAGGGGCGGTGGGCGTTTATGAGGTTCTGGCTCCGATTCCAGCATTGTGCCTCTTTATCGTAGGCTGCACAGTCCTGAGTTGGGTATTCATAAACTCAGGCAGGCTTGCTCCATCATAAAGATTATGATTGTTATTAATATTAATGACATCTATGACACTGTTTCTTCAAGGCAATATGAATATCTTAATATGGCTCTTCTGGCCTCCCTTTTTTATCCTCCCAACAGCCCTGTGAGGTAAGCTGGGCTACGAGAAGGTGATAAAATTGATGGTGAACTTCAAGGTAGAGTGGAAAATTTGCACTTGGATCACTTCAGTCCTTGTGCAACACATGAACCTCATGGCAGACAGGGATGTTAAATATGGGGGGGGGACAAACTGAGGGCATTGCACCACCCCACCCCCCCCTTGTGAGAATTATTCCCTCTCCGATGAAATTTTCGTTCCGTTTCCAAATTTCTACCATTGCATTAATTTAAAAGTCAGTTGAGCATTTAGAAATACAGCTAAGGGCCCAAAGAAAAGAGACAGGCAAGTTCTCAAGGGAGTAAGAAAGTTCTCAATGTGAATGATTTTCAGTGTCTCACTCTTTGCAGTGCTAGAAATCTGAAGGGGAAAAAATCCATTGGGGAAAAGAATTATTTATTTGAAGAGGCAGTGTCTTCATTTTGCACCGCCTTGTAGCTACACTCCTGCCTGCGGGTTCTGTCATCATTGGCCAAGAGAATTGGATGAGAATGATGGGAGTTGTAGTCCAAGAGAATGGTAGAACGAGGCAGCGAACTACTGCAAGTATACTACACTGAAGGGGGTTGCAGACTGCCAGAAATAGTGCAAATTGAGTCCACTTTTAGGGTTAGAGTTAGTGCTAGGGAATCATGGGAATTGGGTTTTTTCTGAGACATTGAGCCTTCTCTGTCAGAGAGAGCTCTGGTGCCACAATAAAATACAGTTCCCATGATTCCCTAACCCTAACCCTAAAAGTGGACTCAATTTGCACTATTTCTGGCAGTCTGCAACCCCCCTGAGTCTTTTTTTTTTTTTAAGTCAGTTCCTCGTGAGTTGTTGTATGTGACTGCGCGATTCACCATATTCAACTAAGGTGACGCAACACATCAGCCATATGTCCCTCGACTGGTTGGAAGAAGTGCGTCTGTAACTCAGACTTGCACACTGTAACTCAGACTTGCACCCATCATTTCTCACAGTTAGCAGTACTAGCAAGATCTGATGGAGTTGCAGTTTGGCATGCATGTAGGGGGGCCCTAAGTGTTTCTGGATTGCAAATCAGATCAGACCTAGCCAACACAACTCCACAACACAAGAGAGCCACAAGTTTCTTGCTCCTTTGGGTCACTTCAACCTTTTTTTCTGGGAGGGACTGGAAGAAAATATACAAATCCTTGTTTGTGAAGCCAGGGAATTTCCTGGGAACTGGGTAACCTCAAAAAAAGGCCTCTGTGGCAAAAACACATTAGCAAAATGTCATGCATAGTTTTCCAGTGGCCTTTGGCTTCCTAGGCTATTATCACATAAGCATCTGTTCTGGGAAAACAAGTGAACAAACTCCATTGTTTGTTGCTTTGGAGTCCATTGTGGCCTGTAGTTAAATTCTTAAAACTGTTTTAACTGTATGCCACCCTCCAATCTGCCATCAGAAGGCTGGATAGAAATATTTTAATAAAAAATAAAATAAAAATAAATAAATAAAGGTTGCTCCCTCTTCACCCCACTCCTGCCAAAAGTGCCTACCCCTTTGTTATGGTGATCACAAGGTATGCCATTTTGAAGGGTAAAAGCACTACAAATCCCTTTCGACAGCTCAAGGAAAACACGTTGGGACTGGAGAACAGCAACAGGAGAACTTAAGCTAGTTATAGAGCAGTGGCAATGTTGGAGGGCTATGTTTTCCAAGAGAATGAAAAAAGGGGTTAGGTATTTATGAAAGGTAATACAATCTGCGCCAAGGATGTCGAAAATATTTATCTGCTGTTCAGATTGCAACAGATCAATCATATACCATGAACATTATAACTTCTATGAAAAAATGTAAAATGCATACAATAAGGACAAAGGTCTAATATTCCTTAGGAATAATAATCAGTTTCTGCAACTCTGATAAATAGGAGAGAAGTTGGTGAATTCTCTGGGTTGCATTCATTCCACATATTGTTTTGCTACATTGGTGGATGCTTATAGACACCTCAGCCACTGAAGAAGACTCTAGATTGAAATAATAATAATAATAATAATAATAATAATAATAATAATAATAATAATAATAATAATAAATGCATCTGGCTGGTGACTACTTGGGATTGAAATCACAGAACTTCTGCCAGAAAAATATATTGGAGCATTTACCAAGGAGAGTCAAATCTCTGGCATAGGCTTGGTCCTTTAAGGACTTTTGCAGTTGCACAAACTGATTAATATTCCTAAGGAATACTGGACCTTGTACTCCTGCTTGGAAATTAAGAGAGAAATCTTAGCTAAAAGCTTTGTTCCTCGATCAAGGTGAAATGAAGGGATTGTTTCTTCTTATTTACTTAGGAAGATAAGATAAGAAAATTTAATTCAGACTCCTTGCTTCTAGCAAGCTTCTAGCCAGAAGGTGGATGCAGAGCAGAGTAGATAGTGAGTCCTAGGACCAAAATAATAATAATAATAATAATAATAATAATAATAATAATAATAATAATAATAATAATAATAATATCATCCCGCCCCTCTGCGTAACGCAACCAGGGCGGCTTACAACATTAAAGATACACTACATACCCTACAATCCCACCCACCCCTTAAAATACCATTAAACAATGAACAATTTAAAACACACTTAAAATAAAATACAAATAAACAATTAAAAAATGACTGGAAGGTAAGGGAAAAAAACCCATCTAAGTTAATATACAGGCCCTCTGAAAAATCTTTGTTGGTTGCAGCAACAAATCAATGAATCCTTGGAAATTGTAACAAGCTGCTCCTCAACTAGGTGTGATTTTTGCTCAGCTCTTCCTTCTTGTTTACATCTGTTTGGTTCAGTCCACCAAAACAGGAATTTGCACCCTCATCTCCTCCCTGGAAATGACCCCCAAGAACTGGGAACTCGAGGCCAGCTCCTGAGATCAGGCACCTCTATTTAGCTTTTCGTCCAGTTGACTTTTGTACATGGAATGGGCAGGGATGCGTTCATTGCGTTCTTTGTGTCAGGCTACAGTAAAGTGTTTTGGGCTGGATCTGGACAGCTCCAAAGGTGACTAGTATTCAAAGCCAGGACTCCTGGTTTGTTTGGACGTTATCACACGTGGGCCAGAAGGCGAAAATAAAGTGGAAATGAGGCATTCCGAAAATAAACGGGAAATAAACAATAATTCCGCAAACGTCATTACCTTAATTGGGAATTTACAGTAATCGCATTAAACGTCCACACACAAGCGAAAAAAGCCCGTAAATGTACTAGAAATGAGCCTCTTGCACATGCGCAGATAGAGGAATGCTCGCTGGAACTATGGCAACAGCAGGGAAATGCTCCCAGATGCGCATTTGGTTATCACATTACGGTAAATTCAAAATTACCTTAATTGTGCATTTGCATTTCCTCCAAAGAACCGAGTTTCAAAAGATCTCGTTTCTGTCCACTTTCTGTCCAGTTTCTGTGCGACGTCGTGTGAAAACACGGGCCACTAATCCGGTTTCGGTCGGGATTTTGTGTGGATTTTGTGTGGATTTGGCCCCGTGTGATAACGTCCTTTGTCATGAAGCTGAAGTTGGAAAGGGTGAAGGAAGAATGTAGTGGCAGTGTACAGAAAGAAGATACTCCTTTGTGGCAGAGGGCTCACACACCTAGTTTGCCACAAATGCATTTCCAATTCAGAGTCGGGGGCAGAGGGGAAGCGGATTTGCCATGAGTATGGGCTACATATAAAATTGGTTTTATCAGCAGCTTCGGGCAAAGGAGCATCAAACTGGTCCGCAGCACAGAGTTGAAACAAACTTCCTGCGTCATGCTTAGATGAGCGAGTCCAGATGCAAGGTGAAGGGTGCACCAATATATCCTTTTTATCTTTGCTCTCTTTTATCTGTTCTCTTTTATCTCTATTAATTTATTTTGGAATAGCTACTATTCTTCATTACCATAGTCACAGGCAACACAGGGAAGCTTTCAAGGTGACAAGAGGATGGAGGAGAGGCCAGAAGTGCACATGAGATGATGTCCTTCCTTTTCTAAATTCAAGCCCAAATTATCAGGATAGTTGAGCCAATGCGTTGTAGTGCTTTGCATGTTGGACTGGGACTCCAGAAGATGAGGGCTTGAATCTCCCCTCAGCCATGGAAACCTACTGAGCAATCTTGGGCAAGTAAGTCACACACTCTCAGCCTCAGAAGAAGGCAATGGCAAACCTTCTCTGAATATGACTTGCCAAGAAAATCCTATGAGAGGGTTGCCATAAGTGAGAGTTGACTTGAAAGCACATAATAGCAATAACCCAGGGTTGCCAAATACCAGATAAACAATGGAGAAAGCAGAATCTATTTGGTATCTGATGGGAAGAAATATTTAATAGGTTAATTTAAATTAATTTGGCAGGGATAGTCTCAATTAATCTTCAGTTGTCCACTTTTTCAACTGCTTTTAAAATGTCCCAGTTTCTCTCTCCTTCTCCCACTTTCCTCCTGTTTTTCCTCAGCTTAAATTCAATGGCTGCAAACTGAGTACAAAAAGCAAAAATAATTTGCACTCCATTCATTCAGAGGGCAGAGAAGAAGAGGGGCAAAATCTTTCCCTTCCCAGGAAGCTCAGGCAAAAGCAAACTGCTGCAGCATCTCCTTTTTTCGAACTTTTTGCCAGAGGACCAGAGATTTGAATGTCCTTGGTAAATGCTCCAATATATTTTTCTGGCAGAAGTTCTGTAATTTCAATCCCAAGTAGTCACCAGCTAGATGCCATCTTGACCATACAGTTGGGGTGCATCTACGCTGTAGAAATAATGCAGTTCGACACCAGTTTAACTGCCATGATTCCATCCTACAGAATCCTGGGATTTTTAGTTTTCTGAGGCATTCTTTGGCAGAGAGGGCTAAAGACCTCGTTAAACTACAAATCCAAGGATTCCATAGGATGGAGCTACAGCACTTAAAAAGTGGTGTCAAGCTGCACTATTTCTACAGTGTAGATGCACCCTTAGGGGCCTCAGAGGCTGCACTTTGCCCTCCCTTGAGCTAAACTTTCAGACTTTCGGGCCCAAATGGGTATATCGGTATATGTTTCTTCTGCATTCAGAATTTTGAAATCTCAAGTTCTTCCCATCCCAAAGATGAAGAAATTATTTATTTATTTTTAAAAGAAAAAAAAAAAGTCTGATGATGATGATGATGATGATGATGATGATGATGATGATGATGATGATATCCCGCCTCTCTGTAAAATACAACCAAGGCGGCTTACAAGATAAAGCAAACAATCCCATCCCCCAATAGCCCACTCCCCCTAAACTACAAGTAAACAGACAAAATATGAAAACATGCTTAAAAATTACAAATCACAAATAATATGAGATAGCTACAGCGGAAATCAGGAACAGGCATAACTATTTTCGGTGTTATTATCACTATTATTATCGGATAATGTGCTGCAATTAAGTTCTTAACCCTAACCCTGTCCAGGACTATTACCGGAGAAGAAACCTTACCTTCTCTGACAGTTTTCAAGGATGTACTTCTTGGGAAATGTTTGCTTCGTAAGGAATGCTTTTCCTTGCCATTCTTTTGAGACTTCTAATATCGACCTGGCAAGATGGGAATTTGTTCCATTATTAGATTAAATCTAGGGTAACAAAAGAGAGTTCATGTAAGGAGCCTATGGGGAGGGGGGGAAGCATTTCATTGTGCATCTGGTCTGTTGGCTGACTATTGACAAGCATCAGATAAGCAATGTAGGGTGTGTGTTGTTCTTTTTAAAAGGGCTGCAATTTAAAAAGCAAACAACCCCCCCCCCCCCATCTTTTACAGTTGGTATATGGAAGTAATTTCCTGTCTGCCCTTATCTTCTCCTTCTTCTTCTTTTTTTCCCCCCTTTTAGCATTTGCCGACAAAGATATTTTCCCATGCTGTTCTTTTTTTAAAATAAAATGCTGTCTGTTCATCTGCTTTTGTTTTTCTGTTGAAAGGCGTTAACATGAGGTTAATTAAGCACAACTTTCTCCCACTAAGAAATAACAAGGAGAACAGCCGTACTGCTTTCTACCAGCAGCTGAAGCTATATAATAATAATAATAATGATGATGATGATGATGATGATGATGATGATGGTGGTGGAGTCCTTTCAGTAGAGAACACCAATGCATGCCGCATCAGGGAGCAATGCGACCCTTTGCAGCTCTGTCTATATGTTTTCCAACACATTTGTTTGGATAAAAAGGTGTGTGCGTGCTTCATGGCATGAAGATGAAATTTAGTATTTAGTAGTGGAATAATAAGCATGCATTACATCACATACGGTATGCTGTTGTGTGCCTTCTAGTCATTTCCCAAAATCATGGGGTTTCTTTGCAAGCCTCTTCAGAGGGGGTTTGCCTTTGCCATCCTCTGAGGCTGAGATAGTGTGACTTACCCAAAGTCATCCAGTGGGTTTCCATGGCTGAGCCAGGATTCGAACCATGGTCTCCAGAGTCATAATCCAATACTTGAACTACTATACCATATAGGATAGCCATGTTTAAACATTTAGAGGGATGTCATATTGAGGATGGAGCAAGCTTGTTTTCTGCTGCTCCAAAGAATCTATTCCAGCTCTATGATTCTATGATGATTCTGTACAGCTTTGATTTTCCAGAGATTCAAACCTCCACACAGATAACAAACTAGGTAAGCCTTATTCTGGTATTGTCTTCTCTCTATGGACTTTATTACAAGGGGACCAGTTCCATCTTTAAAGAGATAATAAAGTGCTTTACGCTTCTTTATGCATGCACACCCAATGTATGGATAGCGTATGGGATGCACATAAAGCACACCATCAGAGGTGGAACCAGAATGCATCAGGGAGCAATGCAACCTTTGCAGCTCTGTCTATATGTTTTCCAACACATTTGTTTGGATGAAAAGATGTGTGCGTGCTTCATGGCATGTAGATGAAATTTAGTACAAGATGTGAATCTCATGGAGAATGGGTAAACAGACTGTAGTACCTGGTTGGGCCCCTGCAACCAGGCATATGGGTTTTAGAGTCTTTGTTGGCATCATGGCTGAATGTTAACAATTGCCCAGTGGGAATGAAGAGTTACCTTGTCTTAGTGACCTTGCAGGATGCTTGTTATATTTGCTTCAGAGTTTGAGGCTAGGAAAAGATATGAAGGCTTGGGAACCAATTTTTTCTCTGTTGCTAACCTGCTTCTAATATTCTTTGCTGTTGTTGTTGTCATTGTTAGCTGCACTGGTAGAATTCAAAGACATAGCCGTGTTAGTCTAGAAAATCTGTATGCAAAGGGATCTTGTAGCGTCTTTGGATGCTTGGATCTTTGAAACTAACTGAAAGAAAGGTGCTGGTAGCATGAGCTTTCGTAGACGAGAGGTCCAAAACATGCTGCAGAAATAATCCAGTTTGAGACTGCTTTGACTCTAACTGGCTCAATGCTAGGGAATTATGAGAATTGTAGTTTTGTGAGACATTTAGCCATCTCTATCAGAGAGCTCTAGTGACACAATAAACTACAATCCCCAGGATTCTCTAGCACCGAGCCAGGGCAGTTAAAGCAATCTCAAACTGAATTATTTCTGCAGTGTGTTTTGGACCTAAAGTCTTTCTTTCTGTTAGTTTTTCAAAGATGCTACAAGATCCCTTTGCATACTGTCTGGAGGGAGATGGATCACGCTTGCACACTTTGATTTTCTTTGTTTACTTCTGAACTATAAGCTCTTGGGAACCCATTTTCCATCAACTTCAGCCTGGAGGGGAGGGCACCCCAACCCAGTTGCCCCATATATATCCAGTGTTTGGGGATTTGCTGGCCATGGGATATGTCTGGTTAGGATTTGTTTGGGCTTCTACCATTGTTTGTGAGGGGTGCTGCACCTTATCAGGAAAAGGGCTGGGATGCTCCTCTGCTATGTTTCCTTTGCTGCATCATTGACCATCAATAAAGCTTATGCTGTAGCAGTAACATCTGAGAGCATTTAGCATCAAAAGCACCCTTGGAGAGGCTTGGAACTACACCCGGTTCTGGCATAAGACAGACATTATCACTAGTATCCAGACAGTAAACATCAGGAAGAATGACAGCTAGTGACCCAGTGTCAGAGAGTCAGTATATCCATTCCTGAGCAAGTGCACAGATCATGATCACAGATTTTAAAGACTCCTTGAGCAACCATGAAGGCTAAAACATCAGGGCTAATGCTCAGCAGTTTTGTATCCATTTTGTTCCAACAGAAAAGAAATATGCATGTACTTAACTTTTCGTCTGAAATTAATAGACATAAAATAACATTTTCTATTCTATTTCTTTAAAAAGAAAAAAAGAAAAAAGCTCATAATCTTCTACTAGTGATTTGGATTCTTTAGGCTCGGTGGTATACAACAGTGGCTCTTGACCAATGGTACATATATTACCTTTGGGATGCGAAAGTACTCTACTGGGTAGGCAGGATTTTTTTATTACCATTACCAATTATTTCAACAGATTACTACAATTTCTACCTACTAAAGGGATTTATTATTTTTGTTTGTACATATTCTGGTCAATGCCGCTGCAGGCTGGAATTCTGTATCAGCTATTTTGATAAATGTACATAACTAAGGAAGTTCTGAGAGCCAGTGTGGTGCAGTGGGTTGAGCATTGGACTAGGAATCTGGAGAGCAGGGTTCAGTTCCTTGCTTAGCCATGGAAACCCACAGAGTTGTAATCCAATGCCCAAGCCACTACACCATGCTGACTTATCTGGTACTAGCAATGCCCTTTTTTAAAAAAAAAATCCCTATTTTAGGGACATGGAGGCTTGCACCTGAGATATTCTCATTTTCTCCAATGAAATAATGGTTGTTGTATGAGCTGTCTTATGAAGAATGCTGGTATCTATATAATTGTCTGGTTGCAGTCATAATAGATCGAGGCTGGCGTCCTGTTTGTTTGGCCATTGCAGAGGTTGGAATTCTTTACTGACCACACAGTGACCGAAATCCTTCCTAACCAACCTTTTAAATGATGCAGCCCCCTGAACATGGTCATTCCCATCTCAATGGAGAGCAGGGGAGTCTGCAGCGATGCATCCAGCTATTTTCCTGAAGCTGGACTTTCTCCAAGGATGTCATCTGCAGGAACCCCCCCAGAGAGGTCCTGTGGACATCTGTTGCAATGCATCCAATTACAGTGATTCCCAAACTTCAGTCCTCCAGGTGTTTTGAACTTCAGCTTCCAGAAGCCCCAGCCAGTTTGGTCAAAAGTCAGGAATTCTGGGAGCTGAAGTCCAAAACATCTGGAAGACCAAAGTTTGGGAACCACTGGACTACAGGAAAATAGCTGGATGTATATCTGTAGCTCTCCAGTAACATGGAAATGGCTGTGTTCAAAGTATTGCCTCCTTTAAAGGTGGGGTTGAAAAGAAGATAGCAGCAGGAGATGTACCCGCAAAGAAGTAGCTGCATGAGAGACATATGTCTCCTGACATAGGATCTTTGTCATGGTTTAATTTTTTAAATGTTTACCCTGTACTTTACATATCAGAAGAATGCCATACACCAGGTATGTATCCTCAGCAACAGTGATGGAATAGTTTATCTACAGTTCTCAAAAACAAAGATCTCTGTCCTCTGGAGAGTTGACTAAGAGTGTCATCTAAATGATGGTATCTTTTTGCAATGTGTAGATCAGCAGCCATGGGCTCTGTTGGGGGAGACCACTTCAAAGATATCAGCCCCATGGTGACTCCTGAGGGCAACGTAGTGATGAGCTTCAGCTTCGACAGCTACCAGCTGGAGGAGGAAGAACTCCAGGCTAAAGCATGTCAGGCCAAGGGTGTCCTCACCTTCATGGAGCCAGGTGAGGGTTCATTACCTGGTTGCATATCTTCCAGAAATGTCTTGATATCCATCCTACGAAGAATGCATATGTATAGAATTCCCAGAGCTTAGGGAAAAATAATGTTTGCACTGCAATTCCCAGAATCCCCCCAGCTAGCACAGTTGCTGGGGGATTCTGAGAGCTGTAGTCCAAGAAAGGAAGTTTTCCAAGCTCTGGGAGACTACCATCTTCAGCCACAGCTGACAAGGTATCCTGGAGTATGTATGCCAATACTGTTCCTTTCCACGATACGTGTAAAGTTTATATTAGCATATTTTGGTTTTGCCTAAAGTGTGAATGATGTAATATCTTGCTGAGCCAAATTCTACCAGTTCATTTCCAGACAGAATTCAAAGTCCTGGTTATAACCTTTGCTATCTTACGCAGCTTGGGTCCAGACTGTCTGAGAGACCGTATCTCCCTATATGAGTCTGCCTATCTTTAAGATCAGCAAGGGACAGCTTTCTCTCCGTTCCACATTTGGTGAGACCATGGAAGAGAGCCTTCTCGGTGGGTGCTTCCAAATTGTGGAACTCCCTTCCCCAGGAGGTCCATCTGCCCTCCTCCCTGCTATCTTTTCCCCAGCATGTAAAAACCTATTTAATTAGGAAAATATTTGCTTTTTAATATGTTGCATCAGATGGAACTTTTAAGGGGGTAGTGGTGTTGTGCCTCTATTTTATTACATTTTAAATGTGTTTTAACTTGTGTTTTTACCCTAGCATTTTTAAAGGGAATTCAAGTTTAACTTTTGTATTAACTTTTATATTAATAGCTTCTTTAGTAGTTGTTGTTGCATGACTTCAAGTCATTTCCAAATGATGATGACCCTAGGGCAAACCTATCATGGGCTTTCCTTGACAAGTTTTGTTCAGAAGAGGTTTGCCATTGCCTTCTCCAGAGGCTGAGAGTATGTAACTTGCCTAAGGTCACCCACTGGGTTTCATAGCCAAGCTAAAAACTGAACCCTGGTCTCCAGAGTCATAGTCCCAACACTCCAACCCCTACGCCACGCTGGCCATCATTAGTTGTATTGTACTTTTAAATGGCAGTGAGCCTAGTTGAAACCTGGGTAGAAAAGTGAGATATTAAGCAAGTAACTAAGTTAAAGTAGTTTGGTTCAAATCCTTTTAGTAGATGGCTGTTCTGTACAGGGAACATACAGGATAGAATTCAGCCTCATTGCAGTACAAGCCTCTACAGCGGTTCTCAGGAGGAAGTCCCACTGTGTTGAATGGCACCTATGCCCAAGTAAATGAGTGCAAAGGATGACAATGCTAGATAGTGGCAGCTTGTAGTCTCCTTGTCATTGGGATGGAGGGTTCAGTCTAATTCTTATTGATTTTATTTATTTCAAGGATTTATATCTGACCTGTCTTCCACAATGGGATTCAGGGCTCTTCACTAGCTTTAAAGGGGCTGTCCAAGGTGCTGAATGCGTGTCAAGTCCAGCAGTTACCCAAGTTCAGAAATTCAGGCCTCAGTAGTTTAAATCCAACAAACCTTTATTCAGTAACTATAGGTCCATACCAGAGATGTCCATTGTGATGGCAAGTAGAATTCAAAGATATAGCCATCTTAGTCTGAAGAATCAGTATGTAGAGAGATCTTGTAGCACCTTTGAGACTAACTGAAATAAAGAAGTTGGCATCTGAAGAAGTAGACTGAAGTCTACGAAAGCTCATGCTGCCAACTTCTTTATTTCAGTTTGTCTCAAAGGTGCTACAAGATCTCTCTAAACAGCAAGGGTTAACAGTGCCTAATTAAACCACACATAATTTCAAATTATTGGCGGGCTAATTGTTCATTCGTTACAAACTCAAAACAGCGTCGGTTCACTCATTTGCTCGCCTCCTTGTTCCTTCAGCCATTCCTCCCAGAAGAATGACTTTGGCTAGTTTTAAACCATACCTGCCTCCACTACTTTGTTATTATATCACCTGTCAATGCAATAACCACTTCCGTACAGTAATTGCTTCCAAACATACAGATTAGCTGACAAAGAACAAAGAACCCTTGAACCTTCAGTCTAAGGAGATGGGGTGAGAAACCACACCTGTTTCAAGTGATCCCCATAGACCATTTTCCTGCTCCTAAGACCCTGCGGAGGCCACATAGACAGCCAAAAGAAATGAAAGAATGAACCCAGAAGTGGCTGGAAATCCAACTGTGGTTTTGAAAATGCCATTTTTAAAATGTCAAAGAGTGCAGAAGGTCCCTGTAGCCTATTTAAAAGGTGAATCACTACTTCTGAAGGTTTCCAGGAGAGATAATTAACACTTTCCTGCCAGAAAAAGGAAGATGCAGTTGAATCTTGGGGGAGGAGGAATTGTCAGAGGCTGCAAAAACAACTTTATGGGGTGCCCTGTGCCCATTCCTGATTTAGATAACTGTTATAAACAGGGCACAAACATGTTTGGTAGGTCAGCTTCAGCCCAGACCTATCATCTTTCCATTATGTTACTGTCTGTTGAGCCATCTTCACACAGACAAAATCTTCTATTTGCCTAGTTTCCAGTAGACAAGGATTCAGTTTTCCTGCCTCTCGGCATATTTGGCCTTTTCTTGCTTTGTACAGTGCTATTTGGTTATGTTATATTGCAAATGTCTGCTATTTGAACACCTCCTGGGTATCAGCTGAAAGGTTGTAATTTGCCAAATGGAATTTAATCAAAATGGTATTTATCATGTAGGGTACATCATCCCCCCCCTAGGCACTAGAGACCCTCAAAAAGGCTGCCATTTGATAACATTAATGCCAGCATTTTATAAACTAAAGCTGAAAGTGGTGGTTAAATCCCTCCTTTTCAATCTGGAATCAGAAAGTGGTGGTTAGCTGCTCTTTCATGTTTTCCAGTTTTCCCCCGCATGCAATATGGCACTACATGAACTTTCATTTGGCCTGACGCATACCCTCCAACATCTCAAAGATGAAAACTGGGATGCCTGTGGCCAAGCAACATCAAAGTGTGATCCAAATGGCAAAAGTTATTAATGAGGAAAAACACACACATTAGGAGAGGGGCATATTGTTAGCGTTAGATAAAAAGTCTTCTGAAACATGTTGAATTCCTGTTCTTCTTTGTGGTGCAGAAACCTTCCCTGTTATTTGGTACCAAACTTTCTCTTAAAGAAATAATGCCCAGGAACACATCCACTTTGTTAACTGAAGTATACCTATACAGGGCTCTGGATTGCTTAGAGATGCCTGAAAACTAAGTAAATAAAACAAATTTCCCTTTGATAAGTGCAACGCAGGCTAATCACTAGAGCTGGGCTAGGCCTTGTTTCACTTACAACAGAAATATGGTCAGAATTTGTAATCACCTTGCTTGGCGTATATAGATTTTTGCATCTCGTAATGCTCAGTTGTGTTATGGATAGAGAACCATTTCTTCTAAGAGATTTTCCCTGCGTTGGAATTTCGAATGAGATTTTCTGCATGGCTGATCAGTTTCCAGGCAGCTCCAGCTAGCATGCTCTGTAAGCAAGTTGATGCTTTAGAGTTCCTAAATATTAGCCGCATTAAATAAAACTCTAGTTGATTGCCATGAAATGTGGATTTAAAATGAGAGTGCCATTTATAAAACAATGCCATGCTTCATGAACCAATAAGTGAATCACCTTTATAAATTTGGCTGACATTTCAGGTTGGGAAATCATTTCGTACAAGGTGATTCAAATATTATTTGCAGAAACTAGTTTTTCCCAGGATGGCAATAAATTAAACCCAAGTTTTCTGCTTATAATGATGTTGCTTATATAAGATGGCAAAATCAAGGTTTGCTATTTGGAATTTATACTTTTTTAAAAATATTTTCAAGCCATCGACACTTGAATCCATGGATAAAGAATCCGTGGATACACAGAGACAATTGTATTTTGGATTTCAGATAAGGGAGACTCAACCTGTATGTATTTAAGTGTTTCCATTTAGTTAAATGGTTTCATCTCTTCAAACTAGTGTCTGAATGGTAGATGTGGTTTAATGCTTTTTCAAGCTTTTGTATGCCATATTGTTTTAGATGTTCTGTTTTGATTTATATTATAAGCCGCTTTGAGTCCCGTTCCAGAGAAAAGTGGGGTATAAAACAAATCAATCAATCAGAGATTCTCTGGGTCAATGTCTGCAAAGACATCCCCATCTGATATCCTTAACTGTAACCAACTACCTCTACTGTTTTCTCCTGTTTTGGGCTGCAGTCTGTGAAGATCCTGAGCCGCAGGATCGTTACCATGGCATTTACTTTGCAATGCTGCTAGCGGGAGTTGGGTTCCTCTTGCCTTACAACAGCTTTATCACAGATGTGGACTATCTTCATCACAAGTACCCAGGTATGCTCAATGTTTTTAAAATTCCAGAGATGGAGATTGAAAGTGTTTTGTATACATGGCTGTTGTTGCTATTATCACCATCATCAGCCATCATCATCATCATCATCATCTTTATATTTATATCTTGATTCTCCCTCCCCCCAAAAACTGGAAAGACAGCTTACATATTAAAATGATCACAATTTTTTTAAAAAAACATACATGGTTATATCAGTGATCCCACATTGGCTGCATCTACATTGCAGAAATAATGCAACTTGACGACACTTTAACCACCATGGCACAAAACTGTGGAATCCAGGGATTTGTAGTTTGTCGTGGTACCAAATCTCTCTGACAGAGAAAACTAAATAGCTCACAAAACTACAAATGACCAAATTCCACAGCACTGAGCCATGGCAGTTAAAGTGTTGTCAAACTTCATTATTTCTGCAGTGCAAATGCAGCCTTTCACTGTCATGGTTCCAACCTAAGCAATCATGACACTTGTAGTTGAGTCGACATATCTGCTAGAGAGCTATCATTCAGTCCCCTGAACAATAGATCCCAAGTAATCTTGAGAAGAAGGATTGCACATTTAATTAGGGTACTTGGGAACTTAGTACAGTGGACCTTAATTAAACTACAGATCTTGGGTTTGACAGCTGCTGAGTACGGGAGGTTTTTGGATGGAGGTTTTTGAATTCTGTCCAAAAAGGGACTTACACATGCTTAAGTCACTAACTGGATGCTGACCTTTGTATGGTGTTTTTTGAATCTTCAAAAATTATTCTATCAGAGAAAGCTCCTTCACAAAAGAAATCTAGCAAATGCATGATCTCAGTGCATCACCTTGTTTGTCTTCTCCCTCATCCCTATTTTCTTTGTCCTTCTGCAGGGACCTCTATCGTGTTTGATATGAGCCTTACTTACATCTTGGTAGCCTTGGTAGCTGTCATCCTCAACAATGCTTTGGTGGAAATGCTAAGCCTCCACACCAGGATTGCTGTGGGTAAGTCCTGCTACCTTCCTCCTATGACTTTGGGCTGTGACTCTTTTAGGGAATAAGTTTCAGCATCTTAGAGCCTGGATTAAAACCTGGAGTGAATTCACTGCTTCCCTAATATGAGAGCCACCAGCCACCAGAAGATTCAGAGGAGGCTACAAGTCAGCGGCAGTACACCTGGGCTTTATCCACACTGCAGAAATAATCCACCTCAACAAATTGCCATTCCCAAAGTTCATAGCACTGAGCCACAGCAGTTTAAGTGGGATCAAACCAAATTATTTCTGCAGTGCGAATCCAGCCATAGTTTTCATTTTCCACCCTTGACATTCCCATGAAGGGCTAGCGATGAACCTGGCCTGAGACTTTGAAGAGTTGCTGCTAGTCAGTGTTTACCTCCAACATTTCACAGATGAAAACCAGGGGATGTGTGGCAAAGCCAAATAGGAACAGTTGGAGAGCATGGGCTGACGGGAGATATAGACCAAACTATCTGCAGAGGGCTAAAGTTGATTCATCATTTAAAAACTTAATCAGTGGGTGCATTCTAGTTGAGAAAACCAACAGGATTCAGGCCTATGGGTCCAAACATAAGACATGGTTTGAGGATGTTGTAGAAAAACAAAAGAGTACACATTTGAATTGTGAGCCTGCATGTCTGGTTTTCAGCAGAAGATGGAACCTCAGACAAGTGTTACTTGTCTAGCTTTTGGGTCAACCACAAAGCACCAACGGTTGGATTAATATTTAAATAAATATACAAGGGAAAACATCCTACCTGAAGTGTGGGAAGAATAGCGCTGGGCTGAAAGGTCATGGAGATGTGGAGATTTGGGGAAGGAGAGTTCACCCTTCAGCAGAAGAAGCCACTCCTGTTCCAAATCTGGTTTCTAGGGCCCAAAGCGCACTGCAGAAATAATCCAGTTGGACTGCCCTGGCTCAGTTCTAGGGAATTTTGGGAACTGTAGTTTTGTGAGACATTTTAGCCTTCTCTGTCAGAGAGCTCTGGTGCCACAATAATCTTCAATTCCCACGATTCCCTAGCACTAAGCCAAGGCGGTTAAAGTGGTCTCCAACTGGATTATTTCTGCAGTGTGTTTTGGACCTAGGTGGTGGTTGTTGTCAAGTCAGCTCCAACTTACAACAACACTTTAAATGAAAGCCCTCCAAGAGACTCTGTTCTTAACAGTCTTGCAACCTCAAGATCGTAGCTTCTGTGCACAGCCAAATATTCCAAAGAGAATGAAAGAAGGACTGTAGTGTGCAACCAGAAGTCATTGCCGGATCTTGGAACACATGTTTTTTTTTGGACTGCAGCTCCCAGATTCTCCCAGCCAGCATCTTCAGAGGCTGGCCTGGCTGGAGGGTTCTGGTAGTTCTGGTAAAAAAGGGAAAACCCAAAACTTTCAGTGCCTCATATCAGCCCCACATTCTGGATGTCAGAGAAGGCTGCTTCTGCAGGAAGTTGTAAGTTTCTAACATCTCTTCTTCCAAAGTCACTCCTTGCCTTTTTGCCTCTTTTGTCTCATTGTTGCAGGTTACCTGTTTTCACTGGGTCCACTTCTCTTTGTTAGCATCTGCGATGTCTGGTTGGAACTTTTCACCCAGCCCCATGCCTATGCCATCAACCTCATTGCAGTGGGTGTGGTGGCCTTTGGTTGCACAGGTAGGCATGGGAATGGGTAGGCTCTCCTCCTAGGCATAGATATTGCACAGAGAAATGTGTGCAAGATGTCATTTCTGAATGTGGGCAATGCATTCATGTTATGGAGAAATACATGGTTAGTGTAACTTTCATTTGCCGTTTACTGTCTATACTCATGTATAAGTCTAGAAATGTAGGTCAAAAATTAGACCCCAATAACCTCAGTTGACTTATCCATAGGTCAATGTAAGTACTGTAATTTAACTCTTATTTTAAAAAAGGAACCATTCCCTGGTGAAAGGGAAGAGTGTAATTTGTCCTAGAAGCATTGACCTCCCTTTAATCTCTCATCCATCCAGCCTTATGATGGCAAATAGTTATGCCTGCTGGAATTTTGTAAATTCTTTGGCATTGTTTTCCTTTGCTTCATCCTTTAGATCCTTTGTTACAAGCCCCCAAGTTTTACCCTCAACTTATATATAGGTCATATCAAAATCTATAATTTTGGCCCCAAAACAAGCCCTCAACTTACACATGAAATTGACTTATAGTTGAGTATATACGTTAGGCTGAACACAGACTTCCTCCTTGTCAACCCTGCTATCACTTTTTACTATTTTGAAAACTTGGCAACACTGTTCCACCTCCAAAATTTGAAATGTGTAGCATGGCATGGCAGTAATAACAAATAATAAGGCCCCAATTTCATGTAAAGATCTGGAGCACCGAGAATGTAGGCAGAGACCTGCTGGATCATAACCATCTAATCCAGCATGCTGTTTCTCTCTAGTGGCAAACCAAATTGTTTCTATTAAATACATTTATCCTCTTCTTTATTTGAAAAGCCCCACAGGACAGCTACCAAAACTCAGAAGTAAGTCAATAAGTCAGCTTTGCAATCCAAAAGACTTGACACTAGAGGACAAGTGCTTTAGGAGAGAGAAGGAAAAAATCCACACTCAAGCAATAGATTCTTGTTTGCAGAGTTAGGCAAGGCATGAAGCTGAATCTAAGTACAAATGGAAGGCAGCCTTGCTTCTGCTTCCTCTGATGGCCCTAAAGATTTAGAGATACACTGCCTCTGGAAATGGAGGCTCCATTAAGCTACCCTGACTATTAGCAGTCCATAGACCTTTCTTAATCTAGTACTTTCTTTAAAGCTGCCCAAAGCTGTGGTCATCACTGCACCGTCTGGTAGCAAAGCCCACAATTTAAATCTGCCTCATGCATAGAAAGGTTTTCTTTTGTTATCTATCCTAACTCTCTTGCCAATCTATTCCATACCAGGAGGAGGATTAGTGCAGGCAGAAAGGGGCACCAAGTTCCTGTTCATTGTGAATGGGCACTGGACAGACAACAAGGCTGGACTGAGCCAGGAATCCATGCAAGAATAATTCTTATGTTGTTATAAGGAATAAATGTGGGATGTAGTGTCAGTTTTTCTAACCGTGGCATAATAACTGCTTCCCTCTTTGCTTTCTTATCTCTGTCTCCACTTTGAAGTGCAGCAATCCAGCTTCTATGGCTACACCGGGATGTTACCAAAGCGTTATACCCAGGGGGTGATGACCGGTGAGAGTGAGTATTGCCTTTTTAAATCAATCACAAAAGACACCTTACACCAAGGTCTCATTCACGCTACATCATTCCATTTTAACTGCCATGGCTACATCCCATACAATCCAGAGATTTGCAGTTTGGTGAGGCACTAGGACTTTCTGGCTGAAAATTCTAAGTACCCCTCCCTAAACTGCAAATCCCAGGATTCTACGGGATCCTATGGGATGCAGCCATGGCACTTGAAGTGGAACCATAACACTATAATTCTGTATATAAAGAGAGCCTGTAGCACCTTTGAGACTAACTGGAAGAAAGAAGTTGGCAGCATGAGCTTTCATAAACGATAATTCTGTTGTGTGAAAGATCCCAAGGAGATTTATCAGATCTTGGGTCTTGTATTATTATTATTATTATTATTAGCAACAACAACAACAACAGAATTGGGCTATATTACTTGGACTTATTTACTTGGACTACATCTCCCAGAATCCTATAGCCAGATTCTGGGAAGTGTAGTCCAAAAAGTAACTTTTCCCAGTTGTGGTGGTTGGTGGCTGCAATGACGGTGATGGTAATATTTTCTTAAATAATATTTTTTTTTAAATGAAAGTACAGAGAGCGCCTCCGGCATGATCAGGTTGTGTGTGGGTTCTCTCCCATTAACAGTCTTCATCACCAGTTATGCCCTTTGTTTGCCATGGAACCTGATTCCTGTGCCCAAGGGGAACAGAAATAAGTGAATCATTCTCCATTTCCACCTGTGAGCTGGCTCAGTCTTTCGACATCTGACGTTTACAAGATGGATGCTCTTCTGCTTTATTGTCTTCCCTAATGTATGTTATTTTTCTGCTAATCAGAGTCAGCAACCATTGGCTCTGGTGACAAGCTGTGGTTTCTGGGCTTTTTAGTAGACTGAATGGTCAGCGCAGATGGTACCAAGCTGTGGTCTCTGTTCACTGCCCACTCACTGACTGGCATAGGCACTAATGGTTGACAATTGGGGCACATTCATTAATACACAGTCTGGCATCCAGCCTTGGCACATTCATGGATCTTTAGTGGACATGTTCTTCTGCCTGTACAGTTGGCCCAGTGTCGAAGAGAGAAGGTAAACCCATTAAGAGAACAGGCTAGCGGTCCAAAAGGAACAACCATCACCACGCAATGGCTAACGTTCTACACTATTCCTTTATCTCTTCCATCTTTCCTTTGGCACTGTTCTTTGTTTTCCCCCATGTACCTTTCCAATTTAGATTGCAAATTCCTCCAGGCATAGGGAAACACCTTAAACTAGGCCAGGGGTATGGCACAGCCTATGGTTCCCATTACAGCCCATACTCTCCAACTGTCCTGATTTTGTAGGAACGGTCCTGATTAATCCTCTCTTCTCCACTTTTCCAGCTGCTTTTAAAATGTCTCAGTTTCTCTCACCCCATCCCACTTTCCTCCTCAGCATACTTCAGTTGCTACAAACTGAGTTCAAAAGACAAAAGTAGTTTGCACTCAGCAAAAAGCAGTTTAATTCAGTAGGTGAGAGAGGAAAGGAAATGAGTCGAGAGGGGTGAAATTTTGCCCTTCCCAGTAGGCAAAAGCACACTGCTGCACCCTCTCCTAGCTTGCATGTTCTTCCTCATTGATAACTTTTGCCATGTGAAGTCGTAGGCTTTCATGGCCGGCATCCATAGTTTTTTGCACTCCGGGTGTGCTGACCCCTGCGATTTCCCCAAATGCGGGAAACTTGACTGCATAATTTGTGGTTGCTGGCGAAACGTCAGAAAGAAACTTCTAGAACATGGCCACAGAGCCCGAAGAACCCACAAAAAACTTTTGCCATCTTGACCACACTCTGATGTTGCTTGTGAAATGCCGGTGTGAAATCACTGGTGTTGCCGAACTAACCATATCCCCAATCATTGGGTAGTTTCCCAACGTTTGCATAGGTTTTCCAACCATTCTAAAAGGTTACAGTGCCTCTCTTAAGACTTAAATGCCTTTAAATACTTTAATGCTGAAATGCTTTAAATGCCATGGCTCAGTGCTATGGAATCCTGGCATTTGTAGTTTGGGGGTGGCACCAGATTTCTCTTGACAGAGAAGGATAAATACCTCACAAAACTACAGTTCCTGGAATTCCATAGCATTGAGCCATGGCAGTTAAAGTGGTGTCAAGCTGGATTATTTCTGCAGTGCAGATGCAACCTAAGAGTTTTAAACTAAATACCTTTTCACTCACCACTAGAATTGACATCTGAGAGCTTCTGTACAACTGAATTGAGCAAAAAGAGTTTTCCTGCCTTGCATTGGATAATGAATGCCTTCGGGTATCTGCAGCCCCTGTTCCAGTGATACAGTGAAAATTCTTCTCTAGCCCCACTTTTGCAGCAATATGGTTTCATGATCCATAATCTGGAGTCACAGATTGCTTCTTTGCATATTGAAATTCCAGAGCTGGTGTAATCGTACGTTGATTTCTGAAGGCAGAGAAAGCTCTGGAGGTGCACTGTTAATCTAACTAATAACTGGGCAAGAAGCTCTGACTAGAAGATTAATCAACTGAAGTCTGGCAAAGCGAAGGAAAGGATTAGATGTCTGTACCATGCTGCTAGGAAATCTGCTGCCCTTTTGTAACATAAGAGAGATAGTTTTCTAACGTTTACAGTCAAGGCATCTATGTGCCCTGCATTGCAAAAAATTAAAATTGGGCCTCAAGGCAGCCCAGATGTTGTCACCAGAAGAAGTTCAATCCAATGACGTGAATGCATTAAGTAAACGGAACAGATTTGCATATTTTGTACTTATTTTGTATAATGTATTCAGCTTCTAGTTCCGGAAAGAATGCAGAGCTGGGAGGACAGAGAAAAACTTCTGACCAATGGAAATTCTATTCTGAAGTTCACCATGGTCTTACCAAAGATTTTTGAACAACTACTACTTGTCACCCCATGCCTTCCTGTTCATTTCTGTTGAAGATAGGAAATTCAAGAAATAAATAAATAAAATGTATAAATAATATGAAAACTGAGAAGCCTTTTCAAGGGTGTTTATGTGAAATGGCCAAGGCATAGGGGACTTGCTAGCCAGTACTAGGGCTTGAGTTACTGCTTTTCCAGGTGAACAACAGCAGCCACATTTTTTAAATAAATAAATAAATAAATAAATAATAATAATAATAAACAACCACAACCCTCAGAAGTGCTCAGAATGATTGCTACATGAAGATAAAGTTGCTTGGATGGTAGGCCAATCTATATTTCATTGCAAAAGTCTCATAACCTCCAACTGTCCAAATTTGACAGGGTCAGTCCTCTTGTTGTTTCCGACTTATATTGACCCTAAGCCGAACCTATCATGGGGGTTTACTTGGAAAGATTTGTTCAGAGGGGATTTATCATTGCCTTCCCCTGAATGTGAGATAATGTGATTTGCCATTCAGCTGCTATTAAAACAGCTTTAATATTTCCAGTTTCTTTCTTTCCTCTTTCTTCCTTTGTCCTCAGCTCACTTCAATTGCTGCCAACTGAGTTCTAAGTGCTTCTGCTGATGCTTTAGCAGGACCTGAGCTTTTACTGCAAATCAGATGATTTTTGCAGAATACAAGGACCCATTGTTAATCTTCTCCTGCTTTTTGCTCCCTCCTTCCAGGCACCGCTGGAGTCATCATTTCTCTGAGCCGCATCTTTACCAAGCTCCTCCTATCAGACGAGAAGGAGAACACCATCATCTTCTTTTTCATCTCCATCAGCCTCGAGCTCACCTGCTTTATCCTCCACCTCCTGGTGAAGCGGACCCACTTTGTGAAGTATTACACCGCCCGCTCCCAGGATGGAGTGCCAGAGTTCAAGGGGGCTGTGGACCAGGGCACCGGCTACAGGGTCCACCATGATGTTACCGCAGAAGACATCAGATTTGTAAGCTTCTTTTTCTGTTGCAAAAGAAAGCCACCCTTAGGCACTCTTCCTCTGAAACTTTTGGAATTACAGTGGGACCTCGGTATCTGTGGGGGATCTGTTCCGGACACATACACCCCATGGATACTGAAAACCATGGGACCTCAAGTCCTGTTGTTCCCAATGGTGCCACAGGCACACAGCTGGACCAGCATTAGGGATAGCCCCCATTGTCCCCAATAGCAGCGTGTGCATGCTTATGCGCCACCATTAGCGACAATGGGATGGGAGCTTACCTGAAGTCCTGTTGTCCCTAATGGCAGTGCAGCTGCGTGCATGCACTGCTATTGGGAACAATGAGGACTGTCCCTAATGGCGGCTTGCCATCCATGGATGCTTGAATCCGCGGATGACAAGCTCGCAGATAACAAGACCTCACTGTATTAAAGTTGAAAGCCATGACAAAAAAAAAAAGTTAGACAATCCATGAAGAGTTGATAGGTTTTGTAGTCTGAGAGGATTTCTGATGCAAAGGACCATTGGCTTAGGTATGCAAAGGGGTCCTGTGGCACCTCTGAGACTATTGCAAATTCTCTCTGCATACTGATTTTCCAGGCTAACACCTTGAATTCTGCCACCTTGGTTTAGGTATGTGTTTGGAGAGGGAGATGGCACCATCTCCTGGTCTGTGCTAGAAATGTAGGCTGAGGTTCATCAAAACATATCTCCATCTGCATTCTGTATTCTCCCCCAGCTGGACTCAGCTCCTTGTTGTTACAGGTTTTAATTGCCATCAAGTTGACTTTGACTTATGGCAACCCTATGAATGAGAGACACCCTGTTATTAACTTCGTACAGAAGTCATGCAAGGGATGGACCTCAGTTGCAACAGAGGCTTAGCGTTGGGAAAGTTTATGGGATGAGCAGCCATAAATCCAAAAGTGAATCCACCAGCCCCATCAAGGTGACCATTGGCTGTCTCTGCTCATAATATCACAGGGAACCAGAGCTGTACACAGCCAATTTCAGAAGCATAAAAGCAAGAATGGGTCTTCCTAGAGCAAAATCCTTCAAAGAAGATGGTTTGTTGCAGCAAAATTGGATAAACCTGTCTCTATGCTGAGCCCATTTTTAATGTTTTGATCTGTGAGCCGCCTTGGGTTCCTTCTGGAAGAAAGGTGTCATACAAATGAAATAAATAACTTCTGTGGGAAACAAAACTATAAAACCTGGGAATAGTCCTCACCAAAGTAACATTTCAAGGTTCTGAGTTGTCCACAGCTTCCCCTTGTTAGGACAAAAAAAACCCTGTAGGAAATAGAGATATTCTGTTGTCCTTGTCATCATGGTTACCACTTTCCCCACCATGGCTATTGCTATCAGTACTGTCCCATATCTTGCAAATGTGCAATGCAATCTCATTGCATATTTGCAATCTGCTTAAGGAGATTTATGTGCCTATTCATGCAAGAAATAACCAATCCAACAATGTTTCAACTATCAGTATGGATGGCTGTTTATAAAGTACAGGGGGGCAGATCTCTGACCCAAGGCTTACAGTCTTAAAATTTAACACATGGAAAACAATAACAGAAAGGGGAGAGAAGAGAGGGATTTTTTTTATTCTCTTCATGGACTACCATCTCTTTCACATCTCTGCTTAAATTTGCAATAAGCAATAGAATATATAATATGTATTATACAATTCACTGACTCAATAGCAATGGCCCATAATTGGACATTTCCACCCCTTTACTACTTATCTTGGTCTTGCCAGGAGGGGAACATCTTTCTTTGTTAAAAGATGACCCCCTCCAGGACATTTTGAAGAAACCAGAGCTTGGAAAAGTTATTTTTGAGACGATAACTCTTAGAATCCCATCAGCTACAATTCTAGGAGGTGTTTTCCAAAAAAAGTACCGTAACCTTTTCAAGCTCTTTTGGGGAAGTGGGAAGCCCCACAAATACAAACCACCGGATTATATCTGTTCTTGTTTTTTTTTTTTATATATCTGGTCTTGTTTTTCATGTAGGGTCATGTCTTTGCTCTAATTTTGCAGATGTGGGTGATCTCTAGGACTGAATTTTGGTTTTTAAAATTTCCTTTTCCTCCAAGGAGAATCGGCCATGTGGGCGAGAAGGTTTCCCTCCAGACACCTTTGGACAGGAAGGCGAGCTGGCCGGCAGTGGCACCTACGTGAGATTTGATGTCCCTCGGCCTAAAGTCAAAAGAAGCTGGCCCAGTTTCAGAGGTAACAACAGGAGAATACCCAGGCAGACAAAGGCATGGTGTTAAATGCCAAGTTTGTTCATTCTTACAACAGCCCTGCTATTGCTGTTTTGTAGCTTCAAGTCATTTCTGACTTATGGTGACCCTAAGCTGAAGACTTAAATCTACTTCCTCAGATGCATTAGTTTAGGAAAGTTTAAGAAAGCTCATACTGCCTATTTCTTTCTTTCAGTTAGTCTCAAAGGTGCTACAAGATCTCCCTGCATACTGATTCTACAGACTAACACGGTTATATCTTTGAATTCTTCCACTATAAAAACCCAGATGAGCTCTTAGCCTTGATTGGGCAGGATACCTTTTAAATAAGGGGTTGAAGCATTAACCCTGAATTTGAATCTGATGCTCCAAAGAACTGGCCTTCTGGTCATTCTTATATGGACATTTTCCCCATCCTCCAGTGGTTTCTCAGATTTGGTATCTCCTCCCTCCCCAGTTTTAAAAAAGTTGTGATGCTTCCCTGAGCCATACCTTCCAACATTTCACAGACAAAAGCCAGGATACATGTGGTCAAGTATTGTCAGAGTGTGATCAAGATGGCAAAATTTATTGATGATGAATAATACATAAACTAGGAGAGGCTGTAGCAGTTTGCTTTTGCCTGAGCCTACTGGGAAAGGCAAGATTCTGCCCCCTTTATCTCATTTCTTCCCTGTTGAATTAATTGAGTACCAACTCCTTTTGCACTTTGAAATAAGCTAAAGGGGAAAAGGTAGGAGGTGAGAGCAACTGGGACATTTTAAAAGCACTGAAAAAGTTGGAGATAAAGAAGTAATCTGGACCATCCCTGCCAAATAAGAGCAGTTGGAGGGTATGCTAAACCTTATCTCATGGCAGTAGGAGCTTAAATCTAAACCATACAGTTCATTTAGTCCTGCCCTTTTGCCTTAGACCCTGCCCAGCACTGGAAATTTGGCCCCTGAGAAATGTTCTGAAAATGAATCCTTGATCCGAGAAACTTTCCTCCCACGCTGCCTGAATTGATATTGCCCTGTCAATCATAGCCTGAAAAGGATTCCTCTGGTTCTCCCCTTGGACAGATATGATGCTCCACCGCTACATCGTCTCTCGGGTGATATGGGCCTACATGCTCTCCATAGCGATGAGTTACTTCATCACTTTGTGCCTCTTTCCTGGACTGGAATCAGAAATCCGGAACTGCACTCTCGGGGAATGGCTCCCCATCCTTATCATGGCCATCTTCAACCTCTCAGACTTCGTGGGCAAGGTAGGAATCAGCCTGCCTCCTGTCATTAGGCTGCCTCAATAAGAAGGAAAGATGCTTCTTTTGAAAAATAAGGGTTGCGGTGGGGGTGAGCTGGTTTTGTTTTTATCCACAGCATGCCATACCATCCAACTGTCCTGATTTGGCCAGGATAGTCCCAATTAATCCTCTGTCATCCTATATTTCCAGATGCTTTTAAAACGTCCTAGTTTCTCTCTCCTCCCCCTTTGTCCTCAGCTTATTTTAATTGCTGCAAACTTGAGTTCTAAGTGAAAATGTAGTTTGCACTGTTAACTCAGCAGCAGGGAAGAGGAGAGAAGGCAAAAGCAAACTGCTGCAGCTTCTTGTAGCTTGCGTTTCTTTCCTGCATATCATTGCACATCAGAACCATAGTGCATTAGCCACTCCACTGGCTACCATTGCTCAATAGACACCCATACGGTGTAACATCACAACAGCACCTAGATGAATATGGATGTTGCAAAACTATTCAGTTCTGTTTCCCACTCTTGGAAGTCCACTTACAAAGACCAAAATCCCACGCTGAATCCCAGCCTAATAAATTAGAATTTGGAACCAGAAGTTGTTGAGTTCATGGAAATGATGCAAATCAGATGACAAAATAATTATGTTTTATTTTGCTACTTTCATTTAGCTTCTGCAATTATGCAGTTGGAATGGCCCAGGGGAATAGAATCAATCTAATAGGACTCCTGTTTTGTTCTTATGATGAAGTGCACACAACCCCAATTTGATTTTATGAAACCATCAGACCTTCACCTCTCTCTCTCCCTTTCTTCCCACTGCCTCCTCCCTTGCATTTACAGATCTTAGCTGCCTTGCCTTACGACTGGAAAGGCACACATCTTCTCATCTACTCTTGCCTGAGAGTGGTCTTCATCCCTCTGTTTATCATGTGCGTCTACCCCAGTGGGAAGCCCACTTTCAGCCACCCTGCATGGCCCTGCATCTTTTCTCTCCTCATGGGGATCACCAATGGATATTTCGGCAGTGTCCCCATGATCCTGGCGGCTGGCAAAGTGAGCCCTGAGCAGCGAGAACTAGCAGGTAGGCAGAGCAGCTGAGTGACTGCTGGAAAGTGGTAATGATAATGGTAATTTTGCTACTGCATAAAAGGGGGCTGGTGCAGAGGGAAGTGGCATGCATTGTTTCCACATAGGTGTGCAAGGACAGGATGCTGTAAAGATGTATCTTGCTATGTTGTTTTTACAGCAGCGAGAGGGCTTTGTATATTTCAGGGACTCTTGTGAGTTGCAGTAATTCTCTGCGCTCTGTTCATAAAAGTGTACTGCAGCCACCCGTTCCGTGGAACTTCTTTTCAGGGACCTCAGGTGTCTTGCGAAAGGCAAGGAGATTCTTTTTCTGTGATTCAGAAGCAAGACAAAACACCCTTTGTGGTTGCAAAAGCCTTGTGTTTATTACAGACTCAGTAAGCTATACAGAAGAGTATGCATAAATCATACCAAGCAAATGCTCCATACTGCTGCTGGGAGCCCCAGAGAGATAGCAGCAAAGTGGACCCCTTCTGTAGCCACCCAGGAACACAGCACCTCAGGCCTTAAGGTCTGTGCTGAAGCACCAAACCTCTGCCAATTTCTTGGGGTTTTCATAGATTTCTCCAACATCATGTCACCCCTAGACCATACCCCTTTAAGGCCATCAATCAGGTGGTTATTTTCACACATACTTTTAAGCCGCAGTTATATGTGAATGCCACTCACAGGCTGCTGCACAGTGACAGCTGCAGATGTCTTAACCCATTTTTAAAAATGTGTCTTTATCAAGGGAAGAATTACTCTGTAAGAACAAAATGTAAGAATTCAAAATAAATCCAGACCCTTTGGTTGCATACTGCAATTTGAAGAGAACAAACCTAAGGTTGGACTGCGACAAGCATGGTGACCCTGTCCTTCTGTCTCATTTGCTCCCTTCCCAGGTAACACCATGACGGTGTCCTATATGACGGGGCTAACCTTGGGCTCCGCCGTGGCCTATTTTGCCTACAGCCTCACCAGTACGTCTCACAGTACCTGCTTCCACACGGAAACCTACAATGGCTCAATCACTGCAGGGTACTGAACAGGGCTTCCCAAAGAAACCGTGCATCAGTCTGTGGGCTGCAGGCAAGCTGGGGGGAGATGACTGGGGAGGGAAGATCCCATGACTCTGCCCCCCCCCCAGTGTTTTGCAACTTCCGTGCAAAATAGAAGTGACACGCTCACCCCCCCACACTCCACTGGTTTCACATGCAGGGGGGCAACCCATGGGGATGTTCTCCCTCAAGGCTAGTCAAGATGAATGCTCCCCATTCATTCCAGCTGTGTATGCTTGGGATCATGTTCCCGTGGCAGTCTCTCCCACGTGGCAATCATTAGTGGCATCTGGATCCACTATCCTGAGGCAGCCATCTTTTCCCTTTCCTTAGGGTAGGGAGCTGCCTTTCATGTCCTCCATGTTGCTTTGGGTTTTTTTGACAATGCGGGGAGGAATATATACACACACACATACACCCACTTGCCTTGACCCATCCATGAATACTGGGGGAACTGGTACAAAACAGGACACGGGGTGGCCCAGCTTCTGATCATGGAATCGGGTGTTTACTTTTCATTGGAAGTGATCACATAAGAAAATGGCCACCCTGGAAGCTTGGCTCTAAACAGGGAAGTCTACATGGGATTATTTTGAGGTGGATTTGACAGGGGAAAGTAAGGTCAGAGCTCAGAAAGGTAACTTCTCTGGACAACTCTCTGGGGGATTCTAAGAGTTGACATCCTGAGAAGTGACTGTTCCAAGCTCTGGGTGAGGCAAGATGAAAGTGCACTCCAGAATCTGAATAAAATGTCCTTCTCCTGAAGCTGTTTTGACTCTGTCGGTTTCCTCACCTCTGTGCCAAGTTTTATCCTATCTGAAATTTGTCTGATTTAAAATAAAATAGGTGCACCTATTTTACATTAATGGAGGCAGAGCACAAGAGCTATTGTTTGATATAGCTTTTCCTGGAGCATACCTTTCAAAAGATGCAGTTCAGAATATTTTATTTGAATGTTCCATTCTTAAAATATGCTCCCATTTGCATTGAAAGTTAGCACATAGGAAAGGACAATTCTCCTTTTCTCCTTGTCTTGCTACCTTTCCTAGTGCAGGGTAGTCATTCAACAGTGGAGCATTCAGACAGGTGATCCCAATCCCCTTCCCACACATACCTCTCCAGCTGCTAAGTGGTACGATCAAGGATGCCCTATATGTTTTGCTGTGGACCTTAACAGAAGCTATGATGGACCATCCAAAGGCCTAGCTAGCCTGGGATGCTGTTCCTCCAGAAGCATATCTCCAAATGAGAAGCCTGCAAGAGGGAGATATATCGCTCACATAGATCAACAGTGATATCCTCTCAAGGTGGTAGAAAGCAAGTGTAATAAATAAACGGCTTCCATGGGGTTGGGGAGAAGCATTATTCCCAAATATGAAAGGGACAAGAGCCTTGATCTTGAAGGGTGTGGGCAGTTTTGTCTGCCTCTTGATTCTATTAGTGTTTCCCCTCTTAGAATGACCCAAACCCAAGAAAATATTCTGGGATGCAGATACGTCAATCTGAACTACTTCCATTAATCGCAGTTGTGTAAGCATTAAGCACAGAGTGTGTGGGAAGTCCCTCAAGGCAGGACTGACCTATCTGCTTTGTAGAAGCACCCATCTGCAAGACAAAGGTCATTCTGATACTGGTGTCCTATACTGGCATAACTAGGCCAGCATAGGTAAGGTGGAAAGAAAAAGGCTGCTGAAGAGGAGTAAAGATAAGGAACTGGAGAAATTGGATGCTTGGGGCAAGCAGATGTTGGCTGGCATTCTATGAGGGACATACACACACGTTGATTTCCCTTACGCTTGAGTATGTTCTTTTTTGGGGCTATGGAGGATGGTACTCACTTCCCTCCTCTGCAGCACCCAAAGTCCCCCACCCAGACTCTGAAAACCCTCTGCACAGCCATTTTGTGCCTTGTAGGGAGTGGGCAGGATTGGAGAAGTGTCTGGCTATATGCAAAATGCCAGATGCAAAATGATTACATCAGCAAAGACAGGACTCTGGACACTGATGAAATCATTTTGTGTCTAGCTACAGGCACATACAGATACATCTCTGATCTTGACTGCTCCCTGTGAAGTACAGAATGGCCTCACAAAAGGGACAGGAGGTTTTCGGGGAGTTTTCAGAGGCTATATAGTAAATTTGAGGGGAGTATATGGCTCAGCCTAGTGTAGGTTTGCATGCAGAGCCACTATGCTGAGAGTGCCTTCCTGTGCCACTGCTGCGCAACCCCCCAAAAAGTGAAAATGCATGTTTATTGCTGTAGCAGATGGCTGCACTGTTTGGTTTGCTTTTAATCCCCATGAAGGTGTCCCAGGACTGAGTCAGAACTCAGCAACTGTGGTTACAGCTGAGAGTTTGCACACAGAGGTATGTTTCACTTTGTGCCTCCAAAATGCAGCATTGCCAAGGCGTAAGCACTACTCTTATCTACGACAAAAAAAGGAGATAGGTCTCAGGGTGTGAAAAAGATGGGCTAGGATCCTGTTGCTTAGCCCCAACTGGGGTAGACCTGTTCTATGAAGTGTTGACTGGGTAAGTCAACACATAGGCAAATCCCATTGATTCAGTGGGTCTACTTTAGTAGGACTAGCAACACAATTCATGCCATGCAAACAAAAAGCCATTCTTTCACCATTCTGAGACCTGTTTCTCTTTTCTTTTGGGGATCACGTTTATGGCTCTTAACCAAATGTGATCCAAAAATCTACTACTTAAGCCAAGCAGTTCCCGCACCAACTGAAGTTTTTCCAAGGCTGTGAAGTTAAGACACTGGGACAGGGGTAGGCAACCTTTCCCCTTTAAGGGCCGAGGGACTTCAGTTCCCAGAATCCCAGGAGCTATTGGCCAACATGGGACTATTGGCCAACATGGCTGAGGCTTCTGGGAGCTGAAGTCCCTCGGCCCTTAAAGGGGAAAGGTTGCCTACCCCTGCACTGGGAAATGGCAGCTGCAGCACTCTTCCTGTCATGGGACATGTTAAGACAAGCAGCAGCAACAGGGTCTCTCCTGTTGCCTGTCTCAACACACCCCACAACTGGGAGAATTCTGCAGATTTCACTTCTCAGTGCCTTGATCAGAGACCTTCAGTTGGATGCCACCTGGCTTAAGGGGTAGTTGGCATCAGCAGAAGTAGCTACAAGGACAGAGTTCCACTGTCATAGTCATGTCTGCCAATGCAGGATTGCAGCCATGGATTTTCCTGGATGCTCCCTACTTGTTTTCCCCCTTGTTTTTTCTGTGCTTCCTTATAGCAGCTGGGAACCCTGGCCACTGCTGATGAAAACCAGGAGTGTTTCCATGTGGGAGTGATTTGGAGAGGAAAAGGTGGTGGTGGAGAGGTATGCTCAACCCCTCTCCCTTTAGCTGCTTCTTTTCACATCTCCATCCACACACTGTCACTAGGAAAAATTTAAGAAAGCTAAACAGAGACAGGAGACGGGGAGAAGGAGAAGCACCAGGAAGGAATCATCCCTTTCTTGCTTCTCCATGCACCCAGAATCCCCTCTGGCTCTTTGCAGTTGTTTGGTACCCAAGTGCCCACCTCCATGTCTTCTGTCAAATGTCTGATTTTAGTTTTCCTACCTACCTTTATTATCTCCTCTCCAAAGTCTCTTGACAGGATCACCTTGCTTCTGCCTTCTCACAGCCAACCACCACATTGCCTTTTCTAACCAGTTTAGTGTGACACACAGGCCATTTCAAGTATTGGCATTGCTGGGTCAGCCCTTGTGCCCACTCATGTTGCATGCCCAGCTCTTGTTTCTTGTTTCGATACGGCTGATTCATCCTTGCTGCCATCCACAGGGCACTAGAGCCACTGGCTGTAGGCTGGGCCAAGAAAGAAAGCCTCTTAGGAGAGGGAAGGAACTTTGCTTCGGTCTCTCCGTTGTGGAGTCTTCTGTGTGTGCCCACACTTGTGTGGCTGCTGATAAATAAAATTATTGGGTTGCAATTTTCCCCCCTAAATGTATTGGCTCACCGCTTTGGTTTCTTCTCCAAGGAGGAGGGCGGGATGCTCAGAGCACATTGGAAGACCTTCCTGTCTTAACACCATTCTTGCAAAAGTGCCTACAACACTTACGATGGAACACTAAAGGTAAATTCCTCATGTTGGTAAAGGTAATCCTGGCTGAATACCAGTCTCATGTAAATTGCAGAGGTCAACTGAATAGTTAAGAACTACTAACTTGATTGAAAGCAGTCTGCTCCTTTGTGCAAGGCATATGCAGAAGTGAGGTCAAATTTGGAATCTTTAATTCAATTGGTTTGCAACCCCACATTTCACTCCTTCCAGGGTAGGTGAACAAAAGGCTGATTTTGTTATTTTGGAAAAGTTACTTTGGGGACTAGGGTTCCCAGGAACGTTTAGCCATGCTGTTCACAGAATTCCCAAGGCTGCCATGAAAAAAGGTAACATGTCCCAGTTTCTGAACGAATTATGCAGCAGAATGAAATAACAGACTGAGGGATATAAATCAAATCAAACCAATCAAGTGCTGTGGTTTGAATGCAAAGGCTCATGGTAACAGCAACAGTGCTAAGGCTAGACTGAGGTCCAAGAGGCATCTGGATGCCACTTTTACCAATGGAAATAAGGAGGGATAGAAATGCAATCACAGACAGGTCTGGAAGTGCCAGTAACACAGAAGTGACTTGGCCAGGATATGGATGCAGGAGCAAGTAATCTTTTGCAGCTGGCAGGAGAGTTGATGAACTGTTTGCATGTGTAAAGCAATTCAAGATTTCAAAAACTGAATAAAGGTGATGGATTTGGAAATATTTCTAACACACCCAGCCTTGGTTCTCTGCCACTTCCTCACCTAAATGCAAAAACAGCCTCAAAGAAACTAAACAACCCACATCAAGGTAAGAGACAGGCTGGTTTGTAGGAGTTTGTTGTTCTGCAAAGGAAGAGGAGTAGAGAGCAACCTAATCCCACCAGATGGCACTGTTTTCATCCCAAAGACCAGAATATTCTGGAAATCCCCTACCCCAAACCGTGCCTAGAACCCACTTGCAAGCCAATGCACCATGGTGTAAACAGGTGGCTGCTCTTTGAAAAATGGGTATTTCTAACCAGCCATGGGAAAACCCAGCAAATCTCCCTCACTGAAAGCCCAAAAGATGGGTACAAAGATACTGGTATGAAGGCAGATGTCTGCAGGTGTGCATATCTTCTGTTGTTCCATAGCCAAAATGCTTGGAAACCACCTCTTGCCTGCTTGGAAGGCTGGCTCCCATCTCTTGGCATTACTGGGACCATGAGGATGACAGATGAATTCAAAACATTTCTGGCTTTGTCCCTCACCTTTCCTTGCCCTGCCTTCCCAAAGGGCCAGTGACAATTCCTGCAAAGCAAAAAAACAGGCTCTCGGAATTCCTTCCAAAACCAAATGTTACCATAAAATAAACTCTGACTGTTTGCTGGAGCTCCATCCCCAAAGTATGTGTTGTGACAGTTCTGAAAAAGGAAGGCGTTTCTGGATAAGGAACACAGCAGACCTTTTGAGGCCACAGCTATGAAAAATTAGTGCTAGGTTCAATTTTGGAAACATTTTTACCCGAATTGGGAAAGGCTCTGAGTGTGTCACCAGCAGATGAAACCCGATTTAGATGTAAAACACAGCTTCTGAACTAGACTCACTGGGAAAGGGAAAGGCACTCTGGAGAAGGAAGGAAAATGGCTGTCTTAAGCCATTTCAAATTGGGATTGATAGTTTGAACCCTCATTGTTTTGGGTTGCCAACAGGGGTGCAGTTAAAGGGGGCAAAATGAGGGCATTGTCCTCCAAATAATTCTCCCCCTAAAAATGAATTATCCTTCAACTCATTCAATTTCTAGCATACAGCAAGTGAGATGATGGAAATTGTATTGACCGAGAATTCTTCTATTTGCTGTGTTCACATTTCCTTGGTCACCTTGCCTTCCCCTTTTTCTTTGGATGCCTCAACTGTATTCAGCTGAAGCTTTGCATTTCTGCAATGCAAGACATTTGGGGAGGGAAGAAAATGTTTGGGGGGACAGACCTCTTCTTGGGAGAGGCAATGGCTTCATCCTGCCACTCTCCTAGGGCCTCCCAGATGGTGACTGCAGCCACGAAGGAGGGAGAATGCAAGCGATAAAACCCAAGACAAAGAAAGGCAGAGTTCTCATTGCTTGTTTTTCAATCATATTTTTTTTATGAAAAGGAATCACACATAATTCGGCAACAAACTGAATGCAAAAAAAGGTGTGGGGGTGGGGAGGAACAGAAAACATAAAAAAAATGACAACAGTGGGGGGAAAAGGGACAAAAACCTGGCTCCTTTCCTCTCGATTGTCTGCAAAAAATCCTTGTGTTCCATAGAAGGCAATGGGCAGTTAAGTGCTTTCTATTTAACATTCGCATAAATCCTCTCTCTCGCTCACTCTGTGTCTCTTTTTTAAAAACATTTGCTCACACAAGTTGCTTCGACACGTATACAGTACACAATTTGTATGTAAGCAATGCTTTGATTTTTTCCTGTTCCCCTGCGGTCACACAATCCAACAGGAAATAAAAAATAGGAGTCTAAATGTCAGACCGTGTTTTGCTTTTTATAATTTCATAATTTTTTTTCACAGTTTTTTTTAAAAAGTTTATATATTTATATATATTTATATATTTATATTTTATATTTATAATTAAAAAGTTGAATCCATTTTGCTTTTATTTCCCCCTCTTCCTCTTCCTCCTCCTCTCCATTTTTATTTTTATCTTTTGTTTTTTGTCTGTTGGTTGCTTTTCTTTTTCTTTAAAGAGAGCTTATGATACAGGGGTGGGGAAGGAAGGACATTAAATGAGTCTTTTGGTAGATTAAAACTGTACAGAGTTGTTGGGATGGGTGAGTGAGTTAAAAGACATTTTCTCCGTCAAAGACTTTGGAAGCTGTGGTCCAGGGGGTCGGCGGGGAGAAGGCAGGCAGTACAAAGCAGCACCACTGTGGTTCTTTATAAGTCGGTTGTGAAGGAGTCCAGAAAGGGGATGCGGGGAACTGGGATGTGCCTTCCCCTGGGCCAGACACCTCTAGTACTCTGTTAGTACCACCGCCAAGAGTAAAAAAATCTGTCCATGTAGGTAAACGAAATGTATCTCCCCACTGTAGTGCTGGAATGGTAGTCCGTTCCGGGCAGAAACAATCGTCGTGTCTCAGCTATGTAGTGTACGGGTTTGTTTTTAAGTGCAAAATACAGTGTTGTTCTCATCCAGTCTCACCTCGCCCCTGTCCCTGAAACCTCGCGCTGCCTCCACAAGCTATGCTCTTATCAGTCTTGTCTGTAATTGGATATTTGCCCTATCCTGGAGCTGCAAGAGGTGAAGTCCAGGGGTGATGGTCCCCTGGGTGGGGGGCAGGGATGGAGGGGTGGGAGGATGGACTGGCAAACCTCTAGGGAGGTGGGAATTGGTGGCAATGGTTGGTTGTGCTGGTCTTGCGTCCAGTTTAATGTGGGCTCCCCAGTTGCACAGCCAATGCTTCCCCCATGAATAAATGCAAGGTTTCTGCAAGTGCCATCTGCTCCTTAAATCGCCACACTTGGTGCCCAGTGGGAGATGAGAGGGAAATGAATTCAAGCATTTCATTCTGTATGAAACACTGGGGAGTCGTCAGAAGGTGGTTCATTGGGTCCAGGTATTTTTAAAAATATATATATATAAGGGGAGGGGAGGTGTTTCTTGAGTTCCTGAAACAGGAGCAGCAAATAGCCAACAGCACATGTCCCAAACACATGTCTTTTCCCAAAATCACAGCCTGTATTTAGGAATAGTTGATGGAAGCAAGATCCAGGATTTCTAAGCAGGACCTGTCAACTTACATTCATCTCATATGAGGAAGAAATGTTTCTCATTCAACCGCAGCTGCTTAGAATAAAAACACCTTCCCTCACAAGACTAGATGTTTGGAAGGAGAGGGTAGCAAAAGAGGAATCTAGGTTTAGCACAGTTCAGTGGCTGATCTCTCTTGTCCTCCTTGCTCAGCATCTCGTAACCCTACAGGAACATGAAGTGACAAATCTTTCTCCAAGCAGCACCATTCTCGGCCGTGGCTTCCAAAGCTGTCTCCTTCCTTCTCTGTTGGAGGACAGGCTTTCGAGATGGGAAGGTCAACCGGACTTCTGAGTAGAGACCCCTCGAGGTTCTCACTGACCTTGTATTTGTCAACGTATTTGACGAATGTTGTTGCTGGTGAGAAAGGTATGGTATGTTACCCTGAAGGTTTGAAAACATTGAGCTCAGAAGATTGTTGGTTTCCTGAAATATCCTATGAAAGTCTAAAGCCTGGGGGGGGAAGATGGCAAGGTGCCTGTAGTTCAATGTTATTTTGGTGATCTGGCACAGCAACTCAAAGCAGTACTAGTCCATGAAGGGATAGAATGCAAACTTGCTGCCCATATCTCTGATTTCTTTTTTTCTAGGTTGTTTTTTTTAACTATTCCCTTCTTTTGCAAGAGTCAAGCAACTGCTTCAACACTTGGTTTTAGACAGCCCCCTTGAAAAATCTCTGGTGTTTTGGTTTTTTTGGAACGATGTGACTGAGCGTTAAAACAATCATGCTGTCGTTAAAACAGGCACATACATTTCTTTACGTCCCATTCCTCGTCTCCGTCTCCTTCTTCCTCCTCCTCCATGGAGAGGCGGGGTGTGTTCATATGAATGCGATGGGAGTGTGGGATGTCTCCCAGAGTTCCTTTTTCCAGAAGCGGTTAACAGATGACTGGTACTCCATCTGTACTGAATATCATGCCTGTGGTGGGCTCATATGTCCCCGCTAGGTAGTATAAGTCTTCACTGTCCTGGTATTTCTTGGTCTTCAGCATCTGTTCGTATTGCTCCAGGTCAACCACCAGACATTTGTGCGAGATTGTCTGGACGTCATTTTCATCCACGTGGGAAGACTGGTACAGTGCACGCTGGATTAAAAAGGAGAGAGAGAGAAAGGGAAGAGAAATAGAGAGAGAGAGAGATGTTAGCTAAACTATGTAGAAGATTTCTTCCCTGGGTTGTAGACACCGAGAACCAAAGCAGAAAGAGCAGCAAACAACACATCTCCTAGTGCTTCTAAAGTCTTTGTGGATAACAATGGCATAAAGCTTCTAGTCTTCACACATCTGAGGTACAACTGAATGGCCCAACAGTTACCTCCTCTCTCTTGTTTCCTTGGCCCCTTCACAGCTCCTTATCTCACACTATATAACTAAAACAGACAGACAAACCACCCCCACTCTCTACTGATTTCTACATCATGGAAAAAAAAGGCGAACTGAAAATTGAGATATTTTCATTTAGAACATATGATTTGTTCTCTTCTTGCTGCTCATGGTAATAGGGAAGGTCATGCAATGCACTGAAGTCCAGCTAAGATTCCATGTAAACATTAGGAAGAACTCCTTGACTGTAGGATGTTTGACAGCGGAATGGACTACCCCAGAGAGTGGTGGACTCTCCAGCTTTGGAGGTCTTTAAACAGACATCAGATGGGCATCTTTGTATGGCAAGGGGTTGGACTAAGTAGCCTTTGAGTCTATGATTCTGGAATGCTGCTGACCACCCAGTTTCTATAGGTGGCATCATTACTGTCTGCTATCTATGACACTCGCAGCTGTTTCTGGAAGAAAGCACTCTAGAACTCGGACCTCTATTGCCAGAGGCAGTGGCTATGCTGGCTGGTGGATTCAGACACTTTTAGTTCAAAATGGTGACATGTGGGATAATGTGCATCTCTCAGAGACTGTACCTTTACATTACTTGAAACTGTCAAGCATTCTGGGTGGACCTTGACTAAAAAGCAAACAAATACTATGACTGGGAGCCAAGTTACTAAAGATTGGGGCTTGTTTGACCACTGTGGTGGACCAGCCTCTGTATCACAGGAAAGAGGAGTCCTTGGCTTCTTTTTGCCTAAGGATCAAGAGGCACCTGAAGCTATAACAGCAAGGTCCTTTCAGGGGCTGTGCACCCATCACCTGCCCCAACACACCTCCATGAAGTCTTTCCTCTGGCTGGAAGCCTGGAGCGCAGTGGAGAGGCTTCGCCCAGATTTCTGATCCCAGCGCTGAAATTAGATCAAGCACAGGTGAGGAAGTGGAGTAATGGAAGAGAAGGATCAAGATTAGAAGTTAAAATCAACATCATTCAAAAGTTCCTATTAACAAAATAGCCTTTTAGACTGCCTCCCAACTCTGATGCTGAGGAAGGGACTGACTGATGGTGGAAACTCAGTGATGAAAGAAAGGCATTCTGCACATGCTCAGATGTTTAGCCTTGTTTGTTTGTTGTGTGCTTCAAGTTGATTCTGACTTATGGTGACCCTAAGGCAAATCTATTACCAGATTTTCTCAGCAAGATTTGTTCAGAGCAGGGATTGCCACTGCCTTCCTCTGAGGCTGAGAGTGCGAGGCTTGCCCAAGGGTCCCCAGGACTAAGTGAGGATTTGAACCCTGGTTTCCCCGAGTCCTAGTCCAACACTACACCATACTATCTCTCTTCACCACGCTGGCTCTCTAAGTCATTTGACTTAGCCATTTGTTTAATCCACTGACTGGTTATATTTCCAAACAGTGAACCCTCTGCTAGTATAAAAGCTGTTCAAAGCAGAAATAAAAAAGAATATGAGCTACCAGCAAGCAGACCCTCCATGCTATTTGGCATACTTCTCAAAATGGAACTTGTTCTGACCAAAAACTTCCCTCTCTGGTTGTCCCTGTAAGGAAGTCTCATGCTTCAAAGGCCACCTACCTTGCCTTCATTGAGCTTCTTGCCAGGATTAGTTTCTTCTGGGTGATAAAACCATTTCACTCGGACAACCATGTTATTCCCCCAGGACTCCCACATGCTCTGGATCCGGCCGATATAGGGCAGGTTGGGCCGGCCAGCCGACAAGAAAACGGCACAATCTCCGATACGGATGATCTCTTTCCCACGGACAATGGCCTTGTAGAAGAGCTTTCGGGCTTTTCCCTTCATGCCACGCCTCTGTGAAATGGAATAATGCAGAATCCCATAAGCTCAGTGCCGGCTCACAAACATTGGGCTGGATCTGGATTCCAACCATACCAAAAAGAGCAGTGTGGTAACCAAAACAGACTCTAAAACAGACATTATAGATCCTAAAAGTAGATGAGTTGGAATCAGTGGGAGCCAAGTTCAAACCAAAAGTCTAACTTAACATCCTGTTGATTTCAAAGGGTATACTTCAATCATGACCAAATCTGTCTCCAACACAATCTGTTTGTTTGTGTCTTCTGGAGTGTATCTTACATGCATTTAAACTGCTTTTTAAGTAGATGCTTCAAAAATCTGAACTGTCAAGGAGACAAAAAAGTCACTAAATAAGTGAGTATGTAATCCAAGGGAAATCTCCAAACAAAATGAAAGCCTGAATTGAAAGGGCTCCCTGTTAAAAGTACAAGCAGTGTCAAACCCAACTTTGCTGTTTGAAATGTGTAAAATAAAGACAAAGAACTTGTTATTTAAGCAGGCCTTTGGTGTTTAAGTGGCAGAGAGATCCTTTTAATGGGGGTACAATAGGCTTTTTAAAAAGTGTTTTAATGTGCTCTAAATTGCTGTAAGTTTTGTGTTTTTAATGGAACTATTTATTTAATGCTGTTCTAACTTTTGTATCAAATAGTCTTTTTGTTCTTAATGCGATGTGAGCCGCTTGGGCTCTGTCCCAGGAGAAAGGCAGGATATAAATTAAATTAAATTAAATTGTTGCAGATGTTCTTTGAATACAACTAACATCAGCCATAACCAAGGCTGAGAAAGCCCTAGTGCTCTAAGAAGGAGTGACTCACCTGGGTCGGCTTCCCAAACCACTTCCAAAGCTGGCGCGCAGGTAGGAAGGCGGCGATCTTGGGCCTGTTCTCCACAGAAGGCAGCCGCTGGCGCTTGGCGAGCTCCTTGGTGGTTGGCAGGTGGATCCCCTCACGCTTTTTTGGCCGGTTCTTGTTCCCGCTTGCCTGTTTCTGAGCCGCTTGCTGCTGCTGCTGCTGCTGCTGCTGCTGCTGCTGCGGTGGTGGTGGCGATGGCTGTTGCTGCTGCTGCTGCTTGGAGCCCGGGGGCTGGGAAGCCAAGCAAGATTTCCCTGCTTGCTTGGCCGGTTTGGGCGGCAAGGTCTGCTGTGTGGAAGAGGCGCTGGGCTGGGACTCAGAAGTCTCATCGTCTGAGCTGCAAGAGGAGTCTTCATCCGTGGTGGAGGAAGAGGAGGAGGAAGAAGAGGAGCTGGAGCTGGAGGAGGAGGAAGAAGTGGAAGAGGAGGAGGAAGCAGAGGAGGAAGAAGAGGAAGAGCTGCTACTACTGGAGGAGGAAGAAGAGGAGGAGTTTGATGAAGACATGGGCGTGGAGGCCCTTGAACTGGCTGAGCTGCCATCTTGAGCACCACCTCCATTCTTCTCTGTTTCTTCTTCCCCTTCAGACTCCGAACTGCTGCCACTGCTGTTGCTTTCAGACTCATCTCCTGCCTGCTCTGCCTGACCTTTGTCTTCATGATCCTTCGAGGAAGCAGGGTTCTCTCCAGAACCACCAAACTTGCCTGCAAACTTAGGAGCGGAAGCTTCTCCACTGGCCACTTTGTTTTTAGAAGATTTTTGCTTGACATTGGTGCTCGCTAAGGAATTGTAGCTCAGTCCCAAGATGTTCTTGGCCTCCCCCCTGCCGGCCAGATTTGCATCTCCCAGCATCCTCATGGCTTCTTTTGTCTTCTTGGTTTTGGGAGACATGACTCCCTCGTGGTCTAGCTTGATCAAAATCTCACTGTCTGGGATCTTCCTCTGAGCTTTGGCCGTTGAGCCAAACTCCTGTGATTCCTCGGTGGACTTCCCTTTCTTTGATTTGACTTTCCCGGAGGAGATGTCAGAAGAACTGAAGGGTCCCAAGATGCCCGAGAGCTCCGTGTACGGCTCAGTCCCACGAACACTGCTAAACACTGGAGACTGGAAAGAGGACTGGGAGGGGTTGTGCAGTTTGGCTGAGATCTTCATCTTGCTCCCTTTACTCTGATGTTTTTCTTCTGTGGGAACCGAAGAAGTTCTGGCAGGGACCTGTGGTGTTTTTTTCGAGCCTTTCATGGACTGCTTGCAAAGAGGCTTTTCAGGCATGTGTGAAGGGTTTGCAGGTGTTTCTCCCTGGTTTGCTGGTTCTGCTAAGATGCTTTCTTCTGGGAAACATCAAAAAGTAGATCAATGAAATAAACAAATAAAGATGCCATTTGCAACTGGGCAGGGTGCCTCTACTCTAGATCCTACAAGTTGTTCTTGTTGTGTGCCTTCAAATCGTTTCTTACTTATAGTGATCCTAAAGCAAACCTGTCATGAGGTTTTCTGGGGCTGAGAATGTGTGTCTTGCCCAAGGTTACCCAATGGGTTTCCATGGCTGAGGGGGGTATCAAACCCTGATCTCCAGAGCTGTAGTTCAATGCTCAAACCACTACATCATGCTTGCTCTCTAGATCCCAGAAGACTCTCCTCAAAACATTAAATTATTACCTACGGGGAAAGGCAAATGACCAAATAGAGATGGGTTGAAGAAATATTCTTCCTACATAAAGGAAGAGCTTCTTCAAAGCTATGGGGGATCATCTGGCCCAAAGGCAAACAGGAATGACACACAGTCAGTTCCAGTTGCTCAACACAACAGGGTGTTGCAGCCAGGTGGACTAACCAAAATTGGTGCAATTCTGTGAGCTCTGGAGTGTGTACACCTCTGTTCTAAGCCAACCTGTCCTACCTTCTATCATAAGTACTTCTCTTAAGAATAATGAATTTTAATGAAAAAAGAACTTTACAAAATGTGTTGTCCAGTTTACTGGGGGTTCCTTCTTAGTTAATCAAGGAAACAAAGACAGCTGATTGTGTTTATTTGTGATATTTCTCTGTTGCCCAACAACAGGAGTAAATTATTTTTTTGACAATCCAAAGGCATCAGAACCAGGGGGACCAGAATGCCAAGACAGAGCTCCTACCCTTTGTGCAAAAAGGTCCCATTTCAATCCTTGCTATTTCCCCAGTGATAGGGGGATGGATAGCAAGTGATGGGAGGGCCCCCTTGGTGTCTGGTACTTTCAGCCAGCCAGAGCAGACTGGGCTGGGCTAAAGGGACAAAGAGTCTGGCCTGGAAGAAGGCAGCTTCCTATAGCTTTCCTGCAACACTCCCAAACAGCTAAAAAAAGGGGTGGCATCATACCAGCTTTCTGTTTGTTGCTTGGTTTCCTCCCACGTCCTTTGCCTTTTGGTGTCATCTCCTCTGATCCCATCCCAGTTCCGTCTTTTCCTTCTCCAGTATCCTTACTGGATTTGCGGCTGCGGCGTTTTGTGCTGGGCACCAAGAGGGCAGGAGAAGGCTCAGCACCTGGAAAAGTAAATAGCTATTCTTGGCATGCTGTTTCCTTGTCTGTTTGCCCTTCTCTCTCTCTCTCTCACACACACACACACACACACGCTACTGCCTCCCAAATCCATTAGGGATTTATTCAAACTAGAATTATTGGCAGAGTCCCACATGGCAAAGAAATAATGTGTCAGTAAGCTCTGACATGGCTCCCATTTACCATTTCAGGTTTCTGTGGGTTCAGCTGGGCTATAGGGCAATAGTTCTAAACCTTTGGTCCTCAAGATGTTTTGGACTTCAGCTCCCAGGATCCTTGCCACTGTCTATGCTGAGTGGGAGCTTCTGTGAAGTGAAGTCCAAAACATCTTGAGGAACAACATGTGAAAAGTACTGGCAATGCTACTCAAAAGAGGTTTTCCAGGAAAGAATGGCAACCTGTGAGCAAACCTTTTCCTTGGGGCCTGGGCACTATCCACCTTTTCTTCGACATGGACAGCTAGCTTCAGGAAAAAGGGAGGAGTTTGGAAGGAATGAGAAGGATTGCATTCTATAGGGTTATACTAGAACAGATACCATTCCAGGGAAGAACTTCTTTACTTTCTTTCTTTTGTAGAACTGTTTGACAGTGGTATAGATTGCCTTGAATGGTGGTGGACTCTCCATCTTTGGAGATCTTTAAACAGAGGTTGGATGGGCATCTTTCAGGAGTGCTTTAGCTGTGTATTTCTGCATGCCAGGGGCTTGGACTATATGGCCCTTGTGACCCCTTTCCATCTGTACAGTTCTGTGATTCTACAAATGCCGAACTCACATTGGATCTTGTAATCAGGTGGAAGAAGCCGGATGTGAGATAAGGGGATCCGCCCGGTGTCGCCATCATCAAACTCTACAGTGATCAAGTCCCCATCCTCTTCCTGATCATGTGCTCCTAAATACAGAAGAGGAAAGAATTACTATCTGAAGAGAAAAGAATAGAGGGAATGAAAACACACACACATACTTTACCAGTTACCATGGTGGATGATATATAATAAAATATACAGGGGCTTCCACCCATTTTGGATTGCATGGCCAGGTACACTCAGAATATGGCCAATTCCCATATTTCCCAACACAACTCCCAGCTCAGGAGAAGGGCAACATGGTCTCACCTTGGACAACTGTTCCTGGGTAGAGGCAGCGGTACTGTTGACTCCAGTAGGCAGCAATCCTTGTGCCTTCAGGCAGGAACCGCACCGAAGGGGGTTTCACATCAATGATCTGTGTGGAAGGAAGCATTACTAGTTGGTTTGTCCTGGGGGACACCTTCCCTACATGAGCAAGATGGTTTTTCTCTTCCCACTATGGAAACATCAGCTTCCTGTGAGAGAGTCAGGATCCCCCAGCTTTTGTTATAACACAAGGCAGACAGAGGGTGTGGAGTGGATGTTAGGACCACATCTAATGGTTTTAAGTTATGGAAAGATCGATTTCTATTCAACCTTAAAAGGAACTTTTTGGCAGTAAAAATAGTTCAGCAATGGAATCAATGGCCTTGAAAAGTGGGGGGGGGAGATCTCTTTTTCTGGAGGTCTTTAAAAGAGACTGGACAGCTACCTACTGGGGATACTCCAGTTGGAGATCCTGCTTTGAGTGAAGGGTTGACTAGATGAGCTAGAAGGCCCCTTCCAGTTCTACAATTCAATACAATAGGAGTGTTATGAGTGGCAGCACTTAAGACTCCCATGCCTATCTATAAAAAAAATGAAAAACCAGAAGCTACAGCCATGAAATGAGGCAAGTGAGAGAGATCTGGGATAGCATGAAACACTGATGGGGACTGAGCCACCCACGCACAAGAGTGTGAGGTATCATGGGGAGGGGGAGAATGCTATTCAGAATGACAGTATTTCTTCTTTCTTTGGAGAAGCCTAGAACTTCCAGTCACCCCACACCCAGGACTCTTCTTTCTACCTTCTACCTTCCTTCCTCAGAAGTTAAAAGGGAGTCCAGTCTATCCTTCCCAGAGAATTAGGGACTTACCGCCTCCTGCAGCAGCTGTTCCAAACAATAAATGTGGGGGCGATTCCCTCGCTCTCCTTCCACCACAACTCGGTATCTGAAACGTACAGACCCAAAACGCAACAGTGAAGTAGGAAGAGAAGAAGGAGGAGGCTGAGAAACATCAAGATGTAAAAAAACAAAAACAAAAAAAGGAGAACGATCAGAGAGACATTATGGGCCTTTCGATGCTGCTTATAAGAATTTCTTTAGCAAACAATTTTCTTCACATCTATTCCTCTCGTCTTTGGTACAAAATGACAACAGCCCCGAACCAGTCCTCTCCCACCTTGCCCCCAGAACTAGCTGTTTGCCAAATTGGGTAGCCTTACCAAAATTGCTAATTTTTATTTGAAAAGCAGAGGCACTGTCTTGCTCAATAATTAAAAATGGATTAATAATCTACACCGAGTGCTACAAAGCCAGCCGGCTCATTAAAAAAAATTAAGGCCCAGGGGCTGCCAAAGTACTAGCAAGGGGCTTCCATAGTCTGCTGGAACTGAGCCATAAAAATATGAGGGGCTCCATTTAATGAAAATATAATGGTCCAAAATGCCACACTAAGCAAAGACAGGCTTTTATGACTTTCATGTATTATGCACGGCAAATGTTATGCATATTTCTTGTTTATTAATTTTGCAAATTGATTTAAAAAAAAAAAAGACCATATATCCTCAAATGACTCCAGAGGAAGATATAATTCAGTGTTGAGGATGGGGCAGATACCAGTTCAGTCTGAGGTTGTATGAAAAATTCATGGCTATATTCTGTCAAGGTTTTTCTGCAACTCTGTTAATTCAGTGTTGTGGGTTTCCATTTTAACTGCTTTCTGGCTTTTGCTGGTTTGAACACTGCAAGGATGACTATAGGTCAAAAGGCAGTCTAGAAAATTAATAAAGCAAGGAAATTGTACCTCAAAGCGTGTCTCTGACAATAGCAGCCTGCCTGTTTCTCAAGGTCTTCAGTTTAAGATCTTGTCTCAATGCCCTTTCTAGAAGCATTTAATTTGAAAGCAAAGGAGAGGGCTTTTCAGCAGCACTCGCCTTGCTTTGGAATACTCTCCCTACTAAGGTATAACTAAGAGCCAGTTGGTGTAGTGGTTTGGATATTGGACTAGGACTTTGGAGAGCAGGGTCCGAATCCCCAATTGGCCATGGAAACCTACTGGGCAACCTTGGGCAAGTTACTCTTTCTTTGCCTCAGAAGAAGGCAAATGAAAACCCTCTCTGAACAAATCCTGCCAAGAAAACCCTGTGATACAACTGGAAGGGATACAACAAAGTATGACTGGCACCAACATGAGAATCTATTTAGCATCAGGTCACAGCATTCCTATTTGTCTTGAGTTTTAATTATTTAGGCTACTCAGTTGCTTTCGATGCCTCTCAATCTGATCGTTTGTTATGAAGGTTTTTGCTCTCTTCTTCTATTATCCTTATACAGTGGTACCTCGACATACGAGTGCCCTGATATACAAGTGTTTTGAGATACGAGCCGCCGAGCAAGCAATATTTTGCTTTGAGATGAGAGCAAGATTTGAGATACGAGGAATCGCACACTACACCGCACACTACATTTCAATTAATTTCAATGGGGAAAATTGAGATGCTTTGAGATACGAGCAATTTGACATACGAGCAAGGTTACGGAACGAATTAAACTCGTATGTCGAGGTACCACTGTACACAGTACAATGACTTCCATCCATGCTTATTGTACATCTCTCAGTATCCATCTAGGATAGGCAATTCCAGTGCCCCCCACCAGCAACCTGGATGGCTTCTTAAGATTTCACTTGCTACTACAAACCAGTATCTCATAGTAGGAGGGCTTATCCTGAATTTGAAGATAAGGTCTCCCTTCTGCTCAGACTATGGGTCACTGGGATTCTCAAGCATATTTTGCCTTGAAAATGGAAAGAAAAGGCTGGGATTCTCAGAATTCTGACATTTGTGTTCACTGTACTTGCATGGAATCAACAGGATGTACACCGAAGATCTGGATACATTCACTCCATTCACTGTAATCCCTCCCTGCAAACCCAGAGTGCATGTCCTTTTGCTTACATGTCAGGAGAGTGAACTGTCTTTACATGGCCAGCATAGAGCAGCTTGTCATCCATGGGGATCAGAACTCGCAGACCATCCTTCAACTCGTCTTTGTCAATAATGCATGAACGGGGGGCTGGAAGATTAGGGAGGACCAGAGAAATGGAGAGCAAGTATTAATAACATTTTCAGAAGGAGCCAAAATGCACCAAGGTGGTTATTTAAATCCTATTTATTGAGACATGTAGCTTGCCTCATATGCCGAATGGAAGGGCCATAGTTTGGGTTACTACTAGGTTAGCATCCTCCCAGGCTGTGGGATTTCAGACCCAAAACGTGAGAACTAGAGATGGTCTCTGGTGATATCAGTCAAAGTGGGCCTCTGGTTATGTCATTACATATGATGTTTTAAGCATCTACCACAGTTTTGCTAAGTATATCATTCAACAACCAAATATTAAAAAGGAGAACGTATGCACACATCTCTTTTCAAGGTTGTGCTCTCGCTGCAAGATTCCTCCCTGTTGCTCTAAGAACTGGAGGAACATGTCAAGGCCCTGAGATCTGGGAATACTAGCCACAGCTCAGCAAAGGCTTTGCAAGCACAGCACAGGTTTTGCATGGTGCAGAAGATCCCAGTTTCAACCTGTTTCATGCAACAGAAAAAGACCATTGTATGAAAAGCCAGCAAGATGCAGATGGTCAGTGTAAACCAGGAGAGGGTGGGAATTTTGTTTCTTTTAGCCTGAGAGTCACTTTTGATTGTGCATCATCATCCAGAGGGGAAAGGGAGAAGCAGCTCTGGATAGAGTCAAACCTGGGTAGAGTCAAAGCAATAAACACTCTAGCCTCTTCTGCTCTTTTTCCTATTTTTGGTATGCAGAAGGGCAAGGCAAGCTGGCAATGCAGGACAAGAGTGGCCATGTTTGATGCTTTTTGTGCTGTGCTATAATAAAATGAAGCTTCCCCCCCCCCCCCACCCTCACACACAGGACAGGAAAACAATGAGCTGGTCAACTCACTCCCCCAGATGTGTAGCTGTGACCACCTCCTTTTCCTTTTTCAAACCCAGGAAAACCACACAGCCTCCTGGATAGCACTTGGGTCAAGGTGATACATTACTCAGATTAACTGACCATTATGTAGATTGTGGTAAGGATAACATGACATTTATGGGAGATGAGAAGCAGGACTGTTTCATCAGTCAGGCTAAAACACTCCCCAACTAGTTACTATATATACTCTATATGTAGTCTAGACATTTTAGTCAAACATTTACCCCCAAAATCTGGATCGACTTATCCACGGGTCAATGTAAATAGTGTACTTTAACTCATTAAAAAGGGAACCATCCTCTAGTGATAGGCAAGAGCTTAACGTGTCCTGGAAGCACTGACCCACCTCTACTCTCTCATCTGTCCAGCCTTTAGGATGAGCACTGTTATGCCTGCCAGAATTTTGTAGGTTCTCTGGCATCATTTAGATTCTTTGTTGCATGCCCCTAAGTTTTACCCTCGACTTATCTACGGGTGATATCAAAATCCATAATTTTGGCCCCAAAACCTGCCCTCAACTTATACATGAGGTCGACTTATAGTCGAGTATATATGGTGTTATAAAAACTGCTGCTCAAAAAGTCCTGCACATGTTTTACTCCCCATCCCCATTTCTTTTGTGTTTAGTGACATGTCAGATCACAAGCCTGTGAGTAGAGTCTGTCTTCTTTGCTGAAGAACTGTGCAAAATGCTTCAAATAAAAATAATATGCATAGGTGGAGACAGCATGGTGTGGTACTCTTGAATGTTGACTAAGACTCCAGAAGACCAGGATTTGAATATCTGCTCAGCCACTGGGTGGCCATGGGCTAGTCAAACTCAGTATTGCTGCTGTTGTTGTGTGCCTTCAAGCCATTTCTGACTTAAAGGCAATTCTAAAGCGAACCTATCACAGGGGTTTCTTGGCAAGATTTGTTCAAAGGAGGTTTGCCCTAGCCTCTCTCTGAAGCTAAGAGAGTGTGACTTGCCCAATCACCATGTGGGTTTCCAAGGCTGTACAAGGATTTGAACTCTGGTCTCCCAGAGTCCTAGTCCAACACTCAGATCACTACTCTATGCTGGATCTCTCTCTCAGCCTCAGAGGGGAAGCAAAGGGCAAACTTCAGAATCAAACTTGTCAAGAAAACCTCAGGATAGAGTCTCCATAAGTCAGAGTCAAACTGAATGCACATAATAGCAGCAGCAGCAACACTACAGGGCTATATACACTTTTCATATCTTCTACTTTTGGAGGAGTGAGGAAGGCAATCTGCTAATCTCTTACCTGGAGTAAGTGGCCTCTCCAGAAGCACACTCAGGGGCACATTCTCATCCTCTGAGAAGCTGCTGTCTTGGTTTGGCTCAAAATCCTCCTCAGCAGCCATGCTTTCCATCAGCTTGCTGACAGCGCCTCCTTTTCCTCGGTTCTGAATGGGGAGAAAATAGGCAGCTATTGCAAAACCTTTCCATTGCAGCCTACTCTCTTGTTCACAATAAGTTTACACTTAAAAATGCATCTCCTCTTCTCCCCACTATCCATGCCTTGGTTATCCAAAGCTCCCAATAATTTGGATTTATTATCTCCAAATTGCCATGACAAATACATAGAGAGGGAAGAAAAGGAATGCTAGCAAGAAGGCAAGATAGGTATTAGGGATAGCTATGATGTATAGCGGACAGTGTCTCTTCCCTATAGATTCATGAGCATTAGCTGACCTAGGAAATCAGATGGTTCTATAACCTGGAGATGTCAGGGATACAACCTGGAATCCCCTTCATGCAAACCATACATTATTTCATTAAGAAATAGCCTTCAGTGCTGAGGACACTTGTTAATACAGCCTCTGGACTGACACACTAGCATAGATTTAGTTTCCAAAATGTTCTTCTTGCCTCTGCCCTGTGAAGCAGTACCATCCCAGTGCTAGGATATAAGTGATTAAAAATTAATTAATGACTCCTAATTTGTTCCATTTTTCAACAATTTGAAGTTCAAGTTATTAACTACCAATGGCATTTTAAAATTTATTTTTTATTATGGAGTAATGACTGGTGTTTTAATCCACCATTTTTGGAGGATAAATGAGGGGAGATTTACTTTAAAATGCTAACTCTGGGAATATATTTGGGGGAAGGAGAGGGGATGGCCATTCAACACAATTTTTTAAATTTAAAGATGTTACATCTGGTAAATTCTGCTCAATGAACCAATTTTACCAACAATTAAAACACGCAATCACTTTTATACATTTCTCTTAAGGGATTTAACACCACTGAATTAAAACTTTCTTCAACAATTCAGCATAAATCGGTTCATGCTAAGATTTCTAAGCTGTGCATTATGGCTTGTAACAATCCTTCCTATGACTTGAGCCTGTTACATGTTTACATCCAGCTTCATATAAATAAGATCTGTTGCTTTGCAAGCAGAAGGTTCTAGGTTTGATCACCAGCAATTCCAACTGCATAAGATAATGGAGAAGACCCTTCTCTCTGCCGGAAACCATAGAAAGCTGTTGCCAAGCACAGTTGATAATACTGGGTTAGCTGAACCAAGGTAAGCCAGTATGATTAGCAAATTGAGTGCTGGACTAGGACTCCAGGAGACCAGGGCTTGAGTCCCAAGCTCAGCCATGGAAACTCCCTGGATTACATTGGGCAAGTCCCACTCCCTCCATCTAAGAGGAAGGCAGTGGCAAACTTCCTCTGAATGTATCTTGTAGAGAAAATCCTATGATATGGTTGGCACAAGTGAGAGTCAAGAGCCTGTGTGATGTAGTGGTTTGAGCATTGGACTATGACTCTGGGAGACCAGAGTTTGAATCCCTGCTCAACAATGAAAACTCACTAGGTGACCCTGGGTGAGTCAAACTCTCTCAGCCTCAGAGAAAGGCAACATCAAACCCTCTCTAAACAAAGAAAACCATGTGATATGTTTTAATTAGGGTTGACATAAGCTGGAAACGACTTGAAGGGACACAACAAGAAGTCAGTCAATGTAAAAGCACATAGAGAACAACAAAGATGAACAAAGAGGTTGACTTGGCCTCATGAAGTTTCCTGGTACTTAATCTGATGAGGCCAGTTATACAGCATCAGTTTCTTAAGAATGGAGTTCACAGAGCTATAAATGTATGACTATCAGTCAGATTCATTTCCCTCACTAGCAAATGCCCCATTCCCTTCCCAACTAGAGCTCAACCAACTGCTTCCATTCTGCAGCCTAGGATCTTACCTCTTTCTTCAACTCTTTGTTTTTGCCTTTTCCTTTGTTCTTCTTGCTGGAGCCCAAGGAGTTTGCCAAACTGGCTCGGATGTCTGGTGGACAGCTGACAATGCCAGGAGGAGAGAGGCAAGAGGAGGAAGAGGAGGAGGAAGACGAAGAAGAGGAGGAGGAGGAGGAAGAGCAGAATGGACCTTCTTTGCTCTTCTTCTTCTGCAAAACCAAAGTTGGGAGAGAACAGTAAAATTTTTGGTCAGTAAAATTTGACAGATGGTTGGGAGGGGAAAAGTAGGCAGGCAGGCCAGATTAGCAAGTGAAACCAAAAGGAACAAATCAGTCTCCTTTATTAAACAAAGTGGCACTGGGAATCAAATCTATACGTCACACCTGGCCTGGCAAACCCATGGTTCATACCTTGCTGAGCTCTTTCCTCTCCTTTCCTTTGCTCCCCTCTTTTTTGGGACTCAGGGATGTACTCTTCACACAGCGCCCAGTTTTGGAAACAGGGGTTGAGTTGTTTGCCAAGGTGGGAGACAGGATGGCTGACGACATGGTGGCATCATGAAGGAAGATCCGCTCACTCCTCCGCCGGTTCCAGAGGTCATCGTCACTCATTTCCAGACCAAACTCAAAGGTCAGGTCCTTGGGTGACTTGAGCTTCTTCAATTTCCGGCTCTTTTCAGGTGCCATCTTGGCCTTGTCCAAGCTGCCACCTGGAGTTGAATCCATGGTATTCATGGACTGTACAACTGTGGCACTGCTTTGTTCCAGCAGGCCCTTCTTTCCACGTAGCAATCCAGAGGGTGATTTCTTCCTGATCTTCACCTCACTCTCTGAGTCTGTGTATTCAAACTCCGTCCCTAAATGTGGAACAAGGCAGAGGCCAAATAAACAAAAAGTAGTCATCTCAAATGTTTTCTGAGGCTGGTATTGGTTATACCACCTACTCTGTACTTTAAGGCTACCAATCACATCCCACACCGGATCTGGATCTGCAAAAAAGCTTTCTCATATCAACTCAAATAAATTCACTTTGCTCAGGCTGCAGCTTAATACAGATGATCTGAGAATCTGTTTCATTGAACCTGATGGAGTTTAATTCTGAGCAGCCATGCACAGTACTATTAGCCACTGGCCAGCATGAAGACCTACAACATGTGCTATTACAGGCCTTGTATTTCATTGACTATAAAATTCAGAGTACTAAAATGAAACAGCAACTGCAAATAAAATGCTTAAAGTAAGAATCCAGTTAAAATTACATTTAATTTTTGTGTGCAGGCAAAGCAAAAACAAACAAACAAATCATACAAACCAGCAGTGCGGTGCTGTGGTATATAGATCACCACCTTTCTAGAAAGTAATCAAATTTTATTGTCTAAGGTCCTAAAAGCAATCTGATGCTAAGTAATGTGACAAAAAAACTCCTCTCAAGACTTCACTGCAAAGCACTTGCCACATAACAAAATGTATTACAAGCCTCATCTCATCCATTTCTGCAGCAATCATACCTGGAAGGCTGGGATTATTTCCAATTTAGAGGAACAGAACAATGTTGAAGCTGAATTCTCCCCACATAAACCTCTGCAATGGTTAAGATCTCCTGCTCAAGTCCCACTCCATTTACCTTCATCATATGAGGCAAAAATAATCTAACAGGTATAAGCAGGGCCTTGACTGAAATTGCCTCAAGGCACTGGAATGACCTCCTTAGGGACGGCCTATGGCAGCCCCAAGTGGCTTTTGGAGGACGCTGGGCTTGAATGGCTAGGGGGTTGTTGGCTGCTGAGTTTGCTGTTTTGTTGTAATGTTTCACTGCATATATATATATATATACACACACACACACACACACACACACACACACACACATGAGTCAGGGAAAGGCGGTATATAAATACCTTTAAAATGGACTGGGAAGGATTTGACTGCATTCAGTGATCCCTCCCATCCCATCCCATCTTGACCAAGATGGCTTCAGGGCAATTGACAGTACATTTTAAATCTTGCAAACAACTCAACTAGAGAGCTTCTATTACAGAAAGATGAATGTTGTATGATAGGGTGGAAGTCAGCAAAATATGGGTCTGATACCAGCATAAATAAATAAATAAATAAAAATCTGTTAGAAATCACCAAACCACTGTTTTTCCTATCTTGATGTGATGGTGGAACAGTTCCCCCCCATTTTCAAGACCACTTCAACACATGATGAACTGCACTGAAAAAATAAAGATACAAAGGAATCCTGTAGCACCTTTGACACTGAATAAAGAGATTTCTAGCATAACCTTCTGTGAACACTGAAGCAAATGATGAAAGCTTATGCTAGAAATGTCTTCTCAGTTTCAAAAGTGTTACTGGGTTCTTTTATATCTTTTACACTGATAACTAATACAGCTATGTTTTTGAAGAAAGGAGGACTGTGAACAGAGTCATTCTCTCTGTTTTCCTGGGCACTTTTATGACAGAGATACTGCCTTGAGCAGGATCTTCAGCTCAAGACAGGGACATCTTGCAAATCCATTCCAAGCAAGAGACCTTCAGGGGGCTTTATGGACTCCCCCTAATGCCAACATACAAAAAACACCAGAAGTGGTCAGATATTTAGTTCTGGTTTTGAAAAACAGGCATTTCTAAAATAGTGCAGGAGTGGTGGTCTTGCAATCCATCTAAAAGGTGTTTGACTGCTCCTGAAGGCTTCCAGGAACAGAGATTCATCCTTTTTCTTGCAAAAAAGAGATGAGAGATGGCCTGAGGAATTGGAGGGGAGGAGGGCTGTACTGGTATGAAAGGTCAGAACTGCTGCCCCAAGCTAGTTGGGAGATACTGGGAACCTGTAGCACAAAAACTGTCTTTTCCAAGCTCAGGAAACTCAACAGACATGTGAATATCATGACACCAGAGAACATTCCCCCCCCACACACACACACACAAAGATTTTTATTCAATTAAATTTATGGTGGGAGAGAGGGCATTGTCAGAGACCTGCAACAATTCTGATATAACAGATAGGCAAGGTAGGCTAAAAATAAGCTAGCCTCCCATGGAAAGACATCAGTTTCTATTCTGAAGCTCACTATAAATTCCATTATCATTTAATACATATTAATAACAGAGTTTATAAATGGACCCTTTTACAGCACTGTCTGACTTGGAAATATGTTGCCCTGGGGGCACTTTTGCAGCCGCTGGCACACGAGGGAATTAAAAAGTGAAATTTCCATTATTCATGGAGTGCAGGGTGGCAGCAGCGATGGAGAGACATAAGGGGAGGTAGAGCTAGACAAGAGATGTGCCACCCTCCAGCCCAGTTCCCTACTGCAGAATTCTTCATGGCAGCATTGCTTCCAAGTTGGTTCTGCAGAAAAATTCCACTTCTATAATGCAGGGGTGTAGATCTGAATGCAGACATGCCCTAAATTAGGACAGATTAGCATTTGAAAGTGCCCTATTCCAAGGTCATACTATTGACCCATCTAGTGCAAAACAACTATCTTTTATTGTAGTCATAGACCAGCATAAAAAGGGCAGGCTACAATCCCCCCCTTACTCTTAAAGGGTGCAGAGTGGGAAAGTGTCTCAAAAATATAAACAAAAGGATACAAACAAACATTGTTGTGCTATATAAAATATGATTATCAAACATTTTATCCATCAAATTACAAAACCCAACTAGATATTCATCATTCTAGACTGTAATACAAGTCATCACTTGGCAAATTTTAACCGCTGCTGCACAAAATTTGGCCACTTTATTTGTCGCATATGGGTTTGTATCTGACATCCTGGATATTGGTGCAACATGGGTGAAATGAGATTGATATGTAAGTCTCTGTAATACAAATACTGGAACAGCACATGTTCTTCTTTTTCTATTTGTCCAGTCACAGTGGCATCATCTCTCCAAATATGGAATCTTCCTATACTTCAGGAAAAGCCATCTAGAAGCAACTAGCTCCTAGATCAGGGTTGGGCAAAGTATGGCCTGTGGGATACATGTGGTCTTTGAGACCCCCAGGTACATCCCCAAAGCTCCCCCAAAGCTCCATATTAAAGGTATTTTTTTTAAATGGTACAATTTCCATGCCATTGTTTTTGCCCCTACCTTTGCAAAAGGTGTCCAAACCACAGCAGCAGTTTGCTTCCCCTTAGCTTCCAAGACACCCTCAAACCTCCACAAATCACGAAATATATCTTTAAAAAACATCCAAAATGGTGAACAGAAGAGACACCTGGGGGTGCAGAGTGGAAAAATGGCTCCCTCCACCTGTGCAGTAGCCTCCCCTTATTCTAGATGAATTGGGTTTCTGCTGAAGAAGATAGAATTCTTATGGATAACTGCATCAGTGTCCCATCTTCCCCACCTCAGATGCTGCACCAAGTATGCTGGCTAGTAAAACTAGGTAACTCTGGACTATCTAGCTCCTCCATTCTTGTCTCAGTTATGCCTACCTGTTCAGCTTCCTCATCTACAGTCAAGTCAAACCCCAGCCTGCCACATGCAAAGCAAGTGCTTCACTGTGGACCAATGGCAGTGCACACATAAGCTTACCCATCAAACTTTGCCTCTCTTCCTTCTTCTTTGCTTTCTGCTTGGCCTCTAGCTGGACAATGGAAAGAGAAGGTGGGATGATAGGACTCGGCATCGCGCTGGCTGCGAATCTTGCAAGCAGCCCCAAGCCGCTCTCGTCCAAAGCAGGTGGTGAAAGTCTGTCAGTGCTGCCTATCCCGTAGCCTTTTCCTTCCTCCTCTTCCTCTTCCTCCTCATCTTCTTCTTCTTCATCTTCTGAGCTAGAATCTGTCATGCACAAAACAGGAAGCCTGTTACAAATCAGGGTACAGTCAGGCCATTATTCCATCTCAGCCTGATAAGAGTAACATGCCATGGAGGTTCCCACCCAGTACAATGGCTAGCATCTGTTAGAGACAAAGGCATGCGTAAGTTTCCCTTACACATGTGTTTATCCTTTCTTGGGGGCTACAGGGGTTGGTATTCTCTTCCTCCTTCCATAGTGGCCAAAGGCAGGATCACAGAAATATCTGGCTATGTCCTGGTAACCAAATGCAAAATGTGTACAGCAGCACTGAGACCTCCAGAAGACCCCAGTGAATCTCAGCACTGATGTCATCATTTTGCATATGACTACAGGGACAAAGCCAGACCCTTCTGTGATCCTGCCTGCTTCCTATAAAACAGGGCATCGCCATGCAGGTGGTTTCCAAGGCTGTTAAGTAAATTGGGGCTCAGCCTGGCGGAGGTCCACATGCAGACCAACTATGCTGCATTGAACCATACAGGATTGCAACCAATGTTCATTATTCCATTCCTTTTTTACTGAATTGTTTATTTTTGACCTCCTTGAAAGAGTAGAGAGATCTCACGAGAACAACTTCTTAGCAAAGAGGGAAGATCTGCCAAGACTTACAAGTTAAGAGAATCAATGTGCAAAGGAATCTTGTCGCACCTTTGAGAGTAACTGAAAGTTAGTTAAGAGAAGGATGTCAGTTCTGAAATAACCTTCCCTCCTCCTGGGCTTAAACACTACTCTGCTCAAAATGTACCATCAAGACAGAGAAATGGCACTTATTCTTGGGGAAAAACCTACAGATGTTAACTGTTGCTGTGTCTGTCTGCACAACACAAATCTATAAATGTCTCAAATTCCAAACTCCTGCTTTCTTCCCACACTAAACAAAGATGAATGAATCACTAAAAGCAAAAGTTGTTTTACCCAGAGCCACATTAATAAAATTTTCCCTTTCGATACAAAATGCAGAAAAAGTTGCAGAATTTTGCTCCTGACCTCAGAATATGAAAATTTCCACTTTCCTTTTAAAAGAGAACACACATTCCTAGCTCATATAGTGGTAAAGGCAGGCTTGAAGTTCTTCGAATATAGCCTAATGAAAACTTTTCAAATCAGTAAAGCGACTCAGTAACATTTCCAGTATGCAAGGCTTCAGGAAACAACAGGCTCCCCCTACCACTTTTACTAGTGGGGAAAAAATATGAAAAACAGAGTCAGACTTCTTGATACAGAAGATGGGTTACCCTACACAGTACAATATCTGTCATTTTTTCCCCCTTTCCTGCTATATTATCCACTGCTAATTATAATTTAGGAATCTGCAATTCCTCATTTAAAGGAGCTGAGATTTAGAAGCAAGCTGAACAAAGGGTGGGTAAATGAAGTAAAGAATTGGTAGCCTATATCTATGGGCCTCAATAAATCATTCACACATTAATGGAAGGATCTCTTCTGGAAGATTATGCAACACTGTGAAACAGCCTGCATCTCTAGCTTTTGCAAATCTTCTAGTCATCAAAATTTCTGAATAGGTTTGCGAATACTATTTTCTCATCTTCTGACTGCCCGAGTTGTGGCTTCCACTGAAAGCTTAAGCTTTTGGGCTGGTTCACCTGCTAACAATGCTATCTCTTCTAGACCTGGCACTGGTCCCTGCTCATCTTGTGATGTCAACTTTGAAAATTCATCACAAATCTCACCATATTGGTGGCAGGTAGGGTTGCTAAGTCAGATCTGGGACAATGTTCCTGCTCCTGCTCACAGAGCAGGACAACGTACCTTAAAACTCTGTCAAGCTAGGAAAAAGTACCTGTCCTTCTTTCTCTTTCAAAAGGCCAACTTTTAGCTGCAGCCATGCCATTCTCACATAACTATTACCTATCCAGTTGAGATTTGTGGGGTGAACATAGAGGTGTTGGCAACAAAAACAGAGCTGGGTGCTCCTTCGTGCCTCTTCCTATTGCTCTCCTTCAGGGAGGTAATAGCCAGCGGCAGTGGAAAGTTAGAGTTTGTAAGGGAAAAGATAAAAGGTAATTTTGCCCAGCCTGATGGAGTTTTACAGTATGTCATCAAGCTCCATGATCTGTATAGGATTAAAGTCAAAAGAGCCCCATCCCATACCCAACCTGGCAACCCTAGTGGCAAGAGAAGATCTGGCCCAGCTACATGCAGTAGACTAGTCTCTGGGATGCTTTCTTTTATGAAAGGTATAATGGGTGCAAGATTCTGATGTTTAAAAATATGGAAAGCATGCCACAGGGTAAACAACAGAAATGAAGCATATTGCTTCTACCAATCACCTCTAAACCACAGTGGCCCACTTCAGAAAATGTGTTTTGTGGTTTACTAAGAGAACACACAAGGAATCACTATTAAGTGGGTACCACATATGTTATGCCTGCAGAAGATCCAAGTCTCCAGAGTCACAGTCTAACACTCAAACCACTACACCATGCTAGCTCCCTTAATATTAATATTCAAGCTTATGACCAAAGGTTACCCTGGCTTTTTAAATTTCTTTCACCAATCCATCTGGCAAATAACCATTGCATTTCCAAATGACAAATTGGCCCTTGCACTTAGTCATCAGCACAAAAGCTAAACCAAACCATAACTGCCAAAATGGAAATCCAACAACATTTCATTATAAATGCTATCAGTGGTATGACCTCTATTTATAAGACAACTGCACCTTCTTAGTCAGCAAAATAGTCTTCATGATAGCTCGGAGGATTGTGAGTTATAAACTTTTAGAGTGCCAAGTAATTTTAGTAAGATTTCAATATATGAACATGTACAGGATCATTTTGTAAAAAGTTCTTTTGGATTTGTAGGAGAAGTTCACATTTGGTATTTAAAATACTAAATGTGTGGTGGTAGGTTTCCATTATTTTCAGTTCTGGATAGTGGGAGAAGCCTGTACATCTGATTTTATTTCTATTTTGCTTTCTCCCTAAACCTCAAAGCTCCTAATAACCGTCATAAAATTATAACAACAAAAACAACTCCATAAATCATATAAACAATTTTTCATTATTATAGCTATAAAAATATCTAAACAAAAGCTCTTTCTCTGTTAAGCAAATCAGCTTCTCTCTTGCCCCTGAACCATTGGGACTATGAAGTTATTAGTTTAAAGAAATAAATGCCAGACGTTAAGATTTCAAGCAAAGAAACAACCTTAGCAAGTAACAAAGCCTGCATGTTATCGTGTGTGGTACAAGTTGCCCCCTGTTGATGCATATATTTAAGGATAATTTTTCTGGTGGTATTGTCAATTCAGTACCAAAACTTTCCAAAACACTCCCCTCCCCTCAATGAGCAGCAAAAATAAATAAATAAAGGAAACAATAGTTTGGTTAAACAACAGACAAGACATTTGTTAAATTACCACATAAATGCAACAAGATGACTGGAGAAAGCGTGGGTAAGGGATGAGGGGAGAAAAGGGATAGCAAAGCACATTTAAGATTAATATTGTATTGTTAAATATATATATAGAATGTTTATATATATTATAGCAAACACAACATATTTTCATCATGGTGCCAAGCAGCAAATCTACAGCACACAAAGCTGGCTAAGTGCAGGCAGACTTTAGGCAGCTATTGGGTCCTCCGCATCTGGCTTAAATTGGTCAATCCAAGTAACCATTTGGGGTTTGTTTCACAAAAACACAGAAATTTCCAATTTTTCCCATGTGCGTATCATACTGTGGACTCGAGAAATAGGCTTTGAATTACCATCAAATGTGGATAATAATAATTATCCATATATTATTATTATTATTATTATTATTATTATTATTATTTGCCTTTCAAAATGAGAAAGGAGCGGTTTTGAAGATTCCCAATGCCACCCTATTCTGTGCTTGCTACAGAACTGATTTAGGACAAGGACAAGGGTATTACAGGGTTTTTAAAAAGATGAACATCTACCTGAGGGTAGAGTCATGTTCATTATAAGATACATTTAGCTGTTGCTGAAAATGGTACATCTGTGTTATGTTATATATCTGCTCCATACTAAGAATTAGCAGAATTTGTCCTGTGAACTGACAGCACAAAAGTATGCTGTTCCAAACTATCAGAGGACGTACTCAGCAAAACATTTTCACAATGGGTATGAAGTTAGACCAAGAATTGGCAGCCTGTTCCAGCATCCTGTAGATATTTTAGACTACAACACCCAAAACCTGGCACTAACCATGGTCACTGGGAATAATAAGAGTCGCAGTACAAAACCTCTGGAAGGCCTTAGGCTGCCCACCTCTGGACTAACCATTACTGGTAGCAAAGGACTTGACACAGGAGGGAATGCCTCTTCTCACAGGATGCCCAACAATCGGTATCATTCTGAGCAAATTTGGTCTCATCTAATTTTCAACGTAAAGCAGCGCTGGGCCTGGTTAATACCCTGGATGAAAAATCATCTAGAAATACCAGGGATTTCCAGGTAAGGTCAAGCAAGGATCCTGCCTGAAACCCTGGATAGCAGCAGCCAGTAGAAGTGGCCTGGTTCAATATAAGCCCTATGTTCCTGTATACAACAGACGTAGAATTTAAAAATCAGAGAAAATATATTTCTTGTTTTTATACTGCAAAATTAATCAGCAGATTAACTGACTGGCCCAAGTCTCCTATCAAAAAGTGTATAGACTGACTGTGATAGAAAATGAACTCTGTTCACTTCTATTTGTAACTATTAACCTACTCACCAAGTAATGTTCAAACCACAAGTGGAGGTCACCTTTTTTTAGGGCAATGCCCTACTTCTCATTCAAAGGGCAAAGACTCCACTCAGTGTTTGAGCTCAATAGAGAACCACTGAAGCTCTTCTAAGAAACTGAGAGAGGACATATAGCTTCCTGTAAGTGAGCAGCTTTTGTTCCTGGAAATCTCTCCATTCCCATTTTGCCTGGGGAGCAAAACATTTGCCCTAGATTATTCCCTTGCCCTCTCATGCTACTGCAAAAGCCTTTCTGGAGTCCACAGCAAAACACAGGCCACTATTAAGCCCTGTTCAGGGATTACAAAATTGTAACCATAGAGGGGAACCACAGGATTGTCTATGCCAGCCCCAATATCTCCTTTTTTTCAGTTGACCCGGTTGGTCCAAAGAATGGCAATATTTGTGGTTGCTAAACGCATTGACAGTCCTCTGTGTACGCACTAGGTTTCTGATCACATGGAGGACTGTAAAGGCATTCAGGCAAGCAAGGTTATAGTGGACCTTCAAACCTTTCCAGAGTGTAGACACACTGCACATTATAGCACTCCGACAGCACTTCAATTCGTATCCTGTCAGAACTGGGCTTTGTAGTTTAGCAAGGGACTTTGAATTCTCTGCTGGAGCTCAAGGGAATGCACCAGAGCAGCACTACTGAAAGTGGTGATCGATGGAGCAGTGCTGGTCACCAAGCCATGAGTTGCCAGTGCTTGGAGAGTTTTCAGGAAAGAAAGAAATGATTTTGGTTATACTGGGAAAGGATAACTGGCAATCCCCACATCAGACAGCCTGCACTAGAGCTCTCTATGTGCCTCATAAAACCATCCACAGCAAGAAGCCATGGAAACTGAAGTGCTATCAAACTGGTGTAACTGTGCATTGTGGATACACTCACAGTCAACACAGGGAGATCAGGAGTGGAAGAGATGGGGTCAGCATGTGTTGCCTGTGTCCCCTCGTTGCTTATAATTTCGTAACATTTTAGTAAAAATTCTTTATGGCAAAAGAAATCCATTGTCATTAGAAGAAAGAAACTCAGACTATTTAGCCCACCCCGCCAATAAATAAATAAATCCCAGTTTCAATGTCATTATTGAACAGGGGAAGTGGGGTGGAGACTGCAAAACTGCCAAGATTTAAAGAGGATATATAGAAAAAGGTATTTTTGCCTACCTACATAATAAGGTTCAGGTTCATGCTTAGGGACCTTTCGCTGAGCAGTGTCTGCCCTACTCCAAGCCAATCGCTTTGCTTCTTTAGTGGAGCGCGAGAGCAAACGCAAGGGACCGATATAGACATTCAAAGCATCATGGGTAGGGGTCAGGGGTGAAGGGATTGGCCAAGCAGCTGCAAGGAGAAAGTGAGCACGCTAGAAAAGCTGAGGTTATTAATGGTTTTAGTAAATCAGGGAAAGCCATTAGAAATGCTATTACGCAAATATCCCTTAAAATGAAACTCAAATTTAGATATAGATAGATATAGATATGCATCGCTGGAAAAAATGTTAGAATATTCCTCCCTTCCTCCCACCGATTCCTCCCCCTCTCCCAGGAACATACCTTTTTGGAGTTCGCACAACAACACATAATGTTTGAAAAATATATTTTCTCTCCCTTTCCCATACCTTGAAAGCCTGACTTGTGAAGGGGTAGGTTCAAAAGAAAAAGAAAAGAAATTCTTGGGGAGAGACTTTAGAAATTAATATTAAATTATGTATCTGGTTCTCAAGAGCAAAAATGTGATTTAAAATAAAAACACCCAAAGTATCTAAAATGGGACAAAAATTGTGTTCGTTTTTATAAAACAAAGCCATTTTTAGAAGCAAAAATGGCCACACATAGTCATTTTCCATTTCATTTGCAAAATTCATCTCTTAAAAAAAAACATACACAAGCTGCTGAGGAATAATCTATGCACAGTTTAACAAAAGAAAGGAGAGATCAACATGCAGATTTGCTTTTCTTCCTGGAAAACAAAGCACCTGAGAAAATGTCAAACCAGGGATATTTGAATAATAGAGAGGGCATCCCCAATTTTGTTAATTTCAGTCCCCCGTCCCTGTCCCCATCCCGTCCCCCCGGCAATTCTTTGGGAGTGATGAGGGATAGCGGGATGGAGTGAAGCAGCAAGCTAATCACCTACTGAGAGACACAGCAAGAGAGACAAGGTAGACTGGTTTAGTTAAAAACAAACTGGATATTTTTAATAAAAAGCTTGGTACCAAATTGCAGTACAAACATCAAGGGGGCACTCCCACACAACAAATATACTAATTTACAAACTTCCTCCCAAACCTCTAACACAGGCCAAAATGAAATTGAGAAAAGGAAAGGGGGGGGGGGGAAGGAAGAAGCCACATATAACAACAATGATGGCAACAAGAGATGAAGGGTTTTTAAAGGGAGGGGGGAAATCAGAAAGTGTGTGTGTCTGTGTGTAAGGGGGGCACGGTGAAGACTAAACCTCCATTTGATATGAAAGCTCTTGGAAGAGCTAATTGATCATAAAATAATACTGACAAAGGCAGGACACTTTTGTATAAAATGAATACCAGTAAAGCAGGCCATACAGCCAGGGAGACAGTAATTCAAGATGGGCAATCACTGCACCATCCCAGATGGATGACCACCGCACCCAAATCCCATGCTCTCTCATCACTCACTCAAACATGGAAGAGTTTGGTTTTGTTTTGTGTTATAATCTAGTAACCTTGATCGAACGAGTCCTCCGAAGAATCAGTGAATGAAGATCCAGCTTCAGCCTCTCTAGGCAGCAAACAGAACTGCTGCTTCCTGGTAGCAGCCAGTTTAGATTTGAGAGTTCTGGTGGTAGAGAGGCCCTTTTTGGTTGCTTTGAGACCTCCAGTGATTCTGCATCTCTTTGGAGCCACTACACTGTAGAGGCTGGGGGGTCTCATTCTGGAGCTGGTTGGGGAACGAGAAGACCACCCGTCCTTCAGAGATTCATCATCTTCCTCAGAGTCTGTATCTGCAGTCAATGTAGTTATTATTTTTATATATATATAAACAATGATTGTACAGTTTGCCCATCTCAGAGTTACATATCTGCCTTACTGAGAAAATCAGGGACCACAAACACCTACTAAAGGATGTAAAGGTAGACCTTGACATGAATGTCTAGTCATAACTGGCTGTAGGGGTGGTGGTGCTCATCTCCATTACTAAGCCAAAGAGCCAGTGTTGTCCAAAGACGACTCAGGTGGTCATGTGGCCAGCATGACTGTACCAAACACTGTTACCCTCCCACTGAAGTAGTACCATTTATCTACTTGCATTTGCATGCTTTCGAACTACTAGGTTGGCAGAAGCTGGGACTAGAAATGGGAGCTCACGCCATCATGCAGCACCTGGGCCTCAAACTGTCAGCCTTCTGATCTTCCAATTGTCAGAACTGGCATCTTAACCATTAAGCCACCACATCCCTAACTAAAGAATATACTACTGGGAAGGGAAAGTCTTATTCTGAAAAACACACATCTTAATCCTGTCCTACCCTACTACAGGGGTCGGCAACCCCCGGCCTATGGGCCAGGTGCAGCCCACGGAGGCCTTGGGACCAGCCTGTGGTCGGTCCTGCCGCCGCCGCCACTGCCGCCAGCATGCGCACAGTGGCAGCCGCCATTTTGGAAGGCCCCACTGCACTGGCGCCATGCGAATTCACACGGCGCAGGTGCCCTGGGGCCTTCCCAAGGCCCTACGACACTGGCACCGTGCGAATTCGCATGGAACAGGCGCCGTGGGGCCTTCCAAAATGGTGCCCTGCATCATGTGCACGTATGTGCACAGTGCGGGGCACCATTTTGGAACGGCCAATGGCACCACGCGCATGCACACAGCACCGTTGGGCGTTCCAAAATGGCGTCCCCCACGTGCACACGCATGCACACATGCGGGGGCAAGCGCGTGTGCCCGCCCAGCCCCAGCACCATTTCCCCCCCTCCCGCCCCACTGGTAACAAAGGTTGCCGACCCCTGCTTCAAGGCCTCTGGGAGATGCAGTACAACCTCTGGGGATCCAGAAGTTGGGAACCATAGGCATAGATCACATGATTTTTATGCATAAGGTCCTAGGTTCAATCCTTGACACCTCCAGTTTAAGTCATCAGCTTGCAGGTAACATCAGCATAGAACCCTGAAGACTATTTGGGCAAAATACTCAGACTCGGCATAAAGCCGTCGCCTCCTACTGATGAGAAAAAACAAACAATCAGAAGATCAGAGAGAACACATTTTCCTCCTCATCAAACTTGGCTAAGTGGCCATTGAGAAAAAATGCAAGAACTATTTTATCACTTGTCAGGCACAGATGTGAGGGAAGATGGTTATTGGTATCAACTCAACATAATGTCTACACCACAGATTTAGGGCCTTTGCAGACTGCCAGAAATAGTGCACATTAAATTGAGGCACTGCCCTAGCTCAGTGCTAGGGAATCATGGGAACTGTAATTTATAGTGGCACCAGAGCTCTCTGACAGAGAAGGCTCAATGTCCCAGAAAAAAAATACAATTCCCATGACTCCCTAGCACTGAGCCAGGGCAGTGCCTCAATTTAATGTGCACTATTTCTGGCAGTCTGCATAGGCCCTTACTCCAGCTGTTACTACCCCTGACTGCAATTCCCCTCTGATAACTTCTATGAAAAACCATGAGAAGGCTCAGGAATAGTAAAAAAAAATAAAAAAATAAAAAAATCTGTAACACTAAAGGTCTGAGGGCCCTTGCATTTATAACTGTAAGTAATTACTTTTTGAAACTAACTTTCCAACTTCTCTTCTATAGCAATCAAATTCTTTGTTGAAGATATATCCTTCCTCCATTCTGAGTGAATTCAGCTCTACCATATCTCATATCTGATGATCACTATATCTACAAAACAAGCCACTGCTTCCTCCCTACCCCATTCAGATATTGCCAATGAGAGGCAAAAGAGATTAAATCTTTACCTCTAAAAAAAGTTGACCAGAAACCCCAAAATATAGGAGAACCAAAGATAAAAATTGCTTACTGTAGGAATAGCTGCTAACTTCAGATATTGCAGGTGAACTGGAAACCTTCAGGTGGCCCTTGACTCTTAGCCCCATTTCCATCTTCTTCATTTTTGCAGCCATTTTGTTTTTACCTTCTTTGGAAGCTTTCAGCGAGAAGCTCATAGTTTTGGTCAAGTGCTTCCTTTCATCCTTGCCAAGGAAGACCTCATGGGGTGATAGGTATCTACTGCTGTAACATCCACCATTTTTATGCCTTCCTGCAGAACTGTCTGCAAACTTAAAAGGGGATTTCAACTTGTGTCTGGTGAGAGACAGGGCTTTGTCAAGCTTGCTCACCAGTTGCTCCTGATCAGATGCCAGCTTCTTCTTCTTAATCTTTAACTGCAGAAGGAGGAAATCCAATGGGCACAGGTGAATACTTGGCAAATACCATTAGCTCCTCCTTTAATGTCTGAATACAATTACTTAGTGTGATGATTTCTAACCTCTCACATTAAGGAACCCCTAAATTGTCTTGTCACAGAGCCCAAGAGTGTCAACTAAGGATTCTTAGCAGATTCTGAGGAACCATTTCCCAAGCCAAACATTCAAATCATTACACCATGCTGGTTTTGTAACAATTTGCAACAAATTGGTTGTAACACCACACCACTCTGGATTACTTTAGCAATTAAGTGAACAATAAATAAACCTTGCCACATTGTAAGAAAAATTAGCATGGTTGGGAAGCTGTCATCTAAGGAAGTTTGCTCATTGTTTCCAAATACACCTTACTGAAAAGAAAACTGTAACAAGAAAACTGTTTTCTTTCCATTTACAAGGAGAGAGACATGTAAAATATAGAAAATCTTTTGCAAAACATGAGAGAGTAAACTCTCCAGGATCTCTTCTTTTAAGTTGAATGCCTACAAAATCTCAAATGTGTAATTCAAAGTAATTTCAGCAGTTCTTCTTCACATTACAAGATTTTTGAGGAAAAGCCAGAAGAATATCAAGAATAATTTCACACATTCTTACTTTTGAAACTCCATACAGGAAAACGATTAAGCCCTGGTGAAATAACAAGAGGCCACCAAAGAAATGTCACCTATCCTGGGGGAATTCACAGCTCCACAATTCCTAAGTATTACTGTCTCAAGAGCATCAGTGAAAATGGCTAACATTTAGTCCTAGCCATTACTTCAAAAATATGAAATGCATTAACACCAGGTCCAACACGAGGAATAACACATCAGTTACACATTATTTAAATATTTATTAAAGCATGATTTAAGAATTTTAAAAACCCTTAAAAATAGAAAAATGACCCCAAAAATTCCTCCAGTTGTCCCTTTAAAAATAAAGGTTTTGAAATAATGGATAAACACCGTTATGTACTTGGTACAAAAAGTAGTAGTACTGGTGATGTCATTATTACCCTATATTATATTACAATAATATATAATCTTTCTCATATTATAAAAAAAGGTAACACATTGTATTATGTGGCAACATGTTGTCTGTTGACATATGTCAATCCCATGGTAAGAGTATTTTCTTGGGTAAGAAATACTCAAGAGTTGGTTTGCAATGGCCTTTCCTGCTGAAATCTAGCCCACAGCACCCAGTATTCTTTGGTAGTCCCACATCCAAGTACTAACCAAACCCAACTGTGCTTAGTTTCCAAGATCGGATAGGATCCAATGCCTTAAGGATATTTAGCAAAGCTTTGTAGTCAAATCTGAATCATAGAATTGGAAGCAATTTTGCTTGGAGTCTGGCTTCAAAATAAAAATAAAAAAACCTGTAATATTTTAACAATATACTTCTGAAGCTGAATCTGCTACTTCTGTTAAAAACAAAAGGCACACAAAAAGTGTTGATACAGCCAGTCAGGGATACACTCAATTGCACAGAAGTACCAACCTCATTGGAGAAGTTTGCCAAGACATCTTGTTCATCCCAACTGCGGTTCCTGCTTTTGGTCTTCCTATTCTCCATCTCTTCTTCTTCATCAAGGAGAATGCCCCTGTGTCTTTTCCTTGTACCTTCACCTGTCTCTGAGTCTTCAGAGAGGAGTAAGGACTTGCTTAGTCTGGAAACCAGATGAAAAGAGATTGATTGATTGTATATCCCATCTATTTGATACCAAAGTTTTAAATGCTTTACATAAACAGTTTCATTAAAAAACACTAAACTACAAGGGTTAAGAACACATTAGCCATTGAGGAAAGGATAAAACATAATATACTACTTTTAAAAGATCATTCTGCTACAGTAACTTAAAAGCCAAAGGCTTGCCACCAATCCTTCTGCCACAGTAACTAACAAGTGAAAGGATTTTGGTAACTAAATCCAGCTTTGTTATCTTCTAAGACCACAGAAGGAAGAAAGAAAGAAAGAAAGAAATTGTGAATAAGCATACCAACTCTGTGTTACTGACAGGTGCACCCTCACCTCCTTATTATATACATTTTTTTAATGTCTCAAAACATTTCAAGTCAGGAAATGTTAAAATCAATCAATAAATCATAAAACAATAAACAGAAAATAAAATAATTGAGAATAACGGTTGACAACCTGCTTTGGGATGTTTTGCCCACTATTCCCCCCATCTTTTTAACTCACTGTTTTAACCAATTTGATTGTGTTGCGGTGTTAACACACTGTGAGCCATTTCAGGGGATTACAAAATGGAAATGTGCTTTAAATAATTAAGAAGCTAGATTATCTTGTCAAGGCCAAGCACAACTGAAGGTGGCTTTGCCAGGGCCCTCCTAGGATCAACTAGTGAGACTGCTTGAGCCTGAACTATAGCAAAGCATAAGGTGCTGCTGCTGACTAGTCAGGGGCAGAAGGCTAGGCTCCTAACTTAGAAAAGTTACCTTTTAGATATCAACATCCAATATCCTACAACTTGCTGGGAGATTCTAGGAATGGTAGCCCCAAAAAGTAAGTCTTCCCTCTCCAGTAAAGACACTTCAAATGGTTTTGGCACATCCTCATTAATTTCTATGCCTTAAGAGCACACTGAAGTCTTCACATGTGCCATTGCAGGCCACTTACAAGCCCAGGTCCGTAGGTTTCCAGGTTCAAGCACATGACGGAGCCCCCATCCTTACCAAAAAGAAGCAGCAATTGCTCTCCCACCCACCACCTCTTCATCAATGGAGAACTGGATGTTAAAGCCGAATGGGGAGAGGTAGCACAGAAAGAATAAGGGGTTTCCCATGTTGGTTTAAACAAGTATAACTTCTTACAATAGAGCTTCATGAGTTTTGCCAGGTTTTGCTGGTTTTTGTCACCTCTGTATCCACATGTTCTATTCTTTTTGGGAGAATGTGTGTAGGGACTTCTTGGATGTGCACTAGGGCTTTTCAAGGCTTTTTAAAACTGGGGCATGGTTTGCTAAGGTAATCCTGTGTTTGAAGGGCAAATTTAGTCCTCTCTGAATTTTAAGAGTTTAGTGCCATTGCACCGATACCACTGTATGCATTACAGCACTATAACTAAAAAAAAAATTAAAAGAAAGGAAGAGAAAGAAACATATTGTTCCATTATATCTTGGAATTAAAAAGAAATCCACTTGAGACTGGAAATCAAATGTTGCAGCTGGTGCTAAGAATCGATAGAAAATCGCCCAGGACAACAGAAATACTGTTTGGGTTTTGTTTTGTTTTTTTAATATAATACCTGTGACCTAGAGCAATAAATACCACAACCTCCTGACATATTCACTCCATCTGGAAGAGACTGAGAGATTCTTTACTGCAACAAAATAGAGCAGCTTCATGGATGGTGAAAGCCACAATCCTGAGGATATGCATACCTAATCCAATCTGTTGTACCTCAGATAGAATAAACTCTACAAAAGGTCACACTTTGGCTGCATTCACACTGCAGAAATAATCTAGGTTGAGACCACTAAGAACAAGCAGCAACAGATTCTATGCAGCCCTGTTCTGTAGTTATATTTAGGTATTCCCAGGACAGTATGTCTTTGGTGCTTAAACAAAACAATTAAAACTCTGGGAAGAAACAATGTTAAACTTGCACCAAGAACAATTGAAATTCTACAGTCTGGGAATCAGGAAACATCATGAAGTTTGCTTTGTACAGTATATGCTTGTTTGACACAATGTGTTCTTCTTTTGTTGGCATTGGTTTATATGGAGTAAATCCGTTGCCAAATAACTTGAAGTTGTTGTTGGTCTAGAAATATTGCAGCCAAATCAATCAAAACATTATTTCCTCTCTGTTCTAGCTGTTGCAATGTCACCAGGCACTCAACATAGTTTCCAACCTGCATTTCTAGGTTACAGGCTTCATTTGGAAGTATGTGTTAAAAACTGAAATGCTTAGGCTGCTGAATTCAAAACTGGGTGTCAAGTTCTATATTTATACAATGTGGCTACACAATATACATGAGCCCTTGACCTCTTTTCACAAAACAGTCTGGAACAGCAGAGGTGAAAGTGGAAGGATGGGATTTGTACAATAATTACAGAATCTGGATGATGGAAGTCAGTATTAGTGGAGAAAGCATGAATTCCAAATGCCCTGGTTGGAGGGTATTGCTGCTTCAGGTTTTCCATTAAATTTGCTAGATACATAAGGAAACACACACACAAATGACAATTATTTTTCTAAGTTTTTAAAACTAGCAAAGCAAATAAAACACAGAAGGCAGAAAGGAGGGACAAAGATCTTACTCACTTGGCAGAGAGTAAGAAAGAGACAAAGACAAACAGAAAAACAGCAGGGTGTAGGCACCCAATTGCCCTTTAAGACCTTGGCAAATCTGCTGAGCCTAAATACTAGTTCCATCAAGGGAAGGGTAGATTCAAGACAGCAAGAATGACCAGGTCCACAACATCCTGTCAAACAGAGCTTGCTTAAGCCTTGCTTTTGTAAAAAGCTGCAGCAAAGGAATGGAAAGGAAAGGAAAAAAACAAAAACAAAAACAAAACAACCCTGCAATGTTCTAGGAGCCAAGTTCTAGTTTCAGAGACAATGGTGTGAAGAAAGAATGGAAGGTAAAAGAGCACGGACTACAAACAGACACAGCAGGGCCAGAACATCTCTGACATAGATTCAAGGTAGATTTGGGGTTTCTTTTTTTAAAAAAGTGACAATGGTGTCCAGCTATCTTCTGGATCAAGACCTCCTCTTCAAACAAGCAAACTGTTTTATATGCTGCTCTGTTCCACCAATGCCACAGCCATCTTTCCATCCCATTTTATTCATGCAACGTCCCTCTCCATGCCATGGCACCTACCCCACCCCACTGATGTGAGCTGTATTCTGGCCACCACACAACCTGCCTCACGCTTCAACCCTCCTTGTTTTAAGATTCAGGGAACTGACAATTTGCCACTATGCTAAAAGACAGAGAGAGAAAGAGAGAAAGAGAGAATGTGTATGTTTGTGTGGGGGCATGTGCATGTAACCCATCCAGGGCAAAACCTCTGCTGTGCCCTTCGACCCACAGTCCAACTCTTACTTTCCACTCCTGCAGTCACTCTTCCCTCTCTCCTTAGGGGGCGACAGAGCACTCGATCCATGCTTCCTCTTCCTGGGCCTTCCTGGGCCTCGTCTTGCCAAGCTTCTACTTTTCTCGTCATACTTTTCCCTTTAAAAAAACCATATGCTTGACTGTTAACCAAAAGCAACTAGAACATAATTTTGCAAAAAAAAAAAAAAAAGGGGGGGGGGAGGAAAAGTAGTTGGGGGAGGAATAAAAGCAATTTAAAAGAAATTAGAAAAAACCAAAAAATAACTCGAAAGAGCCCTGACCCATCAACAAAACACTAAACTGACCTACTCAAATCCAAATCCTCCAGGAAGGCCACTGCTAATGGAGTGCCTACAAAATCAACGTGGCTAGCACAGGTCACGTTTTATGAGCCACCGAATTGTCAACTCTATTCTCAATGTTTCTACCAAGCTTGATTCAAGCATACTGATGAACCGAGAAAGGGACAAGGAAGGCCCCAAAGGTGTGAGTCTAAAGACAACAGTGGTGCCCCAACCTGCCAGCCACCAGAAGTTACCAGAAGGTCTCCAAGTCACTTACTCAGAGTCTCTCCGCCGCTGCAGCTTCACCAACTCTCTCTGCTTTTCCTTGTACCTCCTCTGCAGCTCAGCCAACCTCATCCTGTAATCCAGCTCCATTGCATCCATGTTCTCAATGGCTGACTTTATGGAGTACATCTGAGAGCAGGAAATCAGGAAGCCAGCAAGAATTTAGAGTGGGGTTGGGGAAAAGAGAAAGTGATAGCACAACATACAGCACAGCACATGTCCTAGTCAATAGCTCACCATTAAACTCAAAATGTGGTTCAAAACTCAATTGCTAACAAGAACAAAATAGTCAGCATATATCACACCAAACCTGCACTAGATACAATGGTTCCCATTTTTGTTTCTGGGCTCAGTTTAAAAGCACTGGTGTTAACTTTTAAAAGCCCTAAATAACATATAACAAGGTTATCTGAAAGAATTACCTTCCTCATATGAACTTATGGATGGGAGACCAAGTCAGGGACTAGCACAAGAGCACCTGTTCTGCAAGTATTAAACCCCAGGTTTTGTCTTGTGCATCACTAGTTTTACTTTTCACCATTAAAACATGCCTTTCCTCAATGGAGCTGTCTGGTTCCCATCAACACACCAGGGCTTCCTAGCTTTTCAGCATTGTGTACCTTCAGACCCAACCCAGGTTCAAATGAAAGATCTGAGATCAAAGAAGAGTGGTACTATCAAAGCAGGACTTGGGAACACATATCCAGGGCTACATTTAGTAGAATGAGTAGGAAGATCCTCAACTACAGCAAGAAGTGAACACATACATATTTTTTGAACTGTACAAATGTATACTTCTGTATAACAAACCCCATCTCACTTCCCAGTATATATGTATGTATGTGTTTTCAAGTTGCCTGTCAACTTATAGTGACCCCATGCATTTCACAGGGTTTTCTTAGGCAAGGAATACTCAGAGGTGGTTTTGCTAGTTCCTTCCTCTGAAATGCAGCCTACAACACCTGCTATTCATTGGTGGTTTCCCATCCAAGTACTAGCATCCTTAGCTTCCGAGATCAGATGGGATCTAATGCCTCCCTGAAACTGCACATGAATCCATCAGGATCTGTTCCCATGAATCTCCTTCACTCATTGTGAAGAGCAAACCTGGTAAAAAAGAACTACTCACTGGTTCATCTTTCTTTTGCATCCAGCTATACTTTTTGTTGGGATCCAATTCTCGAGGAAGACGGATATTCTTCAGGCTGTCCATAAAGGGTGTTGAAAGGACTTCCATTAGCATTTGGGTACTGGCAGCTAACAGACTCTCCAGGGTTGGCCGAACAGGAAAGTTCTCCAGCCCTGCTTAAAAGATAGTTCAGGCTTCCATTATTCTAAGAAGGATGGCTAATCCTCAGATAGTTGTAAAAGGAAAAGTTTAAAACACATATGCACAACATGCACAGTGCCTGGGTTGGACTGTAATAACCACAATTTGGTTGTGAAGCCTCATCTTCCCTCCTTGCCTCACATGTTTAAATCCCCTCTCACTCCAAGATTTATGGCAAACTCTATGTTGTTTTTACATCCAAAGCAGGAAAAGCATGGTTTGCACTAACTAGAAACTGATTTCAAACCATTTCCAAACAAACTGTGGTTTATATTTTATGATCAAATCTCAGTTGATATAAAGTCAGACTAGGGTTTGTCATGAATCAAAAGTTAAAGTGGAAAGTGGAAATTAGAGCACAGAAAGAGAGGTAGAGGAAAAATTGTGTGAGTTTAAGTTTCTGGACCAAAACACAGACTGACCAGGCCATACTCTCCATCACACACATGTCCTGTCCACTGACTTCATTAATCTTATGATCACTGCCTACTACTATCTTCCTCAGTTGTCAGAGAAAACATTGGACTAGATGAGACTTTGGTCTGATCCAACAAGGCAAGGCTTATAAAGTGACAATTTCCTTCATCTCAGAAATAGAAATGTTCTACCTCTGTTTACTGGTACCTTGTATATAAATGATATAAATACTAAGCTTTACCAGTGATCAGACAAGGCATTTGCAGCCCAACACAATACATGCCAATGGAGAAGTGGGTCTCAATGTAGAGCTCCCTCCTCACCCCAGACACAAGAAGATAGCTGTCAAGTCCCTAACTCACCTTGAGTTTCCTGCCTCCTCTTCTCCAGCTCCAGCTCTGCAATTTCACTCAACAAGGTGATCCCCTGCAAGAATGTGTGCTCTGGTGACAGACTAGAAGACACTTCCAGGTTGACCACTGCCTCTTGTGTGATGCCATTGCTTGGCAGCAAGGGACAGGCCTGAGGCAATTCAGCCGCTGCTGCCAAGACATTCATGCCAGCCAAAGGGTCGTCTGGTTTGATGTCCAGGTGTGGGACTTGGCAGGAGGCATCCTCATTCCCATAGCTAGGTGTTTCCAACATGGGCTCCTCCTCTTCCTGAAGCATGCTGGGGAATTCCCTCCTTGTCTGGGGAGAGCTGATGTGAGGCATTTCTGCAGACACACAATGGCCCTCTGATTGAGGGATGAGGTCCACCCCAGGTTGCTCCATGTCCCTGTGTAACAAGGTCCCATCATAGTCTGTGTGGACAGGACAAGATTCAGTGTCACTGGCAGCTTCCGTTTGGGACTCCATTTCCACAGGGCAGGCCTTTACTTGATAAGTAGGCTGGCACTCCTGGAGAGCTTCTTCTTCTTCTTCTTCTTCTTCCTCATGATCTTCCTCACACTGCAAGGTTTTGCCATGATGCAACAGAAGGGTGCAACTGCTCACTTCTTGGACTGGGAGAGCAACGGAGTCTGTCATGTTCAGGGCCTCCATTTCTGGCTCGCAGATGCCATCTTCCTGGTTTTCATCCATCTCCACCTCAGTTTTCACCCGCTCTTCCAAAGACTCTTCTTCTTCCATGGTCTGGATGGTTTTAATGATTTTGGATGGGGAGAGATGGATAGGTTTGACCTCTGGAGAAAGGGCCAACTGCTCAGGCTCTCCTGTGGGCAGAGGGACATCAGGAGCCAGGCCATCTGCATCAGAGGCAGTCGTTGGCTGAAGGAGGTACGGGTAGTGTCTCCTGAAGGATGCTGGGAGGGACTGGAATGGATATCCTGATGGAAGTTCTACAAGGGAAAGAGTGACTGATGTGATGAATAGAAGCTGAAAAGGAGGAGTTCCCTTCTCCCTTACAGAAGGTCCCTAAGAGCACCAAGCTGTTTCCCCAATTTCAGTAGACAAGAAACTAGCATGAGATACAGAAAGCAGCATCCATTTTACAAAATCATAGCTAATAAGCATTATTTATTAACCAATCAACTGATTAAAATGAGTTTGCTTTTGAGAAAAAAAATAAGATCTAAAAAAAATAAGATCTAAAAAAAATGTACTTCATTTTATAGACAGCAAATGCCTTCTAGCAGGCATAACCTTTAAAATAGGTTTTATTGATATTATCCTGATATGGGGGTTGAGTGACCTCCTTTAATGGGGTAGATCCACCCCTTCAGCAAAAATGCTGCATAATTTGCAGAATTGGGAAAAGTTGCCTTTTTGGACCAGCACTACCAGAATCCTGGCTGAAGAATTCTGGGTGTTCTAGTCCAAAAAATCAGTTTTTCCCAGCTGGAATCACTTGCCCTAAGACCACAGCAGGCATGGTCTAAGAAGTGGCAGTGCTCTTTCACAAGCACCGAAAAGAATATCTATCTTTAAGATACCATAACTTGAAGTGAAAGGAAAACTCATTTCTCCCCAAAAGGGTTGCCTCCCCACAACATGTCACCATATGTGTTGGACTTCAACTTCCATCTTCCACAGGCTGCATGATCATTATTTTCTACTAGCTTGGAGGCAGAAAACCTGTATTTTGTGCAAAATACCTTGATTTCTGAGCAAAAATATGGCTTTCTGCACAGGAATCCAAATGTTTTCACAGACTGTGTAATTTTTAGGCAAGCTGCATACAAGTCGTGCAGTTTGCATAAACACAGAGATTCCTGAAGCCAAAAAACCATCTATAGTATTCTTGCATGTATTTCTGTATTAAAAAAACCCTGAATATTTTAATGCAGGTATCAGTGTATTTTGCACAAGATACACAGCTCCTGCTCCCCAAAATGTTTTCTGCACTGAGAAAAAAAATCATATGTTTTTATGAAAATATATTCTCCCTAACAAAGTCCTGAAATAAGAAGATTACTTAAAAGTTGTGTGGCAACACTTATATTCTCACAGAGCGGAGAGAACATTGCTGGAATTATTTGCTGTAGCATGTGCAAAGATTTACATCCCTAATGCAGAACAGGAGAACCACCCAAGTGGAAAAGACCTCAGTTCTGCATTACACAAAAACCCACACATACTGATTTAGTCCTTAAGCCTTCAGTAGAAGGCGGGAGCATCACTGCTTTTGGTGGGAGGGTGGGAGGCAGGAGAGAAAGCAGGAAGGAAGAAGGAAAGAAGAAGGAAACAAAAGGAGGGGGGAACGTACAAGGATGCTCCACCACTGGACTGCTCTCTTACCTGGGAACAAAGCCTGGTATGGACTGGAGGCCTCCTTCTCCAGTTCCAGTTCTTTCTTCTCCACACTCTCTGGCTCTTCCTCTTCTTTTGGAGGCATGGCAGGGGCAGGGGGTGGAGAAGCAGGGGGTGGGCTAGAAGGGTGGGAGATGGGAGTAGCGGGGTAGGAATAGGCCGGCTGCGTAGGTGGTTCCTCCATCTTTTGGATAACCTCAGCTTTGAGTACAGACACGGGCGAGGCCCTGGGGGACAGGAGAGGTGGACTCACAGCCTTGCTGTAGGATGTAGATGTGCTGGGAGACAAAATGGGAGGCTTCCGGTGCAAGAGGCCAGCACTGGAGGTGGCGAGGCCTGCCTTGGTGCTGTCCAGGTTCCTTTTGGATATTTTCTCTTCCATCTCCACCCGCTGTTCACTAGCTTTTAGTCTCTCCTATTGAGAAAAGGGAGGGAATTAAAAATTAAAATATATTGGGGGCCATAAATCTGTACACGCATAACATGGGAATACTAAGCTCCACTGTATGCAATAGTGCTTACTTCTGAGTATGCATGTTAAGGATTGGGCTGACAATAATTTCGTTACGGTTCCTTATTTGCATATACTCAGTTTTGTTCTTGTACAAAAGCACAATGTTAAACTAGCTGTCAGAATTTGTCATGGTTATTAATTTCTATAAATAGGATTGCCAGAGTGGAAACGGGAGAGGGCTCCTGTACCTTCAATGGTTGTACAGAAGAGGAAATTTTAGCAGGTGCTGTTAAGCATTCAACTAGCTAACAAGCAACTGAAAACAAATTCCCACCTCTCTACAATCACTAAAGGTACCAGAGCCCTCTTCAGTTTTCACTTCGACAACCCTACCAATAAACAAGAGGTTTTATTTTCAAATTAATGGTATCATCTTGAGAAAATCTGCTCCCATTGAAAGTATGTATTTATCAAAAATCTGAGGAACATAGTGTACCTCAATTATATACAAATTACTACTGTGAAGAACAGGTGAAACCATACGAGTTGAAATGAAGTTAAAACTTAACTACTCTGATCACCAGTGGACATTTATCCATCCAAAACTATCATTTGGGTCCAAAAATAACAGACAATAGTGATAATTCCAATTAGTGATTTATACAGTTAGTAAAAAGGGCAGTTGTGAACTACCAGGAAAATGTTGAAAAATGTTAAAATGTTGCAAGACTGTTAATATATAAATGAAAAAGATATTTAAAAATATTTAGGTCCTTTGATTTCCCCACCACCACCTTGAGTGTATCCAGAATACATCTCCAGCAAAAGTTCCAACACAATGGACTAGGGTTTTCCAGATTTTTTCTGAATTCTTTCCCCTGCCCCCCCCCAGTAATATTTAAGAGCACATTAAAAATTCAATATTAAATTCAATATTTATTAGTTGTGGGTAAGATGTCTTTTGGAAAGAGCACCAAGATGCCAGATGTGACTTTGACTAAGCAGAACTTGGGAATATCACAGTAACAGGAAAGACTGTATTCAACAAGAGAGTATGGAATCAATCAACACCTTTCAGATTAAAGTCTGTGAACTGATTTAATTTCAGAAGGAACATGTACATGAATCTGGGTTTTGGAATATTATTGCAGTAGTTAAGAAAATGCTGGGACTTTTATAGTGCAATAACTGATGGGCTTGCTGAGGCTTTTTCAACATACCACCAACTGCGCACTCCTGTGCAACTCCATGGCATGCGCTGCCTGCTGCTGGAGGATGTACAGCTCATGCTGACGGATTAGCTGCTGGTGAGACAAGAGCTGGAGCTGGTGAGCATGCTGGAGAGAGTTCCTTGTAGGGGGGTACACAGCAGGCCAGAAAGGTGGCGCACGATCCATCAGTTCTGCTGTAATTAATTAAGAGACAAATAGATAGTGAGTCATAACAATAGTCCTACTGAAACAATATAACAATGGATGTACACCTTTAGCAAGTTTTGTTTGAGGAAGACTAGTGAGGAGTTTTTAGTAACTGGGCTTCTCATCAGTGCATATGCTTTTGTTATAACTACATGTATATAGTAGTATATAGTAACAGGGATGCGGTGGCTCAAGTGGTTAAGACGCTGACTCTGTTGATGGCAAGATTGGTAGGTTGGCAGTTCGAGGCCCAGGCACTGCATGATGGGGTGAGCTCCTGTCCCTAGTCCCAGCTTCTGCCATCCTAGCAGTTCGAAAGCATGCAAATGCAAGTAGATAAATAGGTACTACAGTAGCCCCTCCCAATTTGTGGGGGATCCATTCTGGACACACACACCCCTGTGAGAATGGTGGCTCGCAAATTTTCAAGCCCCATTGAAAATAATGACACACACGTGGGGCCGCGCATGGGTGCATGCCACCATTTTGTCTCTCCCACGAAGAGCAAGACTGAGGACTCAAAGCCTGCAAACGGGGAGGGACAACTGTACTTCAGTGGGAAGGTAACAGCATTTGGTGCAGTCATGCTGGCCACATGACCACCAGAGTCATCTTCAGACAACGCTGGCTCTTTGGCTTAGTAATGGAGATGAGCACCCCCACCCCTACAGTCAGTTACGAGTAGACATTCATGTCAAGGGACTACCTCTACTTTTTTTTTTTACATGTATATATGTTTAACCTGCTTTAAAACCCATATTTAACTGTTTCATAGCTTCATTGTTCTTGGTTTGAGTTTCGTATACTCTGGAAGGAGGCCTTAAGAATAAAGGTAAACAGAGATGCAGTTACTGCAAGATAAGATGCTGGTAAGAAGTTTCTCTCTGACAATAGGAACCTTACTCCTCTCAAAGTCTGGGGGGAAGAGAGGATGAGGAGGGGAGAAATACACCCTTCCTTTCCAAATCTGTGAGTGAGGGAGCCATTCCAGCATCTCCAGGAAGGAAGTTCCAGAGCCTAAAGTCAGACACTAAGAAGGTCCTATTTTGTGTCCCCACCAGCTGTATTTGCAAAGGAAGGGCCTCTTCTGAGAATCTCAGGGCCCAGATAGGCTCATACAGAGAGATACAGACTGTTAAATGGCCATTGAATAGCTATATAGGTCATAACCAGCACTCTGAATTGTGTCCAGAACTGGAAGCCAGTGGCGTTCTTGTAACAGGGGACTTGTATGATCCTTAATTGTCATGGTCCATTGTGCCAGAACCAGAACCATTTCTGACAGGGGAAAAACCCATCAGGAACAACAACAAAAATGCTTCCTCATAGGCAAAACAGTGATACTTTTTTTCAGCCCGAAAAAAAAACTGTTAGCTTTATAGTGCACACACTATGTGGGGGTAGGGAGGGTTGGAGGAGTAGTTCCCTTACTTTCTGTGCCAGCCTCATCAGGTAATGCTTTAAGAAACCTATGGGAATGAGGACATTGTTCAGTTAAACCTGGAAAGAGGATGGCAGGTTTAATTACTTCAAGGACTTTCCTACCTCTTTAGCCATTATTCAAGGTGCTTATTACTTTCCATAATGCATTTAAATAAAAGGCGGACAAAGCATAGACCTCAAGACAATGTTGGACTTCAGCTCCCAGTATTCCCCAACCATTCACTACTATTCTTGCTAGGGTTGATGGCAGCTGCAGTACATCTGGAGGGTTACATTATGTTCATCCCTGATTTAAACAAAATATACACATCCAGAAGAGTCACCATAGGAAAAAGATGATGCATTTATGTGTAGGGGGCAGGGTGGATTTCACACATTTTCTTGGAGAACCCTGGTCCTTGAGAAATGGAGACACAGATAGATTTGGCCTCTGGAAATCTCACACAGCCTGGAAAAGATTCTTAAGAGACACTTCTTGCCCCTTTTACTTAGCTACTCACCAAAGTGTGGCAGGTGCTCACTGGGGATCACAACAAGCTGACCAGACTGAGGATCCCTGGCAAACTGGTATGCAGAAGACAATGCTGCCCCCATGGTAGGTGGGAAACCAGGAGCCATGCCTTGGTGCAAGGAAGGGTGGCCAAGTCCTGGGAAGAGAACATACATCAGCACAGAAACCCAGAGCTGCTTTGTTGATGTTTTGTGCTTTTCAGTTGTTTCTGACCTGCGGCAACCCTATCAAAGGGTTTTCTTAGCAAGATCTGTTGGGGGTGTGATTGTTATTGCCTTCCTCTAAGACTGAAAATGTGTGATTTGCCCAAGCCAGTGCATTTCCATAACTAAGTGGGGATTCAAACCCTGGTCTCCCAGAGTCCCAGTCCAACACTCTAACCAGTACACCACACTGGCTACTAGGGTCAATTAATCCAAGCTTATCTGATATGGCTTATCAATACAAGTTTCACATAGTGAATTGGGTGGCTCTTGGATTCAAGGCCCATCCTAAACACCTTCAGAAAGGTTAAGAGGGATGAATTATATGAGTTGTATTTATTAAACTGCAATTCTACACATTTTTACTTAAGAGGAAGTCCCATCAAAAACATACATAAGATTGTTTTGCTAGTGACTTAGAACCTAAAAGGCGGAAGGGAAAACAGCAAAGCATCTTTTATTCTGTTTCTCTACCTGGTCACCAGGAGGCAGTCTGTGCCTCCCCAAGGCAAACCAGATACATAAATAGTTATATACAATCCCAAACTGTGTACTTTTGAAAACAGAACTCAGGTAAGAAAACTGGACCAGGTTGTTTCAATCACCTTCATATCTTTTTCCAGTTTGACAAACTAGTTTAAGGTTGCAAGATGGTTTTTTATAGTGAGAAAGTAAGGATTGTGGGACTGAGGTGTAACAGAGCAAAAGACACTTACAGGGGGCAGGGAAGCATGAAATGGAAAATATGGGTTGGAAATAAAGGAAGGCTTCCTATTTCCCACAAGCCTGACACCTGGTAACCTCATCTTACCCTCCTATGTGCTTTCACAGCTGGGGTAGTCACATACGACACAAAGTACAGAGCAGGTTAAGTCTGATTTATTTTATTAAGCCCACTAGTAAGTCTGCCAGTAATTCTATTAACAAGTTAGTCATAGACAAAGTATTATTTCAACCTACTATAAATATATTTTGAAGACTTTTCTGCCCTATGCCATGAATATTAGTAACCTGGTTTCCTTTTATTTAGGCAGAACTTGAAGTGTAAATGAGCCTGTAAATTTCCTGTGATGCCTATTAAACTCTAAATTTGGGGGAGGGAGTCACAGAATGTACTTGATGGCCAGTAATAGCCACATATATTCTTAGACCATGACACCTTACCTTTGGAATGAAAAAAGGACAGAAAGCTAAGTGAGATGGGATTTCATAGAATACAACTCATGCATTTCAGAGTATTTCTTCCTTTTTCACAAACTGTCAACCTAAGAAATTAAACAGCAGAGTTGTATGTGCAGATAGTAAGAAAGATCTGCTATCTGATCTTGGTTGGTCTTGAAAGTCTTAAAATTCCAACTTGTGAAGAAGAAATAGGTAGGTCTGAGATGCATGAGATAAATATCAATAGCTGGTAAAACCTCATCTCATTCAACAATAGACTTCCTGTCCATTTCCTTTTTTTCTGGTCCTCTGATTTGATGCTACCTTATCTTTAGAAACTGCTATCAAGGAACTAGTGCCACCAATTTATTTATTTTTATTTATCTAATTAATTAATTTATATACTGCCTTTCTCCCAGACTCCATGAAAATCCTAATATCCTACCAAATATCCTAACCCTATATTCTCCTTACTGAAAACTCACCATAGGGATGACCTGCTAACCACACTGAAGAACTGCCAGTCCTGGGTAACCAAGGGTGAGCTGCCAGATGGGATGCTGGGTCAGCCGACCATCGCCCTGAGCCAGTCAAGGGTGAACCTCCAGTCACCATGAGGTTGGAATTCAAGCCATTTGTAGCACAGCCAGCGGGATGTATCCGAGCAAAGTCAGCCAGTTCTTTGCTTTCTCTACAAGGAACAGAGAAGGGAAAGGATTAGGAGCCAAGAGCCAGAAGCCCTTGACAGGTTTATATTCTGGACCTGAGATGTAGCAGGATTAAAAGACATACAGTGTATATTAATTAAGACTGGCACAAACTTAAAATGCCTGATTGAAAAATACCAGGAAATCATGCTTCAAAAACTGAAAAGTCAAAAGTAACAGATAGTGCCTGATTTTTAAATACTGAGTTAACAGTCTTATTCCCCCATCTAGGAGAGGTAACTATCCCATTGTTACCACACAGAGACTTAAGAAGCAGAGCCATTCCACTAGACCTTCTTGAGACAACAGCTGCAGCAGGTTCCTCCTCTCCTTGAACTTTTTCCATTCCAATTGGCCATTATATAAGAATTAGTATTTAGAATAGTCTGCCATATTTACTTTCTTTTCCTCTTCTATCACTGCCACTTTCTACTTTTGTGTCATGTCTTTTAGACTACGAGTGTACAGATGGAGATGGACTTATTCACAATCAATCTATGTGGCCAGCAGGTAAAAAAGTCCACATAAGAAGCCTCACCTCAGGAGCTTTTCCTGGTCCCTTTCCAGACGACTTGCTAGGAGGTGACTATCTCGATGGCGTGGTCGATCTTCCCCACAATCCTCATCAGAACGCCCATGTCCTAGAGGACAAAGAAAGTGTACTGGACATAAGAGGTAGACTACTTCCTTGTAAATAAGGATGAATATCATCCTCTGATGCTTCTAGTGTAACCTCGACTCCACAGAATGATGATTCCCAGGATTTCTCTTTATAAACTAGGGGCAACAGGGACCAGAAATGAAGCAACAAACAAGGGGCCCATACACACTGTGCAATTATACTGCTATTATTCCACTTTAACTACCGTGGTTCCATCCTAAGGAATGCTGGGATTTGCAGGCATGTAAAATTCTCAACCAGAAAGCTCCAATGCCTCACCAAACTACAAGCCCCAGAATTCCATAGGACTCAACCATGACAGTTAAAGCACAATAGCAGCACTGTAATTGCATAGTGTGACTGGGTCCAAGGCTGCAGGAGCCCACCATCTTCATTTTCCTCTGGGAAAATTTTCTCCTTTGAATGGTGCTTGGCTTACAGCTGTGGTTGACAAGTGCAGATGGTGTCAAGCCCAATTTTATCCCAGAGACTCTCAGCAAGCAGAACCACTGCATTTCGTGGTACCATAAGAGAGGGTGCATCACTTTCAGCTGCCATTTTGGCTCATTTCCCCCCCCCCCTTCTCTTCCAGGTTTTGTGGGAGCTCTAACAATGGGGAGAAGTAAAGTCCCATATTTGGGATTGTGTTTTTAGTTGATTTGGCTAGTTGTTGTGCAAAAAGAACTTGCCTGAAAAATCTTTGGGACTGAACATGCATAAATATGAAATGACAAAAAATGTTTGCATCCGAAAAATGCACATGAGAAAAATTCATTCAAACATGTATGTCAGGGGGGGGAAATACTGAAATATGCACAAAGTTCCATGTAAGAAGTAAAAGAAGAAATCTCATAACCTGTAGCAAAATTTGGTTGGGAGTTGAATGTTGGTGAGAGACCAAAACCTCAGCAAAAACAGTACTGACAGTTTCATACCCCAATGCCTCCCCCAGGATTATGTTTCTGATAAGACAGCGTCAGTTGGAGCACCCGGAAACTTCAAGGAAAGATCTTTGGTGTATGAACAGGACTGTGACAAACAGTTTTATTCTTACACAGTGAAATCCATCTCTGTAAGGCCAATCTGTATTTGTGTTTGTTTAATGCAGCAATTCCCAAACTTTGGTCCTCCAGGTGTTTTGGATTTCAACTCCTAGAAGCCACAGCCACCTTGGCCAACTGCCAGGAATTTTGGGATCTGAAGTCCAAAACACATGGAGGACCAAAATCTGGGAGCCATTGGTTTAATGCAGTCATCCCCAACTCTGACCTTCCAGGTGTTTTGGACTTTAGCTCTCAGAATTCCAGACCATTGGCCAAAATGGCTGAGACATCTTGGAGCTGAAGTCCAAAACACCTGGAGGACCAGAGTTTGGGGATCACTGGTTTAATGGATTCATAGGCCACCTTGAATTGGGAGTATGCACAATAGACATGATATACGAACAAGGTACATGCATAAGGAGATTTGAAATTATAAAGCAGCACCTAGGTTTCATATGCCCAATGTTACACAGAGATGTTAACAAAAACTGCTCAGAATCACATTCTCAAAAGTCCTTGAAGAGGGACTGATACCTTAAGGAAAGTGATTATGGAAGAGAGATGTTATAAGGCCTGCTTGAAAATCTGCAACTGAAGGAGTTGTGCATAATTCATTCAGAATGAAAAAGGAATTGTTCCCTGTAGTTCCAACCTCTCAAATCTCTTTGTCAAGGACTCTACACCTACTGTGTTTGTCTATATCAAAGCATTTTGAAAGTGACTTCTAATTTTACAACTAAAACACACAACTGCGTATTTAATTCCACCTGGTTTGGGTCATTCAAGAGCTCGCTAAACCAGAAATCATGAAATAATAATAATAATAATAATAATAATAATAATAATAATAATAATACAAGCAAAATTATCTCTGCTTAGCTTGCACAAAACCGTTGCCCAGTAACTACATAAGGAGAGTTCTCCTTTGCCTGCCCCTCACCAACGCCGCCAAAATTTACAAACTGGCAATTGTCTCTCCCAATTCAATGGCCAGTCTTGTCTTTATAAATGCACTGACATGACGCACGAAGCGCATAGAAAATTCAATCCGTTATGCACAGAGTAAAAAAAAAAAAGGGGGGGGGGGAAGAAATCTTAGGTCTGTTTCCTTGGCGACCGATGCCCCACATTAAATATGTGTAAGGTTTACTTGCCAAATACTACAAGATTAGCCAAGTAAAGCCCTTGCTTTTCTCTTTCTTAAAAGGTTTTAAACATTCAAGCACCCTCCACTCGGCGCAAGCAAACTAATGTTATTAGTAAAATGTCTCTTGGCACAGACAAGGCTGGGGAATGGGGTTGGAGGGTGAAGTGAAAGGAAGGGGGGGGGGTGTAAAAAGGAAAAATGAAGGCCTTGTTTCCCTTATGAAAGCCAATTCCATTGCTTAGCAACAGACCCCAGTGCCTTGTTTGCAGGCTTTTCAGTTCTGCTCAGTAAATTACATTTAACCCAGCCGGAGGGTGGGGTGGGCAGAACAGCCAGGATGGGATGGAGGGGGGGGGGCAATTTTTGGCTACCAGAGCAGTCTCTTGGCTCCAGCCAAAGCAAGGACAAGAGGGCCCGGGCTGTGGGAACCGAGAATGAGGCGGAGTAGTCAGTGGTTGCCAGCGGAGAGAAAAATGGAGGCCCTGAAACAAAAAAGGCTGAACTAAGTGCCTGTGGCAGACCTATTGAGAGATAGCCAAGTCTCAAATAAAGGACAGGGATGGGCGGGTGGGAAGAGACCTCTCGCCCGGCAGAATTAACACATTTGTGCAAATCTTTCAGGGAGGCCAAGCTGGACTTGTCTTCCTTACACACACACACTCACATACGCACACACACATACACTTTGCTAGCCTGTCACTGCTACTCAAAACCAGGCATGCATCTGGGCAAAGTGAGTGAAAGATGTCAGGATGGTTGGGGATATGGCCAGGTTGGACTGTGCTTTCCAAGGCGCATGGGACAGTGTATGGGTTTGTGAGTGCACTTCTCCCCCACCCAGATTGACTGGAGTTTCTCCCCGCATCTTGTTCCTAAGAATCAGGAGCAACTGCTATATAGTTAGCCCTTCACATCTGAAGCTTTGACTTTTGTGGCTTTGATTATTTACAGATTTGATTAATATGTTCTCTCCAGGAATCTCTAGGTCAGCGATTCCCAAACACTGGTTCTCCTGGTGTTTTGGACGTCAGCTTCTAGAGTCCTCAGCCATCTTGGCCAATGGTCTGGGATTCTGGGAGCTGAAGTCCAAAACTTGGAGGACTATCATTTGGGAATCACTGTTCTCAGTCTTCCTGTGTGACTCTATTGTAATTTTCTCCCAAAAGTCACACTGGAAGACCTAGAGATGCGTAGAGAGAACACTTCTCTAGGCATTTGTAGCTGCTCCAGTGCAATCTCACAGTCAACTTCTGGCAGAGCTTGACCACAGAATTGCCCTAGAGATTCCTATAGTTGTTCTCTCAGATTTTAAAAAAAGGTTTTGTTTTTTTATATGAGGTTTTCCCACTTTCATGGGGGTCCTGTGCCCCTAACACCAGTGAATGTGGAGGGTCCACTGCACCTAAAAAGCCTTCCTTCTTTCTTCCATCCTCACTACTAGTGCACGGGCATGCACTCTTTCCCTCTCTCTTGTGCATTATTCTGTTGTTGATATGTGCCTTCAAGTCCACTCCAACATATGGAAAACTTATCACTGAACTTTCAGGGAAAGAGTTATTCCAAGGAGGTTTGCCACTGTCTTCCTCCTAAACTGGAAAGGTGTGACTTACCCAAGACTACCTGGGAGATGGCTGAGTAGGGATTCAAACCCCAGTTGCCTGGAGTCCTAGTCCAGACCACTATATAACACTGTCTCTCTCTTCCTCTCATGCATACATTTACATAATCTGAGTAAACACCACCACTGCTACTGTCTGTATGTCCCACTCCACCTCACAACCCCATATCCCATATGCATTCAACCAGGAATGGGAAAAAATTTCCATGTAGGAACCTTAATTTGGTAAATTTTTAAAACTGGACAGTGGACAATAGCTAATTATTCTCCCGGGGGGGCGGGAAGAGCACAGGATAGTTCTAGACAGCTAATGCTTTAAAAACAGAAATTATTTTATGAAAGTTGCATCCAACATAGATGTCACAGAACTGCAGTTTCAACACACTGTTAGTACACATCATTTTACAAGAGGGTTGTTTTTATTCCATTGCTTCTTAAGCTATTTGATGTGGAGGACTGGCAGAAGATTGTTCTCAATGTGCCAGGGACTAGCACCATAATTTTACTATTGATTACAACAGCCTTGATCCTCCTCAAACTCAACATGGTTTGACAGTGACATGAACTGATAGTTAATTCTGTCTGCAGGTTTATTCCCTCTCCTCATCATTCCAGCTCTCTCTGCTTCCTTTTCTTTCACTGTTGCATAGCATGCCCAAATATTCATAGCATTTGGATGCAGCAACACACACATGAATAGGGTTTGTCTGTCTCTGTCGCTCTGTCTTTCATATACACAGACACACACACACACAACCCCCCCAAAAAAGTTTTATCTTTGCAAATTAAATTCCAAAGGTACAGATACAACACAAGGTGAGATGAAGGTTAAGAAACCATTTCTGTCTACTCAGGTAATAACACAAACTGTAGCGCAGCTACTTCCTTCAGTTCTTTGGCTATAGACAGCTACTTGGGTTCAAAAATGTCTGGGTAAAGAGCTTTACATCAGGCTTCCTCCAAAGATTGTTTCACAGGGCCAGAACTAACAAAAGGAAGGGGGGTTGCAGACTGCCAGAAATAGTGTGAATTCAGTCCACTTTTAGGGTTAGGGTTAGTGCTAGGGAATCATGGGAACTGTTATTTTTCTGAGACATTGAGCCTTCTCTGTCAGACAACTCTGATGCCACAATAAAATACAGTTCCCATGGTTCCCTAGCACTAACCCTAACCCTAAAAGTGGACTGAATTCACACTATTTCTGGCAGTCTGCAACCCCCCGAAGTGAAAGAGAGGCAAATTCCAGCCAAACACACACACAAAATGTTTCCAAATGATATAATCTGTTTAACAGTGGGATAGGCTGCCTTGGGAAGTGATGGGATCTCCTGATTCTATGCATACTGTACTTTTTAAAAATTCTTGTACTTTTTTGGTAATACAAGTGTGACACCGCATGGCCAGTGCAATTATTGCAACAAGGACTATTCAGGTGAGAGTCTGCATCTGTGTAGCCTTGGTTTCTGTTCTGAAGGAAACAAATAATGCAAATCAGCATTCAGTTGGGAAGAAGCCACCTGTGATTACTAATGTCCCATAAAAATGAAATGCAGCAGCATTCAGATAAAGAGGTGTTAGACCTGGGGTTGGGAAGGGGAAGTGTGTATGGATATATGTGTCTTCAAGTCGCCTGCAGACTTATGGTGTCCCATAAATTTTATAAGGTTTTCTTAGGCAAGAAGTACTCGGAGGTGGTTTTGGCAATTCTCTCCTCTGAAATATGGCTGACAGCACCTAGTATTTCTTAGTGGTCTCCCAGCCAAGCACTAACCAGGCCTGGCTCTGCTTAGCTTCCAAGGTCAGATGGGATCTTGTGTCTTCAGGCTATTTAGACTCAGCTATGCATGGGGACTCCATGTTCCAGGCTTAAACATGGTATTAAACATGAGAAGGAACATATGAGTTGGGTAAAATACAGAGAGAGAGAGAGATCGCCTTGTTGTTGAAATTACTGATAGCTGAAAATAAAAAAGAAATAAGAAAGCCAGCAGAAGATCTCTATCCACTATTTCATGCAGCCCAATGGCTCCACTGTATATGTGACTTTAAAAGCATCAAGCAAATGACAAAAAGAAGTGGGGGGGGATAAGAGGGGAGAACTACAGCATATGCTCCATAATATGCCATGTATGGATTATGCAAATTTTGCATACCACAGAGCTGAAATCACTATGCAAGTTACTATAATACAAAGTTCCAAACAGCTCATTATTTTCCATTATTTTTTCTGCTTTCTATACTCATGAGGAAGGATAATAGTCTATTGTAGGGCACTGAAACCCTGATCCACAGCCAAAAGAAGTCCTACTGGATTTCACATTCCCACCACCACCACCCAAGAGAAGGGCTTTGGAGTTTTTGCTAGCCTTCAAGGTCCACATACTTTCAAGCACTTCAACCTTGGCAGGTGAAAGAGGACCTGCTTTAATTGCAGGGGGAAAAACACACACACTATTAAGTTCAGTATTTGATGTCTTTAGTGCAAGGGTCTCAAGGAACAGGATAGACGTTGGGAAGATGCCATATCTTGGCAGGAAAATACATGCTTTGCATGCAAAAAAACCAAAAACATCCACTTAGATCACTAACATCTTGTAGAGTTAAAAAAGAAAAAGTTCCATATTAGAAGACTGGGGGCAACCTCTGTCCCAGAACATGCATGTAGCTAAGATAGACAGATGATGCTCCACAATGGACTGTCAACATCCAACAGAGTTAACCTAGCTATGCTGCTTCCACTGTTGTTACAGGGCCTTGATCACAGAATACCAACAATAATGGGCCATACTTTCCAAACCCCGCTGCCACCCTCAATGCCAGAGACCTACCTTTAATGTTGCTCATGGAAAGAGAACGCTCTCGGTCCACAATGCTTTGCCCCATCTTGGTGCCACCACTGTTGTCCTTTTGCCGGGCCACAGCCACAGCAATGCCCACGGGTAGATGCCTGACTTCCACCTCTCCCTGAGACCCAATGCTCTCGCGCCCGAATGATTTGGCACTCTCGGGGCGCTCAGGCTCTTTCTTCAGCTGTTTGCTGGCTTGGTGGGGCAGCAGTTGCTGGATCTTGGATGAACCCTGTTGGCCAGGGTCAAGCTTCATGTTGCCAAGACCCCCAAATGGGCTCTTCTTGCCACTCCCTTGGCGGGCTGATGCCTCCTTGGCAAAGCTGCCACTGTACTTGATGAGACTTTGCATGGCAGATCCTTCACCATGAGAAGCAGGGTGGAGGCCCTCAGGGGCACTCCGGGATCCCACCACTGAGGACCTTTGCAAACCGCTGGGGTCAAGGTACACTTTCTTGGCTTCCTCCTCCACCCGGCTGGCATGGTTGTGCTGGGCAGCCAAGACGGCCATCTGAGTGGTGGCAAAGTTGCCCATTTCAAAAGGTTTCCACTTCTGTTCAGGAGGCTTCAGTTGTTGGCTGTGATCAAGATGCTGCCTGGAGGAGGAAGAGGAGGAGGAGGAGGAGATGGTAGTGGAGGAAGAGGACGAAGATGAAGAAGAGGAGTCCAAAGTGCCATATATCTTCGCCGCTTCTTTGCAGCCAGATCTCTGAAATCGGTCCCGCTCGCAGGAGCGGTGTTCCGTCTCTGAGCCCAGTTTGAGCAAGTCTTTTGAGGCAAGGAACTCCCTGGTTTCTGGGGAGCTGAGCCTTGGTCGGTTCAGGAAGCTTTCTGAAGCCCCCTGCTTCTTCACCGCCATGGCATTGGCCCGGATCACAGAGCCTTTCTCCCGTAAAACCTCCACTCTTTTTGCCTCTCCATGAACAGGGAAATCTTGGGATGAAAGGTTCCGGGAGGCATCAACCAGGCACCTCTCAGGCACCGCCTGCAAGACACCCACCCGGGCAGCAGTAGGGACATCCTTCTCCTTCCCCTTGCAGTTGTCCCGGGCCTGGGAAGCAATCTGGATGGGGCCATTCCGCTCATCGTAAGCCTCAACCGAAGGCACGAATGTGGGAGCAATAACTTTGTGTTCCCTTCCGGGCTCCTTGGTCAAGGGGAAGATGGTGTACATGTTGGAATGGACAGGTTGGGGAGGGAAGGCGGAAGAAGGGGGCAACTTCCCTGGCTGGGCTGGGGAGGGGCAACTGCAGGCGATGTGCAAAGCAGCTACTGAACCCAGTGTCGAGTCGCCCCTTTTCAGCTGGTCAGAATGTGCGTGAGCAGAAGGCCTCATGTTCTCGTCATGTCTGTTGGGCTCCTTGGTGCAGCGGTCCTGCTCAGAACCCACCGCTTTCCCCAAGGAGTCCCCTCCACCATTGCAGTTGCTGAGCGAAGAGGTCTGCAAAGGGTTCTTGGACTTTGGTTCTCCGCTAAGGGCACCCCGATTTGGCACGTGTTCAGCCAGGAATGGGGACAACCGCTCCCTGGCCTTGACGGCCTTCTCAGGGCCACCCACTTTCCTGTCACTGTCGGGCTTAGTATCCTGGGTGAGATCCACCACACTGTGGGGCCGGGGCTCTTCGCGCAGCTTGCCCTCCTTTTTGGCCCCGAGCAAAGAGAGGTCACTCCGGCACATCCGTTCCTTGACAGAGGGATCTTTTGGGCTTTCCTTTGAGTTCCTATGTAAGTGCCCAAGGTCCTTTTCACGAAACAGGGTGTTTGATGTGTGATTGGCTGCCACTCTCGAAGGAGGGCCTTGGGGATGCAAAGCAGACTGTCCCACATGGTTAGCGAGGTAAAATCCATCTGCAAAAAGAAGGAAGGGAAGGAGGGGAGAAAGAGGCTTAGTCCAATAGTAAGGCACACCTGAACTGTAAGGAAACTCCTTATGGGTGTATTTTCTTCTGCTTCTCATAAACTGACAAAAGCAAACAATAAAAATAGAAAAAGACCATCAGAATTGGGAAAACAAAAAACATTATTTGATCAGGTCTCCATAATGCCAAGTAGACATAAAGCACTCATATCCCCAGAAAGAATTGAAATACGCAAACGGCCAAACCCAATGCCTTGAAACCCTATCGCAAAAATAAATAAATACCCCCCCCCCCAAAAAAATGCCCTAAGTGGTATGGGGGGCATTTTTCCATGTTTTTAAGGGAGCACTATTTGAGACCCTGGTGATGCCTTTTAAAAAAAAAAAAAAAAAACAAGAAGTGATCAGAAGTTGCTCCTGATTTACTTTCTGATGTTTTTCAAAACAGGACTCTCCTAGGCTTAAAATGTTCAAAGGGGTTATAAACATGATGAAAATGACACCACCTCCTAAAAGACATATGAGGGCATTTTAGGGCAAAAAAATCTTTTGATATTTGGGGATCCTGAGGGCCACAAAAATGACTCTGAGGGGGCCACATGCAGCCTAGGGACTGTACTTTACCCACCCCAGGTCTATCTAATACTGCCTAGAGCTGGCAGTGTGTTTTAATTTGAAAATTAATTTATTAACGTTAATCACTTGAGTGAAGAATATTAGAAAATTAATGTCAAATTAATCATTTTTAAATTTAAAAAAAATCAATTAAAGTCACTAAAATATGACCCAAAATGGCCACTTGCCCACCAAAACATAACAAATCAAAGTAGTACAAGATGTTAATCTTCACTCAGATCTTTATGGTCACTGGTAATAAAATTATTAAAATTACTTTTAAAGTGTTCTTTGAAAGATATGATGGGCAATGGGTAATGAATTAATTTTAGTTAATTAGTTCCAAATTCTGAGTGTTGCCTAGTTTGACTGGCAAAGGGCCTCCAGAATGCCAAGCAGCCTTGGTGAAGAACTCCCTTGGTTTTGGGTTTTGTTTTGTTTGTGTTTTTTTCTTAATTTTGTAATGTCTGAAATTGGCATTACCAGACCTAAGCCTCTGTTCTTTCTACCTAATGACACATGCCCTGGTTAGGGTTGCCATGTTTCAAGGCCTTACTCTGAATCCTCAGCACTGGAGGAGGTGCAGGGAGTGCAGACCGCACTGGGTGACACCCATTGGGCCCTCTCTTTGGAGCAGGAGGGGCAAACATCACCCTTCCTAGCTGCTTTCTCACCAAACATTCTCCCTGAGGAGGAAGCCCAGCGACAGAGCAGCAGAAGGGCAAAAGCATGCCCTTGCCAGGTGACAGCCTAGCTCAGTGATGGCAAATCTTTTAGAGATCAAGTGCCCAAACTGCAACCCAAAACCCACTTATTTATCACAAAGTGCCACTTCCCTCTGGCTCTCTAGTAACAAACTCTAGTGAACTCTGCTGGGGCGATGGTGCATGTGCCCACAGAGGGCTCTAAATGTCCCCTCTGGCATGCATGCCATAGGTTCACCACCACTGCTTAGTTGGTGATGCCATTGACTCTTAGTTTTTGTGAATTATCTTTAGGTGAGAGACAAGGGTACAAATTCTCTGATGAGAGGGTTTCCTCTCAAGGCAGGAGGAAAGGGCCAGATGCAAATCTCCAGCTCAGCTAGGACAGCAAAAGCTTGCTACAATTCATGAAGCTTTAATTGATTTGTTGCTGCAACTTGAAATCTATCCAGAGAATCTGTGTTGAATACCAGTTGTTGTACAGCCAGCCCTCCGCATTTGCAGCTTAGACTTTTGTAGATTTCATTATTCATGGATTTGATTAATATGTTCTCTCTAGGAATCTCTAGTTTCTCCAGGGCAACTCTATGGTCAACATCCACCAAAAGTCATGCTGAAGGACCTAGAGATTCCTAGAGAAGACTTTACTAGGTACTAGCAGGTCCTCCAGCACAATTCTATGGTCAATCTCTGGCAGATGTTGATCACAGATTTGCGCTGGAAAACCTAGAAATTCCTAGAGATGTGTTCCCTCAGGTAAAAAGAAAAGTTGTGGGTTTTTTCATTTATGGTTTTTCTGCTTTCACAGGGGTCCTGAACCCCTAACCCCAGTGAATGCAGAGGGCCCACTGTAGTGCCAGAACTCAACCTCTGCTCTCCTCTGCTCTGCATCCAAGAAGCAAGGAGGTTAGATTAAAGGTTCTTTATCCCATCTCCCTTAGTAAGGAGCAATAATCTCTTCAATTTCACCTTGATCTGGGAACAGCCCCCTTAGCTAAAATTCCTGTCTAAATTCTGGGTGGAATGGGGTTTAGAATGACAAGTCATATGCAACTTGTGGTTAATACTTAATACATAATGCTTAATGACATCTCCTGGGGCCATTGCTAGCACTCGGGTTTAGACCCAGAAACCACAGGGCCTAGGACAATCCTGAACTGGTAACCCATAACTTGAACCAGCAGTGGCTCTTTGGTATCTTCAACAAGAGGCCTTTTCCCTTAGCTCTTCTACCCTACTGTCTTTTCAAATGCAGATGCCATGGATTGAAACCACAACCTTCTCATGCAAAAGCATGCACTCTACTGCTAAGCTTGTTATACATGCAGGACTGGACAGAAAGTAGATCAGAATCTACTGACAGATCTTTTGGTAGTTTGCAGTAAATTGCAACTGCTGACTCAGTTGTTGCACAACAGCATCATCAGAATGACATCCACTCAGCTCCACCCTAAAGTATACTCCTGAAATGAACAAAGTTTAGAGAAAGTAGGAGAGGGTTTAAAGAAAAGAGTGAACAATATTGGAAGGAAGCTCCAAACTTCTGATGCTCTAAACAAATTCTTGGGCTCAGAATTGTTAAATCAAAATGCATGTCTCTTGTGTGGCTCCTTTTGGTAGATCTAGTACAAATTACTAGTACAAATTAAAGTACATCCCACAATAGGGCTGCCAGTTCAGGATTGTCCTAGACATGATGTTTCCAGACAAAAACTTGAAACCTAGGAACAGCCCCTGGTGATTACCATTAAATGTTATGCATTAAGTACCAACCACAGCTGCTCACAGTTTTTCGGTCAAACATATATATGCAGACAAACACAGAGAGAAAATACTTACCTGTTTAGAGATCAAGATAGAAATCCTAGCTAAAGGAGCTATTCCTAGATCATGATGAAATGAGATGATTACTAGGAAATGGGATAAGAAACCTTTAATCTAGTCTACTTGCTTCTAGCCAGAAGGTGGCTGAAGACCAGGGTGTAGTATAAGCCCTGGAGAGTCTTTGCAAGTTGCAGCAAAAGATCAATTAAGCCTTGCAAATTATAGCAAGTTGCTGCTCTACTCGAGCTGGAGATTTACACAGAGCCCTTTCCCTTTGGCTAGAACTGAGACACACACACACCAAAGAAAACTGGAGAATTTGCAGCCTTGTCTCCCCTTGGAGATGACCCATGAAAACTGAAAACTCAAGGCCAAGCCCTGAGAGCAAGCAACCCTATCTATCCCACAAGTGTAAAAGTTCACCTGCTTCTGTTTATAAAGGACATCAGCTTTTCTGGGAATATATAAAACTATCATACAGAGGCAAGCTGCAATCCATTTAGCTTTCTCCAACATCAAATGCTTTGGCCTCCTGTTAGCTAAAATTTATTCAGAGGAGATTTGCTATTGCCTTCCTCTTGGGCTGAGAATGGGACCTGATCAAGGTCACCCAGTGGGTTTTCATGTCTGAGTGAGGATTTGAACCCTGGCCTCCTAGAATCCTAGTCCAACACTGAACTATGACAGCACACTGGCTCCATAACTGGAAGAATATGCTGGGAATTGAACAGGGTCTTCTGAAAGCACAAATGAGGGTGGGGGGATACCAGACAGCTTGCAAAAAAGCCAGACGCACACAAGAGTAATCAACTCACCTTTTGGAGACTCAAAGAGGCTGTGCTGGCCCAGCTGAGCAAGCAAGGGGCTCCCACTGTTATGGGGTTCCAGGTGGCTCAAGGGAATGTATGATGGATACAGCCCATTCGGTAGGTGGGAGAAACCTGAAGAAATGGAGAGAAAGAGGGTAATGGTGTAAATACATCCAGGGGAGTCTTTGCTCCAATAAATCTGTTACATACATCTTTAAGGTGATATAAGATTGTTTGGTTCTTTACAGCACTCCTTATCTATAGCCATATTCATATAGTACATCTGTATCTATTTCCTCCATGAAATACTACTCTGCCACCTATACTACTCTGCCACCTCAGCATGGCACAGAAGTGACGGGGTTGTCAAAAGTTATGGTAATGAAGCATGAGCTCTGAAAGGATCAACAGGCCGGCAGGGCTTCAAATACAACCATGGAGATGGTTTGTATGTCTTCTCTCCAAGGATCATTTTAGCTTGGTCCAAAAAGGCATATTATCAGAAGGATATCCAACAGGTGACAAACAGGGTGTAGGAAATATGTGCAGAACAGTAACAAACTGCACTGGTGGATCAAATAACCTATGTTGCTGGTGCTATAGATCTTATTCAAGATAGGTATGTAGATATAGACATACCCATGCACATTTATTTCTACATCATATAAAGCACATGTACATGCTTTAGTCTCACTTGTGTTAGTGCACAGAGTCCATGTACCCACCCATTAAGAGCCAGCATGGTGTAGTGGTTTGCACACTGCCAAATATGATTCTAGAAAGCAAGGTTTGAATCTCCAAAACAGGAGATTCCTCTTGGGCTGAGAATGGGACCTGATCAAGGTCACCCAGTGGGTTTTCATGTCTGAGTGAGGATTTGAACCCTGGCCTCCTAGAATCCTGGTCCAACACTGAACTATGGAAACCACTGAGTGTCCTTGGGCAAATCATAATCTTTCAGCCTCACCAAATTTCCTCTGAACTAACTTATCAAGAAAACCTCCCTTAAGTCAGAAACAACTTGAAGGCACACAATAACAACATCCTCCCATTCCCCTTGATCTTTAACTTCAATCATCTTCTCTAGCAGATATGGCCGTTACAAAAGCAGAGAACATTGTGACTATGTTCACACAACACAATAAACCACAATTCAAGGAAGGTTAAAGACAATGGTTGCATAAGACAAGTTGTGGAAGACTGAAGCTGTGGAAGACTGAAAGATAGAAGATGTGGAGAACCAGAGGATGTGAAAAGGTACACAAGTCTAGGGGAAGACAAGCATTAGGGTACAGTATTGCTATTGCTTTTGTATCTTTTTCATCAAGAAGTGACACATAATCCAGCAAGATGAAATATATCTGTGTTTATGAGTGAACATCTGTAAGACTTTACAACAGATTGGCTCAGATTAAAAAATGAATCAACAGAGCATTTAAGAATTCTCAGGAAGGCTATGTCTGTTGTTCTGATGTCTGAATAATGCTTGTGTTGGTTGTACTTACTGGTCAAACACTACACAAGAGTCTCTGCTTAAGATAAACTGTGCAAGAAGTCAGTTGTCACAACTCAACAGTTTAGAATTGCAAAGCATGTAACCTGTTGAAGAACGACATATCGATGACTCCATCTGTAGTGTTGCTCCTGGCCTGGTGAGAATTGGGGATGAAAAAGTATGGGTGCATGAAGGTTGGGTATGGACACATAAAGGCTAAGTTGTAAGTGCAACCATAAAAGGCATATTGTATTGGCTGCATTCCTGCCTGTTTTTCCTTCCAGACACATCTGTCAAAAGTAAAGCATGCCAAATAGGTGGGGATGGTGTTGTCTGTTAGTGCTATTCCCTCCCAAAAAAACAAGTTTCCAAAAGTGGCCAAACGGGCAGCATCTGTGCATCCTGAGCAAAGCTTGCTCAACCTGCTTGTGAAACCACAACAGCCACAGTGATCAGCCAGTAGCTGCTAAAGGGAAGCACAAACTGCAATGGGTGACAAATCTCCTTGCACATGCCTGGCTTTGCTTCCTTCCAGATCTCACACCTACACACCACATCCACCTCCAGCTTCTGCAATAAAGGAAACAAGTCTCCCATTGCTGTGTCACCCATCCTGTTTCATTCAGTATAGGGCTTTGGTTTGAATGCCCCAAATCTTGAAATGCTCTAACAATGTGGGGTTTGTGGTCAAAGTTGCTAGCAAGGAAGAGAGTTGAACAGGGAGAGTAGCCAACTAGCCTTCAGTCATAATAAATGGAGAGCCCTAGAAATCTACCGGGCTCCGGATCTTGCACCAGAGTGCAGAGGATGCAAAGAAAAAGCAGATAACAGTTATATAGTTCTGAGAATGGGAAATGCTATGGCCAAACAAACTTGTATAGCTCTCTGATGGCAATAAAAAAAGAGGTGGGAGGAGATCTAAAAATAGGACTGGTTTTATAAAAGCAAAACAAAGAGCTTGGCTGGATTTTCTAGTAGACAGAAAGAAATTCTACTTTACAAATATTTCTTCAGCCATGCTGGACAAAGGTAGAACTGAACACTGGTATTGTTCATACAGCAAAGAATCGCAGCTTCCTTTCTTCTTTTCAATATGCAAGTGTGCCCTTGAAACTGCAAAGGCAAAGGATGGCAAAACTCAGACATTTGAAATGATGGGGAGGAGATTATTGGAGAGAAACGTCCTCTTTGCCTTTCCCTACGACTACCAGGAATAAAATAAATGCAAGTCTAAATAAAATGATACAAATTCAAATTATGTAGGGCATACAATTCAGCTGGTCTTGGCCAAGATTTAAATCAACAATATACCTGGTTCTTAGCCATGTTGTGGATTGGGTCACATATCAGAATAAGCCAGGATTCCCAGGGTAGTCGTGGACTATCACTTGCACAATGGCTTAAAACACTGCCTTACTGGGGGAGAGACAATCTGTCATACTGGTTTAGACATCACAAAAACAAATTGCCAACAGATAGGTCTGTGGTTTGTTTAGCTGCTCCTGCTGGCAATAGATATGATCATCAGGATGAATCAGAATGCTTTGATAGTATGTCTTATTTTGACATCTCAATGTGCTGAGTGTGTGTGTGAGAGAGAGAGGCAGACAGACACACAGGATATGTACACTCTCGCTTATTGAGTTCAATGGTTCCCAAACACTGTTTGTTTGAACAACAATTGAGGATTCTGGGACTTGTAGTACATCTGGGAACTCAAGTCCAGAAACTACTGACCTAGCATTCATTAGTTTTACACACACACATACAGTTTTAGATTACTTTAGATCAGACTTTAGAAAATGTCAGAGGTGACAGAGGTGTGTGTATGTGTAAAAATATGTGTCTCAGATTTACTTTCCTTACCAGATCATCTTCTGGAATATGCTGTGGTTTCCCATTTGTGTTTTTATGAGGGAACTGATCAGACCCCACCAGGAATGAGGACAGCATTGCCTGTTTCCCAAGGGGACATGCTCTGAAGCACATTAGGATTCCTTGAAAGCCAAGATTCCTGTTAACCAGGGAGTATTTTCAAGCTGGGGCAATGCTGAATCGAATCTATGAGAAACCAGACAGGTAAGCCCTAAAAATTTAGGGGCCGACATGGGCTTGTGCAGAGATAGTTAATGCAAGCATTCAGCCTCAAAAGAGACTGAACTGAATTCTTCTCTATTTGGCAAGCCATATCTCCAACATGGCCCAAAAGTTGCTGACTCTTAGAAAGAAAGGAACTGCAACCTTTTCCCCTCAGACCGTGAGGTTTAGCAGTGTTCCCTGCAGCTGAAAGACTTTCAAAACATTACAGGGTTTGCATAACTCCGTCCTTATCAAAGGCCTTGTGCAATCTTGTTGAACTTAAGCCCCAAAGGCCAGCAACTTCCCAATTCTGGGAAAAGATTGAGAAGCAGATCTCTATTAGGAAGGTTTGCAAACACCTACATAGCCATCCTCAATAGTCCCAAGATTTAGGGGTATGTTTTTTGGAAACATTTGGAGATTCATCAGGGCCCACGTTCACTCCCTCCACAATTGTTGCAGCCACACCTGGTCTCAAAGCTTAAGGGGAAAAAACACTAGTTACGTAAAAATGTGGTTTCTGCGGTTGGTGGATGCCTAATCTCATGACTGGATGCTTCCTCTCTTATAAGTGAGTCACCAACTTTTTTTATTTTTCTTTGGGGGGGGGGAACACCCTCTGTTGTTTGGAGAGCCAAGCAAAGATTAAGATGTTTTTATAGGGCTGAGACAAATGGGTTTGCCAAGTTCTTGCAATAAACAGCCCTTGTATACAGGCTTGAGCTGGTCTCCTCCCAATTCCTATCAAAGTAGGTCAAGCTCATTAACCCCATTTGAGAGAACAGGCAACTGAGGAACAGGGAAGGCTGAATTACTCATGAGTCAGCTCTGGACAGGTGGATCTGTGCCATCAAATGCTTGTCTTCCCAATGCCCATGCCCATCTTATATTATGTAACTACAAGTCCAGTGGCAAACATAAGTCAGATAGGCACTGATGAGAGCTGTTGGGGTGAAATCTACAAACTAAAAATCCTTAATTCTTTCTTTGCCCACCACTATATCACCACTACTCTAGCCAATCCTATTGTAGCTGTGTGTACTTGTCTACAACAAGCAAGGTGAATTCCTCACTGAGCACGCATGAAAAGCAAAACAGGGAGCAGCACAGATATACCTGCCTTGCCAGCTACTCCCAGAATGTTAAAGAGGCACAGATCGATTATATCTGGTCACCAAAATGGAAACCATAAGAAAAATGGAGGTTGGTGAAAGAAAAAAAGCATTCCAGGATGCATTTTGGAAGAAACTTTCAAGTGGTCTCTAGAAGGTTCAGAATACTCTATTTTATTTATGCAAGGCTTACGTGAACTGGTTATTTCATTTCACATACACATATTGTTTCGTTCTGAATAAAAATTTTGCTGAAATGTGTATTCTTATTTGTAGTGTAGAAGCATATCCTTTCCATGTTATTTCTACCCATAGTACCACATTTTCTGATAAAGAAGTAATGCCCAGGAACACAGGAACACACCTATTGTGTTTGCTGAGGTATACCTGTGCCAGGGATTGGATAAAAGTACAAATATTGGCGTCTACAGACTCAAAAATAATATTGCCCTAAATTGAGAAAGAAATAAACATTAAAAAAAAATCTCTAGGCTCCAGTCCAATGCTACCATTGTGATGGTGGAAGAACTGAGACAATGAGGCTGAGCCTGCATGTTAAGGAGGACAGGCAGAACTACCACCAAAAGGCTCAGCTATCTAGAAGTTGCCAACAAATGACCCAAATGTGTGATGCACAGAGACCATGAAGGAGTACAAATTTTCTGTTAAAGAATTAGTGCCCAGGAACACATCTACTTTGCTAACTAAAATACACTTATGACAGTAATTGGAAATAAGGGGATGGGGTGGTGGAATTATTAGAGAACAATGTTATTGTGTATCTTCAAATCTTTTCTCACTTATGACAACCCTAAGGTGAACCTACCACTGGGTTTTCTTGGCAAGATTTGTCCGGAGAGCCTTTGCCTTCCTCTTAAGGCTGAGAAAGTGTGACTTGCCCAAGGTCACTCAGAGGGTTTCCCATGGCTTAGCAGGGATTCAAACCCTGGGCTCCGGAGTACATAGTCCAATGCTCAAACACCATGCTGGCTCTCAAGAGACCACATACTATACATTTTTTCCCATGACAGATGTTTCAAAATATGAAGATTTCCTTCAATAAATGTCCTGCAGTGTATTTCAATGCTACAAAGGGACAACTCCAATAGATTCCTTTCATAAAATCTCCTTCCAAAGTCATCCTTCTTGTCCCTCCTCTTCCAGAGAACTAGAAATGTCATCTTCCTCTTGTTCTGAACTCCACATTTTTCATTTTCTACCCTCTGCCTTGGCAGTACCTTAGGTTTTTCCCTCCACTCCCATCCCTGTCCACAAAAGCAGTGGTTTGACCCTTAAAAATAAGCTGGGGAGAGCAGAGATGTTTTCTTTCGGAGACAGACTCCTCTTGGGACAGGAATGCAGTTACACAGGCCGACTGGAATCCCAGCCAGGCCTGTTGGGGCACAAAGAGGCCAGGCATGGGTCTTTTGCAAAAGAACTCTTCAATTAATAACCCAGCCGAGGAAACAAGACGTGCCTCAGTCGCTCTGCAAAAAGTTCATGGAGTTGGTTGTGGTTATTACGGTGATTAGTGTCTTGCTAAACTCAATACTCCTTGCTTTCTACCACATGGCATTCAAGACTCAATAAAATAAAATAAAAATAAATCAAAACATTTTAAAAAATTGTATGGAACTGCAATAAAATCTGAAGTGAGGAAAACACTTCTGAGTATGCCTGAGAGTGACGGATGATGCTTGGTTTCTTTCTAGGGTTGCAAGACTAAAATCTGGAATGGCTCCAGTACTTTTAATGGTTGTGTAGAAGTGGGAATTTCGTCCAGTTAACCTGTTTGTTGCCAGGTTTACAAGCAATCCCTGCTGAAATCTCCTATTTGACACAAACATTAAAGGTGCAGGAGCCTTGAGGCAGCCCTATGCATCTCAAAAGCATGAAAAATTGTGAATTAAGCCCCACTGTGGGACTTCAGTGACCTCTGCAGCCATCCCCACAGCTAGGGAAATCCCAATCATGGTACTCCATTTTGTCAGAAACTATACTTTTGTCTTTTTGGCACTACATAAAAACTGAGTTTGTCATACTTTGGACATAACATAAGACACATAAGACAATGTGACTCACTGGAAAAGTCAACAATTCCAAGCCTGCCCACCCACTCCCATTGCTGGTTGCCTCTAAACTAAAAAATTCAGATTTGCAATATTGTCAGGTTTGAAATAGAATCTAAGAAACAGGAGTAACTTGAATATTTCGAGTGCTAAGGGCCTTTCACACTGAACAGTTAGGATTCCACCTTCACTCTCATGCCTGCAAATCCTATGGAATCCTGGGATTTGTAGTTCAGTGGGACACTAGAGCTCTCTGGCTGAGAATACTAAGCACCCTTCCTTAAATGCTGAATATGGTAGTTCCACATCGGTGTCTGTTTGGGGGAGAGAAAAAGGATTCTGCCCTACACTCTCCAAACCAGAGAATTCTCAGAGTGGCTTCAAAACAAGGAGGAGGAGGAAGAAGAATCAGTTAAAATACCAAAACAATCACAAGACATTAAGGAACTCGGCAACCTATAACAAAAAATCAAAGAACAACAACAAAAAAAGAGCCAATTTCACCATGCATGCCTGAGAGTCTTTGAAAAGCATGCACTGAGTTGTGAGATATTTTTGGACTTCATGAGAATTCCAGTGTGTCTTTGGGGTCAGGGTGAGGGTCTCATGAACACTTCTTGTCCTGACCCCAAGGAGAATTCCTGTGTTCCCTTCCCTCAATGAGGCCAGCCAATGACAACCCGCTCATGTCACTTCTGCTTCACTGCATCAGTTGGCCAAAAAGAAAAAGAAAAACCCAGCATGGGACAATCTCTGCCCTGTGTTATGTTGACTACAACCAAAACACTATTGCAGTCAAAATGGAGAGGGGGTGTATTTTTGGTTTGTCCCTGCTAGAGATTTTTTGTTTATCAAAAAAAACTTGTTGCTGTTGTTGTGTGCCTTCAAGTTGTTGTGTTTCAGATGTATGAGAACCCTAAGGCAAAGCTATCATGGGATTTTCTTGGCAAGATTTGTTCAGAGGGGGTTTGCCTTTGCCTTCCTCTGAGGCTGTGCAAGTGTGACTTGCCCAAGGCCATCCAGCAGGCCCAATCAAAGATTTGAACCCTGGTCTCCAGCATCCTAGTTAAACATGCAAACCACAGTGCCGCAACGGCTCCCTAAAAATGTATCCATGGATCAAATTTGGCAGGAAACTTTTACAACTTTTCAAGTGACCATACCACAGCGCTGCAAGTATAGTCCTGCATGCTTTCTGCAACAAATTTGATGTTAGCTAAAACCATCCTACGAGACAATTCTCAGGTTGGGGTGCCACCACAAATAAGGGCTTTCCTCTCACACCTTACAGCGAAGGTACCCAGAGACGGAACCCAGGAGCAGATCTGAATACGAAAGCTATGGCAGAATGCAGGTCTTTCTGTCCAGAGGTCCCGAGTCCTTTCAGACTTTTAAAATGTTCCAAAACATCACATTAACCTATCCTGAGAAATGAACAAGGAACCAGCACTGTCCTTTTAAAACTGATAGGATACATTCCATTTCCTCACATCTATCTATTACATTTTTTACCAACATATGTTTCTGAATTGAAGGATGTTGGAAATAGAGCACTCTAAGTAGCCACCTTGGTTGCAACTTAATTTCATCTTTAGCAACTAAAGAAGCCAGAAACTGAAACATTTTGCTCATTTTATATATATATATAAAATATATATATGAAACATTTTGCTCATTATATATATATATATAAAATGAGCAAAATGTTTCAGTTTCTGGCTTCTTTAGTATATAATACTATTTGCTAATTCCTGATTAACTGTGTCCTCCTACTAGGATCCAGGACAAGCCTGGGAGAAATGTTGGTCTACTTTTTAATCATCAACAAACACAAACACACATATACACATACATATATTCTGGTTTGGCTATTTCTTCTCCTTTCTCCCTCCTCCTCTAGAAAATATATGTTTCATACACACATTACTGTTGCCAGACTGAAAACTAGAGATGGTTCCTACATCTTTAATGGTTGTGTAGAAGCAGGAATTTCAGCAGTTGTTGCTAGTCATGCAACCAGATAACAAGCTACATACATATGTACTTACACACATACAGAGGTATAAAATTTTTACACATACATGAATGGCAAAACCAGAAGGTTCACTGAGAATCAAATACTAGCAAAACTGTTGTTTGTGTTCTGGCTCCTTAAGCCAGCTATCTGCTTTCATTCCAAGGACACTGGAACCAGACACATTTCTCTGCCCTCTGCCCACATCCAGCCAATTTCCAAAACCTTTTGGGCAGGGGGGGACCTGGCTCTCTTGAACCCATCCCTTTATTGCTTGGCTGAGCAGACTCCTGCAGCCTACCAGACCTGCTGTCTGCAGCCGTTCAAAACCATCCTCCCAATCAGCTGGCATCATACAGCCCTTGTTCCCCAAACTGGCACTTTTGAAAGTGCAGCGGGAAGAGGCTGCGAGAAAGCAGGCCAAAGCTTTAACACTAACTGCCATTTGGATTATTCACTCAAGGGTCAAGAATTGATGCCAACTGGCCTGTACATTTGGCTGCAACCGTTGTGTTTGGCAATACCAGTCTTCCAAAGACCTTCCCTCCTATAGTGGCAAGAGATCAAACAGCAACAGCAGCAACAAAGACCATCAAATTGCTTACTAAACTTGACGTCCTATTTTGAGCAACTGTCATTGAGAAAAACAAACATATACATATACAGTATACAGAGAGAGAGAGAGAGCATGGGGCTGCCTCACAGAACCAACATATCAGAGGTGAACAAAGTGCAGGCCACAAATGGTATGCAGCCCTACCTACAAACTGAAAAAGGGTTGCCTCCAAATGCCTACATACAGCATACTCTCCAACTCTTCCAGTTCAATCAATCCTCTCCTGTCCCATTTGCAACCTGCTTTTAAAATGTCTCGGTTTCTTTCTCCACCTCCCACTTTCCCTTTTTCCTCAGCTTACTTCAGTTGCTGCAAATTGAAGACAAAGTACAAAAGCACTTTACACTCAGTTAACTCATCAAGAAGGAGAGTCTTGCCCTTCCCAGTAAACTCATTTAGGCATCCCCCTCTTCACACACACACCCAGGATTTCCAAATATAAACTCAAGTTATATTTACGTTAACTTGCTTTCTCTGCTTAAAAGAGTAGTTTTGCATGTTCTTCCTTGTTAATACCTTTTTCCTCTCTTGTTGCCTGGCCATGCATTTTTGACCACACTGTGATGTTGTTCAGCCATATGTGTGTGTTATTTTGCATCTGCCATATGTTGGAGGATATAATATGGGGATATTTTGCCATGTTTTGGCAGTGGCACTACACTAGACCATTGGGGATGGCTTTCAAAACACTTTAATTCTCTGATATAAAACACAAAAATCTGTTCAAAAGCACTATAAGAAATCACACTGGAACACCAGCATGGGCACCTAAAGCTGAGTAACAAATGAATTGATAAAGCTCTCAGATTTGTGAAAGAACTGTGTGTGTGTGTGGTATGATTTTTGTGTCAGGTTTTTTCAAATTCACCACCCAAAAAATACATTAAAAGCAAACAACAATATTGAAAGACTGTTGTTGTTTTTGCACTGCAGGCTTGTAACCTCATTCCTTGTAGCACATTCATTCCAAGCTCTGGTTTCAATCTTGCAAGCCCTGCCTCCATGACAGCACTGATTTGGACACAACACTCCCATTCTAGAAGCATCCATGAAATGATCCAGCAGAGCTCTGTGTATAGGTTGTGCTTTGCCAGCTTTCCTTCCTTAAAACAGAAAATCAACTATGGATGAACAAGAAACATATTCAGGGGTAGCGGTGTTGGCCATACAGCAAAGTGTAACAACATCCAAAATCCACAAAACATTGATACCTCTATCCAGCCAACCAAAATGCAGAAAAATACATTAAAAGATAAGCATGCCCATCACTACTGCCTTCACCCTGCAATTTGTGGCTACAGGAGAATTTTGGGAAATCATTGACAACAAAGATGGACAACTGCAGTGGCTCCAAGGGCCAATTTTCTGTCCCAGAGACACTCTGGAGACTTCACTGAATCACCAAACTACAAAAATCTGGAAGTGGGGACACACACATACATATATATATCCCCACTTCCAGATTTTTGTAATTTGATAATTTAGTGAAGTCCCCAGAGGGAAGTCCCCAGAGCAGTTCACCTTCAAATAGGCTGCAAAAGGTCCTTGCCATCTAGATAGATAGAAAGATAGATAGATGGCAAGGACTTCCTGAAGCCTATTTGAAGGAGTTTTTAAGGAGAGGTAAGTCACCCTTTTATTTGGCCAAGAAAGGGGCAATCTAGGGAATCAGGAAGGACCAAGGGCCACCCAAGAAAGCCTTATTGCAGGCAACGTGCAGCCCCAGGTTGACATTATTCCCACTCCTGGTCTAGTTTTGTGTGCCACATTTCTACAGGGTTGTGGTCAGCACAGCAGAAGAAGAGATGCCTCCAAGAAAATGGTAAAGAGGGTGTGAAGGCAACATATCCTCTGCCAATGTTGTGGAAACTGGCATCCAGAGAAATACCACTCTTGAATATGGAGGTTCACTACAGCATGATAGCTTCTCATCTTTTATGGATCCCTCCATCATGAACATGTGAATTATTCTTTGAATGCTGGCTAGGGAAAGCTCACAGTAATGTCCTTTTTTGGGCTACAGCTCCCAGATTTCCCCAGCAAACCTGGCCAGTGGCTGGGAAATGCTGGCAGTTATAGTCCAAAAAAAAAAATTTTTTTTTAAGTATTGGAAGTATTGAGACAAGGAGGGAGTGGGGAAAAAAGGAAAAAGAATAATCTAGTAGTTAACTACTAATGCCCTGCCCTTTCACTTTTGAGCCATTTTGGCTACTGGCCATCACCCATAAATATTGATTACTGCCCATCAGCATTTTGTATTTAATTTCTCAATGGGAGGCGAGAGCAGGAATGTCATTGAAGGTTGCTTAACCTACCAGTGACCTCGTCTTAAGTCACCATGACTGAAAATAGATCTGTGTGTCGTTGCACCAAACACACACGCACACAACTTACACACCCCTGCATTGTTAATGAGCCTGGGAAAAATGGAAATTGCAGGCTCTTCTGGCACATGTGATCACTTACTGCCAGTCACTTGCCACTTGCAAGAGGAGTACCAAGCACTTGTGCCATCTCACCATAAACCTGAGAATGAGAGGTCCTGTGCTAAACATGAGGGGAAATTTGGACTCACTGTGTTTTCTTGTCTTTTGTTGTTGTTGTGTGCCTTCAAGTCGTTTCTGACTTCTGGTGACCCTAAAACGAACCTAACATAGGGCTTTCTTGGCAAGTTTCTTCAGGGGAAGTTTGCCATTGCCATTCTCTGAGGCTGAGAGAGTGTGACTCATTCAAGGTCACCCAGTAGGTTTCCATGGCTGAGCCAGGATTCAAACCCTGATCTCCAGGGTCCTAGTGCAATGCTCAAACCACTACACCACATGTCACATCACAAAATTATAGCGCTATGATTCTACTATAACTGCTATGGCTGTATCCTAGAGTATCCTGGAATTTGTAGTTTGGGGTGCTTCTTAACCTTTTGATTCTCCAGATGCTTTGGATTTCAACTCCCAGAGGTCCTAGCCACCATGGCCAATTTCCAGGAATTCCGGGAACTGAAGTCCTAAACAAGGACCAAACTTTGAGAACTACTACACTAAAGACCTCTAGCAGAGAAATCTAAATACTACACTAAATACTACACTACAAATCCCAGGTTGCTGTTTCCTTTTCCACTACAAATCCCAGGTTGCTATTTCCTGCACCTTTTCCAGCTATATAAATATCATGATTACCAGGGGCTTTTTCACACTGCAAAATTATAGTACTATGATTCCACTTTAATTACCATGGCAATACCCTATTGAAAGGTATCCCAGGATTTGTAGTTTGGACGGGGTGTTACTAGCATTCTCATGCTTGCCTCCCCAAACTACAGTCTAATACCCCCATTCCACAGGATGGAGCCATGGCCAAAGCAAAGGGCTATAATTGTGAAATAAGAAAAGAGACTTGTTTTAACTGAAGAAGTAATGCTGGGGCCATTCTCTGAGTTTAAGAAATTAGGGTATTACAGATTGAGTATTCATTATCTGAAAATCTGAAATGCTCCAAAATCTTAAACTTTTTTCATGGGTGGCTGAGATATTGACACTTTTGCTTCCTGGTGGTTCAGTGTACATAAACTTTGTTTCATGCAATATATATATATATATATATATTGAAATATTGTATAATCTTACCTTCAGGCTATGTGTATAAGGTGTATATGAAACACAAATGAATTTCACGTATAGACTTGGGTCCCATCTCCAAGATATCTCATTTTGTATCTGCAAATATTTCAAAATCCAATAAAATCCAAAATGTGAAACATTTTGGTCCCAAGCATTTCAGGTAAGGGATACTCAACCTGTATTATGAAATCACTGATGGTGGGGTGGGGGGAAATCACCTTTTTCAGTCTACATTTCTGAGAATCTTAACAGAAAGGGACTTGTTTCCAAGAAAATACCTATGAGCATTGCACTGTGCTTCCATGAAAAAAGAAGAGGCACTTCTGAGCAAAGCAACACACACACATACATAGATACATTATGGGGTGTGTGTGTGTGTGTGTGTGTGTGTACACACACACACACACACACCAGGTTTTAACATGGAATGGACCTTTCATTGAACCCAGACTCGATAAATATACTTAAAAGCTCAACCTGATTAAATAAGGGTTAAAGCACTCTTAAGAAGAAATCCAAAAGCCGATCAAGGAGAGATGAAAGTGCAGGCAAATATGAGGATCGGATGGATTACATTATGTAAATAGAATGCAAATTTAACAACAGCGCTCAGAGTTGGTGGGAGGGTTGATAGGTCTGAGAGACTTTGGTCAAGTCCAGCGCTGCAAATGTTTGGGGCAGCCTAGCTCCATCTCCTGCATGGAGCAGTGTGATCTGTAGTTCCTGCGTGAATGACAAGGGTGGGAATCATTCAGCCTTCCAAATGATGTTGGACTGCACTTCCCATCATCCCTCACCATTGGCTGTGTGCTGGCTAGGACTGCTGGCTTTTGCAGTCCAACATTTGGAGACAGAGTTGCCAGATGAGAATCATCCCAGGTCTTTAGGTTTCCAGGCCAAAACCTGAAACCTAGAGACATCTCTGAGGGACCCTCTCTTTTGGGGGATATCATCACTAAATGTTATCCATTAAAAACCAACCACTGTTGTTCACAGCTTACTATTCAAACAGAGAGATGTGGGTCACAACATATTTTCCTGTTTAGCTAAGACAGAAGTCTTAGCTAAAGAGGCTGTTCTCCAGATCAAGAATCTAACTAAATATATAGACACCCTGGAAATGTTATGCAAGTTACAGCAATGAATCAATGAATTCTTGCAAATCACAGCAAGCTAAAGCTCTCCTAGCTGACCTGCGGATTTGCACATAGATCTTCTTCCGTCCTGGAGCTGAACTCCAGCCTACCTCACAGGGTTGTTGTTACAAGAAAAAAACAACTCTACCAGCACAATGCTACCATTTTTTTTTTCCTCCCAGAGAAAGGTTGGAATACAGACACAAAAAATATAATTGCTTAATTGTTTTAAAGTCAAAACAGTTAATGGGCTTTTTTAAAAAGCCTCTAGCAGTTGTTGAGTCTGGAGAAAGGGTGGAGGCATCTAAAAAGTAGTGCTTCTGTTAGCTGTGGTTCTTGCTTGTTCTTGTTGTGTGCCTTCAAGTCATTTCCAACTTAGATTTTCTTGATAAGATTTGTTCAGAGAGGGTGGCCATTGCCTTGCCCTGAAGCTGGAAGAGTGTGACTTGCCTGAGGTTACCCAGTGGGTTTTATAGCTGAGAAGGGATTCAAACCCTGGTCACCTGAGTCCAATGCTCAAAGCACACTAGCTCTTGCTTACTTGACAGCAATGCCACAGCGCTGCAATAGCACAAGAGAACTTAGTGCAAAGTAGACACTACACAAGGCCTGCCACTCCTGCAACACAGGACCTCACTCCATCTTTTTTGACAATTTTTGTCAAATTGAGTTATTAATTAACAACAAATTAGTCCCCTTTTTTGTATTGCAGCAATAGCTCAGAGCTGGAAAGAACTGCAGCACCTCTCAAATGAAGCCTGGTATAAAAAAACTGGTGAAATAGCAAGTCTGGAAAAGTTAACATTGGTTATACAAGATAATTAATAGAAATGACCAGCCTGAATTAAGGTTCTATGTGGTGGGTATGCCCCTTCCCCACAGTCACATCTGGAACTATGGAGAAATGCTTTAATTGAATGAGGTAAAGAGTATGAATTTCTTACTTTACTATTATTCTCTCATGACTTGAATCTTTTTTTTTTTAGAAATAGTAATACACAAGTGCATTTCTTGTTCAGTCTGTTAAAAAAAAAAGCTGTGTTACTGTTAATAACACAATAGTTTGTTTTGATAAAGTGAGAAGAGACCAAGATTTTTGAAGGAAATGCATTCATTTGTCAGAAAGCAGATCAGATTCGACTGGTAGATGGCTGGTTTAATTACAGAAGATCAGGCAATGATTTCTGACACACCCATGGCAATATCTTAACCCAAAATGACTGCTTTTACTCCCCCAAATTATACATACTGATGCAATAAAGTCAGCTTCGAGGTTCCCATGAATGGATATGTGTGTGGTCACTCTGGCCTCTCATCAGTTCTAGCTCTCAAAACAAGTTGTTGTGAGCCTTCAAGTCATTTTTGACTTATGCTGACCCTAAGGCAATCCTATCATAGAGTTTTCTCGGCAAGATTTGTTCAGAAGGGGTTTGCATTTGCCTTCCTCTGGGGCTGTGAGAGTGTGACTTGCCCAAGGTCACCCAGTGAGTTTCCATGGCTAAGCATTGATTTGAACCCTGGTCTCTAGAGTCATAGTCCAATGCTCAAACCATTATATCACACTGGCTCTGAGACAAAATTCTTTGATTATAGCTCCATTAATTATTAATTTCTATTTGTTAAAATATTTATATTCTTCCCCATACCTAGAGATTTCAGAACCAAGCACAGACAGTAAAATCAACATCAAGCAATTATTTAAAACCATTTAAAGCAACTAAGCAAGAGAAGATAACATACAGACCTCCACAACCTGACAGGCCAGAGTCAAGCTGTGGATAGTGGATGCCAAAAGTTTGGGCAAAGAGCCAAGCTTTAACTTGATCCTGCAATGGGGAGAGATCCTGGGGTACACAAAGCAGACCCCCAAAAGAAGTAAGAGCTGGTGGTTCTCACATTGGTGGGACAGTTTATCTATGCCAGGTTTTGACTAGCTCCTTTAAATTTTTGATAAAGCCTGCAGTGGACTCATATTCCACTTGCCTTAAGTCTTCCTACTGCCTCTCAAATGGGAGTGCAAGACAGAACATGGGTCAAAGAGTCTTGGATGCACAATGTAGTACAGTGGGCCCTTGGTATCTATTGGTGTTAGGTTTCAGGACGCTCTATGGATACCAGAATCCCATTATATTCAAGTGTAGTAATAGGGTGTCCTTTATATAAAATGACAAAATCAAGGTTTGGTTGCATTTTTCCGTTGGATTTTTAAATATATATTTTCAAGCCATGGGTGGTTGAATCCATGAATGCAAAATTCATGAATACAGAAGGCCAACTGTAGTATAGTGCTAGGAGGTAGGTACCCCAAGAGCTATTTAGTCCAATATCCATTTAGTGCACACAACCTCAAGGAATCCCAGATACTTTTTCCCAGAACAGAACTGGTGGCGGGGGAGGCATGGGCCAATTTTTACTCTAGTGACACCCCCATGGACCACACTCAGACTTCATGGCACACTGGAACTGACTTTGCATTTTGGTGTGGTTTTCAGGCTAAAATTGCCCAACAATTGTGCCCCCCCAAAAAATTAAATTAAATGGGAGAGGGGCTTGGGATGCTTCTGAGAACTGCAAAAGTGGGTTTTGTGAGCTGCATCAATTCATGAGCCATACCTTCACCACCCCAGGATATTGGCAGTCCAACCTCTGTTTAAAAACATTACTGAAAGAGAGTCAACCAGCTTCCAAGGTGATCCATGCCTTTATCAAAACAGATCCTACAGCCAGGAAATTCTTTATAGTATCTAGTCAGGGTCTCCTTTTTCGTAATTTTAATTTACAGGTTCAGGTCTTATATGCTGAAGCAACTGAATACAAGCATCTGCCACATGACAGCCCTTCAGACAGTTAAAGATGGTTGTCATCACCTCTCAATCTTCCCTTCTCCAGACCAAACATACTCAAATTCCTCAACTGTTTCTCTGTAAGGCTTGGTTTCCAGATCTCTCACCATCTTGGTCACCCTCCTCTGGACATATTCCAGCTCATCAATATCCTTCTTAAACTGCAGTGACCAGAACTGGACACAGTATTCCAGGTAAACCAAAGCAGAACATTACTTTCTTTGATTGAGAATCTGTACCTTTGTTGACAGTCTAAAATTGCATTGGCTTCTTTTAAAAAATCTTCAGTCCCTCCATCCAGAAACTGACCTCAGGCTCTCCATCTTGGAGAAAATATCCACTTTAGGACTCAGCTTCCATATGGCTACCAACATGGGTGTTCACAGTTTGTGGGGAAAATGGGATATCACCACCCCAAGCCCTAACACACCTGCTAGCCAGCACAGGGATACATTACTTAGACCAAGCAAAGAGGATGAGCATCAAGCAAGATGTAGTAGAAAGGCATATTCTTCCAGTGGTACAATTAGGTAATTTCATATTCTAAGTGTAGTGATCTGTTCTGATTCTCCCCTCTTTAGTTAGTCACATAGCGACTTTCCTTGTTTCAGAATGGGATAATCCAGGCCTGTGGCAGACTGGAACTCCCTGGGATAGAGACCTATTTCTTTTTAGCCTTTTTAACACTCTCCACCCTCAATCCCATCAGCCCCAGGGGGCATCAACTCCCACTGCAACCCAATCTGAATTTCAGATTCATATACTCAGTGTGTGCATTGTATTAAAGCACATGGCTATGTCAAATGAAATAGACCGAGGTGATCTTAATGAGGATTCAGAGCACACATACGCTCCCTCATGTTGTGGGATGGAGCCAGGTCCAGCTCTCTCTACTTTCACCAACTCTTTTGCCTGTATTATGTAAAGACATTAAAAAGGGGCATTTGGGTACTGACTCTAGAAATAAGAGGCTGCCCAATTCAGTTACCTGTGTTGGGCTTCCCCTCCCCACTTTCTTCCTCCCCAAGAAACATCATCAATCCATTCAGAAATTCTATTTTGCGCACAAAACCACAATATTAACTAGTTCATAAAAATACTTTTTACCATCCTGCCCACAGGTACCAATTATAATTAATTTGTGGCACGCAGACTGCTTAACCAGCAGGGTGGGGAAGGGAAAGAACAGAGTTGTTTCCACAGACAAAAACTTTTCCTTTCTCAGTTACCTGGAAGCCATGCAGAGTCACCATGGTTGACTAGCTAAGCCCATCTTTCAGAGACAGTCTTTGATTTTTCAAAGACTCACCCTGAAAACAGCCTTCTGAGCTCTCTGGCTATCCTTTGCTTTAAACAAGGCTGGAAAGGACATCACAGTTATGCCTGTGTTCCTGTGCCAAATATTTTTCTTGTGACTTCCTAGTAAGCATTCCCACTCTACTGTACATAAGTCAAAGCATACGTGACTGGAATAAAGGCTCTTGCTTCCCAGTGGTGAAGTTAGGCAATTTTAGATTCTGGATTTAATGGTCTGATGTGTCTGCTTCTCTTTACATAGTCACATAGATTCCTTCATTTGCTTCAAAGTGTGGTAAACCTGATGTAGATTGGAAAGCCCTCAGGGCAGAGACCTAGCCTTTCCCTTTTTTATACTTTTAAGGCCACTGATGGCATCACAGAAATAAACATATGAATGAATGGGTTAAGTCTGTGGGCACTGCATGACAAAACCCAAAGCAAGATTCCTCTCACTCATTCCCAGTTTTCTCAAAAACAATTTTCTTTTCCTGGGGGGGTGAGACAAAAAGAAAAGAAATGAAATCTACTTCCTGGCAGAATTCTAAAAAGATACTTTTCAAAAGCAAGCCATCCCCATTACTTGTTGCATTGTTTAAAATGGAAGTTACTGTCATCACTCATTCCACTGTTTAAAAAGTAACTGGTGCTGCCCATTCCTTTTTTATTCCTATTTACCAAAAGAATTTCAGGAGTGATATGAGACTGGCATAAAAACATCACTCATTCCATTGTTTAAAAAGTAACTGGTGCTGCCCATTCCTTTTTTATTCCTATTTACCAAAAGAATTTCAGGAGTGATATGAGACTGGCATAAAATTTGAAAAATAGGCCTCTAAAAATTCATTTTAAAAGTAACTGCAAATATAGTAAGTAAATGTGGCTTATCGCACTAGCAATGTAACTCAATAGAAATGTAACTTTGTTCTCCTTCATTAGAAAAAGTAACTTCCTCCAAGCTCTGTCCCTTAGCTGCAGCCAAATTAGTTTAGCTTTGGGATGCATCAGATTAAATACACAGAAAAAGATGGGGATAGGCAGTGTCTTTTATCCAGACTGATTAAAAATACCAGAAAGTCCCAAATTTTGTTCCTGTTCTTTCCAATTTTGTTTTGGAGATCCATATTTTGTTTCGCCCTGAATACTTCTGTTGGCTCCCAGCATGAACAGAGACTTTTTACCAGCTCCCTAGGTCAGTTTATTTTAACCCAATATTAAATTTTTTTAAAAAACAGAAATAAAACCTGTGACTTTTCCATCAGTCTGATTGTGTCCAAGAGGCTATAAAATTAGCATGGCCTAGGGTCAAGGATGATTAGGATTGCAGTCAAAAACATCTGGATGTCTGTTTCCAGATGGTGGGAAATGATGCTCTTGGCTTTCCCCCAGTGGTACTACCCAAGTGTCTTTACTCAGCAGTTCTGGGACCTTTTCCTCATGGTAAAAATTCCCTGCAAACAGTGACATGTTCTAACTAGCAGAAAGGATTTGAACCCCTGCCTTCCAGAGAACAGTTGTTAGCTTGAGGATTCATTAGGCTTGGGGCCCCTTTACACTACACAACTAAAGCACTATGCTTCAATCTTCAACTGTGATGGTTCCACCCTATAGATCCTAGATGTGCCGTTTAGAAAGGAATACTCAAGAGAATTCTCAGCCAGAGAGCTCTAGTGCTTCCCCAAACCACAAATCCCAGGATTCCATAGGATTCAGCCAATCCAGTTAGATGAATCATAATGCAATAAAGGTGTAGCATGAAAGGGTCCCTGGCTAACACAACTATGCATCTTTTGCATGGTAACAAGGGGCTCTGTCACACCACACAGTCATATCACTATGATTCCACTTTAACTGCCATGGCTACATCCTGTGGAATCCTGGAATTTGTAGTTTACTGTGGTCTTAGAGTTTTCTGGCTGGGAATTCTCAATATCTCTCCCTAAATTACAGAATCCTGGGATGTACAGTTTAGGAAGAGTGTTCTGAATTTTCAACCAAGGAGCTATAGTGTGGGATCCCATAGGATTTGGCCATGGCAGTTAAAGTGGAATGACAACGTTATACAGTCGCCCCTCCAAAACCGCAGACTTGGGATCTGCGGTTTTGATTATTCATGGAGGGGTGACCTCTGTTTTAATGAATGGGTCTTGAATATGCACTGTTTTTCACGGGGGGGGGGGGGGGCAGAATGAATCCCCCCACAAAAAAGAAGGGGCAACTGTAATTGCATAATGTGAATGAGCCCAAGGCTGCAGAAGATCACTATCTTTAGGCCTAAGCAGACTGCCAGAAATAGTGCACATTAAATTGAGGCACTGCCCTGGCTCAGTGCTAGGGAGTCATGGGAATTGTATTTTTTTCTGGGACATTGAGCCTTCTCTGTCAGAGAGCTCTGGGGCCAAAATAAATTACAGTTCCCATGATTCCCTAGCACTGAGCCAGGGCGGTGCCTCAATTTAATGTGCATTATTTCTGGCAGTCTGCTTAGGCCCTTTATTTTGCTCCGAGGAAATGAATGGTGGCTGGACAACTGCAGAGGGGCTATCACAGCACTACAACTGTCTAATGTGAATGAACCCTTGTTTTCCCACACAATAACTTCCTTTGGCTGTAAAGCTGCATCCCAAAGATCTAACATTCAGGTATAGGGGCTTGTGGGCTAGGAATGTCTTTAGCCTTAATGGAAAGCGCCATTAGTAGGCAATGTGGTGAGGGGGAGACTTTTACATTGCGCCAGGTCCAAGCTAAGAAGGTAAAATAGCCTCCTGCTCACCTTGACATTTATTTCCCTCCTGTCTCTCCATTATTCACAGCTCAAAAACCTTGTACAGAGAGGTGGGGCTATTTCATAACTGCCCATACAAAGAACTGCCTGTTCCACACCCCAGACTTTTACAAGCTGGTATTCCTGAAAAGTCAACATTTTAAAAAAAATAACAGGAAAAGAAGAGACAGCTGCTGGTGAGTTTTATACCAGCAGGGCAATTTCCATCCACACCCCACTCCATCAATGGAAAGGAGCCAAAATCCCTAAGGATAAGATTTGCCTAGCAAATATCTTTCAAGCCCAAGGTGCACAATAAGCGGCATCAGAAAACCTGTGGCATTATGCTATTTTTTTAAAAACAGGGCATTTATTAGAACTGAGGGGCCAAACCAGAGCTAACGGGATCTTGCATAGGTATAGTAATAGCAAGGTAGCTATGGTGGGGGTCGAAATGAAGGCACTGCCCCCCACATAGGAAACCTGTCCCTCCAATGAAATTTTCCTACAGTCCCCAAATTACAGAAATGTAAAACTTCAGTTGTGTATTTAGAAACAAAGTTTAAGCAAAAGTTCCTAAGGGAATGCAAACACAGCAAATAGAAGAGTTCTAGGTATGAGCCATTTTTAATGTCTCACTCTCTGCGATGCTAGAAATGAAGGAAAATTTTGTGAAGTAAATAAGGGTGGTGCTTTATAAAAATCAATTTGAGGGTCACTTTCAACTCTATGATTGTATAGATAAGAGGTTTTTACTACATTAGGTGTCCCAGATGTATAAGATCCTAGGATTACTAGTTTGTTGTGGCACCAGAGCTTTATGACAGAGAAGGCAAACTATCTCACAAAATTAAAAATCCATAGCATTGAGCCATGGCAACTAACATGTGTCAACCTGGTTTATTTCTGCAGTGTGGATGCAACCCAGGGCTCCTGAAGGTCTCTCATTCATAGGGTTGCTCTAGTGATGGCCAACATAACAGCAAATAAAAATAACAACATACACTTGCAATGCTGTTGCATCAGTGGGAGAAATTCTACAAAGAGACACACTGTAAACCTCCACCTATGAAACCTGCAACACACAAGCCCTGTGTCTATCTACACCAGAGGTAGGCAGCCTTTCCCCTTTAAGGGCCGAGGGACTTCAGCTCCCAGAAGCCTCAGCCATGTTGGCCAATAGTCCCATGTTGGCCAATAGCTCCTGGGATTCTGGGAGCTGAAGTCCCTCGGCCCTTAAAGGGGAAAGGTTGCCTACCCCTGATCTACACCATGTCCATCTTTGCCACTCCATCCCAAAGAGTTTTCCTTCCTCATAAGGTAAACCTGGATAAGTATCACACAGCCCTCCAGATGTTGGATTACATCTCCCAGTAGCCCTAGACAGCATAGTCAACGCTGGAAAAAGATGAGAGTTGCAGTCCAATGACATTTGGATGGCTGCATGATTCCCACCCCTAAGGTTATGCATCTTCATCTGTATCCCCATCTACACCATTGCCCTCATTCTTCAAGGCAGCAGCATTCAACATTACAATAGTCGTCAAAAACTGGGCAAACAAATTGCAACATAAAACATGAGCCACATAAAATACTATTCATGGTAGCAGTCATTTCATGCTTTCCTTAAAGTTCCTTAAAATGTTGTTATTTAAAAGGGGAAGAAATGTCATTAACTGGGACACCATCACAGAAAAGACCCTGTCTCCAACAAAGCTTGGAAACCTTACTTTTAATACAATTCTGAGAATCCATCTAGACTGGCACCTGATCATCAAGGGCTGAGGCATTCTGGAAGCTGTCATCCTAAAGAAATAATGTTTCCAAGCTATTGTTGCTAGTTGTCATCAACCTTGGCTCTGAAGAGAGAAAACTTGGAGCAGAGCTTCTGAATGGGGCGTCAAAAAGTAGAGCAGGTTCCAACCTGAACAGGTAGGCTTTGAGATATACCACAGTCCTTTTGTGGTTGAACCACAAAGGCATGAGGACTCAATGCAGCCTTGCTTCTGCTTACTACCCACACTTTTTAAAATGACAAACGCCACACAGCATGCCTATGGCTCCCCATCCAAGCTCCTACATGTGTTCAGCTCAACAGAGGTGTGGCAAGATACACCTTTCAGATCATACCTTGGATGATTGCTTATGTATCTGCTGAAAGATCTGTGTGTGTGGAAAAGAAAATATATCCACGCATCCACACCCACCATAATCATCTCTAGATGTTTATTTTTCCTTGAAAAAATAAACCAAGGGACATGCAGACATGGGATATATACCCTTCCTTCCAAAATGTTTCTGGGTTAGGCCCACAAGCAGAACTGCAGATATCACTAAGGAATTTATATGTTGGTCTTTCTTTCGAGTGGCATAGATTTGTATATATAAATATATAAAGCCTCTACAATTCTGTAAACTTTGTACGTACTGGATTAAAAGGAAAAAAAGGTCTCTATGGTCCAAAACACACTACAGAAATAATCCAGTTTGAGGCCGCTTTAACTGCCCTGGCTCAGTGCTGGGGAATCCTGGGAACTGTAGTTTATTGTGGCCCCAGAGCTCTCTGACAAAGAAGGCTAAATGTCTCACAAAACTACAGTTCCTAGAATTCCCTAGCCAGGGCACTTAAAGCGGTCTCAAACTGGATTATTTCTGCAGTGTGTTTTGAACCTATATTAGCTAAAACTTAGAATTTCATATGGCTTCTGTCCAAGCACAAAATATATTAATAAATATAAAAATGCCAAAACAACAGCAACAACAACAACAACAACAAACCAGCCAACTTTTGTAACGCTTCCCTCCTGCTCACCAGGAAAGCCACACACACTGGCAATCTCCTTTTTCAAATTCTTTCTCTGAATTGCCAAATCACACCAGAAAAAGGGATAGGTGAAGAACAGTTTGCCAACATAAGAGCAATCACATCAGAAAACAGCTACAAATAGGCTAAATATATACGCTACAATGCCTCCAGAAAGACTTACATGCTAAAATATCCATGTTAAAATAAGACCCAGTGTTACGTGCAGCTTGTGTTTGCCTGGACAATGAGTTTACTCCCCCCTATACTAAAGATTAGAGATTCCTCTAGGAGGAAGGGGTGGTATAGGGAGGGAGGTTGTTTGGAGGGAGGGGTGTTAAATAAAATGGTGTTTGCTCATGTGCTTAGTTTTATTGCTTTTCATTCTACACCTCTTGTTTTAGCACCTGGAAAATTGGCGGTGCCACCTATTTGAAAAGCCAATAAATCTTCCCTCTCAATTCAGCCTGCTTCCTTCTTCTTTGCAGATGTTGGCAAATCAGGGTTTGCAAAATTTCAAAGCCATTCATTCCAGGAAGGCCAAGAGGAGAAGCAGGTTTCACAATTGCAAAACTTGTCACCCAACCAACCCCTTAAAGTAAACTTCAGATCACCTCTCCACGCCCAGTCTGGTTTTTTGTTTTTAACCCTGGAGGGGGGAAAGTTGGGAAGAAGACACACATACATACACACACACACACACATTGTATGGGGGGGGGGAGGAAATATTTCCACATTCAGCTTCCAACCAACTTCAGCACCAATTGACACAAAGGACTGGAAAGTTGCCCAATTTGAGTTCCAAATTCTCAGGGTGTGGTGGTGGAAGGCACATTTTCTCATCTTGGAGTTGAGCGACGCACATCTGCAAATGGTTGGCTGCTTGGTTTTCTTTTTTAAACACCACACTCTGGGTGGGTTTGCGAACTGAGAATTTTGAAACCAAAATCTATTGGAGGGAGGAGGTGAGCAGCTTCAACAGAAAATGGTTTGTTCTTAATAGAGAGGGGGGGGAAAGGCCTGAAGATCTTAGGGGCAGGGGGAGAATCAAGTTGAAAGTGGATTTTGCTTGTGACCTACTGGGAATGTGGAAGGTGAGTTCCTATATGCACAGGTTTTCTGTCTATATATATTCATTTAAAAGATCTTACTTCCAACTGCTGCTCAGCTTCTGCACAAAATCCCTTTGCGAGGCAGAGCTAACCGCAAAAATCTATCTGGAGCGAAACTGTAGACATGCCTCCCAACCATTTTGAAAAGAGGTTCTGTCTGAGCATTCTTGCTCTCCAAGTCCCCCCACCATGCATCCTCTCACCACCCCCCTCCAAAGACTTTGAAAGAAATCTGGACTCAACAAGCCATTTCTGCAAACTTTAGAATTCCTCATCTGTTTTGAATCACACACACACACACATCCCTGCTCCTTTGATTTTATGGCAGGGCAACCCACTTCTCACAATGAATTACAAGAAGTGAAGGAGGGGAGGGACATTTTAAAGGAAAGATGTAGACCACTGTATAAGGTTATTTTTTCCATCCCATTAAAGGCCAAGACTATTTAAAACAAGAAATGAAGCACAGATTGTTATGCCTTATTGGTATATTTAGAAAAACCCCAGACCTTCTTGGACCACATTATAAATAATTCTCTCTTTTTTTCCCCCAAAAGATTGACAGCAATTTTTTAAAGGCTTTTTCTCTCGCACCTTCGTTTAACCGGAAAACATTGGGAAGGAACCAAAGATAGCCATCCATTTCTAACACACCGAGCTGAAGACCTCATGACCAACAAGATAAACAGACTTTGGAAAGACAATAGAATGGTTATTTTAAAAGCAGCCCAGGTTTAGAAAGGAGTGACATAGCCTTCCCTTCACCCACACATACTACAATTTCCTTTGGCATTTATTTGGATTCAAACAGCAACCTCCCTCCATTTAAATCTTAAGCAACCATGCAGAAACATTCTCAGGATCCTCTTGTAAAATCTCTCTTTTCTACTAAGGTTCCAAGCTCTCCAAAAACAGATCTTTTTCAAAGGTTTCTGGGTGGGTTTTTTATGTTATTTTAAAAGGGAGAGGGTCAGTGGAAAAAGAGGATTTAAAAATACATCCTCAACCAGCTGTTAGCAAGAGTTGCAATTCTGAAACATTCATAAAAACTCTGGTAGGGCTGCCAAAAGGTTTAACTGAACAGGCTCAGATTTACATCCAAAACTCCCACCTCCCAAAATACCCTCCCCTCCATCTCAGTGGAAAATATAAATAAATCACAAGGACTACTAGAACATTGAATGCAATGTAAGGGAGGGGAAACCAGCCATCCACTCTGGACAAAGAGTCCAGCCACAGGGGTTCATGAGAATAAAAAAGAAAATAGCCATTCAACAGAACAACTTCTAGAATTAAATCCCACCCACATAAGAGACACAGATCCCACATAAGAGACACGGATCTACCAAGGCAATGCAGGGTTGAGCTAAAAGAAAACTGTAACCATCTACACATGAAAATATCACATAAATGGTCCTCTCTCATTTGCCAGGTCTTAAAGGGAAAAGGTTTCCTTTCACCGCATTTATGAAACGCCACGTACAAGGCAAAAGCTCCTAGCAGAAACCTATTTTCTGACTGTCAGATCAAAACTGGCTTATAGTATCTCCTTTCCCAAAAGTTAAGGATTCTTTAGCTCCAGAGTGATCTCTTTTCACATGGCCCCAATGCCTGATTCTAGGCAAAATCAAGTTTTACAATTCTCTGGCATTCTAGAAAATGGGTGTGTGTTTTGGGGGGAGCCTTTGGTGGAGGGGGGAGACTGTCCAAGAACACATCTGCTCTTTTGGGGGGGCGGGAAGTGAGACTGTTGAAGCTCCAGGTGAAAAGAGGCTGTTTTATGGAGGTGTTATCCTCGAAAATGCTCTCCCCCGCCCCCCAGTCTAAAAGGATGTATGGACTCCAGGAACATACATAAAATAGCAGATGGCTGCATGTGTACAGAATTCAAACACAGAGATTCACCCCCTTCGATTTGTCAGACAGCCAGATAGGAAAACGCCTGAGCTGTTTAGAAGGAGGACTGTGATCTCTGGGGCTTACAGCAGGGGAGGCAAAACAGATTGTCTGGGAAGAGACAAAATAAACTGGAAAAAGGGGCCCGAAGATACAACAGACCTAAAAACAAGAGGGGGAGCAGCTTTCAGAATAAACTACAAACCTATCTGTGTCTCTACAAACCTATCTGTGTCTATCTTCCATGGCTGTTTATGAGAAATGGGGGGGGCATGTATGCACATATTTGTGTGTGCATACACAAGCAGTGGTAGGAGGGTTGCATTTGGATTTTATAGATCCTATATAATCTAGATGTACACTGTGTGCATAGAGAGAGTATATATCCTGTATTATACATGCATGTAAAACCCTATGAAATTAATGGGGTAGCCATTAAGTTTACAGGCAACTTGAAAGTGCATACATACGCGCGGACACACACACACACATATGCACACACAGAAGCTATTAAGAAGACTTTAAAATATGTATCAAGAGCAAAATGTTTCCACTTCCACTTTATTCAGCTGCCAAAGATGAAACTGAGCCCTATAGTAGATGGTAGTATGGATACACACACAAACAGAGTATCTGTGTATGTGTGTATGCACTACTGGTATGCTTTTTAATCATATGCATGTGTGTGTGCGTGTGCCATATATTATACACATACATACACACACACACACACACACACACACACACACACACAACCACCCTAAATACCCTACCTAGAGGAACCAGATCCTGTCTGATCTTGGAAGCTAAGCAGGGTCAGCCCTGGCTAAGTACTTGGATGGGAGACTGCGACTGAATATCAGGTGTAGTAAACTATATTTCAGAGGACCACCTTTTGCCTAAGAAAATCCTATGCAATTCAAGTCAACAGGCAGCTTGAAGGCTTCAGCAAACAACCCCCCCCCCACATACAAACACAATGCATACTGTGCATCAGTTACATACATACATTATAACCTGGATATATACTCTCTCTATACACACACACACAGAGAGAGAGAGAGACACAGACACATATTCCTATGGGTTATATGGGATCTATAGGGCATAGGCTACATGCAAACATGATATAACCTGGATATATACTGTGCATATACATATTCTTATGGTTTATATAGGATCTATAAGCATAGGTTACATACAAACATTATATAATCTGGATATAAACTGTGCACACACATATTCCTATGGGTTATATAGGATCTATAGGCATAAGTTACACACAAACATGATATAACCTGGATATATACTGTGCACGCACATATTCCTATGGGTTATATAGGATCTATAAGCATAGGTTACATACAAACATTATATTAACTGGATATATACTGTGCATACACATATTCGTATGGGTTATATAGGATCTATGGCATAATTACATACAAACATGATATAACCTGGATATATACTGTGCACACACATATTCCTATGGGTTATATAGGACCTATCCTATAGGGTGAGAGAAACCATCCTTTCAGTACAAGGGAAGAGCAAGCTTGAGGTGAAGGGGGGCCCTCAGGAATTGAGGGGTGATTTGGGAGGGTAAGTGGGGGACACAGCCCTTGACCTTGGTTCCTGAGCAGAAAGCACTACAGGATGGCTGAAGGAGTTGGCTAACCACCACCACCCCTGACACACACACAAAACGGAGTAACACTTACCTGGGTGGGAATGCAGATTGATGCCAGAGGCTGCGAGGTATTTCCCCGGGGGCAAGGGGGCCGGTGGGAGCCCTGCTGCTGCCAAGGGTGCCAGGCGGGCCGCAGCCGCTGCCCCAGCAGCAGCAGCCACCCGATGGTGGCTCTCCATGGCCAGCCCAGAGAGGAGTGGCGGGGGGACGTGGACAGAGCGCGGGGCCCCGAGGTCTCTTCCATCCATCCTCTGCAAGAGGGGCTCCTTGTCTGCCTTTCACCCCCAGACTCAAAGGCTTCGGACCCCACAGTGCCTCAGCCCAGGCCTGGGCTCCACCACCAACATACTCCTTCAGCTTGGGTGCCTTCTTGCC